>JAVJGI010000060.1:35163379-35187108 GCA_035590275.1 Ibycter americanus | reverse complement strand
ATCACCGGCCCCCCGCCCCCCGCCAACCAATGGGAGGCGGGGAGCGCGCCGAGCGGCAGCCGCGCTGCCCTGTCGCCCTAGCGGGGAAGGGGCGGGGCCGAGCAGCGGGAGGCCGGCTCCCGAAGTGGCAGCCGTGCCGCCCTGTTGGCTGCCGAGGGAGGCGGTGAGGAGGCGGGACAAAGCCTGAGTGCGCTTACCGATTGGCCAAAGCCACCTTCCTCAGCCCCCTCAGCCCCCGGCTGAACGCGCGGTGACGGGGCGTCCTCTGCTGCTCGGTGGGGCCTGGAGGCCACGGAGCCGTCATTACCCCTTGGTCCGCTGTCTCCCCGCCGGCTGGGAGCGCCAGGCCCTCCTCCCGCCCTGCGACTGAGCCGGGCCTCTACGTCTTGGCGCCCCCGGGGAGCTCCCCTTCCCCCCTCCCGGCTGCAGCCTGTGGGGCGGGCGGCCTCCAGCACCTCGGACTGCCAAGAGTGCCCTGCTCTCACATTCCTGCGACTGTGACACCAGCTCTTTAGATTATTTAGTTGCAAAAAATATATATATATTTATTTATATATATCTGTCTGTGTGTGTCCTTGGGGCAGCACGTTTTAAGGCAAAATGGGGCAGAAGGGGCTGGGATCATGGCGGTGCACCCACAGGTGCCCATGCCATCCCAAATCCGGCAGGCAGTGCCTGGGAGCACCCAGCCTCACCCCCTCCTGCCTTCCAGGTGCGGGAGGACCCTCACCGGGACTTGAGGGGGTCGCCCACGATCCTGGAATCCTGGGCAGGGAGCCGGGTCCCTTAGTGGTGGCTGGGCCCCAGCAGGGACATGGTGGTGGTGGGGAGGAAGGCTCAGTGGAGACAGGATAGCAAGGGGAGGCAGGCAGAGGGTCCCAGCTGGCACAAGCCATGGGAGCAAGATGGAGGGGTGTGCTGTCCCTGAGGCCACCCTGGCGTTTTCACACTGCCTCCTGGGTCCCAGAGGGGTACTGGGCCCCATCTTCCCGGCCCTGCAGTGCCCCTGCACCCCGACCCTGCTCAGTTCTCTGTGGGCTGTCCTTCTGGTGGGGATGTGGCCGGGGAGCTCCTTCCTCCCTCAGGCAGCGGCTGCTCCTTGTCAGTGGTTCCCAGTGCACAGTCCGTGGCGGTTGCGGTGTTGGCCTCATCGGCGGGAGGCCTGGGGGACGGCGTGGCATCTCGGCTGTGGCGGCGTGCCGGCTGCGGGGGGAGAGGTGGTGGGACAGAGGGGGCTCGGCTGGGTGCCCCAGCCATCCGCCGTGGCCGGGCTTTGGGGCTGGCTGTGTGTTCGAGGGCTGCCAGCATGGGAGCTGTGCTCCGGGGCTGGGCCACGGGTGGTGGTGGCATCGTGGGTCGGGCTGGAGCTGGGCGCTTGCCTGGAAAGAAAGCTGGGGTGGGCTAGGGTCCCCTCTGCCAGGGTTTCTCTCCCCAGGGCAGAGGGGCTGTGGTGCCAGCCGTGGGTGAGGCAGGGGGCTGCAGGCAGACTACTGGACAAACTGCCCCTTGCCCAGCTCCCATATTGGAGATCCAAGTGCACACCAGCTTTTGGGGGCTTTTCTCCCACCCTCTTCTCTTCACAAGGGGCCGTGAGCTATGACACCTCTTTAATGGGGGGTGTTCAACCCGACACTGGAGGACCTACCATGTCCTTCCCACAGTCCCACCTTGGCTGGGGCTGGAGCATGCAATGAGGGGCTGGATCCTGACCATAGTGACCCAACCAGAGGCCCATCCTCTCATTTGGTGGCAGGGACATCCCCAGCACCCTTTTGTACAGGGAACGGTGGGATGAAGGCAAACCAGAGCAGGTGGCATAGGGGGCTATGATGTGCCCTATGTGGCACCCTAACCTTTGGGGGCAGTGCTGTCAGTCATTGTTGGAGCCAGCAGCCCCACAGCTTCAGGAGACGATCTGGTCACCGTTGGAGATGCTGGCTGGGACCTGGTCTTGGGGTCCCTCGAGGTGCTGTGCAGAGAATGAATGGAGCAAGTCAGCCTTTAGCTGGTCATGGTGGTTCTGGCCGTGAGGCATCTCACATCCATCTGTGAGGGTACGGCCCCTGGCGTGGGATGGGATGGGGGAGGACATGGGGAGAGCTGGGACAGCCAGAGCCCTCAGCTACCACCAGACTTACGCCTCTCCATCCGGGACAGTGGGAGTGCCAGCTGGAGGGGGCTCAGGGGCCAGCTCTTCCACCAGGGCGGCCTCACCAAGCCCAGCATTTGCAGGTGGCATGAACATGCCTGAGACGTTGAAATCTACCTCTGGGTGGAGAGAAAGGAGGAGAGCCCATGAGGAAGTGCTCTCCGCCCAGAGCTTCCCCTGATGACCTGTGGGGAACTGCAGCATTCCCCCGCTTTCCTCCTCCTGAGGACGGAGAAATGTCCCTTTCCCTTCCTCTCCCCTTCACCCTGCTCCCCATCAAGGTCCTGGCCCTACCTCCAGGGAAGAGGGTGTCTGCATTCTGGATGAGGGCTTCCACCACGCCCACCACCTGGATGGAGGAGACTGAGGCCAAGTCCAGTTGCATGGGGTCTCTGAGAGACAGGATTGAGGGAGGCATCAGAAGAGGGATTTTGGGGCATTAACCCTTTTGGTGTTCATTCCTGAGGAGGCAGATCCCAAAGGGGAGACAGCCCAGCCAAGGAGGGTGGTAGGGCGGGAGGTGGGCCTTGTTCCCTGTCCTGGAGACCCTGGTTTAGTGTTGGAGGCCAATGGTGTTGGAGACCATCCATGTCACCAGTGCTCTGGGTCTCAGCCTCTTCCTCTGCTACTTTGCAGAGTGGCTAAGAGGACACATGCCTGCTGAGGGGATGTGCCACTCCGGGACTGCAGGGTCAAGGGACAGGATTCGAGGACAGAAGAGGCACAGGTGCTTTAGACCAGCCTGCAGGCTGCTGGATCAGCCTTTCCCATGGCGTTTGTGCTCAGGGCACCCCAGCTGGAGCTGAGGAGCTTCCTCCCACCCGTCTGAGGCCTTACCCTGTGCTCTGCTGTGACCACAGCAGGTTGGGGCCCAGCACGATCGCGATGTTGCTGGGGGTCATTTTATTCACCTCCTGGTGTTCGACCAGCTTGGCTAAAAACTTGATCAGATACCTGTGGGGTAAAAGGAGGGCAAGGGGGTGGTAAGTATGGATTTGGGGAGGGAACAGCTGCCCCTGGTGATTGCTTGGGGCTGAAGAAGCCCTATCCCTGCAAAACACCTCAGATTGTTGTAGCTTTCCTGGGGCAGGCGGCTGCAGGTGTCTCGCAGGCTCTGTACACGGCTGTCAACATCCTTGAAGCTGCAAGAGAGAAGGGGGAGGAGCAGAGACCTCAGCCTGCTCCCTATGGCAGAAGGACACAGTGTTCAAGGGAGGAAGGCCAGTGTCAACTGCCCTGTGTGGGACATAGCACTGGGGATGGCGATGCCCTGCTGCTGCCTTTACTGGGCAGCTAAGGCAGGCATCCATGGAGGACAAAACTGCACCCCAAAGGCTCAGAGGGATTTAGTGTGATATAATATAGCTTGTGGGTAGGCCCAGGGGTGAGCACTGCCTTGCCTTGAGCAGCCACCCTACTTCACCGTGACTATGGGGTTCATTGGCACTGAGATGATCCCTTCAGAAAGATGCTTTTCCCCTCTCCCTGGGCTTTTGCTGTGTCTCCTCTGCCACCCCTTCCATCCCAAAAGCAAGAGGCCAAACTGGGCTGGTGGGCCAGTGAGGTGGGACTCACACCATTGAGGCCAAGTGGGTCTTCACAAACTAAGCTCTTCTTGCAATCAAAAAGGCTGCAGCCTTCTGCCTCTCCCTGCCATGTTTACATTGCTGTTCTCTGAGATTTTGGGCCATTTGGATTTCTGATGAGCATGGGACAGACCATACACTGTGTTCATATCTCCCCATGTGGCAAACGAGGCCGAGCAGCCCTGCTTGGAGTGCCAGGAGGTATAGAGGGGGGTTATCGGGGGCTTTTTGAGCTCCACCAGGCTTTTCTATCCCAACGGCTGGACTCACCTGGCCACTTTGACCCATTCATTGTAGAGCTCAAAAGTCATCAAAGGCTGGGGCAGCTCCCGCAGGTAGGATTTCAGTGCACCTGGGAGGGGAGGGGGAGTGGTGGGTGCGATGGTGGCTGGGGGATGGCAGGGACTGCCTGATCATGTCCCCCCACCCCACCTCACTGGCACCCACCAGCCACAGCGTGGGGGTCTGAGTAAAACTCCTCCAGGGCATTGGAGCCGCTGGCCAAGCTGCTCTTCAGCTTCCTCAGCACTGAGGCGCCCGCTGCCAGCCGGAAGAGTCCCTGGGGACAGGGCAGAGAGGGAAATGGGGGGCTGCATTTTGGGAGAGTGGGTGGTGGGGGTGTCAAGGGCGCTGCCTACCTCCTCCCTCATGCCGGAGGCCAGCAGCATCATGACACAGGCTTCGATGGGCAGCGCGATCTCCCGGCCCAAGCTCTGGAGGTGCATCTCTAGGGGCACACCGTAGTACCCCGCCACAGGGGTGTCTGCAGCAAAGGAGGGCTCTGGAAGAGGGAGGTGAATGTTGGGAGGGACAGCAGGAGCCAGGGCCATCTGGCATCTAGCCACAGTGACATCTTGATCTGGGCCGAGCCTGGCTGGGTGGAGACAGAAACAGGGCAGACAGCCCACCTGCAGTCCCTGACCCACCAGCCCAACGTGGGAGGCAGCAGCAGGCACAGGGAGGAAAAACCTGCCTTTCCCAGCCTTGCCAGCCACACTTGCATCCCCCAGGCTCGACTGCAGCCCTCCCTGGGCTGCATGGAGAGCCAACAGGTACCTGTCTGGCTGTGGCTCTCCTTCAGCTCTGCCAGAGCTGAGTCCAGAGATTCCAGGGACTGTCGGTGGTACTGGGCTTGGATTTCCAGCAGCTGTCGGACAGGGGGCATGAAAAGAGCACTCAGTTTGGCACCAGCCCCTTTCAGAGGCATGGCAAGCCTCATACCCAGGACATTGCACCCACACACAGACAGGGTGAAGGGGTAACTGCAAGGGGAACTCCCCTGGGGTCTGTGGGACAATGTCGGTAGTGAGGGGTAGAGGGAAAATTGGAGAGGGGGCATCATCAGAACAAGCTGCTTTGTTTGCAGTTGTTGCTAGTGGTGGCATTAACCTGCAATACATGGAGCAAGGCTGGCTTTAGGCATCTGCTGGTGCTTGGGGCTGTCCCTTTCTCTGGGCGGAGGACTTGGTGCAGATGGGGATGAGGCTGGGCTCAGACATACCCCAGGAGACATTCACACACCAAGGAGTGTGAGAGAAGACTTACTTTGATGAAGTAGCTGGCGTAGCTGTCCTCTTTGGTGGAGAAGTGGTAGAGGTCAGCCATGTACTCGTCCTGGGGAGTCACAGAGAAGAGCAATCTTCCACCCCCTCCCTGGCACCCGAGGAATAAGGGACATCTTCATGAAGCCCCCTTGTCCAGGCTGTGAGTCATCCAGACAGGGTCTCTGGGTGCAGTGGGGAGGCAGGCTGGGACCATGGGGGTTTCCTCCTTGCCCCCATCACTTGCATTTGGGTAGCAGCAGCAACCTGCCCTATGATCAGGGTCCTGGCACAAGTGGCTCAGGGACAAGAAGTCCCTGCATCTCCAACTCTGGTGAGCCCATGGGCTCTCCCAGACAAGGCACCAAGCTTTTCAGAGAAACAGGGCAGAAGTGGAAGTAGTTGATGTGAAAGTCCCCTGCCACTCAGCACAGACCCCAGCTTGGCTGGCTCCCAGCCTGAGGGGACCCCATAAGCTCTAGGCCCTGGAGCCGCCTCTCTGCAGCAGCTTATGCTTTGAATCCTTTACTCTTCTTCTTCCCCGGGCTTGGGGCATCTCCCTACTTCTGCTCCTTGAGGGACCAGTTTGCTTGCAGAGGGCGGGATGTGCCAGCTGGCTGCATCCATCTCAGGATGGGGTCACCTTGGACAGAGCCAGTGCAGGGGAGCAGGTCTGCAGCCCCGGAGCTGCCCTGCAGGAGGGAGTGAGTGTTCTCACCTTGCACTGCTCCACCTTCCTCTTCACCTCCTCCTCCTCTTCCTTCAAGATCTCTAGTTTGTTGGCAGCAGCAGATGTTCCCGGGCCAGCACCAGTGCCAGCGCTGTTACTGGAGCTCTTGGCAGCTTGGTTCAGCCTTTGGAATGGAAGAAGAGACACACCCCACAATCTCAGTGCCAGGGTTGTGGGGTGGGACAGGTGTGCAGAAGGGGTATGGGGATCATGAGGGGGACAGCAAATTCCAGTACTGCCTGTGGTGGTTTTCCTAGGTCAGCGCCTCTCAGCTCCCTCACCCAGAAGACACTGCCGCACCAAGGGGTGTGACTTGATCAAGTTGGGAGGCACTCAGCAAGTCTGACTGAAACACCCAGGGTCTGTAGGACCTTTCCCAAGCCCCATTCCTGAGATGTTCCCTCCTGTCTTCCCTCCAGCCAAAGGGAGGACAGTGTGAAAATGAGCCATCAGTGATCCATGGCTCCTCTGATCTCTCAGAGAAACATGGCACATCACGGGCTACCCTGCAAGAGTCAGAGCGGGGCAATCTCAGTGGTACCAAGCAGTGCCAGGGCACTTTCCTGACTTTGGCAATGGCACTGCCCTTCTGTCCTGTGCCATGGAGCCAGTAGCTCAGCCCAGAGTGGGATGACCCTGCAGAAAGGGGCTGGCTGGGCGCTCCCGAAGAGCTGTTGCCTCTTCAGCTTCACCTCCAGCCCTTGGAAATTCACTCCCTAGGGCAGTCATCTTCCTCTCACCCCCAGCGTGGCTGGGAGCTGTGCCCTGTATGTGCTGGTCCCTGGTTTACAGTGTGCCCCATACCGGCTCTTGATTGCATTCCAGTCAGAAATCAACTTCTGGAGGGTCTTCTTGCGCTTCAGGATGATAGGAAGCTCCTCCTAGGGGAGAGAGGGGCCAGAGAGAGCAGGGGAGGCTTGGGGATGTGGGAGGGGGTGGTGGGATGGGAGAGCAGAGCTGGAAAGGCAGCCAGGGCTACCTCACTGAGCTTGTTGAGTGGCTGCAGGATGTTGTGCTCCAGGGCGATCTCAAACTCGGCCAGGATTTTGGCCAGTGAGCTTTGTATGCAGCAGCCCATCTCCAGGGCTTTCCTGTGTGGGGACAGAGATGTAATGACTGCAGGCTGGAGCCATGACACTCTCTGACCCAACACCCTCCACCATACCCACGTGGGACCCTAAGCCAGTCTCTGCCCTCCTCTGCAACTGGAGGCTGAAGGTGCTGGCTGTCCCCTCTCCCACTCAAACACCAGCATTTGCTCTGAGCACAGGGTTTGACAGCTCAGCTCGGCTGTGGGAGCCCCTGAGCCAAGACAGTGGCACTGCTAGGGTCTGGTATCTTTTGCTGTTGCCCCTGGCACTCTCTCCCACTGGCACTTACCCGAGGCTGGACTCTGTGTCCAGTTCCTTGAAGCTCTCGGCCATCGTCATGGACAGAGCCATCAAGGGCAGCTTCTTCTGTACAGAGCCAAGGATTCGGGAAAGAGATGGTGAGCTGGCATGTGGCAGCTCCCTCCCCGTTAAGCATGCCACAAGAGCAAGTGGCCAAACCCTGCACTGGGTCCCCACATCTTCCCCTGGCCCACCCAGCTCTGTTGGTCCTGGGGCCCGAGGAAGGGCCCTTTGGATGTCCCTTCAGCCAAAGGCAGGATCCAGTTAGCTAAACAAGGCACCAGGGCTCCATAGTTGGTTAGAAAACCTGCACCCTTCCCTCAAATAGTCCCCTGTGGAGAACTGTGATGCTGATGGAGGTCCTTACCAAGCCCAGGCCTGCCATGGCTTCAAATGTATGGAGCAGTTTAATCACTGAGAATAATGAAGCCAAGCTGGGGCTTGTCAGGTTGCCGAGAAGAGTGGAGCCCACAGAATCATGGGGAGGCTAAGGAAAGTGCTGAGGGATCTGCTGTTTCTTCCCAGACAAGGGCTGGTGAGCACCTGCCAGGAAGACGGTGGCAGGTTCAAACTGAGGAGGAAGTGGTGGCACCACTGTGCCTGGCTGCGCTGTGGTGCTCCTCACCACAGGGCACTGTGCGTGCCAGAGGTTCACAGGGCTTTGGGAAGGGGCATGGACAACAGGGCTGTGGAGAGTTATTCAACGCAAAGACACTGTCTATGTTTCAGGAGTGTCTCAAGTTAGTTGGTTGAGGAGCTCTCAAGCTGGTTGGGAGGGTTGCCCTGCTCTGCTCTCCATAGGCACATGCTCATGGCCAGTGCTGGAGATAGCTAGGCTGGGCACAGCTTTGGGCCACCCTTGCTGGCAGGGAACAGAGCTGGAGCATGTGTTGGCTGTGGTGGGAGGAGTCTACTCACCACTCGCTTGTCCATCTCAGAGCCGCATTGCCCCTGCAGGCAGGCTTGGAGCCTCTTGGACACACTGTGAGCTGCTCGCTTGGCTGGCTCGATCCTCTGCTCAATCTGGGGGCAGAAAGGTGGGACGGAGAAAGCCTATTTGCCAACTGCGAGCACCCAAGGCCATCTCCCCACCACCCAGCTCTGGGCATGGGTGGCCCATCCAGCATCCTGCTGCAGCCCAGAGCATCCCCAGTCCAGGGAAAAGGGAGCACAGGTCTGGTCAGGATTCATCCCTCTGTGAGCAGCTGGGGAAGCCCTTTCCTGTGGTAGGAGCCTGCCATTCTCTTAACACTGTGGTCCCGGAGTTGCCCTCTGGCACACAGGCAGATCCCAGCCCTGTGACTTGGACATGCTGGCAGAGCAAATCGCAGGCAGGAACGGGGCAGGTTCCCACACCCAGGCACAAGCAGGCACAAGCCTGCCGGCCAAGCCTGCACCTCACCTGCAGCAAATCTTCTGGCAGGAGCTCAGTTGCTTCTTGGGCTCTGTGAAGGAAGAAGAAAGACCCATCAGCAGATGCAGATAGAGGTGACCTGCACCCAGCCTCCTTGGGAAGGCAGGTCCTTATGTATCTCACCTGCCTCTCTTTGGGCTCCCAGGAGCAGGAGACATTGGCTATGGCCCAGACCATCATAAACAAAGATACCAGCAGAATGAGCCCAAGGCTATGAGAACAGCAGGAGCAGGTCAAGGCAGCCAAATTTTCTGGCTGGTGGACACCCCATCAGACAGGGCTTCCAGATCAGAGCACCACAGTCAAAACATCCAGATGTGGCCTGTTTCTTGGAGACAGGGTGCCTAGCAGGGCCGCAGCAGAGGTGAGATGTTTGCTGGTGAAACCTCCTACTGGTCTTCCCACCTCTCCCCTGAAGGCTAATCCAGGGCAGTGCTGTTGGAGCCCAGCACGTGCCTTTGCAGGCCAATGTAGACACCGGCTGTGGGGCCACCAGTGTCAGAGCAAGGATACCTTTGTGATCAGGCTGGGGACTGAGACCAACACCAGCCCCTCCAGAAGTGCCTACATGAAACCAGCTCTCTGCTTGGTTTTGCAGCAGGTATTAGGAGCGAATCTGGCACAGGAAACTTCTGGTTTGCAGCAAATTCTGCTCATAACCAAATTCAAAACCCACCAGCTGCCATCACCACCAAACCTCCCTGATGCCTCCTGTAGAGGAAACCTTGCTTCATGGCCTGCTGCCATTGCTCTGCCCTGGGAACCTTGTTTTCTTTCCCTCTGCTGCTGCTGTTTTTTCCCCAGTTCATGTTTCTCTCTTTTTCACCACCCGCCAGAGCCGATGTGGGACGCAGCCACAGAGCCGCAGGAAACGGGGGCGGCTTGGTTGAATGCAAGCAAAATCACATGAGATCTCAGCCTGCAGAGGAGAGGCTCTGCAGTGGGTGAAGAGCTTGCTCTTGGACTGCACAAACTACTTGAGATCTCCTGTCTGCCCAACAGTGCATCTACCATGGAGATGAGATGTCTTTAAGGAGGAGGGATGGAAAAGGGGATCATGCTCCCCTTCAGGGAATGCAAGATGAGCAAGAGGCCACCAGGATGTAGGAGCTGCTTCCCTGTGGCCAGTCTGCTTAGCTGGCTAAAGGACCTCAGTGGTCCAGGGAACATGGTTGTTCCCACTCAGCCTCCCAGCACTGGGGAATCTGCAGAGGTGGCTGTAGGAAAGAGGGAACAAGGAGGCTGGGAAGGGAGGGCCCAGCCCTGTAATTTCAGTTCTGAGTTTTGCAAGGGGAGAGCTTTGGAAACCCAAAGAGAAAAATAAGGAAGTGGTGGAGGTAGGATGGGGCCAGAGGGGTTTGTGTGAAGCTGTAAATCCTCCATGGGTCCTCTGAGGATCCCCAATCCTCTCCTTGAAGGGCATCCCAGGACGCCTGTGCTGCTGGGCTGGCTAGAGCTCTGCAGAGCATTTGGCTTCTGTGGGGCACCTGAGGCTCAGTGGGGAGGGCAAATCCCAGTTCCTAACATCCTCCTGGTCACTGCACAGCCAAGGGCATGTGGCTGGAAGGTCCCTCCCCATTGCCCTCACATCCTGGGGAAACCAGGCTTGGGAAAGGCCCGTTTCCAGGTGGATGCAGCATCTGTGGGCCCTGGGCTTGGGGATCACATCACTGCTGAGCAGCACCAGTGCAACCTCCCCACTGCTCTGGGGGTGCCAGGAAGCCACAGTCCCCCAGCTTATGCTGAAGATGCTCCAAACCTAGGGTCATTCCCTCCTTTCCCATTTTCCCTGGCCACTGGCCCTGGGAGGTCAGTCCAGCCCCAGTGCAAGCCCTCCAGGACTTGCATCCCACTCCCTCCCAGCCCTCCGGTACAAGTAGTGGAGAAGTTCTTACCGGCTGGTGATGTTGGGATGGGACAGCTGCTGCCGCATCCAATTAATCTGCCTTTTCATCATCTTGAGAGCTGGGAAGAGTCCACGAGAGCTGCTCTGCTCAGCTGTACCCACTCAGCACCCCTTGGTAATGCTTGGCATCGGATACTGGCAGCCCCTCGGCTCCCTGGAGCCACTGTGCCCCTTGCTTTTCCCTGAGGACCTCTTCCTCCTTTCCTTTCTCCTTCCCTTGTTCCCCCGTTTCTGTTTCTCCAGCTGGTTCTCTCCCTTGTCTCTCCCCAGCGACGCTCTCCCTGCTTTCTTTTTCCTTCCCTTGGACTCCCTTCTCTTGCTCCCTCTCTTTTTCTGAGTTTCCTTCCTTCTCTGTCTGCTCCTCCGCTGCAGATCAGGTAAGAGCAGTTCAGGGCTCCTACTCCGCTCTGTGTTCCTGTCACCACCCCACAAGTATAAATAACTTCAGCCCAGCCTTAAAGGGGAAATATTATTACAGCAAACACGTAACAAGGCAGGACAAGCACACGCTGCTGCCGAGCCCGAGCAAAGGGCCCATGCTCTCTGTCTCAGCCGGGGTGGTTTTTCCCCCCAGCTTTGCCTTGCCGACGACCAGCTGCTCCGCAGGGCAGCCCATGGCCACACCAGCTGGCAGTGCAGTGCCTATGGGGTGCCTGATGTGGAGTTCCACAGGGGGTACCTGGGTGTACTCTGCCCTATCTGGTCACCCAAACTCTACCAACACCCCTCGAGCACATCTCCACGCTTGCAGGTGTAGCTCTATTCTCTTCCCCTTGCGACATATCCCCCTGGTCGTGACAAAAGCAGGAGGATGAGCAGCAAAGCCATCCCTGCAATCCCTTCTGTGCCCCTCACCCTGCTTTCCCTCCCTGCTATTGCAGAGGGTCTCCAGAGCCACTGCAAAGCTGCAGCTGAGGGCTGTTGCCCTGTGCCCTGGGGAGGCCCCCTTCCGCCCTGCTCCCCCACCGCTGGCAGAGCTGCTCTGAGCAGGGCAGCTGGGCCAAGTGCAGAGCAGCAGCGGCTGTGCACAGTTGCACAGGGACCACAAACTCCCGGTTCCCAGGCTCGGGTGCTGCCTGCTCTCTGCAGAGCTGCACCAGGGCTCAGCTTTTTTTATTTTGTCTAAGAACATCCCCCTCCCACCATCACCACCTTTGCCTCTGGCTCTGTGAGGTGTAAACCTCACCTTATTTCTGGCTACCTGCAGCTGGGACTTTCCTCCTTCTGCACTAAGAAAGATCAGAGGTCGCTGTTGGTCAGGTTACACGGCTGGCAAAGGAACTAGCACCCGAGCTCAAATGGGAAGCGGTCAGCTTGTGGGCGGATGAGACAAGCTGCAAAGGAAAAGGAGGTGGAAGGGCCACTCCACCTGTGCCCCGAAGCCTAAGGAGCAATAATTTGGGGGCTGCTGGGCTCTGCTCCTTGGTGGGGGGCGGGGGGCAAGTCTCCAGTGAGTGTGTAGCAAAGCGGTGCTGGCAGCTGTTTTCAAGTGGGGACTGGGTGAAGGAGCACTGCCCTCCCTGCCCAAAACACCAGGCTGCTCTAAACCTGTGGCCCAGTACATCTGATCCCCCAGCCATGAGCCCTGGGGGTGCTCCTAACAGGCATTGCGGTCACTGAAAGCAGGCAAGGGCTTCAAGCACCTATTGTAAAGATGCAGAAAAGCCCCCCGCCCCAGATCCTTGCTGGCTGCATCAGGTAGTGGCCAAGCCGTGGTCTTTTTCCTCTCGTGCAATGTCAGGAGACCTGCTCCCAGCCTCAGGCTGCTGCTTGCCAGAGCAGATCCCCCTTTTTGCACCCCTGCCATAAAACTGCCCCACAGAGCCACTTCTGAGAGGCAGCCCTGGGGAAGAGGAGGAAGTGCCACTACAGGCAGCAGTGAAGCTGCCAACAGTCATGTGGAGCACAGGCATGAGCTCAAGCCCCGCTCCTTGTGGGCTCCTGGGCACCAACGCCTGCTCACCGCCTTTCCGTGGGGAGGGAGGGAAGCAGGCAGCACCCAGCTTGCAGTCTGGAAGTGACTCTTCTCTCAAACAGGAATTGAGACCAGCTGGGGGACTTCCACCATCCCCTCTCCCTGCTCATGGGAGTGGGGAAATCATAGTGACAAGGGCCCAGGTGACCCAGGGATGATTACAGAGGCAGGATTTGAGCTGCAAACAACCCCTTGCAGGGTGGAAACAGCTCCCTGGGGGTCAGGGAAGGCAAGGGGAAAATGCATGCCTTGGGTCAAAAGCAGAGGGCCAGGATCAGGAAAGAATTCTTTATTTCCCATAAATACAGCAGATTCTTCGCACCGGGCGTTTAATTTTAAATCTTTTTGTTTGTTTGTTTTCTTCCATTTACAGAATTTTGCACTGAAAATATATACAAGTCTGTTCAAGAACCAAACAAGATCTGCAAAGAAAAAACCCATACAAAACCCTGAAAAGAGACCAGAAAGGGAAGTAAGACACAGCAGAACCCCAGCATAAAGACCTTGCTTCCCCCTCTCCTCCTACCACTTGCTGCGCCCAGCTCCAAGACACCTCACCTTTGCTGTCCCCAAGCCAAGAGTGTGAGGCACCCTGCTCACCTCCATCTTGCACAGGCCTCCTTGTACCTCTGGCAAGCCAACGCAGGGCACAGCTTGCCCCAGCTTTTAAGATCAGGCCCTCTTAAAACCAGCTTAGGGATGGGAAGCACCTCCTGCAGTCACGAGTCCTGTTGGGATGGGGATTGCTCGGGACGTGCCACCCCTGGTCTCCTCTGTGCCTGCAGATCCCTGCTCTTGTGTCACAGTGATCAGGTGGCTGGGGCAAGCCCTCTCCTCACCGCAGGGAGCCAGGCCTGCCCACGGCTGCAGGCAAAGGTGTGCAAGGCACAGCTATACACCCACCCCCCCATACCCCCCCCAGTGCAGACCTGGGATCCCAATGCCAAGCTTAGCAGTGTCCCCTGGTGATGGGCTGGGCTCCAGTCTCTCACCAACTCCCAGCCCATCACCTACCCCACCCCAAGAAGACATTGAAGAGCTGAGAAAGCCCCCTGCCCCATTAAGCTCTCCAGCCCAGCCAGGGCAGAGGAAGACAATGTGCTTCTTCCTCTCCCTGTCTGGCAAGGCAGCTATGTGGTGGCTCACCTCACCACAGCACGCCTCTCTCAGGGCTGGCAAGCAGCACAAAGTCCAACAGCAGCCCCCAAAGCTTGCTGTGGTAGATAAAGTGTCTGGGATGGGTGTGGGCTTCCTTGCTGAAGAGGTTTAGTGCTCAGGAGCTCCTGCCGAAGGGGCTGGGAAGGCACAGAGCAAGCCCATCCCAGCCCCTGGGGTCCCACCCCAGGGTCCACCTCCCACCAGCAGTTCTGTAAGCAGCTGGAAGGAGGGAGATATAGGAAAATCCCTCCCCCTGACTCCTCCAAAGCAAGGGTAGCTGCCTGCTCTCTGGTACTGGAGAGACACCTAGTCTCTGTTCAGCCTTGTTCCACAGCAGCTCCAGTGTGCTCCCACCAGACAGGGAGTGGCTGGGGCCCAACTCCAAAGAGCGGGCAAGGGGAACAAGAGGGAGCACCACCGAGCACAAAGCAGCTGAAGGGCTGGGAAGCATAAAGGGGGCAGACAAGGAAAAGGATCTTCCTTTGCTAGGCCTTGTCCCAGGCTGAGGCTGTTAAAGCTCCCCATCCTTGTTCCCCACTGCACCTAGAGGGGGAAAGCAGGGTTAGAAGAGGCCAGACAGACTGGGGAGGGAGTGTTGCCTTCGGAAGAGCAGGGAAGGCAACTGTTCACCCATACAAAGCTTTCCACTCCACTCCTAGTAGTCTTGTTGGATGAACATCTCCTGGTGTCTCTGCTCTCCTCCTTGAGGCATGCTCCCTCTGGCCCTTGCCCAGCCATCTGGAGAATGGAGCGTGAGCAGTACCCCCCCACCCACCCTCCCCATCTCCTCAGGCTGCTCCAGCCCCACAGGGCTGGCTTCCCAAGGACTCTGCAATGTAGTGCCTGCAATGTGCAGCCCTAGAGGTTTCCCCAGGACTCTGGCGGGGGGAACTGGTCCACATCCCCCATTTCATTGTAGGTTTGCTCTCCCATGGTGAAGGTCAGCTTGTACCGTAGCCTCACTTTCTCCTGGACATAGGGGAGAAAAGATAAGCAGTCAGAAGAGGGGGGAAGAAAGGTATGCGGCACAAAGCATTCATGTCTCTCAGAAGCTGCAGACAGCAGAGGGAACAGGGACAGGGTAGGCAGGCTTTGCCCAGACAGTAAGACCAGCCTCTGCTCATGCCCCAGGGACAGTGTTACTACCTTCTGTGGGTTAGCAAGCAGCAGGACTTGTGTGATGGCACTGGGGTGGACAATGGGGTTGAATGCCGGCAGCTCTGTGCCTGAGGGAGGCTGTAGCTTCACCTTCATCACCTAGGGAGAGAGAAAAGCATCTCACGTTCCTCAGAGGGACTTGGCAGCCAGAGGCCCTGCTCCTGTATTTAGGGAGCTTCTGTTGTCTAGTCAAAGACAAAAACAACGTGCTGGTTCCTGCTAATCTGAAGGCAACACAACTCGCTCTCAGCCCCACAGAGCTGTTTGAACCCACCACCCTGCCTTTCCTGCAAAAGTAGAATCACACTTCAGCCCAGTCTGGGGACATCAGACCCAGCAGCTGCCTTACCTTGGGGACGGCAGACTGAAAGACAATGTTGCGGATGGGCTGTGGAGCTGTGCTAAGCATAGAAATCACCACCACAAGCACATCAGGCCTCTCGGGCAGGGCATCCTTGGCAAAGTGGAAGAGGACACGGAAGCCATGCTGATCATACACTGTCACGGGAAGGATGCTGCCTGTGGGAAAGGCAGGGACAGACAGCAGTCAACCAGGAGGGAACTGGCCCTGCAGTAACATTTCCCCATCACCCAAACTCCATACAAGTGACAGACACCACTCCTCCTCAACCTTCACAAAATCCAACAAGCAAGAAGTTGCCTCACATTCTTCCCTTCCATGTGTGCACAATTTGTTCCCCCCTAAGCTTGCCCCCTTCTTTTGCCCCAGCTCACTGGGTTTGATTGACTCCAGAGGCACAGTGATGTTGGCCAGCAAGATCTCCTGGGGCAGTGTGGTAGCAGGAGGCCGTGATGGGACTGCAGTACTTCCTGTTGGTGTGGTAGCAGCTTTTGGAAGCGTAGCAGGAGCAGACAGCTCTGAGGTCAGGGGCAACGTAGGGTTTGGGGAACCACTCTGGAGCATAGGCAGGGTGCTGGGATTGTGGGCTGTAGTGCCAGAGCTGCTCCTGTTCTGGAGATCCCTCAGGGTGAGCCGGGGGTGTGGCTGCTGCTTCTCCCTGTACAGAGAGAGAGAGCAAGGAGTGGAACAGGGCACTGAAATGTCGTGTCTAGCACCCCAAAAATGGAAACAATGGGGAGAGATGTGAGACTGCACTACCCCTGCTTACCATCGCACTTGTTGAGACTCTGGAGGCAAAGACTGTTGCAGCAGAGTCTTGCCCAGGAGGTCCAGGTCATCCAGGCCACTGGTGAAAGGAGAAGGTTTGGGGGAGGATGCACCAGCATCTGCTTTGACTGGTGGTGTTGCCATGATAGGGGTGAGACTGAGCTCGTTGCTATCTGATGACTGTAAAAAGAGTGCACAGGAGAGCCCCCCAAGCAGGGTTGCATATCAGCACCAACACTCAGATGTGGGACATGCCCCCACCTTCTCCATTCGTTGTTCTCACCACCCTTCCCACCCTCTGCCCTGGCTCCCAGCAAGTTACCTGGAAGCTGTTCCAGCCACTGCTGTCACCAGCCTGGGCAGGATGTGGTGGTGGGTCATTCAGGCCTGCCAGGGGTAAAACCAAACACGAAGCTTAGCTACCAAGTGGGTGAGAGCATTAAACGGGGCCTGAGTGAGACACAGAAGCAGCAGGACAGAACCACCAATGTGGTCTCTATCTCTGGCCCCCATCCTTGCATGGGGGAGAGCCAGAAGGGTGACAGTGTTTTTTCTGCCCCGAGACCCTCATTTACAGTCTAGTTCTCACTGCAATTGGCAGAGAAGTGAATACTACTGGGCTGACAAGCCTGACTGACCACATTGTCTACTTCATGCTGCTGTACTCAAAGCGCCCATCTTAGGAAACACTTCGTTGGGAAAAGCAGGACTCTAGAGCCTTCTAGGGTTCGCACCTCACAAGATTTCCAAGTGAACAGTTTCGGAAGTCCCATGCATCTGTTGTCAGCTCATGACTTCAACTGCAAGGAGTAAACATGAGGAGCTGGGGGCAATCCACCCTTGTGATCCTATCTGGGCATGGCCATTGCATCACTCCTGATTTACCTGCCAGGTCAGTTTTCCCACAGCAAATCAGAGGGCACATCCCTGCAGGCTCTCTCTGACCAGCCTGGGAAACACCACTGGACTGAAGTTCAGAGTCATAGCAGGGTCCTCCCCTCCTTCTCCCTCACACTAAATGAAGGACACTTCTTGGTCTTTCATTATTCACCTCTCCCAGAGCTCCCCCTTATTCATGTTCCTGCCACAAGAAGAACCATCCATGCAGACTGTCCAGAGTCAAGGAGAGAACAAAGAGCTTTTGCTCTGAATTTCTCACCTAAAGACATGAGTTCATCATCCAGCAAGGAGACAGAGCCAGCTTGGTCAGGCATGGGGACTGCTGAGCTGCCTGAAAGGGTGGGCAAGGCTGGGTAGGAGGGGCCTGTCGCCGGAAGATCCAGGCCCGACAGATCCAGAAGCGCTGAGGTGCTGCCTGCAAAGGAACAAGCTGAGAGACCTTATCCAGTCCTTATCCAGTGTGCTGAGGCCAGTTCCCATCCTTTCTCCCACCTGGGAAACTCCCCCTCTGCTCTCCCCTCCAATTCCCTCTCTTCACGCATCAGTCATTTCCACAAGTCACTTCTTCATCTCATCAGCTCCACTCTGACCTCCTGCAATTTTCACCTTTCCACTTCTCTCAATCTTGTCCTATATTGCAGGAAACCAGCAATAGGGTCCCTCTGCTTGACCTTCCTGTCCCCATTCCCCAAGTCTCACCTCGAAGGGGACCAGCCACTGTCTCCCCATTGATCTCTTCTCCCCGTACAAGCTGCTTGTAGAGATTGATCACCTGTGTCAGATTGTCATTGGCTTGCAGGATCTCCGCTGAAATGGAATAGGTAGGAAGTAAGTTTGAAAACTGTGAAGAAACAAAGAAAGTGAGTTTTATAATCCAACTCTGTCTACTCCTTCAAAGCAAGGCCCAAGGAGCTGTTAACAGCCTACTGCAGATAGTGTTTCTGCAATTGTTGCTGCAGACTGCACCAGGGTATGCTGACACCTCCATGGCATCTCAGCAGGACAAGCTCAAGCATCATTCCTACACTGAAGTGGAGGAAGCCTGTAACACTGCTGGTTGCTGCCACGTGCCCCCACTTAGGGCCAAGCCACAAACTAACTAACCTACAGTGAACAGCCACCCAAAACAGAGCAGCGGTTGCTGACAGATGCCATGCCATGAGCAGCCCAAGCACAGGCACCCTGAAAGAAGATGGAGGGAGAAGGGGACAGAATGGGAAAGGCCAGATACACTTACCTAGAGCTTCATCATTGTCTTCTGTGTCACTGGCGAGCCGGAAAAGCATGGGCCTCATGCGCTCACAGCGCTGATACAGCTCCTGGGGGAGAGAGGGAAGGGGTGCTGAGGCGAGCACCAGGATGCTCAGCTGGGGGTACAAAACAAGCAAGAGGAACTTGGGGGATAAGGGTCACCCATCTCTGCTAAGCCCAGGGAGGATGCTGGGATGGCCTTTCCTCACCTTCATTAGGTCCTCATTGCTTTCCATTGTCTCCCCCTTGCTGTAGTTTGTCACCATCTCTGTCAGCAGCTTCACATTGTTGTTCACCTCCTCAATGGCATTCACCCTCCTGGAGATCTTCTCCATGCGCTTCTGGTCCTGGAAGGGAAGCACACAGGGGAGGATGTCCTTGCTCTTGTCTGCAGCTCAGAGAGGAGGAAGGCTGGGCTAGCCAATACACCAACTCCCTGGACTAAGGCACAGTAATGCTGCCCTCAAAACAGCTCCCACTCCAGTGGAAAAGTCCAGATCACCTCTGGGCTGGCACTTGCCAAACAGGGATGGAATTGCCACAGACCTAGTGCCGCAGCAGGGCTCGGGCCACAGAAAGCACCCAAAGCCATTCCTCCAAGTAGCCAAGGGATGGCAGAAATCACACAAAGACTCTTCAGCAGCTGCTGCTGCAAAATTTTGGGCAGAAGCTCTGTATGTCTGCAGGAGGACAGAGAGCCACTGCTCCTTGAGTGCCAACCATTGCCACCCAGACCATGATCCCCCAGCCTCCCTTTTCCTCAGCCACACCTCCTGAACCATCTCCTTGATGAGCTTGTTGGCAGCCCGGAGGTCCTCAGGATGGGAACTTTTCAGGAGACGAGCCAGTATCTGCAAAAGAGAAGGCATCTCTGAGCCCAAGCTGAGGGGTGGCAGCCACAGTCACTCTTGCAACACTAGAGACAGTAATTGTCCTCGCCACAAACTCATATGTGGCAGAGGCAGCAGACAATGCCAGTTCTTTGAAAGCCCAGCCACAACAGCTTGTGAGCTACCAGAGGCCAGGGAGAGAAGTAGTACAACTGGTCTTCCTTTTCCCGTTGTGGTTCTGGTTATGTAAGACAGGTCTTTCCCTGAAGATCCCCTGCGTTCAAAACCTGCTCCTGCCTGCCCATTACACATCATGGAGACCCTGGAGCACAGCAGCACTAGTACTGAGAAAGAGAGAAAGCCTGGTTTATGCAGGAATTGCTATGGGAGCATAATGCACTCCTACTCAGACCTCTTCACAGGTGCAGCTGGTGAAGAGGAAGAGCTCTCACTTTCTCTTCCCCTCTGTAGTCAGTGAATGGCCACCTACAAATCCTCATTTGCACGCTGTGACCCATGGAGGCAAAATATATGCCCTGCAGCGAACCAGCATCGCACCTCTGCTGCAGAACTAGACCCAGAGGAGCCTAATACTTGCTTAAGTATATCAGCACTGATAATGCAGAGGTTTGTCTGAGTGGTGACACAATTCTGATGGAAAGACAATATAGTATGGGTCCAGGAGGGTACAAGTAGCTGGGCGATAAGCAGATTGCAGTGCTGGGGGTGGGGGAGAGATAGTAGCAGCATCTGGGGCTGGGATTTAACCCTCATGGCCAGATAACTCAGAAGCCTAGAGAGCACACAGCAGTAACCTCCCACAACTGGCTGGTCTAATGTCAGTGCTTCCCCATCCTGCAGCTAAGCGCTCCAAAGGTCAAACAGACCCACCAGATGCCCCATCTCTGGCTCTTTCCTTTGTCATGATTTTGGAGCAGGCCCTCAGCATTCCTGTGGTGCATTTTCTGAAGGACAGCATGTGGAACAGGGGCCTTGACTCTTTCTGGACCTCCACCTCAGGGGGACAGCATATCCTGGAGCGGGGAAGATGTTGCCTGCTGTCCCTCTCCTTGCACAGAGCCCTTACCTTGGATTTCTCTTCATCATCAAAGATGATGTTCTTGGGCCGAGGGGGAGGTGGTGGAAAAGGAGTGTCATCAGGCAGCTTTGGGTCGCACTTCACAATCCCTGCAGCAGACAGACACCAATGGAGAGGTCAGGAAGACTCACACACTGGGGGATGGCACTGCCACCTAGGTCTTTTCTTCCCTAGTGGCCCACCAAACCCAGCTGTGACTGAGGGTGCACAGGTTTGCTCCCACTACCCATGATTCTGGATTGTGTTTTCACAGAAGGACTGCCCTCTACTCCCCATCAATATCCTCTCTTAGAAAAACCCAGCATCAAGCGCCAAAGCATTTGCAGCCCTTCAGCCCCAGATCTTTCCAGTGTACCATCTCCTGTAGGAGCAAGCAGATGTTCCCTCCAACCCATAAAGCAGCTCAGACCATCAGCAACTCTCTCTTCCCAGCTAGGAGCCCCAGGGAAGCCTCTCCTTCACCTGCCCCTAGTGCTGAGCCAGACTAATGGATGTGCTGGGTCTGGGCACAGGAAAGGGAGAGCCTGTTTCAGATTCTGCCCAGACAAAAAATGAGGGAGGGCACACCATCCACCCACTTTCCCCTTTCAGACCTCTGCCTCTCACCTTGTTTCTTCAGCATCTGGTAGGCTTCTGAGATCTTCACCTCATGAGGCAGCCCCAATGTCCAGCTGTACATCAGCTCCAGGATCTTTGACTTCACTTTTTCTGGTGTCCGGCTGCCAAGATACTAGAGGAAGAGAAGAGGCAGCCTGAAGCTGATCTGAGCTGTTGCAAGCCTGGCCTGTTCCTCTCCTCCCCTCCCCCAGAAGTGAGACTGTTCCCAACGGCACAAAGAGAAGGAAAGAGGAAGCAAGCAGGAAGGCTCACGAGGCCCTTGCAACATGTCCTATGCTGTGCTTGGTTTCCTCCACAGGAAACACAAGAGGTGGGAGACATGCTGCACCAGCAGCCCCTCAGGAACATGCAGGGACAGGTGGAAAGGCTCAGGCAGGTCTCTGTTGCCTAGTGAAGGAAGGGCTACTGCTAACAGAAGCTGCTCAGCAATGCAGCCCTTCAGGAATGAGGGGACAGCAGGTCTGGGAGAAGAAGGGACCATGGGACGGTCCCTGGGGGGCAGGGCCCAGCCCTCTCCCTCAAGGGCACTCTCCACCACATGCGCCTGGCATCCTTTAGAGCTAGGTGTTCCTCAGATGACCAGCACCCAGTGGTGAGATGTCCAAACACTACCACTCTCTCCCTGCCATGCAATCACCCTTCACCCTTCTCCCATGGGTCTGCTGGGGCCACTGGTGGTAGAAACAATGCATGTGCCACCAGAGGTCAGTGGCTTAAGGTAGAGGACATTCTCTAAGGCATCTAGCAAAAGGACTTTAGGATGCTGCTGTCACTGTCCCTGGATATTCATCATCACAGGTCACAAGCTGTGACTGGCAGATGAAGGCTTTCCTTAGTCATATTTAGTCTGTGTTCCCTTAACTCTATACTGGCTGGTGTTAACTGCCTTGACTGAATAGGAGAGCATGCACAGCTTGTTCTGCTGCAGGAACAGCAGCATCAGCACAGGAGCTGGTAATAACTTGGCGGTTCAGATGGACTTGCCAGAGCACCGCTGACCAGGCCTGGGCTTGCCCTCAGAGTGTCTCAACCAGGCTGGGACACCCCAGAGACGCATGGTCACAATGTCAGAGCTGGGGGAGGTTCCTGAGCACATGCAGTGCAGAAAGAGCCCAAAAGAGATGCCAGGAAGGTGACTCCAGGCACGCACATGAGCTCAATAGTCTCACAAATGCTGATTGCATCATGTCTAGCTGGCCCTCGGCTTGCTGCATCAAGAATCACCCTGTAGCAGAGAGGTGAAAGCTCACCTTCCCACCAGAAAACTCACCAGGGGACAAGGACTAGATCTCCTATTGGCACTGTCCTGTTTCCCCCACATCCCAGAGGGTATGTGACCTTTCTGCTCAGCCACCACTTCTTCCCAAAGCCCTCCTACCACCAGGCTCCAGTCCCCTCCAGCACAATGCCCTGAGACCCACCTTGGGTGACACCACTTTGATGAGCTCATTGAGGAAGCGGAACTTGCCCACCTCGTCGTGGAAGCGTTTGCCACAACTCTTCATGCAGGACTCCAGCACCTGGGGAGAGGGGCCAGGTAAGCCCCAGCATGGGGTCAGCAGCAGATTCAGGAGCCAGCTCCATCCTGCTCCACCTCGCCAGGCACGGAGCCTGTGGCTATCCTTACAGCAGTGCAGAGGGCCACCCCCTTTCCCTCCCAGCTGGCCAAGCACCCTCCCAAAGGGAAGCAAGAAGATTTTCCTCTCTGGGGTCAGTCTTTGCAGAGGTGGCTCAAGAGCCCATGGAAGGGGATACCCTTAGAGAGCTCCCAGTCACCAGAGTTTTGCACCATGTATCCACAACATGATTAAGAATCATAGGATCATTTAGGTTGGACAAGACCTTTAAGATCACTGAGTCCAACCATTAACCTAACACTACCAAGTCCACTGCAACAAAACCCAAAAAGCTTCCTGTCAACTTCAACAGGCTACGACCCTTCCTAGGAACAAGACCTTTCCTACTAGATACCCCTCCTCTCTTGTGGAGCCACCTTCAGCCCCTCTCCCACCCAAGGACCCAGGTGCTCCAGGGCTTTCTCAGAGGGAATTCAGCTTCCCATGCTCCTCCAGTCAAACTGGAGCAACTCCACACTCTGGCCCTCCATCCAGTTCTACCAGCCTGCAGGTGCCCTTACCGTGAGGGCCTGAAGAGCTTCCCATTCCTGCGGAGACTGGATCTTGTGGGCAAGAAGTCGGGTAGCAAATGGAGGACTGGAATGAGGGGAAAAAAAGAAGCTAGCCAGTTGTTGATGAAGAGCCTGGTACCTGTGTTTCTATTTTGGAATCCAGGGTTGAAAACCATGTTGCAAGTTTAAGGCACTGATAAGGCACCAAGATGCCTCAAAACCCTGGGGGAACTTTCCACTAGCCAACTGGGACCCCCCACCCACCCCAATCTGAGGGGCTTTGTGCCTGTTCAGCTCTCAGGACAACCCCACTAAATTGTGCTGGGCAGGGGGATCCTAACCTGGGCCTGTGACCTGGAGCAGCCTGGGGAAAGGACGAAGCACTTACCCCTCCAGCTCCTTATTGAGCTGCTCACAGAAAGCATTGATGCCATCCCAGTCCAGGTCCTTGTTCAGGGGGTTTGTTGCTTTGTCTGCAGGTGGGAGAAGGGGACGGTGAGAAAACTCTCCCCAGGCTCCCACCCTGTGGAAGTGACAGACAATTTGCTCCAGCTCGGTCCCAGCCGACTCCACCGGGTGCCTTAGCGGAGGACGGCACGGAAGGACAGCCACCCCCGCGTCCGCTCGCACCCTCCCGTGGAAGTCCCGCACACAAATCCGCGGGCCGCCGCCTCCCCGCCACCGCCGGGCCCCACCGCACCAGCAGGCCCCACGGCACCGGCAGGGCCCCCCGGCCCCCCAATACCTCCCCGAGAGCCACCTGAGG
>JAVJGI010000060.1:35146730-35162621 GCA_035590275.1 Ibycter americanus | reverse complement strand
TGGGCTGGCGGGGTCCTGGCTGCGCCTGAGGGGTCGGGGGCCGGGAGTGGGTGTGTCAGGAGATATATGTATATATATATATATACACACACACACACACTATAAGTGCTCGTAAGTGAGCTCGCGTGGCCTGGTCGGAGTCAGGTTTGAATAGCGGCGGAGCTGGCAGGGCCTGGCCTGGCCGCGCAGCTCGGTGGGGCGGGGGGAGGGGTCGGGGGAGCCCTGGAAAAAACGGGGGTCCCAGGAACATACACCCTGTTTGCCCTCGCTTGCCTTGCAGCTCTGGTAATCCAGGCCAGTCCGAACCGTGACGCTTAATATCGCTTCTTTTCTCTGTGTCCTGCTCGGAACCTGTGGGCATTTCTCCCTGCAGTGATTTATTGCTTCTGTTTGTTTGCTTTTTGAACGACGCTGGTGAAAGGTGCCAGCTCAGTGACTTCTGGGGAGCAGAAGCCTCCACCTGCTCGAAGAGTCCCTGGTGCTCGGGGGTGTCGGCGCTGGCGCTCGAAGCCGCGGGCCGTGGCGGTGCCTGATCCCGGAGGCCGATGCCTCGAGCCGGCGCAGCCCGTGCCGGGTTACTGGCTTACAGGGCTCATCCCGCACGTGGCAGGCGAGGGGGCTGCCCTGATGTCACCTAATGGCTTTTCCTTATGGATAGCCATTGTTCTGGGGGGGATTTTTGGGCCATTAAAGAGTACTTTTTGGTGCTCAAATGTAGTTCTTTTTTTAACTCTTACTGCCTTGCATCACAAAGCCTTTTTGAAGTGCCTTTCATAGAAACTTGCCACATCCTTCCCTCTGCTGTGTTCAGGCACGTTTTATGTGGGTTATTTTAATCCTATGAGTCAGCCTTGCCTGTCACTACAACCTCTTTGATTTTTTTTCTGAGAATCCTTAAGTCATCTTTGGGAGACTGAGGCCTAGATAGTACTCTTCTAGGTCATGTACGATCGGTGTAGAAGGCATGCATCTCTTCTCTCCAACCCATAAAGCAGTGCTGATACCGGAGGAATTTTCCCAGTGTGCTTAACTATAAATGTTGCAGTTATGTATCCATGACATGGCTGAGCTGCACAACTCTCTATTATGTAGTTTAGCTACTAGGTAGATAAGAACTGGTCCAAAACCAAGACATAAGCCAAGAGTGCTGAAACAGGGTCAGAAGAAGAGAAGGTCATGAAAAGGATGAGAAGAAGAGGAGGAAGATGATGAAGAAGAGGATGAAGATAGGATGAAGATGTCCCAAACTGCCACCAGAGGATCCCTGACCCATTAGGCCACGTGTGTAGTAAGAGTATAGATATGATAAGCAGTTCACGGAACTGTAATGAATATGCTAATAGTTTCTCAGAAATGTCATTAATATGTATAGATCAGCCATATAAAGATAAACGGTGAACAAAGTTGGTATGCACGCTGGGTGGAACTTATCCCCTGTGTATCTGGTGCCGAAAGTAAAGAATGCCTGCTTTCTAACACTCCTAATAATAATACTAATATTATATATTATATATATAATAATATAATAATATAATATTATATATAAACTATACTAATATACTACTACTAATAATAATAACACTAACTAATACTAACAAGTATTGGAGAGTTTTTTCTCCAATTTTCCAGTATCAAATTGGCAGTGAGGATGGGATCCTGCTTCTGAACTCGGACTGAGTACGGAATCATGGAACATCCAGCTGGCACCGAGAGGATTGCTCGGTGACACCCCCATCCTGGCTCTGCTGATCTCATAAGCGGAACCTCACCGGCATTCTTTTGATTTTGAATTTTGATTTGAAGTCCTACCCATAAGCTGAGACACAGTATTGTAAGGCGTCTTGCAGGGCAAGTTAGATGCATCTCTGGGTTCGATAGTCTGTACCTGTGTTCACATGGGCGACAGAGGTACCTGAATTAGACTCTCATTTGTTTGTTTGAGTCTGTACCTGTGCTCATGTGTGCAACACAGGTACCTGAATTAGACTCTCATTTGTGACATGGGCACGTGGATTAGACTCTTGTCTGTTTGTTTGGGTCTGTGCCTGTGTTTGGGTGAGCGACATGGGTACTTGAATTAGACTCTTGGTTTGAGTCTGTGCCTGCATTCTGTTATTTATCTTAGATTTGTGTTACTTGGCTGTTACATTGTTATTTGTGATATTTGTATTTGTGAATTTGGTTGGATATAATATACTAAGATGGAATGGGATGCAACAGGTCTAAGGTGGAGAATGATATACGACATTGGAGAAAAATTACAGGTCCACTGGGAGGTAGCACCAGGTGGGTGGACTTGATTAAATACTGTAATCAGTGGTGGCCACTTTATAAGTTAGAAAACGGCTGCAGGTGGTCAAATAATGGAACTTTAGATTATGATACTTTGTTATAATTGATGTTGTTTCAAAAAGGGAAGGAAAATGGGATGAGGTGATATATACTGATATGTTTTTCACCTTACTGAATCATCCTGAGTGGCAGAAAGAGTGTGGAATGAATTTGGCACCGAGTGATCCTTTAGTGCTGTCATTAGAGAAGGATGAGAAAATTTGTTGGGAGACACCTCCAAGGAGTGTTGTTCATCTTTTAATGTAGGACAGAGGTGTTTAAAATTGAAAACTGGGAGAAGAAAAAGGAAGAGGGGGACATTCAACATTATGATGTTTGCCTTCCCAAGTAACAGTTACGTGTGATGGAGCCCTGGCTGAACACCTGCCTGTCAATGGAAAGTGGTGAATTAATTCCTTGTTTTGTTTTGCTTGTGAGCACAGCTTTTGCTTTACCTATTAAACTGTATTTATCCCAACCCATGAGTTTTCTCACTTTTTCTCTCCCTATTCTCTCCCCCATCCCACTGTGGGGAGTGAGCGAGCAGCTGCATGGTGCTTAGTTGCTGGCCAGGATTAAACTACAACAGTCCTTCTTGGAGCCCAATGTGGTTCACGAAGGTTTTGAGATAATGACAGATGTGATTGGAATGTGCTAGTTCGAATTTATAGCTGTTTTTGCTGTTTAGCTTTAATCATCAGGTTTCTGTGTGATTTCTATGCTTGCCACAGGGCTTGCTTGCTGTAGAGTCTAGTGCTCATTAGTGGCCGCTTTTTGCTTTCACCGCTTGCTGTACCGCTTATCATCTTACTGTGCTGTGCTCGGTAACATTTTGTTAACAGCAATGGTGATGTGCCTGGGCTGACAAATGGCCAGGGCATCACTGCTGTTTCTGTGCTGCTGTACTGGACAGGCTGGAACTCCAGTGTGACAGAAACCACCTGAACCAATGGAAGACAAACCTTACGAGAAACAGTGCAAGTGCATCAGCGACCCAACCAGAGCTGACTTTGGTACCCCATAATCCCATACAACACACCACCTCTCCACTTCTGAGTGACCACTATAACAGACGGAGCCCAAAGTCATGGACTAAATGATATTTGTGGACAGACGTTTTTACAGGGGTGGTCCACAGACTAGGGGAATGATATCTGTGTATTATCAAGGGATGGAAAGGGTGGTGGTGGTTTATGAGGTTATATTAGAAACTGTGAGATGATATAAATGGTACGGAATAAGGGGTGGATACTGTCCTGGTTTCAATTGGAATAGAGTTGATTTTAGCTGATGCAGTGCTGAGTTTTGGATTTGGTGTGAGAACAATGGTAATAATGTAAAGTCAAGGACTTTTCACTTTCTTGGGCCTTGTCAGCGAGAAGACTGGAGTGGCATGGGAATTTGGGAGGGGACATGGCCAGGACAGCTGACCCAAACTAGCTAAAGGGATATTCCATACCATATGATGTCATGCTGAATATATAAGCTGGGGGAAGATTAAACAGAAATTAAAGTTTTGGTAGATACCAGGGCAACGTATTCAGTAAACAATGGTATTTGAATTGTTGGTGCAACAGGGAAAGCCAAAGAAGCATTGTTCCTCAAACCAATATAATCTAAAATAGGGAAACAATGGGGAACTCATCAGGTTTTGTATTTGCCAGGAACCCCCAAGCCTTTACAAGCAACAATCAAATTTAAGGGTGAAGATGTTAAAATGATGATTCCTGAAGGTAACTATGTCCATGTGCTAGTACTGTCTTTACAGGAGGATGGAAAAGAGAAAGGGGAAATCCCGATGGAAGTGGAGGACACAGTGATTCCCCTGGTCTAGACTGGAGAGATACCAGGCCAGGCCGGGCTAGCTGGATATAGAGTGTCAAGAAACAAAGCCCAGATTGGAAAGCGGACCATGAAGTACCTGGGGTTTGACATTTCCCAGAGACAATGAGCTCTTGATGTTGGGTGAAAAGAAACAATTTGCCAACTCCCAGAACCACAGACTGTTCATGAACTAAGAATGTTTCTGGGAATGCTGGGATGGTGCAGATCACGGATGACTGACTATGGACTATTAGTAAAACCTTTGTACAGGCTTTTGAATAGATCAAGGGGATCACATCTGGAGTGGAATGCAGCAGGAAGGAAAACCTTCAAAGAAGCTAAACAGTCCCTCATGAAGGCTCCAGACCTTGAGCTTCCAGACCTAGAAAAACCTTTTGAACTTTGTTTATGAGAAAGAAGCCATTGCACTGGGAGTATTGACATAGAGGTTAGGCTCCTTCAAAAAACCTGTGACATATTTTTCTAAACAACTAGACAAAATGAGCAAAAGATGGCCCAGATGTTTGAGGGCTGTGGCTGCCACTGTTCTGATTATTCAAGAAGCTCAAAAATTTACTTTGGGACAAAGAATCACAGTTTATATACACCATAACAGGAAGGGAAAATTGGAAAACAGATCTAGCAGCACGGGCTGCAGCAGAAGAGAATAATCCGCCCTTGTTAGTCCTGGTTCCCTTAAAGTCTCCACCTTTTATATAAAATCAATTTTAAATAAAGTCGTAATTACCTGAAACCCCAGTATATGATGCAGAAGGTCGGAAAGTGATTAATACCCTGAGAGCCACAATAAAAGAAAATGGTTGGGCCATTACTGAAGATAATAGAATTGTTCTTCCACAACAAATAACAACTGAATTAGCCCAGAGAAAATACTGACAGACTCACTGAGGAACTGAAAATTTAGTTAAACATCTACAAAGATCAGTTTTGAGTAAAAATATGTAGAAAATTGTAAAATCAATCACCGAACGATGTGAAATATGCCAAAGAAATAACCTAAAGACAGAGAACCAGATTTGATTTGGAGTTACCAGACAAGGACATTCTCCTGGGAATTGCTGGCAAATCAATTTTACTGAGCTACCCTGAAAGAAAAATTATAGATATTTACTGGTTTTAGCGGATACCTTTTCTGGGTGACCAGAAGCCTTTCCTTGTTGCACCAATAAAGCTAGGAAATTAGTTATGGTATTGGTAAAAAAAATTATTTCTTGATTTGGAGTTCCACAAAGCTTATCATCAGATAGAGGACCACACTTTGTTGCAAAATTGTAGAACAAGTAAGCAAATTTTTAAGAATTACTTGAAAACTTCATGTCCCATACCACCCACAATTGAGTGGAAGGGTAGAAGGAATGAATCATACACTAAAATTACAACTTGAAAAAAATTTGTCAAAAACCCAGATTTAAATTGGGTTCAGGCCTTACCGATAGCTCTATTAAAAATTAGAGTACAACCCAGGGGTAAAATTAAAATAAACCCCTTTGAAATGATGTATGGAAAATCCTATGAGGTCCCAGGTGTACCAGGAAATGCAGTAATGGAAGAGGAATTCTATTTGAAAAATCTGATAACTTTAGGAAAAAAAATTTTTGAACTTCAGAAATCTGTTGTAGGTACTTGGGACATGGGGCTGGATTCTCCAATACACCCCTCCCAGTCAGGAGATTGGGTCTACTTGCAAACCTGGACCTTGGAACCATTGAAAGTAAAGTGGAAAAGACCGTATCAGGTGTTGTTGACCACAAACACAACAGTTAAATTAGAGGGAAAAGGGCCTTGGATCCATTACTCTCGAGTAAAGAAGGCCCCTACACCCTGAATCATAGAACAACAATCACCAATTGAGTTAAAATTTAGAAGGCCAAATGTATAATCAGGTATTATTAACCATAGAACTTGTAACTCAAGTGATCTGGACTGTAGGGTGGGATCAAAAAATTTCTACCTAAGGTTGGTCTGAAATGTTACTGATGTTTTAAACAGAAGCGATTATTGGATTTGTACTCAACTGCCAAGTTCAGGGAGGGAGCAAGACCCGCCTTTGATAGGAGTGCCCACACCAATCAATGAAATTGACAATCCAGAATATGGCAAAGGACACCGTAAGAATCCTTGGTGGCCAAATACTTTCAAAAGAAAGACAACAGGGCAATACAGGTTACAATGTTGCTAGGTGGTCAAAACTTGACCCTTCGTTCATATGGACCAGGCAATGATTCTTTAAGCACTAGTGACTTAAAATTTGGAAATGATGGGTGTGATAATCATGTAACTAACAGAAACTATGAAGCCTTTATGGGCTGCTTCCCTGGGTGTAATAGAACCAAGTCATTTTGGAGACCTACATTAAGCCACATGGACAGAACAAATTATCTTGGTCTCCCAGTCCCGGAGAAAGTGGTTGGTACTGGCTATGTGGAGATACTGCTTATAAAACATCACCCCCCAGCTGGCAAGGAGCATATGCCCTTGCAGCCTTAGTTCCTAATCTCACAAGAATAGATTGATAATTGGATTAGAACCTTTATCAAATGAACCAAAAGAAGCTGAAATGATATTGCAGACAGACCCACAGCCTTCCATAGCTTTGCTAACTGGTTTCTTCCATAATCAGGGGTAAGTGAACTAGAGAAGACAATCATGAATATATCAGCAGTAATGCAAAATATTGAGAACAGGATCATGGATGCGATACAGGCACAACAAGTTGAAGTGTCTGGTTTATCAAAGGTAGTTCTGCAGAATTTAATGGCTCTTGATTTATTGTTAGCCTCACACGGAGGTGTTTGTACAGTTATTAGCACAAGTTGTTGTACATATGTGGATTAAAGTGGCAGAATTTCTACTGATTTACAGATAGTTTGGGAACAAACTAAAATTTTACATGAACAGGTAAAGATGACACTAATTAGGGATTCAAAGAAATTTGGAACAAACTCACCTCATGGCTACCTAATTTGTCCTGGTTAAAAAAAAAAAAAAAATAAAATTGTTCATCTTAATTACTGTAGTATTGGGAATTTGCCTTCTCTCTTGTATTATGATTCAGTGCGGTAATTATATGACAGAATTGTGTTGAAGATGCAAGTATAAATGAATAGTTTAAAATAGAGTAAATGTAAGAGGATGATGATTTGTTTTATATGAATCATCGAAAGAAAAGGAGGGATTGATACCAGAGGAATTTTCCCAGTGTGCTTAACTATAAATGTTGCAGTTATGTATCCATGACATGGCTGAGCTGCACAACTCTCTATTATGTAGTTTAGCTACTAGTAGAACGCTGCATTGTATAGTTTAGCTGCCAAGTAGATAAGAACCGGTCCAAAACCAAGACATAAGCCAAGAGTGCTAAAACAGGGTCAGAAGAGAAGATCATGAAGAGGATGAGAAGAAGAGGAAGATGATGAAGAAAGGATGATGTCCCAAACCACCCATTAGGCCACACATGCGTAGTAAGAATGTAGACAGTAGTTGTTCATGGAACTGTAATGAATATGCTAAGTTTCTCAGAAATGTCATTAATATGTATAGATCAGCCATATAAAGATAAACAGTGAACAAAGTCGGTATGCACGCTGAGCAGAACTTATCCCCTGTGCATCTGGCGCCAAAAATAAAGAATGCCTGCTTTCTAACACTCCAAATTGAGTATTAGAGAGTTTTGTCTCTGATTTTTCGGTATCAGTGCCTCTAAAAGAGTGGTTTTGCAGTCTGGTGTTTCACAGCCCTCTTTTGCTCAGGTTTCGATCTGAGTCTCAAGGTTGTTTATTTTCCTCTCTTTGGCAACACCCAGTGGTTAGCAAGTCTGGGATGAATGGAAGGCTGCACCCCTTCTGGGCTGGCTGCAGACAATGGTGAGTGAACTCATGCATGACCGTTGTGTCAGCAGCGGCCTTTCATACCCTGCTTTTATTTCTCATAGATTTAAGAGTCTCTTCCCCCTTTGGTTACCTCTGCTTTCCATGTAACAAGGACCCTAAGTGCAACAACAACAAAAAAAGAGATCCAAATCTGAATTTTGCTCCCTGTAACAGCGGCAAGATGATGTGTGAGGAAAAACCTTTCTCCTGTCCCTTGATTTGTATTTACCGACAGCTGGAATCCCAAACTAGATTTGGATGGAGCGAGATGCTCCATGTTGCAATTAACACCGCTCCAGAATGAAAGTGCTGGAACTATAATTGCCTCGTAGCCAGCTGCAGAGGAAAGTGATTAGGTGCAGGCAGGAGGCCTGGGCAGTTGGCGTGCAGGTGAGAGGAAGCTTGCGCTGGCGGGGGGAGGTGGGGTGCCCGGTTTGGCTGGCCCTGCTGCGGGCTGTCCCGCAGGGGGCAGCAGCAGGCAGAGAGCTCCTGCCTCGCCAGCCCGGGCTTGGCGGACACTCGCTGCCTGTATGGCCGAGGTGAATCTCAAAAGGGAATTAAGTCCCACTCAGTTGGAAAGGGAAGGCGGCCTTGCAGGAGTGACCAGGTGGCCTGAGAGAGGGATTTTCCACCCACCAGGTCGTCTTTAGCCAGCCAAAACCGCCCTGTTCCCCTCGCTCTGCCCCGACATTTGTTTAGTTTCTCTGCCTTGTGTGTTTATGCAAGTCCTGCAATGTTTTTCAGATGCGCTTGTGTGCAGCAGTAAGTGCTTTTGTGCTCTTCCTGCTGGGTCATCGGCACTGGCCTGTGACGTGAAGTTCCCTTTCCCCTGTCGCATTCCTCTTTCCTTGGCAAGGCTTTCTGCCGGAGACCTTTCACTTTCCTGACGCTTGGTACTGCAGTCTTTTGTTCTCTTTTCTGGTTTTCCTGCTTGGGCTGACTGCAGCAGCCAGCTCCTGGGGTTTTGGCTCAGTTTTACCTCTGCTACTTTCTCTTGGAACGGGGCTGGCAGCACCTCTCCTGACATCACTTCGGACCACGTATCTCTTATGCAATCCTCTGGATTTGCAGCCCTGCTATTCCCTGACCTTGGCTAATCTCCTTCCTTTTGCAATACTTCTAAGCGCCTTTCCCAGCAGAGGATTGCAATTAGAGAAGTATAGAGTTGCATACTTCTCTAGAGGCAGAGCAGGTTTGAGCTCCTTTAATCTAATAGGAAATGTCTCCTTCCCTTTCATATGCAGCACTTTCTTGTGGTACGCAGTCATCCACCAGGATTGCTCTCTTCCATTTCTTTCAGCATTTCCCTTCTCACTGTAGGAAGACCTGTCCCTGGTGATCAAAGGCATCTTTCTACAACTACAGGAGCAGAATGAGGAAACAGGATGCTGGATAAGAGATCAGAAAACCTGCTGGCTGGATCTCTGCAATTAAGCATGTCTTGAAGCAAGACTCAAGGCAATGCACAGCTATGCTCTGTGCCTCAGTTTCCCTGGTTGTTAGTGTGGGGATAATTGCACTTGCTTCCTTTGGGGAATTGCCTCCACCTCTGTACACTAAATTTCCTTCCCACCTTGGTTCTGTCATTAGAGCCACTGGCTCAGCGAGGCAAGCGAGGGACACAAATACCAGAGTTAGAAGTGAGCTGTGCAGCTTGCTGCTGCTTGTGTTCAAGCCCTCCTTCCGGATGAGTAACTCAGGGGGTGTTTTGATCCCTTGGGTGAGCGGGCAGCAGTGTAGGGAGTGGCAGTGCCTTGTTACTCCCTGGGGAGGGCTCAGTTGGATTTGCTGTTCCTGATAGCTTCTTCCCAAGAGGGTCTGGGACAGTAAGGGGATGCTCTGAGAACACGGGAACACTTGCTGCCGAGGAACAGTACTGTCAGCAGGCAAAGATGAAATAAAACTGACAGGACAGAAGTCCTAGTCACAGCCATGACTTGGGGGCAGACGGGTTATGTATCTGTATGAGCCAAAACCAGAACAGGGAGAGGAAGACCTGCCGGGTTAGAGAGAGCTGCCTAAATGTATGGGGCTGAAGCGAGCATCGAAGGCCCCAAGCCCACAAGAGGGAGCCTCAATGAAGTCATTCACTGCACTGCTGGTGAGATCAGCTCCAGGCTGGAACAGATCTGCTACCAATACAGTGCGCTCGGGATTCAGGTGTCGAGAGGCACTTAGAAAGGTGAACAGATTCGCCCATTCTCGCTGTAGCCCTGACTTGCTGTGTTACTGCTAGCAGATGGGCGAGGCGTCATTAGAAAGCACTAGTACTGGGGAAAAAATGGTTTAAGAGTCTGAATTTTGCTGAGATACATTTTGGCTTTAAAGAACAGCAGGAGGGAGGAGGAGGAGAAAAATCCTATTGCAAAGTCATTTTTCACAGGCATCCAAGCACAATCCAAGCAGAGACCGGCAACATGAAACTAGGCATCCTGGAGCAAATCAGGGAGCCCAGCTGCGACAAATCCCCAAGCCTGGATGATGAATACATCCCTGCATTGCAGTGACAACGAAGTGTGACTTAGTGAAGCATTTGCTAGGGATGTTTAGTGTAGTAGCCACCCGGGGAGCTCAGAGGTGCAGCCGTGCACAGCCTCTCTCTTACAGCACAGCACAGGGAGGAGGCATTCCCTCTGCGGGGCACCCCGGCACCGAATGCACGTGCTCTCGGCTGTGCAGCTGGCTCAGGTTTGGCAGCTGGTGAGCTTGAATAGATGGCTTTTGGCCCAGGCTTGAAAATCCCCCATTGCCAGTGATCCTGCTTTGGCTGCAGCTGCCTCAAGTTCCCTAGGAAACTTCAGTGCTGGCTTAACTCTGGACTGTGAAATGGCAGGAGGAGGCAGTCTGGTGGCTCTCTCCCTCCAGCCTGGCTGCCCGTCCTCTTGCTGCTTGGCGCTGCAGCCAGCTTCAGCCCTGCTTTTGGCGGAGGCGAGGAGCAGCAGGGCGGAGTGAACCCACTGCCAGGGCATGACGGACGAGGGGTTAGGAATGAAAAGAAAACTGTGACCCAGGAGGCGGAGGAGGGAGATGCAGTCTGTGTACATAGATTTCCTGAGGGTGGACCTGGGCTTTTGTAGGCACCTTTCTGGTTCCTCTGGCTTTGTCTGTCTTAGTAAATGCGACAGGAGCAGGGCCAGGGCTGAGTGCTGCCTTGGGCTGATGGCTCGCGCTGTGCGGTAGTTACCATTGTCCCTGGCGTGGCTTTGGCCTGTGCTAGCTAGTAGTGCTGCAGTGCCCAGGCATGGCTGGGGGACAGGGTGGGCTGGGGAGTGTTCCCAACAGAGCCGAGCATTTAAGCCCATGGATGGGAGCTGTGCCCTGCTCCTTGCTTATGGGGCCAGGAGCAAAACAGCTACACCCTGTAAGTCCAGGCCCCTCTGAAGGCAGGCTTTTGAAGTGCAGTCCCCTGCAGCCTGCATATTTACCACCTGTTTTCCCACATTTTCGCTCTCCAAAGATGGGAAATGTCATGCAACAGGTTGTAGGTGAGTGTATGTGCCAGACTGAAACTGGGAAACACTCTGTCTTCTGGGCATGGCTGAGCACAGGGTTGTGACTCAGTGTCCTGCACCTTGTGCTATGGGTCACTGGCCACATTTTACACCCTGCCTTGTGGGGTGGGAGAGGTGCTCTGAGGAAACATTGCACAGACATGTTGGATTTGTCCCTCTGGCTCTCCTGCCTCAGGCAGACAGAACAAGGAGCCCATCATGTTGTCCATGGAGCATGCGATTCTGCAAGGGCTTCCCATGCCATGCACACCTCTGTCCTGTTTCCCCTGCCAACCCAAACTGCATCAGGTTTGGGAACTCACTCGGGGAGCAGAACAGGGGCAGAGCTCATGTACTCCCCATTTAATGTGCTATTGACAGATGAGTCCCCCAGCCAGGAGAAGTATCAGGTGCATCTGAATGGACTCTTCCTTGTCCATGCCTGGAAGGGCTGCGTTCAAGCGGCATACTGCTGTTCCCCTCAGCCCAGTGGACCTGTCAAAGGCAGTGTTCATGTTCTGGGTCTCACCACAACCATGTTGCACCTTTGCTGTCCCCAAATTGCAGCCCAAGTTCCCCTCATCTGTGCAGAGGGAGGAGATGTTCCCAGCAGAGACTGCTCCTCTTTCCACCTCCCTCCTTGAACTTTGCATCTTGAGTAGCTTCCTTCCCGGTAGCGGTGCTCTGGCTGAAGGACGATGTGTGCTGGGAGTTGATGAGGTTAAAAGCAACATTGTCGCAGCGTGGCTTGAATGAGCTATGAGACCTCTTCCCTCCAGCCGTTCTCTAGCTGCCATGCTACTCCTGCAGCTGGCCAGCCGCTTGCTGGTGTCCAGAGCAGGCGCTAGGCACTCTGCAGCTTGTCCTGAGCTGGGTCCTTGGGGAGCTGCGTCTCTGCCAGAGCTGTTCAGGAAAGATTCCCACCCCTTTCCTAATGAGACCAAGTGAGTAATAGAGATGCTCCTCAGGGACGGTGTTGTAAGGAGTGCTACGTGCATGTTCAGGACCAGACAGCAGGTCTCCACTAGCTTTTCCCTGCTGTTGTGCAGCAGACGTTGATGCGTGTCCCATCTTGACAGAAGAGATAAACTATCTGCGTGCAGATAGGAACTTGCCTGGCAGTTGCAGCCACCAGTGCTCCTTGCATTGTTCTTACCTGTTCCGGGCTTGGCAAGTCTGTTTGTCGTGGTGAATGGCAAGATGTTTGGGGCTATTCAGCCTGGGATATGGTAAGATTTGTCTGGTGTGAGTCGTGTTCTAAGCATTTAGTTTGTAATACCCTTTTCCCCTCTCTGGAGCAAGTGTTCTCCATCTAGGAATGTGACTGCAATTAAAGCTGCTTGTCTGCTTTGCTGCTGGGGGGCTCTTGGGGGCAGCAGCATGAAGAGCACTGGGAGCAGCCAGAGACACACAGCCAGGTCCTGGCCTGGGTGTGTTGCTGGTGGTGGGGAAAATAAGGACAGCAAGAAGAGGCGCAAACTGGAGGGAAGGAAAAGCCAGAGAGAACAAACAGCCTAGCGTGACTGCTGGGAACGCAAAGTAAACATTCACTGTGGTCAAGCGCGGGCTTATGTACTACTGGCTATGTGGGATGGGTCAGAAACAGGAGTAGAGGCTCACAGGAGCAGTCCAGAGCAGGGACAGGATGCCCATATGGGACTGGCCAGCAAAACAGGCTGTCCTCAAATGCACAGGGTGCCCCTTAGTGCCCAGTATAGTGCTGGAAGGGAAGGCAAGGTGTCTCGGCAGCGCAAAGCAACTGCAAGCTGCTGCTGCCCTACTCCCTGCAGCACTGTATAAAGATGAAACACCTCTGGGCAGCGCCGTGACCCAGCAGGCTCAGGTGCTGCCTTCAAAAGCCCCTTCACCTGGCAGCAACTCTAAGCAAGGCTGTGGCTGTAGTTCCTCACTGGGAAGCAGGGAAAAAGTAAGTTAGCACTCCTTGTGCTGGTGAGTGCTGGGACCTCTCTGCGCTTTGGTTGTCCTTGGTGCTCCTGCAGCGGGCCAGGCTCAGCTTTTTTCCCCTGTGGCTCTCTCTGGAGGTCCGTGGATTCATGTATTTCTGGTGCCCTTACCCCTGGAAGGGTGGAGGAGAGGAACAGGGAGAGCTGGTTGTATGGGCCTGGTCTTTTCTTAGGTCTCCTTCAGATGTCTGCAGTTCCCTCTTTAGATGCCCATTTCTCGCACTGAGTCAGTCATTTTGGGATTTGGATTCCCTTTTTTTTGGCAGCTTTTTTTCCCTGTTTCCATCTGGTTTGGTTTTTACCGTTGCATTTAGCAGGGCCATCAAAGGGAGTTTGTTCAGGCTGATTTTGGAGCAACAGATAGTTTTGACTTGACAACCCCTTCCTCTGCAGACCTCAGCCATGGCCTTAGATCCAGTGTGGGTTGCCCCTTCAGACTTTCTCAAAGCTGATGTGTGGTAAGGTGGCTTGCTGCTTCCCAGCAGGGATGAGGAATACTTTGCTTTAGTGACATGAACATGGGAGAACAGACCTTTTTTTTTTTTTTTCCCCTGCCCCTCTTTCCAGCCCATAAACTGTTAATTCTTGTGGCTTTTCCAAACTTGCTATTTCTCCCTGAGCGTTTCTTTCCCTTTTTTTTCTTTTTCTTTTTTCTTTTCCAGTGGATGAGCCAGCCTTGGCATCACGCCTCATGTATGTGACTCAGACAGATTCTGCTTGTCTGAAGGATTCCTGCAAGTCCTCAGAGTTGTCCAACCCGCCTGGGCTCAGCACTGAAACCCGTGAGAAACACACTCAAAGCGAGTCGCGCAGTGCCAGCAGCCTTGTTCTCCCTGTGCGGGATGGACTGCTGCGCACGGGGACCCGGCAGCACTCTCACTGCATGCCCTTGCTGTCCTGTGGGGTTGAATCTGGGATGGCTGCTCGGAGCTCAATGGAGGGAGGTCCCCATGGACCTTCAGTGTATGGTGCAGTGCTGCATTTCTTTTTTGCTTATTCGAGTTCCAGCCCCCCAGTCTCACACTGTCTTTGTTGTGGGAAATGGTCCCCTTGAAGTCGGGGGAGTTGGGCTTGGGGCATCTCGGAAGTCCCCTGGCTTCCACTGTTGGAAGGCGTCTGTTCATTGAATGCCTCTGGTTTTCAGACTTAATTGGACCCACCCAAGGGATAATTTTTTCAGAGGCACTGAATGCCTCAGTAGCTTCCACTGATAATGTATGGTATGGTGAGAGATCAGCATCTCTGATACCCCAGCTGCATTAGTCAGGGGAGCACAGCTTCCTTTTAGCTTCTTGCACAGGTTTGCAAAGCTAGATTTAAAAAATGTATTTATTTATTTATTTTTAAATCTGGCCATGGTAGCTTTAAGATGAGAATCCAAACAAGAAGAGCCAGTTTTGGATGTGAACTTGAGTGTCTGTGCCTCAATTTCCCCATGTGCAAGATGAGGGGGCTGCCATCTTCCTTACTCAATGGTAAGATAAAGCCGTTGGAGATCTGAATCGTTTGGTGCAAGATGCAGCTGGAGCATAAGACCTCTTGAAGCTGATCCTTTCTGGAAGCTCTTTGGGAGATCCTTTTCCCATTAAGCTAATAACAGCTCATTCCAGGCTTACTAGTCTGGATAAAGCTGGGAGATCCCAAAAGTCCAGGAGAGGGGGAAGCCAGTAGGGAAACTTTCAACACAAGTGCATTTTTATCTCCAGGCATGGTTTTGAAAGCCTTTCCCACAACCCACATTCCTGGCATGCCCCTATGAAGGAAAGAATTAGAGAAATGAAGGCTGGAAATGGAACTGGGTGGCATGTAATCAGTCTTCTGACCTCCCCCACCCTCTGCCTGGTCAGTTTGTTCTTCTGCCCCTCAGGCAAGCTGGGGATCCAGAAGACTGTGACTCATCTGGCTGCTTGGGTTGATGAAATGGCCCTGGTGCCTTATGAGCCAGCTTTCTTGCACACAAACCACCTTCCTCCCATCCCCACACACAACTTGTGCCACACAAAAATGTTGCCACAGACTTCAGAGCTGCCTGAGAGAGATGACCCCTGCAAAGGTATAAGGATGTAACTTGGCCATGGGGAAGGAAACCATCCAACAGAGCACATCTGATCTCCCCATGAAGATGGGAGATGCCAGTCACTGTGGCACCACTGCCTTTCTGATGGGGTAGGGAGAGAGGTGGCATCCCTTCCCTGTGTTCTTGCGCTGCTCCGCTGCTTGGTGCAAGTTTCCTCCTTCACTGCTGCCCCTAGCCCTGAAGAAAGGTGGGGTTTTTCCACATTTTACCTCTTCAGCTAGTTTTTTCGTTCCTCCTCTGACGGAGTGGGAGTCGGTCCCGGAGAAACGATTGAATCCCAATATGAGTATGGTCGTTCTCCTTTATTATCAGTT
>JAVJGI010000060.1:35130824-35146630 GCA_035590275.1 Ibycter americanus | reverse complement strand
TACATGAAGGGTGTCCCTGCCTTCCGTTTCTGCATTCCCCGGATGTCGTCCATCTTGGCCACGTTGCAGCATTCTTTTGTTCCTTATACCACGCCCACCATAGGCCTTCCCCTACGTCGCAAGCCTGGATTGCTCAGAGGGACCAATCCATGCCCTTTCTCAACTAATCATGTCTCCACACTCCTCCTTATTCCCCACATCCTAAGGAAGAGAAATTGCACCCCACAGCTGAAAGGGGTGATGCTGGTGGAGAGCCTACTGGACGCTGATACCCTCTAATCCCTTGCCCCCAGGTTCAAGGCGTGGATGCTAATTCCATACTTCCCACAGGGGCTCCAGATGATGCACTGTCAGGGATCTGGGGCATGAGGGATGACAGGAGATTCACCTCCAGTCCCTAGTTCCTTTCCATTTTAGTTGATTTGAATGTGGAGACTTCAGTGCCTTCCCTAGAGGAGTTGTCCCGCTCTGGTTAACCTCTTAGACAGGAGGTTAGTGCTCATGGGCACAAGTTTCCTTGTGCTTATCGTTGCCTTGGCTTCTCCTGCATCTCCTGGACAATACTCTGCTGTATGCACCCTCTAGATCCACAGACCTGCTTATCCAGTCTCCTGCTTACCTCAGTGTTTGGCTGAGGAAAGTAAATTTTGTTCTTTCAGTCCTCCTCTGTTAGGAAGCCGCCTGGATTTCAGAGTACAGGAATTGATTGGGTGAAGGTTGCAGCACTATCTGCTGAGAGGCAAACCAACACCTCTTGACTAAAGAGGAAACCAGTCCTGTCAGACCTACTTGGGAATTTTTGTGACTGGCAGGTGGAGAACTGAGCATCTCCATCAGAAAGTGGTGGAAGCCTCTTCTTGGCTGCATCCTCAGCCCTGGCCTCTGAAAATCCGGGACTCAGCTTCTTGAAATCCACCCCACAGCCCTCTAAGGCAGGGGGCATTTCCCTCTAAGCTTCATAGAAGGAGGAAACCGAGGAAGAAACGTGGCTTAATTGTAACTGCTGGGACAAACCACAACCAGGGCCCAGATGGGGTCAGAGAACACGGTTTAAATCAGGTCACCGCTCAATATTTATTGTGTGGAGTTTTTCTTTTTTCTTTACTCCCGCACTGAAATCCTTCCCCAGAGGCTATTCAAGGAAATAAATAGCCAGTGGAAAGGGACAATAGCTTTCTGCGGAGTACAAATTATATGAAGCAGTAGGAAATAATAGCAGAGTGAGCAGCTGCTACTCCGAGAAAGAATGCATGGTTGGTCTCTCCAGCTCCCTTTGCCTTGAGTGGATGCCAGTGACTGGTCCACGGCACAGGCTCCCTGGTGCCTTGAGTGCAAAATGGGACAGGCACCTTTTCCCCTTTGCAGCATCCTCCTCTGGTGCTGCTTCTTTGGTGTCTGATTAGTGCCGAGCTGAAACTGCAGCCTTCCATGAGGGTGCTAAGGGGATCTCTCACCTCTTCTTGCAGAGCTTGGTTTGACGTGGGGGCAGTGGCACATGCATTCACACAGCTGGCACAGCCACCTTGCCCTCCTGTCTCTCCCTCTTCCCTTCTGGGCTGAACATCACATCTGGTGATGACCCATGTCACTCCTGCAAGGGACTGTTGATAGCTCTTGTTGTCTAGAGAGGATGTGTTCCCTTCCCTCTCCTGTGAGCCCCTTGGGGCCCTTCCTCAGAGCACTGTTAGGAGGGATGGTGGGGATAATTTTGGTGTGCTGGTGGGGATTTTGGAGGCTGCTCCTGCCACAAAAGGCTCTGAGAAACCTCTCGCAACTGGGGCGGTTGGGCTTCCTTGTCTGGGAAGTGGGGAAGCCTGTGGTTTTCTTCAGGGCTTCACACCTAGCTGGCTTACCTCCTGCCCAAATAAGAAAACAAAATAAATATTGCTGCCAGCAATGATGCTGCCGAGGATCTTGGCAGCCTGCTGGGGAGGGTAGCATTCAGCCTGTTCTCAGTAACTGTGTGGGTGCCCTGTCACAGATGTGGTAGCTTTAGGCTATGGTACATGAGGTGCTGTGTCTTGAGCCATCCCAAGGGTCCTGAGATCCCATGGGTGCTCCTAGTGGCTTGAGATGTCCCCAGGACTAACAGGAAGTCTGGGAAGGACTGTTAACCCCAAAAGTGACCTTATGGGACCTCTGCAACTGGAAGTGTCACATTTCATGGGGTGAAAGCACTCTGCAGAGGACTTCTGGCTGAAAGCTGACATAGTTGCCTTGGTCTCTTCCCTCCTTAAAATATGGTTATTTTTTTTGTTTTCTCCATGCAAAATTGCAGGTCTGCCTGCTCCCTCTTGGAAGTTCACCTTGCCCTTGGGTTGGGCATGGCCCCCACCCTCATGCCAGTGACTGCTTGTCGGATCTCTGCTGTCCCAAGGCACCCTCTGGGAATGCAGCAAAGCCTCCTCCAGTGCCAGCAGTGTGAACATCCTATGCCAGTACAGGTCAGCTGTCCTCTGGCCAGGCTGAACATCTATATGGGGCCCCAGAGAGGCACTCTCAGGCAGGTATGCTATTATAGGATCATCTCTCTGAGGGTGAAGGGTTCCTGGATCCTTTAGACTGGTGGCTGCCAGCTTCCACAACCATTGCTTGTATTTTCCTCACTGCACAGACCCTCCACCTCCTTTGCAGATGTCCTTTAGCCGGATTTCCTCTTTCTTTGGGATTTATATTCCCATCATATCACCGTTTCCCCAGGCCTTCTACTCTGCAATGTCTGCATGGAAGTATCAGCCTGCCCCCTTCACCCTCCTTTCATCATCCCAATCACTACCTCCAATTGTACTGGAGAATTTGGCTTTTCTGAGGTCCCTAAAGTCTCAGTCCCTTCCTATGTGGGTAGAACATACCCCTGCATGAAAGAGGCCATCTGCACAGGGCTGGTGTCTGACCATGCAGAGGCTCAGCTCTGCAGATGAAGGAAGTCGCCAGTGCTGGCAGAGTTGCTGCCTGGCTTCCCACTATTGTTCCCAGTGGCAAATAAAAGGGGGGTGAACGCCCCTGCTGAGCATTGTAGGAGGGGGGTTAGTGTTATCTCGATAAAATCTCATGGCCCCTCTCTGAGCAGCTCATGCCCCTTTCCTGCCTGTCTCCCTCTCTGCATGTTCTCACATCTGTGGCACTTGCGGCTCCACACATAACTCTATGTGCAGGTAGCTTTTCCCATCCCTCAGACATATGCTGCTCTCCCTCCTGGGCAGTCTCACGCTCTGCCAGTGGGATCAGTGGATAAATCCCAGTGAGAGCGATGTTCCATCTGGTCTGTGTGGGAAGTGGGGGGAAAGCTCCTCTATGTTGCTGGCCTGGGACCTGGGTCCTGTCTCTGCCACAACATTCCTGTGTCACCTTGGCCAGCCATGTAGGACAGGATTTTTCTGGTGGAGTTTATGATGTGCCTTGGGATGTAATCTCTCAAGCTGTACAAGTGTTTGTTTCTGTGTGTTCGCTGGCTTAAAGTGGGTTCATATAACTAACCCTGATGGTAGTGTCCTGGTTTCTGCTGGGATAGAGTTAGTTTTCTTCTTGGTAGCTGGTGCAGTGCTGTGTTTTGGATTTGGTGTGAGAACAATGTTGACAACACACTGATGTGTTTAGTTGTTGCTAGGTAATGTTTATACTAAGTCAAGGACTTTTTGGTTTTTCAGGTCCTGCCAGTGAAAAGGCTGGAGGAACACAAGAAATTGGGGGGGACACAGCCAGGACAGCTGACCCAAACTAGCCAAAGGGGTATTCCATAGCATAGGATGTCATGCTCAGTATATAAACTGGGGGGAGATGGCCAGGAGTCACTGATTGCTGCTCAGGGACTGGCTGGGCATCAGTCAACACATGGTAATTGAATTGTGCACCACTTTCGTTTTTTCCCTTCCCTTTGGATTTCATTCCTCTCCCCTTCCATCTCCATCATCATTATTATTATTATTATTATTAATTATTAAATTGTTCTTATCTCAGCCCTCAAGTTTTACCTTTTTTTTTTCCTGATTCTTCTCCCCATCCCTCTTTGGGGGGAGGCAGGGAGGGAGTGAGTGAGTGGCTGTATGGTACTTGATTGCTGGCTGGGGTAAACCGTGACTGGTGGCTATGCAAACAGTGTCTTTGAACTGCCCTTGTCCCTGCAAAGGGACAACATGGGTTGCTGGAAGGAGAAACCCCTCATAGCCAGTGGGATGCTCTGATATTTTAAGCGGGGGGCTCTGGGCTCTGTGTTCTCCCTGGGATGGCTATGGGGGAGCAGGGTGATGTGAAGATGTGGGTGGGTGGGTGGGACACAGCAGTGTGATGGGAAGAAGACTCAGTGTCAGAAACCACCATCATCAGCACCTGCTCCTGCTGGCTCCATGCTCAGCCTGGGTGTGTTTCACCAACAGCTTCAGTGACCTCAGCAGCAAACAGATTTTCCAAGCCTGCCAGGCTTTATAACCCTCTGCTAATAGGAAACACCTCCGGGGAAGGAATGCTTATCAGCACTTATCTCTGCTTACTTCAGGAGGTTTTGGGGAAGGGAGAAGCTGCCTCCCAGCTAGCTGTGCAGCAGCAGGATGGCTGCACTCAGCTGCTCTCTGCAGGTGTTGAGAGGGTGGCTGAGGGACTGCTGGCCTCCCCCTCCCTCTTGCTGCCCCACTGACTTCTGGAGTCTGACAAAACACCACCAGTTTGTTCAGCCAAATCTGGCACACAGTCTACTGACTTGTAGATCTCACCTGGGAAGAAGACAGTAGGAGTGATGTTCCACTGTGAGGACAACATTTTCATGTCTCCGGGGTAGGGGAGATAGGGCTGTTGAGCCTGATGTGCATGGGTCTTCAAGGTAAAAGGTTTGGGTCTTGATGGAGCTTGGATGGAAGGTTGCAGAGAGGTCCCACATATTGCTAGTGCAATCCACGCAGCTGAGCCTGAATCTAGAGCCACAAGAAGGGAAGGAGCTGGGATGCAATTCATGTCACTCCTGCAAAGGACTGTTCATAGCTTGTGTCATCTAGAGGGGATGTGTTGGCTGCCCTTTCCTCTGAGTCCCTTGGAGCCTTTCCTCAGAGCACCATGGGGAGGGATGGTGGGGACCATTTTGGTGTGCTGGTGTGGATTTTGGGGGCTGCCCCCTGCCACAAAAGAAAGGAGCTGGGATGCTTCTTTTGGCTGAGCTGTTACATGCAGAAAAGAAGTGAACATGGTGGTCACACCTCCATGGCCAGCTGGGAAGATACTTGTCCTGTGTGGTGGCTGGAGTAGCACCCCTAAGGGCTGTGTGTGGTCATCCTCTGCAGGGAGCCCACTGAGGAGGCTGGGAATTAGTTAAATCTCCAGGAGTCCCTAATGAAAGGAAGTGTACATAGGGAAGTTATTTCTTTGGATCAAAGTCTCCTGGCTTAACAGCAGTCAGTGGGGCCTTGCAGAGGCGGGGGCGCTGTTAATGTGTAAGCCACAAGGAAGTCTAGGGATGTAAGGTCCTGCATGTGAAGTGTTTCTGAGCTAAACTACTGGTGTCTCCTTGCCTGGTTACTCTGCCCGCTGAGGAAGATGTCTGTAAGGGCTGCTGCTCCTGTCCTCTGTCACCCAGGGTCCCCAGCTCAGCAAGGCTGAGCAAGAGACCAGCAAGCCACAGCCACCTTTGCTTTCATCCTTGCATTTCTTGGACTGCAGGCGATGCTTCCCACCAAACCCTGGGTTGTGTCCTTCTGCTGTAACCTTCTTTGTATGGCTGCTGTGATGCTCTCCTTTCTTTCTGCTGAGAACAAGACTGTCTTCATCTCCTCTCTTTCTGGTGTCTTTTCTCAATTACTGGCTTCACTCAGCTCACTCTTTCCTCACTGAGTGAGAAGCCTATGCAAGACCTCCAGCATGGAGTGCTTTTGGCCATAAGAGGAGTTGAGAGCAGGAGATGTTCTCCTGGCTGGGGCACCTTCTCCAAGCAGCACCCTCTCACTTGCAGTGGCAGGGAGAAATGGCTGAAGGAGCCCCACAGACTATTTTTCTCTCTGCCTTAGGGAAAACTTGAAATGTTCAACCTGGGTATGAAGACTGGGGACACCCTGAAGGTCAAGGGCAAGATATCTGATGATGCTGACAAGTAAGTACAAAGAAATCACCTTGACTTGCCAGGACTGAAGGTGGGCTGTAGAGGGAGGTGGTTTTCCAATGTCGACAGGTACAAAAAGTGTGAGCATAGCTCCGTGTTAGGGGAACCCCTACACTACCACTTTGCAAACTCCCCTGGTTCTCAGGCAGAATGACAAAACAGGTGGCATTAAGTACCTGCAACATTGAGGGAAGAATTGGATGCAGAGCCATGTGTTAGATCTTCCAAGACCATGTCCTGCCTGCGCAGCTGACCTTCCTCCTGTTCACCCACAGCTTCAGCATCAATCTTGGCTGCAGCTTCTCAGATCTGGCATTTCACTTCAATCCCCGCTTCAATGAATCTGTCATCGTCTGCAACTCCAGGTGCGGCAGTGCCTGGCAGGCAGAGCATCGTGATAACCACTTCCATTTTTCCAAGGGCTCCACTGTCAAGGTGAGGGGTCTGTGCGGGTGTGGGGTTGTGGGGCGTGTGTGCGGTGGGGGGAAAACCCTGGTTAGCAGATTCCCATACTCTAGTCCTCTCAGTCCCATTCAATGCCTCCTGCTCCCTCCCAACAGGCCCTTATTCTCATCGTCTGGGTTTTTGGTCCTGATTGCTGCTTCCACTCCTCCTTCAAAACCTCAGCTCTTCCTCTGGGAACTTTGCATGAGCCCTGTTTGTCTCAGACTTTGTAAGCACTTCCTGCCCCTCATACCTGCCTAGCAGGTGAGTGCACCAGGGGCATCTCTGAAGGTAAAGGGGATCTCCAAGAAGCAGGATCTTGCTGCTCTCTACCTTATTTCTCTCCCTGATTCCCTCCTATGCAAACACAGGTTTTAAGGCAAGCCAGAGTTTGGAGCCATGTCCAAAAAACACTCCCTCAGCTCTTCTGTCCTCACTACTGCTGGATCCACACTGCCAGTCTGTCCTCCCTCTCTTCCTGCTGGGGATGCTGTCCTAGTTGCTGTCTCACCCCATCTGATGTCCTGAGACATTAACAGGGCTGTGTTTAGGAACAATCTTGTTCCTATTGCTGTGGAGAGGAAGCTGTTTCAGTCATGGCTGGCTTTTGGGGAAGAGATGGCGAGGTGATGGCTTTGGGGAACGATCCCTTTACTTTGCAATGATCAGCAATGCGTTCTTGTCCTGTCTGCTTGTGCATGTTTATCAGTGAAGCTCCTTTATCCAGGTCCCAGTGAGCTGCTGAGGGCATTGAAGTGTCAGGTTTATTCTGCCCTGTCCAGAGCAGATCTAAGCCATGTGGTGCATAAAGACATACTTGGGTTTAACTGCTCTGAGTTTACAATCTGAGTAGCTGAAAAAACCCCAGGAGACATTTTGTACCCAGGTCATAGTCTAGATACCAGCTCAGAGCTTTGATATCCACTAGTCATTTCCTGCATCACCCTCAGCTCAATCCCCAGCACCTTGCTTAAGTCTGTAGGGACCAGGTCTGACTCACATGTAACAGTCAGGCCTTTTGCCTGGACGCTCACCTCCTAATCTCCTCCTTGTCCCTAATTCCTTCCCTTCCTCCCCTCCCTTCTCCCAGATTGTTATTGAAATGCTGGCAGAAAAATTCCAAGTGAAACTACCGGATGGGCATGAAGTGGTGTTCCCCAACCGGCACTCCTACAAGGACATCAGCTACCTGAGTGTCGAGGGAGGCTTCAGGGTCACCTCCTTCAAGCTGAACTGATGGGTGCTACTCCCTAGCTCTAATAAAAACACAAGCAGTGGTTTCTCCAGCTGCTTTGGCTTTTCTGAGATCTTTGGCTCTGTAGTTCTGTGCAAGACACCAACAAAGTCCAAGGCTTTTCCACCAACAGGAAAGGAGCCCTTGCTGGATGGAAATAGCTCCCAGATAATGCCAGGTGCTTTTCAGGTCAGACTAGGATGTGGGTTGAATGGGTAGTAGGTAGGGCAAAGCAGACTGTAGGTGGGGTTCAGAAGGGGAATGGTTGTGTAATCTCTTCATAGTGCACCATTTCTTCCTGCACCCAAGTTTTTGGGAGGGAGGGAGGAAGGAAGGGGAAGAAAAGCATGGATGTGAATGATGTGGCATTCAATATGGCATTTGGTGCCACAAAACCAAATAATTAAATATTAGGTTTGGGAACCTCAGGGCATGGGTTTGACAGGTTCCTCTTGGCTGCTCTGAGCAGCCAGTGGGCAGGAGGAAGGGATGCCTTGCCCTCCCACAGGAGCGGTACCATGCAAAGCGGTGGCCCAGGGAAGACAGCACAAGTGTGCCCCTGAGCCAGCATTCCTGCCATCGATAAGGACTTGTCTCCTTGGACTTTCCCCCTTATCTTACCTCACTTATCTGTTGGCGCATTCCAGCCAGGTTACCCATTACTCTGATATTCCCACACCAAACCCTACTCAGTGAAAGCAAGGCAGGGGAGGGCAGTGGGGAGGGAGGACAGGGTTTGCGCTGGTTTACGTGGCTCAGCACCTCCCAGTCTGTGTCCCTCACAGGGGACTACAGTCAATTAGTGCTGATTATCAGATGCTGCTGCTCTAATTTAGAAGTGTCTCACCAGCCTGAAGTGAGATCCATGTGTGACTGCAAACATCGGGGCACTTTAGGCTGGGTGGGAGGAAAGCAGAGGTAGAAGAGCATCTTATGAAGAGCCCAACCCAAGGCAAGGTGGCAGTGCACCTGTCCTCCCTCTCCACTTCCTTGCTGCCCAGCCTGTGGGACTTGCTGCTGCCTGAGCACACAGGCAGAGGATGTCTGATGGGCTGGATGGGTTGTAGCCAAGCCAGCTTTGGGAAGGGTACTGATCTGCTTCAGGCTGCAGATGAATTGTTGCCAGGCTGGAGAGGAAGCTTTGCACCTTTATGCGTGCTACATGGGGCTGGGTGAATAGGAGGTCACTTTGTGTGTTAGCCATGGTGAGCAGCAAAGTACCAGGATAGTTAATCCAGGGATCCTAGAGGTGCTGGAAAATCCTGCTGAGAGTGGAGAGGATGGGATTTTGTGGCTGGGGCACTGGCAGATGAAGCAAGGAAGATGATAAGGTCGCTGCAGCTGAGGGGAGGCACCAGAGGAGAATTTAGTATCAAAACTGTTTTAATAAGGACAATAATAAGTGCATGGGATACAAAGTGGAGGCAGAAAGGATATTCCATGGGTGTAGGTCTTTGGTCTAGAGCTTGTGTTATGGTCTGGAAAGTGGAGGGCAGAGGGACCTCATCCTGAGAGCCAGGGTCCCTGCACCAGAGGGTGCAGGGGTGGTAAGGCTGATCCTGCTGCGTGCCAGTGGCCAGAACTGGAGGCTTCTTCAAGCTCCTGCCTGCCCTGGCTTGCTGCTGCCAGCCAGAACGAGGCAGCCCCTGGGGGAGGCTGGGGACTATGGGCTTGCCTGTAACCTCAATGGCCTGACTGCGAGCAGTGCTCCCATGTACAACACGTGCATGCTGGAGCCTCTTTATTATGCTCTAAAGAGCTCCCTGCCAGAAGCAGATGGGTGGTGGGTGAGCTGCGTGGGAGCAGAGCCTTGCGGCCATGGCCCGGCATCTCCCCCCACTGCACACCCCCTCCTGTCCTGGAGAACAAGGGGGGTCCTGTGAGGGTCTCTCCGGTGACCTCAGTCCCCAAGCATCTCGGCTCCATGCCACAGCACAAAGCCACTTCTGTGAGGGCCAGTTTGCAGGCAGGGCAGTGTGGGGGGCAGCTCGTTCCAGGGCGGCCACGTCGCCCAGGGCCACTTGGTGAGGGACATTAGCTGTCCTCCACACATACCCCTGGGAAGGGGTGCGCTGAAAAGAGGGGTACGTATGTGGGGAACGGGAAGAGGGGGTGAGGATGGAGAAGAGGAGGCTCAGACCGAGTGGCTGCAGAGTGGGAGTCTCCTTGTTCTGAGGTGGGGGAAAGGAAGGGATTTTTATGGCCTGAACTGCAGAATTTGGTGACCTGACAACCTTGCCTCTGCCTTAAGCTGGCCAAGAAGTTTCTCCCCTCCCTGCTGCGAGGGGGCAGGGGTCAGAAAAGGAGCTGTCCTCAGTGACACTCAGCAGCAGGAGGCAAGTGAAAAGACCCCTGCAATTATCTCTGTGTGCTCTCACCTCCTGAACACTGAGCTCACAGCTTTTTTTTTGGGGAGGGGAAAAGAGAAAGCTCAGCTCTGTGGGGTTTGCCTGTCCCTTGAGCCCTCAGCTGACCCCCCCCAGTAGATAGATGTGCTATACGGGAGTGTCTTGCACCAGCTGGAGCTAGGGAGACCGCCATCCCCTACGTGCCAGAGCTGTCGATGGGAGGTCCTCCGAGGCCCACCAGAAGGACACCCATGCCAGCGCAGAGGGTGGTTAGGGGTGTCAGTGGGCAATGGGGCACATCCCCAGACATGCTGGTGGGGCCGGGCTGAGACATGGGAGAGAGGGTGCCGGGGAGGAATGGGATGGGGTAGGAAAGGGTTTGGGATTTCTTTGGCACATAGGAATGTCCCTTTGGTGTCTAATGGCAGTGAGGCTGGGGGCGGGCCGTGATGCCCAGCGCTGTGACGCACAGCCCTCACTGGCCCTCCGCAGCAGCCTGGTCTAGCCCCAGGGAGCCCCCCGGGAGACAAGCTGTCCTCCTGCCCCCCTCTGGCACCCCCAGTGCCCCCAGCTTGGCAAGGAGGTCATCTGCTGGGTCTGCCAGTGACACTGGCACCTGAGGGTGGGGGACGGTGAAGACCCCAGCACCAGCGCCTCTGGCAGGGGGCCATGGTGGGAAGGATGGCTGTTCACACCTTGACTTCATCATCTTCCTCCTCATCGCCATACTCAAAGGAATTGCTGCGCCCCTCATGGGCACCAGCATACCGCTCCTGCAGGCTGGAAAGCTTGGCCTCCTCCTCCTCTGCCTCCTCCTCCTCCTCCTCCTCCTCTTGTTGATTCCAGGTGGCCTCGGGGGACCCACTCTCCCCTGTCACTTGTGACCGCCACAGGCTGCTGCTGGGACTCTCCCACAGGGTCTGCGTCCGGGCCTGCCGGGGACCCTCACCCTTCTCTGAGCTCCGTGGGGTGCTGGTCCCACCGTAATGGCGGGCCAGGACCTGGGCTGCCCGGTCAAACTCCCCTGCCTCGATGGTGCAGTCGTTCCAGTGCCCCTGCCATGGAGTCCCTCTGGATGCTGCCCCTGGCCCCGAAGCCCAGGCAGGGTCCTCTCCAGCACCCTCGATGACATGTGCTTCTCCATTGGTGTGGACTGGCAGTCCTGGCAGTGAGCTGGCCCCCGACAGGCTGCTCTGCCTGGAGTGGTCCCAGAAGCTGGATGTTGCCTTGTCCTTTCCATGGGATATGCCTGATGCTGGAGGGACCCCATCCTTGGTCCCCTCACCACACAGAAGGTCTGGGCCATCGTCCCCCACCTCACTGTTATTGGTTTCGGAGAAGCTCATCACCTGGAGAAGCTCGCTCATCAGGGAGGGTCCCAGGTCCAGGCGGAAGGAAAGCAGGGAGTCCGAGTGCTTCAGCTCTGTTTCCCCAGGGAAGGCACTCTCTTGGGCCTTTTCCAAGCGCGGAACACGAGGGATGGTGCAAAACCCGGACTCCAGCCCTGTGAGGCAGAAGGGATGGCTGGTGAGGGGGGCACAGCTAGGTGGGAGGAAGCCTGCCTTACATCTGCGGGGGACAAGGGACACCACCGCCAAAGTGGCGCAGGTCACCTTTCCGTTGGTGATGCTGGCCTCTAAAGGGCAGCGTCTGTGCGGACATCTACAAAGCCCTGAGTTAGACGGGGGGTCTCCAAGTGGGCTCGGGGCTTGGTGAAATGCCGGTGGGGGCTGAGTCACGCAGACGGGACCAGGAGATGGCAGCATTGCCTCAGCCTGCCTTTCCCTCCGCGCCCAGCCACCTCCCCCGGCTGCTGCAGGTCCCCCAGATCCCCCCTGCGAGACCCTCTGCTCCAGACCTTCCTGCCTGGGGAAAAGCTGAGCCACAGCCCAGTGCTGTGAGGCCGCAGAAGAGCCACCCAGCTGTCCCATCCCATCCTTCCCACAACCCTTCCACAAAGGTCCCTCCTGGACCCTGGCCGGCAGGGAGGGATGGAGGCACAATGAGGAAGGGGGGATGGAATCCCTTGAGGAGGACGTGGAGATGGAGGGGTTGGCACAACTAGTGGCAGGGTTAGCCCAGCTGTGTGGAGGTGGGGAAGGCCATGCCATGGGTCTCCTTGTCCTCACAGCCTCCGTGTGAGCATTGCCCTGATGTCCCAGCACCCTCTTGGCTTCCTCAGGGAGGCTACCCATGGGGAAGACATAGGGCTGGGGCAGATGTGGGACATCCCTTTACAACTGCTCCACTCAGGCTGCCAGCTGTGTGTGGCTTTTGGGGAGGGAAAGGAGGAGAAACCATCCATGCCCCATGTTGGGGGTCAGTCTGGGAGGAAACCCTGCAAGGACAGGAGCAAGGACTGTGGTTGAAAGCAAGGTTAGGGTTATCTCCTTGCAGGGATTACCAGGACTGGGGACTCTTACATGTCCTGTCTCTGCTGAGAACCTAAAGTCCCTCAGTGGGGAAACTGAGGCATGGAGTGATGGAGAAGGTCTGCAGAGGATGCACTGTGCCTGGGTGCCAGCTTCTGCCCCGCGCTTCACTCACCGTAGGCCTGGTGTGTTTTGGAGAAGCTGTTGGAGGCACTTTTGAAGGAGAACTTGCTGGTCAAGCCCCGGCCGCTGCCACCGTCATATGTCCCCTCATTTAGCTGTGGCAGTGAGACGGCATTCTTGATGATGGGTGAGATTTCAGGGGGGGCGGGTGATGCCCTCACTTGGCCCCCACTGCCTCGGCTCCTCAGCGGCGTCCGCCGGACATGCCGCAGCGTCCGGGTGAAGAAGTTGTTGGCTTTGGCCGTGTCAGTCCCTCCATGGTTGCTGAGGAAACTGGTGTCCCCAAAGACATCCCCACCACGCCCCACGTGCATGGTGTGCCGAAAGTCCCCCAGTGGTGGGCTGATCATGTCTGGCGTCAGCTCTGACTTCAGCCGCCGCTTACCGTGGGAGCCTGACACCCAGCTGAGCACTGGCAGCTTCCCCAAGCTCATGTTGCACCCCTCACCTTGCCCCTGCCTTTGAAAAAGACCCCAAAAGTGTCCCTCGCTGGCCTTCCGGCACTGGGGTGGCCTGTCACATCCCTGGCCTCCCCATTGCTCCTGCTCCGATGTTCTTGGGGGAATGTCACCTTGGTTTTCCGCAGGTGGGAAGGGTGCCTGTCCCTCTGCTTCCCTGCACTACGTTTTGCTCATGAAATCACCTGCAGCAAGTACGTGCCTGGTGGTGAGGATGGTGGAGGTGTCCCCAGGGGGTGTCTGGGGTCACCCTCAGTGCTGCGGAGGCCACTGGAAGCTTGGTCTGGCGGCAGGCTTATGGGTTAATCCACCGTCTTCTGTCGCAGTCAGGTGAGCTGAGTTGGTCAGGATGGCAGTGGGTGATGGGAGCTTGGGGTGGGCTAGCAGGGCAAATGCCTCAGTAGCCTTGTTGGCCACCTAAACAAGATAAGAGGAATGGTGAAGCCCTTGGAGAAGATCCTCCCAATCACGTTGGCTGTACCCCCACGACTGGTTGGGGAGGTCAAAGGTGGGGTGTTGCTACCAGCTGTCTCCCTCACCTGACCCTCCTTTTGGAGAGGAAGAAAAGAGGCTTTCCCCAAAAAACATGTGCTCTCCCTCACCTCTCTGACCTCCCTTGGTGTGCCTCAGTTTCCCCTGCCTGCAAAGCAGCTTTGCCAGACCCATGCCGCAATGCAGGCTGAGGGTTTCCTTCCCAGGCAGTGCCTCCTCCTGGAGCAGTGCCCTGCCCTGCTGCCCGGGCTGCCGGGGTGAGAAACCTCTCCCTCCTTTTTGCTATTCAGATGAACCCTTGGGGAGAGGGTAAGGCCTGGGGACCACGTGCTTCTTGGGGAGGAGGGGTGGCGGGGAGTGAAATGCAATATTTATAGATTGGTTCATTTATTCTCCTCTGGCTGGGTCTCCGGCTGCTGGGCAGACACATCAGAGCAGCAGGGAGCCACCGGCGGTGTGGGGAGGGCAGCTGCTTTTCAGGCAGAGGAAACTGAGGCACTGCAAGGGAGGTGATTGCTCAAGGTTGGAGGAGAAGGCGGGATGGGTCCCTGCACTCAGGCAGGTCTCGGAGGCATTGGGGGCAGGCAGGGAGGCAGTGGCTGGGTGCACGACGGCAGGACAATGACCTCTTTGGTCAGCAGGGAGGACACTCAGATCAGCAGATCTTCTCTTCTGTCAGTGTGTATGGCAAGAGGGAGAGGATGGGCTGGGGAAAGGAGAGGATTCAGGGTGTGGGGTACCTCAGGGCATCAGTGGTCTGGGTGCCCACCTGGGGAAATGTCCATCCCTGGGCTCAGTCCCTGCTCAGGGGCTGGGAGAACAGGATGGAGATGGGTCCCTTCAGCAGAGCTGGCTGCAGAGGGCAGCATGCCAAGAAGCAGTGCAGAAGCCTCGCATCCCCAGTCCCCATGCGCTGGGACCCCCACTGCTGCATGGTTCCATCTGTCTTCCCCCTGGCACGCTGCCTGCCTCCCCTGCCAGTCCTCTGGGTCACCTCGGAGCAGTCAGGCAGTTCCAGAGTGGCAAAGCTTCTGGTGAGCGGGAGCTCGGGACACGAAGCTGCTTTCCTGGCTGGCTACACGTGTTTTTGCCTTGCCCTGGCCTTGTTTGTTCACCCGGGGCCCCTCTTATCTGCCAGGGGTTAATGCCTGGGGAAGGGAAAACAAACCTCCCCCTGGCAGATCCTAGCACCATTGGCTGCCTCCCAGGGTGGCAGTGGCTGGTGGCAGCTGGAAAGGTGGCAGGTTGGCTTCCTGCTGGCCCCCAGTTCATGCAGCCCAGGTTTGTCTCCTGCTCATGGAGGCCATGTGGTGCTGCCTCGCGGCTGGGACAGGCCAGGCACGTGGCAGATGGGTGGTGGGAGGACAACTGGGGAGCAATTTCCTCTCTCAGGCAGAAGCCCAACCATAGCCATTGAGGCAGGGTTCTTCTGGAGTGCAAGGAAACCACTGGAGTGGTCCCTGCAGCACATAACTGGGGTCTCAGGACCACAAGGAGAGAGATGTGACCCCATTTTTGAGCTGTCCGCCGGGAAGGCACATGACCCTGGGAGAGGGTATTAGGTGAGTTACAGCCCTTGAGTTTGTCTTCCCCTCCGCACATTGGAACCCCTGAGAAACCCGAAGTGGGGTCTGTGCCCTTCAGCATGTGCTGCACCGGGCAAGGCTACTCTGAGGGGTGAACCCCCCACCATGGGTCCCCTGCACAGCAAAGCTGCCCTGTAGACCTCTGTGGGGGACTGAGGCTGGCATTACCCTGGGGACAGGGAGCATCCCTTGCTCCCTGCCTTGGAGAACTGTTGAGTGGGGAGCTGAGAGGAGGAAAGCGTTCCTCTTTTTTTGTCCCTTGGTGATGCAAGCCAGCACCTCCTGGCCCCTGGCTCTCCCTGCCTGCTGGCAGGCAGCAGGCGCTGGGAGAGAAGGGAGGGAAGGAGGGAGGCAGCTCTGGTGTGCAACCCTACCTGGATGGCAGGTTTCTGGCAGGCCTGTTAGGCTTTTTTTCCCTCCAATCTCCCCCTTTTTCCTCCTTCCCTCTGCCCCTGGTGCATCTCCCTGCTGGCTGTGCCCCTTTGAGCCCTCCCCTCTGCCCAAGTAGACTCCTCCATGCCGCTAAACTCAACTCCCAAATCACTGGCTTTCAAAAAGGCTAGTAAGATCTAAGAATAAGATCTGTTGGTAAAATACAGATCGTGTGAGG
>JAVJGI010000060.1:35114638-35130437 GCA_035590275.1 Ibycter americanus | reverse complement strand
GTTACCCCCCCCCCCCCCCCCCCCCCCCCCCCCCCCCAAGGGGACACACTCCAAAAGAGGGCAAGGAGGTGTTTGGGGTGGTCTCAACATGAGGAAGAGCATGTGGAAATGGCTGTGGGCACCAGGAAGGTTTTCCTAGCCTTCATGAGTGCCAAAAAACCTCCTTTTTCCTGGAAGAAGGGAGGCAGAGGCTTCCCTGTTGGGTCACTGTTCTGGTATGGGGAAAGCTGGCAGGGACAGGCTTTTGGGGAAGGGGGAAAGGGGCTTGGCTGGCCAGGCTAGGCCTCTTCCAGCTCCCCTGGAGCAGTGCCGGGCAGTAGGCAGGCAAGCCTGAGTCCAACTCCTGTGCTGCTGGCTGCTACATATATAGAGAGTTGTATCTCTCCATATAACAAGGGTATTTTTCCAAGCAGATGTGCTGGGACGTGGAGGGAGGCTGGGGCTCCAAAAGTAGGTGGTTTCCAGCCATCGTCTCCCTGTCCCCCTTGCCCAAAAGTGCTTCCTTTCTTTCTCCAAACCCCCAAAATCGAGGCGCGGAGAGCCTTCGGGGCTGCTAGGGCTTCCAGAGCAGGGTGTGGGAAAGGGGTGCCCTGCTGCCTTCCCCCATCCATGGGACTCCCTCCTCACCCCCCTTCTCTCCCTGCTCCCCCCGGCCTGTCTCCCCTCGCCTCACTCCTGCTTTCCTTCCTCCCAGTTTCCTGTTGCATTCCTGCCTTCTTCTTCCTTTCTTTTTCACCATCCTCCCCGACTCCATTGCCTTGCCAGCCCTCCCGCTTCCCCCCTCTCCAACCACCCTCTCCACCCTTTTCCTTCTGCTCCCGATCCCGCTGCCTCCCGCTCCTAAAACTGAGGAATCAAAACTTTCAGGATTTACCTCTTCTGAACCAGGGTTATTTTTTTCCCCGTCCTCCGGCTGAAAAGTTGGGAGAAGCTCCCCGTGGGCCCCTGTACCTTGTTCCGCTGGTCACTGGTGCTGCATCCTAGAGTAGAGGAGGGGAGAAAGGGGAGGCATAGCCCCCTCCCTTTTCCCACGGCTGTCTCCCCAAGGCTGGCTCTCCCAGGCTGACGCCGCGATGCCACGGGAGAGAGGGAGTGAAGCTGGTGGGGAGGGGACGTGGGAAGGAGGAGGGCGGGCTGCAGCACCGCTGAGCCAATCCTCGCCTCGGCAAGGAGACCAGAGAAAATGAGATTTATTCCAACTATCCAGGACAGAAAACTTCAGGAACTTCTCTGTCGCTTCCCCCCTCCTCCTCACTTCCCCAGTGCCATTTCCCATCCTCTGGCACCATCGGTTGCCTCCTGCTCCTGGGTGCCTGCTTCAGTGGATTTGGGGAAAAGAGGAAGCCCAGGTTGCTGGCTGACTTGGTTAGGGGAGCCTGGCCAGGGGGCAAAGGAAAGGAGTTTACCTCTTCTGTGTGTGTGACCCCTTGGGTATCATACAGGGTCATCCCATCCCATGTTGGATGGGAAGTCTCCAGTGCCTGCAGTGCAGCACTGCCAACTGGGAATGGGGTCTGGGGGTGGGTGGTCATGCCAGGGCCTGTGGGTAGCATTGGGTTGAGCATTAGCAGGATAACAGCCTCCCTGAAGGCCGCGTGGGCCTTCGTCGGCATTCGTTACAGGGTCAGGACAAGCGTCACGGGATCAGGACAAGCGTCATAGCAGCAGCAGCTGATCAGGGTGAGGGGGTGGCAGTGAGTAAATTAAAGGAGGTGCTCTTTGGCAGCACCAGAGAAGGTTTCTGCCCACACAGGGGACACCACATCCCTCTGACATTGTGCTTTGTTGCTTTGTCCCTTGATGGTCACAGGGCACAAGACCCTATCAGTGCCAATGAGGGTCAACCTGCTGGTGGCATGGCATCACCAGTGCCACTGGTGACCCTCATGGCCTCCAGGAGAGACTCAGTGGCTCTGCTGGGGAGCACTTGGCCAGGCACTTATTCAGGGCCCCGTGGCGGAGAGGGGAGGTGTCCCTGCTGGTGAAGGCGAGATGAGACTTGCTGGGGTTAAGCAGGGCCTGGCTGAAGGGATGACAAGATGTCTGCAAAGGAGATGTCAAAATGGAGCCTGGCCTCTCGCTAGGCACAGGTAGTTCATGCTGGGGTGCCTGGGCAGGAGCATCTTATTGCTCAGAGGTTTTCTAAGCAGCAGTAGGGTTCTGGCACCATTCTCAGCCTGTCGGCCTCAGGCTTCTCCTCTGTGAAATGGGATAGTTGGATTTTCTGCCTTCTGTGGAGGTCTTCTCCATTAGGAATTAAGATCACGTGGACTGTGCATTTTGGTGGTACTTCTAAGTGAGTCTATATCTTGAAGGGAGATGGGAACTCAGGTCTGAGGAGGGGGGTAAACTGTGCCACCAGCAGGGAAAGGAGGGGAAATTATGACCTGCATCCTCCCTGCTTGCCAGGGAGGCATCTCTTCCCCCATGCCCTGCTCAGAGGAAGCCAATGGGGGTGGTGGGCAAGGCAGGAAAAGACCTTTTGTTTGGGTCTCTTCCCTCTGCATGGCCTGCCAGGGCATCTCTCTCCGCACCCCGAGGGGGTCCCCCTCACCCCCCTCACCCCCATCTGCATGCCCTGCAGTGGGGGCTGCAGCAGGGAGTGGAGCCTGGGCAATGGCAGCCGCCTCTGCCGGGAATGCAGAACAAATCTCTTCCAGATGGGACAGGGGCCACGTTCCGCTCCTTGTGGGGTGGCCAGCTCTCCACTGCCTCCTCCTCCTCCTCACCCTTGCCTCAAGCATCTCTGCGCTCCAGGCCAGGACGGGCTTTGTTTCCAGGAAAGCAGCTGGAAATCCCCCCTCTTCAGCACCCCTCCCCAAATCTTGTGGTCTTGTGGCCATGCCAGCTGGGCTGTGACTTTTGTCCTTCTGGGGCTGGTGCTGAAGTGCTTTGGAGACCTCCAGCGTATGTGCCGCTCCAGGACTCAATACCCATCCTGGCCTCTGGTTGCCTGGGTGTGAACAGAGGTTGTGTGGCCCCTCCAGCTGTAACCTAGCAGGGGTTGCACCCTCCCAAGACCCCCTTCTTTCACATACAGCTGCCTGGAAAGTGGATCCATACAACCCTGCCTTCCAACATGTTTATCTACCTTGGCTGATAAATGAGAGGTGACTGTGGGGCTGGACTGTGCTGCAGAGCCGCTGTACTGCTTATGGGTGCCCTGGGCAGAAGATAATGCCTGGACCCCTCCCAGCCTGGCTACCTCATTTACCTTCATTCACCCCAACATTTCATCCCATCTGTAGCCCTGTGCTCCAGGCAGCCAGTACCAGTCTCACTATTACAAAGGGAAGGGCCATCGAGCTTATCATGGGAGCAGACAAGTGGCCCCACAGCTTTCCCAGCTGACGATTTGCTTTGATTCTCACAACATCAAAGATAGGGCAGCACAAATTGCATCCCTTCTTCTTCCCAGTGCTCATCCCTCCAGCCTGGTGCTGAGGTCTAATGGGTGGCTGAGCATGATGGGGATGGAGAAAGGGACAGAGGGATGCTGGGGGGAGCTGAGATCTCTGCCCCACACCTCCAGGTGCTCAGTCCTTCCTGCCATCTCGCTTTGCAGTCCCAGTCCTTGCTGCTCACAGACCTGATGCCTGAAGGAGGCTGATGCAGGATTCCCCTCCAGAGAAGAAAAATCCCCCTTCTCCCTTTCCCTGGTGCCTGGGGGGAGCTGAGGAAAGGTGATGGGGGCATCCCAGCCTGTGGATGGGGCACTTGCCCCTGGGTTTCTATTCCCTGCCATTTCTGTTTGCTGCCTTCCTGCCTGCCCTCTTTCCCTGGGAAATTTCCAGGGCTGGGGCTCCAGGAGCATGCTGCTGCGCTCCCAGAGCCCCAGCCCTGGAAATTTCCTGGGGAATGGGGGCAGGCAGGGGATTGGTGTGAAGGGGGTGCCTTGCTCGGCACACAAGAAGTACATATCCTGTTGCTGCCCAGGGTCTCCGGCTCATATTTCCTCATTAACTGGGAGCGCTGCTTGTTTGCGGGTGACTTCCAGATGTTTCCATTCTCCTCATGATGACTGTGAGGGCACATACTGCATGGATATGGGAATTAATTCTGGTGGCAGGGTGGGGGACAGTCCCCTGCCATGATGGGAAGGGGGGTCCATAGGGCCCCCTGCCCCACCACACATTCTGGTGTGGCCTCATCCAGCTCCCCGCACCTTGGTACCGACAGGTCCCTCGTACCTGCTCCCAGCCTGTCTCCCTCTGTGCTGCCTCCAGTCTGTGTCTCGCTGCCCTGGGGATGAGCTGGAGGCAGAGCCGGTTTTAGGGTGAGCAAGCCAGGGTGGTGGCAGGAGGTGACACCCCAGGGCGAGGGGTAGGTGTGAGGCACCCAGCGTCTTGCCCAGAGCATCCCTGGCCTGATGCCAGCACTGGCTTTGTGGGCACTGGATTCCTCATACTCCATAGTTTCTTCACCAGAGTGTTTTCTCCTCCAGCAGCACCCCCAGGGATGTGCTAGGCTCAGCCAGTTTCTAGGGCTGTGCTGTGGGTCCTCCACTCTGTGCCCATAGCCTTTGTGATAACCAGGGAGAGGGATCAGACTAGTGCGGTTCCCAGCATCCTTGTGCTGCACTGGGGAAGGAAAGTGGGTGGATTCTGGTGAGCACCAACAGGCAGGCAGCAGCATTGGGTTAGACCCACTCATGCTAGAAGAGGATGGATTGACCTCTGTAAAAGCCCACTTCTAATTTCACCCTCCTATTTCTTCAGCTCCCCTCCCCTGGAGCAGCAGGAGGCTGAAGGAATGGGACTGACCACATCCCACTTGTGGGGTTTGCAAAGGGGTGTGGGGGTGTGGGGGTGTGTGCGCTCGTGCTTTTCAGCCGGGAGCTGAGCTGGGAACTCAAAGCCTCGGGGTTTGCCAGAGCCCAGGAGGAGGCAGGGATGAGTTCCCAGGCTTGCTGGCGGGCTGCCTCCCTCCCTCTGCCTATCTCCTGTCCCAAATGTTTTCATCTTTCTTCCTCCTCCCACCCTCCCTGGCTTCCTCCTTGTATGCTAGTCCTGTTTGCTGGATGGGGATGTAGGATGCTGTAGGGGTGTTTGGGGGGTGTTGTGGGAGGGAGGATGGAGGGACAGACCCCCAGTCTGTGCTCTCCCTCTGACTTTCTCCTGGGCGCAGAGGAGAGGGAAGAGGGGGGGGTGGGTTGGGACGTGGCTGGGAGGGGAGGGAGGATGTTGCATAAACCAGAAGCAATCCAGAAACAGCTGCTGATGGCCTGGAAACACCTCTGTGATTCTGGGCAGTGGGAAAGGAGATGTAAATATATATATATTTATGTATGTACATTACGTCTCCCCAGAACAACTTCCCCAAACACCACTTGATTCTCCGGTTCCTTGACATAGACTTTAAGGAGGTGCAGGAGGGACCCAGGGGGCTCAGATACTTAATTTACCGCTTGGAGAAGCAGCTCGCTGTGTTTGAGGTCCATTTGCCCTCCCCCAGATATGTTTCCTTGGCAGGGTAAGAAGGTGGAGCACATCTGCAGGAGTTTAAAGCCCATGTAGATTGGAGGGAGCTGGGATGGAGGTTGCTGGGGTGAGGAGAGAAAGGGGGAGATGGTGAGGGTATGAGGGATGCAGCAGGGAGGGAGGGAGGGTGTGCAGGGGATGGGGGAGAGGAGCAGGAAACTAGAGAGACTCTGGTAGGAAAGAACCTCTTGGAGATGAGTTGTGTGAGGAGGTGGGGGAAGGTGCTTCAGGGAAAGGAGGAGCTGGGGGGGTCTCAAGAGAAGGGAGTAGGTCCGCAGGGTTGGTATGGCAGGGGAGAGGGGACCATCAAGGAATGGGGGATGCATCCATGAAGCAGAGGGGGAGCAGGGTGCAGGGATGAGGAAGGGCGCAATGTGCGGAGAGGATGTAGGGGTATAGGAAACGAGGGATGGGGACGAAGAGATGTCATCCATGACGGGAAAGGGAGACTGTGTGTTGAGGAATCTGTCTTGGTCAAAGGGAAGAGGTGAAAGCCAGGGGAGTGGCTGGACAGAAGGCCTGGACAACTCTTTTATGATAATGATTTTGCCTGTCCATCCAGCCCATGTATTTTTGGCCCGCGGAAGGAAGGGGGTGGGGATGCAGAGGCAGCTAAAAATAGGGGTGTCCCTGCCCATTCCCCCAAGGCAGGCATCCGTCTGCCTGCCTGCCTGCGGGGTTGCTGCGGGATCTGGAGGAGGGGAGCAGGCCCAGCCTCCTCCCCACGGTGTCTGGCTCTGCTTTTGTTTGTCTCGCAGCCCTACGGGGACAGGAAGAGGCCGCAGGGCCGGGGAACAATGGCTCATTCTCTGGGAGTCTGTGCCTGCCGAGGAGCGATAGGGGACGTGGGACGGTGGCCAGAAGGTGAGCACAGCCTCCCAGCGCCACTGCTGTGGGAGCTCACCCCCCAGGAGATGATGGGTCCACCAGTGGGATGTCACTGGGGGTATCTTCCCCAGCCCATCCCTCTTCCCCAGACCCCAAACCAGGCTCCCATGCCTGGGCAGAGAGGGGATGAGGGGCTGTCTCCTGTGGGTGCACTTTATGGAGGAGATGAGGGATACAATCTGGCAACCTGAGGAACAGTGGGAGTATGTCTCCAACTGGCACTGGGGAAACCTGTTGTTTTGCAGCCTCTCCTTGAGCCTGTGAAACCTGCAGGGAGAGTGGCTGGAGCTGGCATCCCCTGGTGGGAATGTCTCCAGCTGGGGCCAGGGAGGTGCAGCGAGCCTCTGTCCTAGCCCATCACTGTGCTCACTGAGGCAGTGCCAGTACTGCTGGTGGAAACTCTCCCCACGCTCTGTGCTCGGGAGACAGCCAAGGGGCATGGTTGGGTCTCCATGGCATGGGGGATGTGGGTGGGCAATAAATTCTTTTATCCCACCTCTTTCTTCTCCAGACCCTCTTTTTGTGGCAGTGTCTCTCCCAGATGTTAGATCTGACAGCCCGGTGCTGGAAATGCCTCAGGGAGAGTGTCTCCCCACACTTCTCCAGATGTGGTAGGGGTGAGAAGAGGTGATGTTAGCACCTGAGGTAGGGGAGAGGTTAGGAGATATTTTGCAACGGTTGAGCAAGGGGGGGACAGAAGAACCTCCCTGTCTCCAGCCCCCTTTTTTCAAGGTCTCGGATGCTTGGGGCTGAATGCTTGCCAGGGCTCCTCTTGTTTACTCAGCCGGGGAGCTGACACATCCAAGGTCTCTGCTGACTCCACTTTCCCACATGCTGCTGGCGGGCGCATTCCAGGGCAGAGTGGAGATCCACACAGAGGCATGCCAGAGGTTTCCATCCGGGATGCCATCCCCTCCTCCCTGCTCTCCTCATGCATCCGGCACCTCCTGCCAGGCCGTGAAGAGTGAGCATCACATCTGGCCAGTGTCCTGGGCTTTTACAAGCCAGCGCTGGCGTCAGAACCCAAGCATGGACCAGGACCCTGGGGACGGGGATCTGCCTCTCAAGCTGAAATCCTTCAGCAAGGCTTGGTTCTTCTCCCTGCTCACATTCAGAGATCTCAGTCCCACTCCCTGTGATGACCCATAGGAGATGTGTGGAAGGCAGGGGATGTCTGTCTTAGCTTAGTCCTCCCTAGAGGGACTTGGGGGAAAGGGGTAACACCCTCCTAGGCAGTAGTCCCAGCTTTTTCATCTTAGGATGGGCATCTATTCCTGCGGCTGGGCTTAGCTTGCTGAGGGTTAACAGCGCTCGGCTCTGCAAGTGTGACTGTGTGAGCTGGAGGAGGAGCTGTGCCCTTCCCCTGCAGGCACTGCTCTGGTCCCTCCCGGGCAGCCGCCCTGACCCAGTGTGGCCGCCTTTGGTTTTAGGAGGGAAGGCCACAAAGCTTTTAAAAATAAGTGCCAGGAGATAAAGAAGGGTTTGGGGAGCTGGCTGCAGGGCCGGGGCGGGAGCGTGGCCCTCGCCCTGTCATTTTGGGCCGGAGGCTCGCTGTCCCAGTGATGCTCCCACCTCTCCCGGGGCAGCTGGCATCTTTGCCTCCTCTCGGACCTCGGGTTGCTGGCAAAGGACTGCCACGACCCTTCCTCCCCGCGCCGGGCTGGCCCGCAGAGGCCCCTTTACGCCGAGCCCCAGCGTCTGGAAGAAGGGGCCTCGTCTCCCTCCTCGGCTGCCACAGGAAATGCGGAGCCTGGAGGTCAGGGGCCAGCCAGCAGCTCCCCTGTGGGGGCCAAGCAGCCCAGCGCTGGGGCTTCTATCACGCCGGCGCCCGCTGGAGAGGAGGGGAGGGGAGGCAGAGCTGTGGAAGGCGGGGGGAGAGGGCCAGGCTTTTCCTGTTTATGTGACTACCAGACCCCCAAGAAAGGGAAAGGACTTGGAAAGCTCGTTGCTCTTGGGCGGGCTCCAGCTAGCATCTGTCTGTGGCTCCAGCCCAAGAATCGCATCCCTGGGGCAGGGCGTGACTCCTTCCCAGGGTAAATGGGCATCCAGCTCCCAGGGGGGTGGGGGGGGTGCTGGGGTTACATTCCTGGGGCTTGCAAAGGTCTGGTCTTGTGGGGAGGCTGCAGTTCCTGGGAAGTGAGGTACGGCTCCTGCTGTACCCCAGGGTTTGAGTCCCCCCCATGGCTGTCTCTGGCTTTGGCTGATGCTGCTCTCTGCGGGACCGTCTGAAGGGCAGAGAGCCACTCGGGTCAAGACAAGGAGGTAGCTGGGTATATTGGCTTCAGGACACAGGAACAGGGAGCTCTGGGAAGGCCAGTCATGGAGAAGTGCTTAGGGGAATATTATGAATCGCACCACGTTCAGCCATGAAGGCTCCAGCACAGATCCCGTGCAGCAGGCAGAAGGGCTGCAAGACCTCCTGTGTTATCTAGGGTCACATCCTGCAGGGCATCTGGTGTGGCCACGGTGGTATGCGGAGAAGGAAATGAGGTCCTAGATGTTGTGCTCTTGCCTTCACCTCTGGCATTTAACCACTCTGGCTTAGGTCACATCTGTACCAGCCTTGTTGGGTCTCAGCTTTGGTTTGTAGTCCTTGGCCTGTGCTGAACGTGGTTGAGAGGTGCTCTGTGCAGACCCACCTCTGACACACGCCCTGGAGCACACCCCCATCAGGCAGCATTAACAGGAGCAGAGGGGAGTTATGGCCCCTTTTCTGTCCCACAGGTAGGCCTGGGCCTGGCTCAGTGCAGCAGCAACACCCCATCAGCTGTAGGATGAGAATAGCTGGGCCCAGTGTAGGTCAGAGCAGCGGTCAAGGGGTGTGGGTGTGGGTCCAGCATCTTCAGAGTGGAAAGGCCTGGGAAAGGCCTCAGCAGTCAGGATCAAGGAGCCCTGTCAGGTCTGTGTGCCAGGAACAGTCACAGGCCTTGGGTCCCCACATCCTTCCCTTTGCAAGGACTCCAGCATAAGGACACCCTGACCCAAAGCTTCTGGGCTTTGCCCAGCCACCGCCTTCCCCAAGGGGTTGGGCGGTGGGGTGGTGCCACCCTATGGCTCTGGAGCAGCGTTACACGTGCTGGTGGCACTTGGCTGTTCTTTGCCCTCTCCAGAGAGACTTTGTCCCTGTTAACAGGAGCTCAGCTCTTATCCCTGTCTGCATCCTGGACGGGTTTGCTCTCCAGCCAAGGGAAAAAGGTCCTGGCCTGGTCCTGGCCTGCTGAATCCGCACCAAAGTCTCAGCATGCCTCCCTTTTTTTTCGCGGTTGCATTGCCCTCTCTTAAGTATTCCTGGGGCTAGAAAACCACCAGGCTTGGGTTTGTTGCCCAAACCATGAACAGCAAGGCTAGGTGCACAGGTGAACCAGGACCTGTTTGCTGACAGTTGCTGGTGGAGCTTTAATGGGCTGCAAGCTGAAAAGCCAACATGCCTTCCCACATACATTGCTAACCTGTGCCCTCAAAGCTCCAACTATTGCAGCAGAAGGAAGTTTTTTGGGACTGTTGCTTTATGGAGCGAATTTGCTGGTAGATCTGACAGACCAGCATCTTCCTTCCCTGATACATGAACCCTGTCCCTTTCTCTGATATGGCACATTTAGTGTCATGGGTGTTATGGGATGGTATCACCCTCTTCTGCTTCTCCTCCATCAACATCTAGCCAGTCTCAGTCTGACAGGGACTCTGGCTGCCAAGGACCCTGGGGCATGCTTGTGTACCAGCTCAGGAAAGGAGCCATACAGGGCTTTGATCATCTTCAGGGAGGAGGAAGGGAAGGTGGAAGTGGTGTTTCCCATCTACGCTCTTTCCTTCTCTCCTGTTGAAGCTGCATGAGGGACCAGAGCATTTCTGAAGTGGGCTGAGCAGAGCTCCCAGACAACTAGCTAATCAATTGAATTCAAACTGCTCACAGTCAATTTGCTTATATACATAACAGCATCTGAGCTGGTGATGGTGATTCTCACTGTCTCAGTGTCTTCGACTTCAGCTGCCCTGCAAACACAAGGCAGGGTTTTCCTTCTGGTCTGTCTTTGTTCCCATCCTAAGCTAGTGCTCATATGAGATGGTGTAAATGTGCTTGGTCTGGGCAGCTGGCTAGCTTTGGGCAGAGGACCACTGATGAACCTGTAGTCTGCTGGAGTCTTCTTGGAGAAGACGTCTCTCGCCTAGGGAAACCTAACATCCCACAAGGCTGGAGATGAGGCTGGAGCTCTGCTGGAGGGGGAATAGGAGTCTTTCGTTTGCTCTGACTAGGTAGGTGTCCACATAGATGATAAAGGATTTGGGAGACTAGGATGGAAGGGGCATCTTGGTGACTGTTTGAGGTGGTCTAGGGGAGGACATAGGTGAGATGGGGAGGAGAACATAACTGGTACGTGTGGGAGTGCAGAGGAACGGCTGGCTGTTACAAAACTATCCAGACATACTGATTTCTGTTCTGCACAGTCCCATCTTCCCTGTCTGACTTCTTCTAATCCAGACTAATGACCCTGCTCATTTAACCCACTTGCCTTCCTCTGACTGCTGGTCAGCTACTTGTTTTATTCAGCCAGCCTGGATCTACAGCAGACCTCATTCACTGTGACAGTCCTTATGCCCCGGGGAGCATGAATGGGACTCAGGGGAGAACAGATAGCCCATTTCCACCTGTTGCTAACAAGGCAGGTCTGGGACCGGTGAGAACACCCTAGTGACACTGAAACCAGCAGTATGAGACATGCTGGGAGTAACCGGAGCACTTGTGGGGTCCTGTAGGACAGCAGGCAAGTAACAGGGTCTCAATTCAGACTGCTTGCAGGATGCTAACTGGGGACCTTGCCATTCTCAAGCCCTTTTTTCCAGGATAGTGCTGAGGTCAAATTGCGATTCATGCTTTGAATGTTGGTTTACGTGCAAGTCTACCCCAAAGTTATGTCCTGAGAGGTGGGAAACACTACCTACTTTATATTTCTCTTTGTTGTCGAAGTTTCAAAGGGACTGTGCAGCACCCAACAGCTGGTTGAGATTGACGTGGTCACATTGACCTCTGGTGGCTGCAGCCTTTGCGTGCAAGGAAAGCACTAAGGAAAAGCAGGTGGGTTTGGTGAGCTCTTGATTGCTGCAATTAAAACGCAAATGGGTTTATTCCTTCTCTGAGCGCCATTTGCCATCGTCTTGCCTCTTGGACAGTCATTTCATTTCTGCCCGAAGCAGGTGTGATCTACCCCCTCTTTGTGCGTACATCTTCAGTCCACGTGGTTCTTTCCCCTTATAATCAAATTCTGTTTGCATGCACACCAGTGAAAAACAAAGGTGGATCCTTTGTTGAAGAGCTGATTGCACTCCCAGTTTCTAAACAGAGTAAGTCATACCTGGGGACAGCACACAGTGCTCCCCTGAATGTACTGTAACCTCTATATGGTCAGTGTTTGGACCCTTCTTATGCAGGGGAGGGCAGACTTTAACTGTCCCCTTGCAAAGTCTGATGCAGAAGCAGCCAACTAGACTGAATTCACAATGAGCAGTGAGATGGACTCTCGGTGCATTTTCTGGAAAGAGAGGGAAAAAAAAGCTGGAATTGATCCCACAGGAACAATGCTTTAAGAATAAGGCAACTGTGAGCAAGGCTGAAGTAGGAACCAAGTCTGAGGAGATCTCCAGGCTCAGCCCTTTTGAGGTGGAACCCCTTTGCCACAGGCAGTTGGGCAGCTTTGGAGTGAGAAAGCCCATCTCAGTGACTCAAATCCCGTCATCCTGCTCTAATTCAGGTCTTCCTTGCCACCCTGCACACCTCGATGCCCTAATGAAGATGGAGATGTGTTGCCAATACCTTACTGAAAGGCTCCCACATACTTTTGCCTTCTGTAGCTCCAGGCAATGGGTGTGTGCATGAGGGGGAGGAATGCTGAAGGAAATATTCACTTGTTTTGCTATCTCCACACACAGATACATGCATTTCCTTCCTGCCATGAAGGCCACTCTTCCCTTTTTTTGGTAGGGGGGGCTCATTCCTCCTCCCCTTCTGCAGTCATCACCACCACCATGAAGGGAACAAACCCCTGTCAGTGTGTCAGGACAGTCTTATCTCTGCTATGAAAAGTGGCCGGGAGATAAGCGGGTAGTCAAAGTCCTTGCAAAGGTTGTTAATATAAACACCGAGTTTATATTTTATAAAATATAATATATAAAAAAATAAAAGGTTTTTTTTTTTCCTGTGTGTGTTAACTAATCCAGTGTGAACCAGTGCATGATCCGATTGGATCAGGCTGGAGTCAATAATCCTGTTTCACAACCTCTTTCGTGTTTTCAGCGTTTGTTTTTGTTCCACACAGGAACAAAAACTGCAGAGTTTTTTCACAACACCAGATCATGTTGGGACAGCTGTTGCAGGATGGAAGGAATTATTAAGGGGGTTATTTCAAACTTTCTTCCTCAACCTGAGCAGGGAAACCACCCTGAACCTTAGCAAACCTCCCCCCTGAAACTTCTTTGGAAGCTGTAGGTCTTTGCATATCATTGGGCTGTAAGAAGAATAGCATATTTTGATTGGAAAAAAAAGGACCAAGCAAGAAATATGTTATTGAAGATGTTCTGACCAGCTTACATTACAGACACTGCCTGGGTAGGCAGTTTCAGGGCAGGTTTGTAAAGATACTGCGATTCCCAAAACACAGGGCAGGACTTTACAGAGCATCTGAGCTCACCATCTGTAATTGCAGCTTGAGCTTTATACTGACACCGTTTTAGCCACCCTATCAGGAATTCAACGAATTCCTTCCCCTCTTCCTTCCCCACCTCAGACCTTCCTAAAGCTGTTTCCAGGAGGGGGCTAATGATGCAGTGCTGTGGCATACTCAGCCCTGCTCCCTGCAGCATAGACTGGTTTGCCTCTGAGGGATCCTGACTTCTTAGCACCCTTGGCCAGACCCACACCACAAGGTCCTGCAGAAGACCCAGCTGCCTGTCACACTCTGTGGGCCATGTGTGCTAAGCCCTTCCCCTGGCAGTGGAAACAACGAATGGCTCACCATTTGCTGGCTTGTCATAGATTTCCTGTGTGAGACGATGTGGCTTGGAAAGTTTTACTAGTGCAAATATTTTGATTAGGATTTGAAAAAAAACCAAAACACAAACCACCCAACCAACAATTCAACACAAAAACCCCCACCCAAACACCCCAATGTCATTCCTAGTGTGAAATCAAGTGTGCCAGCACAAAAATAGCTGCTACTAAAGCTATTTTGGTAATGCTATTTTGGGTAACACCTGGCTGTAAGCATGTGTGGTCTGATGGGCCACGCATCTCAGATGAACTGGGGGTGTCTTGTTCAACTGCAGCTTCACTCCAAAGGGCGAGCTCTTCATCTCTGTGCCTCCAAACCCTGGCCAAAACCCAGGGATGGAATATATTCTTCCTTTTAGGAGCTGTCTGATCTGTTGGGATCAGCTGCCCAGCCCAGAGCCTTCAGGGGTGGTCTGCTTGCTCCTGGGGTACCTGCCATGCTGAGACCCTCCATGAAGGAGAGCAGACCTGCTCTGTCTGATGATGTCTGTATGCTCTGAGTCACAAAGCACCACAGCCACTGCCCATGGGGTCAGGGCAGATGGAGGGAGAGGCTTCCTTGACATCAGTCTTGAGTTCATCTCTCTCTGGGTGACTGAGAGAAACCAACCCTTGTTTTGGGGCTTTTATCATGACCGTGAAGATCTTATCTTCGATCACCACATAATATCCTGCTCAGGAAATCTTTTCACTAGAAAGAGAGACCTGGGTTGTTTGCCAGAGAATAACTAGCAGGCAAAAAGTGACATGGCTTGAGTCAGAACGGGTTACCCGCAGGCACCCTTGTTTGTACTTGCTCTTTGATCACTCAACTGGGTGCCTCTGGCTGGAGGTAAGGGCTGGAGACTGGAGCTGTGCCTTGCAACTGGTGGTCCTGGGTCAGCATGCACCCGTTAGGAGCGAGCTGTGCAGCACTGGGTTTGCAAGGGAGGGGAAGGCAGCAGTTGGGACCCCTTGCAGGGAGGGTGAGTCAGCAGCAAATTCATACCCTCGGGGTGTTAGCCAGTGCCTGTTGGTTCAGATGCCATGTGAGAGGAGGTGGTGTTTGCTGAAAGTGCTGTGCGTGTTTGTGCCTGGTGTTTGCTCAATGCCTGTGTATATTTTGCAAGAAAGAGGCTATGTATCTGTGTGATGCTCTGTGCATCACACATACAGCCTCAATTCTCGGATGGTGGTTGTGCTTCATCTTGAAAAGAACATAGCAGCATGAGGAAAGGGCCTTGCTAAAGCCTCCCTTCCCTCAAATCACCTTGCGGAAGCTGATGCAGGAACCCTGTGGGAACCAGAGGGGATGCATCTGCCATTGGCCCTGGAGGGGCAACAAATGAAGATGTTCATTTTGGGCACAAGGGGAATCCTTTAGGGCAGAGGGCCCAGTTCATACCTCAAGATTGTTTCATACTCTTCCCACTTTGGTTCCTTCACTTATCTGAGAGAGGAGGGAAGATTTCCATGCAGAGGTGAGTCTAGAAGCTCCAATGATGGGGTGCTGAGGTCATCTCCCTTTTGGGAACATGTTGGCAGAGGCAGGAGCAATATAGGGCTTCTTCATGTTGTGCCCAGAGCCCTGGAGGGATGCACAGCACTACTCCGTGCTACCCTGTGGGCTGACCCTGCGGCTGGGGGGAATCAGGTGAACTGCCACTTCTTATGAGCTTGATATTGCATGGAGCCTGCGCTGTCTGTCCTGGCTGCTGAGGTCTGAGGCTTGACATGGTGAGCGTGATGAAATGACAGTGAAATGGGATTGCTAGAGAAAATGAAAAACACCTTAGCCTTGGAGGGGGAGGCATATGATGTTGGAACTGAATCGCAGCGTCCAATTCCATCTCTCTCAGAACCCTCCTAGTCCCAGTGGTATGCACAAATTTGGGCAATTGCTTACCTGGCAGGGGTGGGGTTTACCATATGCAGACTCTTTGGGATGCTGTGTGGACACACAGATCCACTCCTGGGATTGCTGTGGCCGCTTGGACCGGGGCAGGGGGTGGGGTGGGTGGAGGAAGGCTTCCTGGCATCTGCCCCTGGCCCGGGGGACTCAGTGCCTGGTCAGGCCGGCTGGTGCGAGCCCCCGCACGCCCTGGGGTACCACTCAGTCACGCTGCCCCGAGGGTGACTCCATGCCCAGCTCCACCCAGACACTACTAAGGAGGGGGCGGGGGTGGGGAAGAGAAATTAAGCCTGTGGGACCTTTTCTCGGCCCAGATCAGGCTTCTTTCCACCACCCTCATTTTCTCCCCTTATTTGACCCCCCCTTCTCCCCCCACTTCAGAACCAGCCCTACCCCTGGGGTGGCTAGGCTGCAATTTCTGGAGCCCTTGAACCAAAAAAGCTTCTCCTTATGCACCTCTTCCCTGCAGGCAGAGCAGGAGAGACCCCCCGCCGCGGCAGG
>JAVJGI010000060.1:35018420-35113868 GCA_035590275.1 Ibycter americanus | reverse complement strand
CCTGGAGGGGCCGCCGCGGCGGCGGCAGGGGGGTGCCCCGGGCAGCTGGGGGGTGCCGGCGGCCAGGCCCCTCCGCCATCGCCCTCTCTGCCGAGCCGAGAAGCTGGTCGCTGCTTGCACAGCTGGCGTGGGTTTCTTGGAGAAATACTTCGATTTAAAATCCAAAGTCCGCCGCAGAGGAGCGGAGCTCAAAACTGCAGCTTCTGTGAGCTGCTGTTGCGTCCTCCTCCTGCGTACTTGTGTCCCTGTGGCAAGCAAGCTTGTCCCAAGCAAGAGAGATCAGCTTCTGCGAGAAACGAAGTTTGTTTTCTTTATTCAACATAGGACAATCCAGATCTGTATTGGTATTTAGGCTCCTAAGCCCTTTGGTGCTGGAAATCAGACACTTGATTATCTTTTGTGGATTTAACAACTCTCTTTTCCCGTTATACTTCATCCAGCAGACCCTGAGCCTCTCGTATTTCTACTTGGAGGATTAACTTGTGCACAGCTTTCTCAGCTATCTTCCTTGCTGCGCTAGGTGGCTGTGTGAAATAGCATGATATCATTCGCACCTCAAAAAAGAAAAAAAACCCCAAACCCAAAGAAAACAAAAAAGTGGGAGATTTCCTTCCCTTTGCCTTCATGCAACATGAACTTCCGCGCTGCCCCTGGGGATGTTTGTGTGGCTGGGGTAGGAAAGCTGTGCTTGATGCCAGCTCTAGAGTGGCAGGTAACGGTCCACACTGGCAGCGAGAGGTGGCTTCGCGGTCTCGGAAGATCTTTGCTGTGCTTTGCCTTGCCAGCTAAAAGATTTGTGCTAGCCTCTGAAGCAGATTGTATTTCTCAAGTGAAAAAAGGTAAGGCTGGTTGAGTTGATACATAGCTGGAAAGAAAGCTCATTGCACGTACGTGCTCCATCACAGCTTGTAGGACGTAATGGAGCAAGTTCACTACTGCTATAAGAGTTTTTGGTCCATTGACTTCAGGTGGTCCATCTTGCTTTATATGGTTGACAGATGGATTCCCGTGTTGCTACATATTTCCAGGGCTCCACACTGATGTGTGGAAGATACATCGAAGATAGGCTTCTGCAATTCCCATTTGGTTTCACCTGTAGCCAAGCTGCTCCATGCAACGGTGCCCTCAAGAACATCAGTTTGGTCATCAGTGCTTGGGGTGCGCGTGGGTCAAATGAATCACCAGGGAAACCCACCTTTCCAGCCCCAGTATGAGAAAGTATGTCCCAGGTTCTGAAAACTCTTGGTCCTGAGAGTTTCCTGTTCACAGGGAGGGGAAAAAGGGAAGAATCGTGATGGTTGGGAGAGATTTAAGAATTCTTCAGGGATGAAGATGACATCTTTCCCAGACTTCCTACAGTATATGCTCGTAACTCCCTTATACACCACTTGCCTTCTGCGCATGTAAGGCCCTAAGTGGACACTGAAGATCCTGCTGGACTGATTTGTGTGTAAAATGGCTTCTGATGTATCTGAGTCCTGTTTGCAAGACTGGTGAATCATTTGCAGGATCATACCTTGACTCATGTTCTCCCATGCCTCCTCATGCCTTTTACCCTGTGCTTCTCCATCATTCCTCAGACTTTCTCTATCCTTTTATCCTCCCAGCCCTGGAGAATGCCCCTCTCCAAGCCTGCAGCATGTTGGAGCAGGAGGAGGAAGAAGACACCATCTGGGAGAAGATTGAGAGTGCACGACATCAGCTGACCCGCTCCCTGAACCCGGCGAAGCTTACCCCATACCTGCGCCAGTGCCGTGTGATAGATGAGCAGGATGAGGAGGAGGTCCTGAATTCATGCCGATTCCCTTGCAAAAGCAACCAGACAGGTGGGATAAGAACAAATTTGCACTTAGATGGGCCTGGTTTGTGGGGACAGTCTGGTTTTGACATGCAGTGGATGCTACCCAGCATGTGTTGATGTGGCCTCCTGGTGTCTCCCACTGCACTGCTACCTCAGCTTTGTTCTCTGAGCTGCTCTGCAGCCAGACCTCCCTCTCACCCTCTGTGGGCCTCCCACTGTGCACACAGATGAAGGCAGTGCTCCCACCCCATTCCCTCCTGTAGCTGTTCCCATTCTTGTGGATGGAAGTGAAACTGGTGGAGATGCTACTGCATATCATGAAGCTGGGCTATGCTATTTTCTTTCTGGTTTGCAGGGAATTAATCCTAGCTCTTTATCCCTTCTTCCAGGTTACCTGATGGACATCCTCCGGCGCCGTGGAAAGCGAGGCTATGAAGCCTTCCTGGAATCCCTAGAGTTTTACTACCCAGAGCACTACACGCGGCTAACGGGGAGGGAGGCAGCCCAGCGCTGCTCTATGATCCTGGGTAGGGGCAGGTGCTCCGTCCTCTCTTCAGCTGCTGCTTGCATGGGAAGGGTCAGAAATCTCTGCATGTGCATGCATAAAAACCTGGTTCATGCTGCCAGTGTGTGAGGAACCCTGACAGCTCTATGCCCTGGATCTGGCAGGGAGGGGGCCAGGTGTACGTGTGTGCTGGACTGTTGTGCTGTAAACCTGTGACAAGAAGGGCTGCAAACCCACAGGACAGCTTGGCACCCCTTGGTGGAAAACAGAGCACTGGGCAAATCTGCAGGCTGGTATTTTGCAGTTACCCTTGTCTCAGCAGCCAGGACCAGATTCTCCTTTGTCTCCCCCAGATGAGGAAGGCCCTGAGGGACTAACTCAGTTCCTGATCATGGAGGTGAAGAAGGTGAGGGCTCAGCGGAAAGAGCACCTGCTGAAGGAACACCAGCTCCAGGTGAAAAACCAGGCATTGGAGCAAGAGCAGGCCCGGCTGGAGCAGCAGCTCAAGGAACTCCTGAAGGTGCAGGAGCGTTGCCAGCGGCTGAGAGAGGAGTGGGACTCCAACAGCGTGGAACTGCTGAGGCTGAAGGACGAGAACTACATGATGGCCATGCGCTACGCGCAGCTCTGTGAGGAGAAGAACATGGCCGTGCTGCGGAGCAGGGACCTGCAGCTGGTGGTATGGCCTTGGGGAGCATGAGGGTTGGCAGCGGGAGGCGGTGGGGGTCTGACGGCTGAGAGGGATGTGCATGAATGTCCGCACATGGTGGTCTGTGAGTGTGAAGGAGCTGATGGCAGGCAGGACATATGTTGGGGTGTGTGCCCCTGCTCTTGAGGGGGAATGTGCCCTGCAGAGCAGCCGAGTTGTGGGCACAACACAGGAGGCTCGCCACTGCCCTAGGGCAGCTGCAGATACATCACCTAGAGGAGCCAAAACCAGCTCCTCAGAGGAGCTGTCAGGGCGATGCCTTCCCCGGCATCTCTCGGCTCTCAGCCTGGCTGTTGGTACCATGAGATGCCCTGTCTGCTCCTGCTGCCCTGTGCTGCCCGCTCTGCCGACAGGTGCCTGCAGTGTGTCCGGGCAGCACAGGCACACAGCAGTCAGCTGATTCTGTCAAGTTGTGTGTTTGTATTTACTTCTTCCCTGGGAAAGGGCTTGTGTTTTCCTCTTTCTAGTGAGGATGGTGGCTGTGCAGGCACCGGCACACGGGGCGCTGGGCATGTGTATGCTGCCTGGAGCTGCCCAGCCTGCCTTGCTGCTCGTAGGAGTGTTTTGGCCCAGACTTCATCTCCCTCTGCCACTCCTCACCGCCTCCTTGTCTCTTTCATGACGTTCAGGAGACTCATGCCCCGCATACCTGAAGGAATTCGTGACTCTGCACGCCAGCTGCCAAGCTCTCACCTCCAGCAAACTCACACCCATTTCCTGCCTGGGCATGGACAGCCCTACTTTGAACCTATTAATAACGGGGTTTCCTCAGTGCTTGGCTGTCTCCTGGCCTTCCCCCTACCAGTCTTGGTCTGGACCTCTCACACAGCCCCGCAGTTACATTTCATTCCTCATTCTGCTCTGCTGGTGCTGGGATCGTCCCCTGCCTTCTATCTGGTATTCCTGCCAATGCCAGCTCCCCTGGGCCTCCTCTGAGCAGGGAGGTGAATTGCTTGTGGATGACTGTGGGGTGAAAAAATCCCCCTGGAAGCAGGGTGGGCCACCAGACCCCCTCCTGACTCCAGGGTCCAGAAGTGACTGGTCCCTGAAAGTCATTCTAGGTCTTTTGGGCAGATCTGCAGAAGTAATCCAGTTCCAGAGTCTCTCCTTGGCAATTTTGGCAGTGCTGCTTAGTGCTCAGTGGCTTTGATAGGTTTCCCCTGCCCTGTTTGCTCTCAGAACCTTACCTGACTGTGAAACTTGGATTCTCGATCAAACTCACCAGTTGTCACAGGTCTGTGAGGACCTCCTTTACTCCTAAAAGTAACTGACCTGCTCCGTTTCCAGTGACATGTTTGGTGGAGGAGTGTGAGAGCAGGCTAGGGTGTGATGATGCACCTGTGGTACCATGCAGCCTCCAGCAGCTTGAGCCTCAAACACTTCCCAGGCTAGAGGTGGTCTCCCCACACTGAATGACCTCCGGTGGATTTTTCTGCTGCAAATTTGTTTCTCAGCTGTTCTAGGAGCTGGGAAGCCTTTAAGATACAGCTGCTGGCCCTGACAGCACACCAGAGGTCCCTGGTCCACCCGCGGTCAAGGCCAGCTGCACTGGGGATGCCCAAGGCAGCAAGGAAGTCGTTGCACCAAGAGAGGATCCTGAGACTTAATTTGCTTACGCAAGTGCATCTTCCTCCTTTGCCCTGCAGGGAAAAGTTTTTGTGCGCAGCTGTGCTAACCTCAGCCCAGCAGTAGGCTACCCCTTTGCCCAGTTGCCCAGGCCTCGCTTTCCTCGCCTCCAGACCCTTTTTCTGCCCCGCATCCTGTCTGCTTCACTCTGCTGCTAAGGCAGAGGTGCAGAGCCATGTGTGTCAAGACTATGTTTCTTCCCTGGGTTGCAGGTGGACCAGCTGAAATGCAAAGTGACCAGCCTAGAGGAGGAGTGCAGCCTGCTGCGGAAACAGGTGTCTGCGCCGCCCCAGCGAGAGGCAGAGGAGCGGGGCCACCACGACACCGTGTCTGAGCTGTGGGCTGAGAACCAGCGGCTCACAGCATCGCTACAGGAGCTGCAGGGCATGTTGCAGGTACCTGGTGGGGCAGGGAAGGCTCCAGGTTGCCTCCTTCCCTGGGGCAGCCCCAGTGCTGGTGATGTGGGCACTGGAAAGATGGGCGAAATCACTGTCCTGGGTTGGCCTGTCCCTTCCTCTGAGCATATTGCTTGGCTGTGGTGACTGCCGTTGCTTCTGGGTTGAGGTAGTGATGCGCCCTTGTTTCCAGCTCTCTGACTCTTGGGTGTGCTCGCAAGTGTGACTTTGTGCCTTGGAGTGTGCATTAGATTAATGCAGGAGGATGATGGCAGTTGTGTCAGTTTGCTTGTCATTGTCCTGGTCTGGTGCTCCCTCAGTGCTTGTGGTGCAGTGACAGTACCCTCACCCTCTAGACGCCCGGCGAGGGCCCAGTGCCAGGCTCTGAGCAGATCCTGCTGGACATCCTGGAGCATGACTGGAAGGAAGCCCAAGACGACCGGCAGGATCTCTGCCAGAAACTCAGCTCCCTGCAGAATGAGCTGCTGTGGGCCGAAGAGCTGAGGGATAAGGTAGAGCATTCATCACCACCCCCATCACTGCCCTGCACACCGAGAAGGGCCTGAAAGAGAGGGGAGGGTGGGGGCTGGGAAGCCACAGCAGTCACTTCTAGGAGGGCTAATGCTTGCTGCTTGCTGTTGCCAGTACCTCCAGGAGGTGGAAGATTTGCAGCTGAAATACCGGACATTGCAGAAGGACTGTGATCTCTACAAGCATCGTATGAACACAGTGCTGCTGCAGCTGGAGGAGATTGAAAAAGAGCGGGACCAGGTAAATTGCTCTCCACCTCCCAGCAGGACCAGGGCTTTTGTCTCTGCTCTGGATACCCCCTCCTTCCCCAGTGGATCTTCTCCATCCATGTAAGGGTGTGAGATGGGGATTAGTAGTGCACTTCTCTGCTTTTTCTCACTCTCAGCCTGGCTTCTTGCAGGCAATCCAGAGCCGCGATGGAGTGCAGCTACAATACTCCCAGAGCCTGATCGAGAAGGACCAGTACCGCAAACGCGTGCGGGCCCTGGAGGAGGAGCGGGATGAGCTCCTAAGCAAGCTAAGCCAGGCAGAAGGGCTGAACAGCACTCTGGAGGCACAGCTGCAGCGATGCCAAGGCAGCCGCAGTCTGAGCAAGGTGAGGGTGGCTAGAAAGAAGGGGGATCAGAGATGGCAGAGGGGTCAGGACTGATTTCTGGGGGACGCAATGGGATGATGAAGTCCCTTCTCTCCCAGATGTGCAGCTCTTCCTACTCCCTCTGCTCCAACCTCAGCAGCACCTGGAGCCTTGTAGACAGCTCTACCAGCTTTACAACTGGACTTGTGGATGCGCTGGGGGTTTCTGTTATCCCATTCCCAGGGGATTCGGCCATTCAGAGCATGGTGAGCACTTGACCGTGAGAGGCTGACCCTCAGCTGAGGGCAGTGGGGACCCATGCTGCTCAGGAAGGGCACAGAGGCATCGGAGTGGGTTCGTTGTGGGGCTATGACTTTGTGGAAGACTGGGCATGGGGCTATGTGTAAGGTGGGAGCAGATCCCAGGTGCAAAGCTTTGTTCTTTCAGTTTCTGACAAACTGGCCAGCACTGCACCGCTGCAGTATGTATGCAGCACTTAGCAGGCTAGGAAAGAGGGGGAAGTGAAACTCTCTTCAACCCATATGACACCCTAGAAATCAACAGCCTTATGTAAAATGTTATCCTACCCAAAAAGCTATTTAATCTACGCATGCTGGGGGAGAAATCCTAGCTCTTTTGAATCCTGTAGCAGCATCGTATTCTCTTTAAGGGAGCCAGGTTCTTTCCTTTGACTCTTTGAACTCATCCTAGAGCACCCTAAGATAGGCAGTTCCACAGGTTACTCACACCTCTGGATGTGCGGTGGCTAAAAGGGAGATACAAGGACAAAGCTGGATATTCTCTTCATCTGTTACTACTCCCACAGCTTGTACATTGCAAAAAAGATGGGGATGCAGTGTCATGCAGCTCCCCCTGTGCTCTCTCCTTGGGAAAACAAGGTGCCCCTGGGTGTTTGGAGGGATATGGATGGTCCCTGAAGAGGCGTGTGATACCTGAGGAGCTCTTTGCAACCTGGTCTGAAGGGAGGGGAAAGGTGGTGCTGGGTGTTGGTGTTAGCAGGCATCTCTCTTTCACTCTGCCCAAGGAGGTGACTCCCGACAGTGAGAAGGCTATCAACCGCCTTTCCACCTTCCCCTTCCCCCCTTGCATTGGCTCCATCCTTCGTCGGCAGCGGGAAGATAGGTGCATGACCTACAAAAGGTGATTGCTGGGGGCTGCTTGAGTCTGTGTCTCCTTTGTGGGGCTCTTGGGGGCCAGGGAGAGCAGGCTAGCAGGGGAGGAGGGAACCTGGAGTGGGGGCTGAGAGTGGGAAGGCTGGCTGGGAGCTGTGTGCTGGCTGAGGGGGGTGCTTCTGCGGGGTGGGGGAAGGCTGTGGGGGTGGGATTGAAAATGGGATGCAAACAGGCTTTGGAAAAGCTGCTGCCTCACAGATCCCATTTTGTCTCCTTTGTAGCTTGTCCTGTGGCTCCTTTAGCAGCATGGAAGATGCAACAGGTACCAGGGTGGGGGCTTTCCCCAAAGGGCTTAGCTAAAAAGAAGTGGTGGCTGTGCAGGGAGGGGTTGGACAACTGACGCTCCCTCATACTTTTGGTTTGTGCAGCTTACTGTGAGGGCTCTGTACCTGTAGCAGGGTGCTATGGACCCATGCATCCCCATGTGCCTTGCCAGGCACAGCAGCTGGAAAAGCTGGCTTTTCCTCTGCAGACCAGGTAGCTATTCACATCAGCTCTGTTTAATTCATGGAGAGCTGCATTGATAGATAATTTGATGTGGAGCTGGGGGAGCAGGTAGCAGAATAGAGAAATGCCATTGCCTTGGGGTGTTATTGGATATTCTCTTCATCTGCTGCTACCTGGGTGATCGGTTGTAAATCTCCTGGATTGGAGCTCCTGGTGCTGGCAGGTCCTGTGGTTAGTGCTGGTGGCTGATCTCTGGGCACATCTGGGTGGTCTTGGCTGCTGCTACCTTCTGACTGAAATGCTGATGGAAGGGAGTGAAGATTTGCTTATTCTCAGGAGACATGGGAAACTGTCCAGGAAGGTGACTGTTCAAAGCCTCCCTGCAGCCTCAATTTCCTAGTCAGATGCTAGAAAATGCCCAGGAGGGGTTGACAGACCCTTGCCACCCCAAGAACATGAGTTCCCTGTAGTGCTCGGAGAGGTGATGTGCTCCATCTTGCTCTCTCCCCTAGGCAGTGGTTTTGCCAGCACCTCGCTTGGGGCCTTCTCTTCTTCCAGCAGTACCTATGCCAGGGTGAAGTCAGAGATCTGCTTGTCCACGCTTCCCAGCCATGAGGAGGTCACCAGAAGGTTACTGTTGCTCTCTGAGCTAGGCACACTGAGCCAGCCGCTTGGGGGGGTGTTTTGTGGTCCTGGGGGACCACGTTTGGGAGAGACACCCTTCCTTTCTGCCTCCTCCCTTGCAGGCGGCTTTTTCTCACTAGTGGGAGAGGAGAGAAATGAAGATGCTAATAGTTCTTGCTTCCTAGCAGGACTACCGATTTTTTGTGCGGTCCATTTGTCATGACAGGGGTGGGGATGTTGCCGTGGGCTGGGAACACATCTGTCTAGGCAGGGATAGGACTGTGGGAGCCCAGCTTGGCTTCAGTGTTAGGGCTGGTGGGATGGAAGGGGCTGATGTGATGGAAGAGGCTGTTGGGGGTTTGTGAGTGCTGTGTGTGTGCCCTGGTGATAGCTGTGAATCACAAGCTCTGTACCACAGCGCTTGGTACAATAAACACCCTGTGGTTGGACACAAGGCATGGGGAACTGGTTCTTAGAAAAAGCAGAAAACTTCAGTTGCTGGACTTAGCATTTCTCTTTGCCAGGTCACTGGTGGTGCAGCTCACTAGCATGGGTCACCGCAGCAATCCCTCACCCCAGAAGAGTCTCGGAGCAGACATATCCATCCTTGGAGGGAACAGAACAGGGATTTATGTGCAGTGGGTCAAACCAGGCTCACGGGTTGAGGATGCAGGACTCAGGGAAGGGTGCCGGCTCATTGAGGTGAGTCTGGGAATGGGCTCACTTTGTGGGTTTGCAAGGCACCTGGAATGATGCAAGGAGTGTGGAGTGATCCCCAGTGCAAGCTGACCTCTACACAGCTTGAAGGCCACCTCTGTTTCTCTTGTTTCCCAGGACTGCTCCCTGCCTAGAGCTTTAAGCAGCACAAACACCCATCCAGGTCTCATGGCACTTGAGTGTACCTATGCATGTAAAAATGCTGAGAGCTTCTGAAACGCTTTCTTCAGCTGTGGGGAGGGGAGAAACAAAAAGGAGTCACGCAATTAAGACAGCAGTATGGCTGTATGTCCTTAGGGTTATCTGTCACCTTGTAGTATTTCAGGGCAGTTTGCATCCTGCACATGCCTGTTGCAAAGCAATCAATTCTGGAGCAAGATTTCTCAGGCCTTTGTGACCCTCCTGAGCTATAGAGAATAATTGCTCTGAAGAAAGCCTCTGGAGGGAGGGAAGGGCATTTGTTTTGGCAAGAATGACACCACTTGAAATACAGCTACACTACTTGAATTAATATCCCACCTGTAACTGAAAATAAATCAGCTCTCCTGCCCCCACTCCCACACGCATTCATGCACACACATTTGCTTTCACAGCAGCCTGGCACCTGGACTGGGTGGTGGCTAGCAGCAGATATATCAGAGGCAAAGAGGGGACCCAGAGACAGACTGAGGATCCCTTGTCCTCAGGTAGAGCTTTCCCTGGGCCTGCCTTGCTCTGTAACATCTCTTGTTTAACCCTGCTGGGTGAGGGAGCTGAGCAGGGAGCCTGCTTTTCCAGCCCTTGAGTCTAACAGCATTGGATCCTTGCTAGCTGAGGGTGCCGTCACTGAAGGAAGAGGTGCTTTCCCTGGAGAACTGCACACGGGAGGTTGCCTACCTGAGCCTGCTGCATTGGGATGAGCCCTCTAGCCTCGTCTTTCAGCTGGACCTGGAAGGTAAGGCCCTGGCGGCTGGGTCTTCTTTGAGCCTGAGCTCTCTGCCTCCGTTTCCAGACCCTCCACCCAGCCCTGGAGGTAAATCTCAGTTATTCTCTCTCCTCTCCTGTTTGGTCCTAGGCCGTCATGTCTGACACAGGGGTTGGCTGTAGCTCCAGTAGCTTTCCCTGTCTGGTGCGACTTGTGCATCCTCTGAATTACAGGATGGAGGTACAGACCTTCTGTCTGTTGGCCTCCTCTGCAACCCCACCCCAATCCGTAGCATCACAGCTGTGCTGGGGACTTGGCTATGTTATCAGCGACGGTTGCTTCCTGTGTTCCCACCTGTGGTGACCTATCTCTCCTGCTCCAGGATACCAGCCTCTGCAGGAAGCCCTGGAAGAAGGGAAGAAGTTTTCTGGAGACTCATTTTACGTACGCACCAACCTGTCCCTCCTGGAGCTGTCAGACCCTTATGCACTGTGTGTGAAATGTCGGGAGATCCTCCATGTCACGGACACGATGCACAGAGGGCGGCTGGAGTGGTACTGCTCCCGTGTTGATCCCTTGACCATGCAGGACCTGGACAAGGGGACAGTGCCCAACTACAGCAGGTAACCAGGGTGAGGAGGGAGCCAGGGGGTACCTATCCCATTTATCTGTGGTGAAAATCCCCTAGGAGTCCTGAGGGGTGCAGACTGGCCTCTTGATAGTGTGGGCCGCCCAAGCCTTGTATGGGGGCCCAGTGTGGTAGTGTATGGGTGTCTTGAGAGACTGGGAGGTTGAGTGAGAGCTTTGATATGTCTGGAGAAAAGGAGGCTGAAGGGAGACCTTACCGCTTTCTACAGCTATCTGAAAGGCGGTTGTAGCGAGGTGGATGTTGGTCTCTTCTCCCAGGTAACGAGCAGTAGGACAAGAAGAAATGGCCTCAGGTTGTGCCAGGGGAGGTTTGGATTGGCTATTAGGAAGAATTTCTTCACCAACAGAGTTGTCAAGCACTGGAACAGGCTGCCCAGGGAAATGGTTGAGTCACCATCCCTGGAGGTATTTAAAAGACATGTAGATGTGGTGCTTAGAGACATGGTTTAGTGGTGGACTTGGCAGTGCTAGGTTTATGGTTGGACTCGAAGATTTTAAAGGTCTTTTCCAACCTAAACGATTCTATGCTTCAGCAGGTCTGTGGGTGATGGTGAAGAGGATCACAGCAGGTTACAGTTTCTGGGGGCTCGGGTTGCTTGAGTGCAAGCTCTCTGTCTTTTCAGGGCTCACCAGCTTTTGAAGATCCAGGAGAAGGGCCAGATGTCTGGGCAGCAGAAGGGCCACAGAAATAATGTAAGCCAAAGAACCTAGCAATGAGAGCTCTGTGTGTGCACCTGTGACCACCTCAGCACGCAATCTGCCCCGCTCAGTTGGTAAACCAACTTGTATAGAGGTGGCAGCTGGGTTAGCAAGCAGAGCAGGGGCTTGTAGCCCAGGCAGTGTTACTGCTCTGTGGCTGCTTTCCTACCCCCTCCCCACTTCCCAGACTCGACCTGGTGGGGGAGAAACGTGGTCTCCTACTTTCTACGTGTGTGCTCCATCCCCTTTGCCAGTGGGTGCTCTGCAGCCAGCTCTGTGTGTGTGTAGTGATCTATGCTCTCAGCCTTATTGCCCTCACTTTCTTCTCAGCTAAAGAAACGGGCCTTGGACCAACTGCGCCTGGTGAAATCCAAACCGCAGAGGAGCCCAGAACAGCCCCCTCAGCAGCTGTGGCTGGACCCCTGCTCAGGTGAGCTGTTACCCCTGCACCTGCCCCATCACCCTTGGACACCCAGTTGTCCCCTGTGGGCACTGCAGGGACACTGGCATCTGGGATGCCTCAGTGTCTCTGCCCACAATCCCTCTTCTAACTCTGCTAATGGGATTTTGGGAAGCCTGTGCATATTTAAAGTCCCTGCTCCTTTTCCCTGGTTTTCTGGGGCTTTCCATTGCCTCTGTGGTTCTTGGGGTCACCTAACTTTTTGTGGAGAATAAACTGGTGCATAACTTGAGGAAGTCCCAGGAAATGGTCAAGGTGTAGCTACAGCCAGGGTATCTGCCCATGAATGAGCGTTGTAACCAGGGTAGGATCTCTCCTGGGACATAGGATGGTTGATAGGTGCCTCAATGAGTCAGGGTTAGGGGGTGGTACAGGGAGAATGGGATAGTCCATGGGCTGTTGACAGGCTGGTCTCCTATGTTCTCACCTCTGGCTTTCTCTTCATTCCTGTCTTCTAGAGCCAGATGTGAACCTGAAGCCTTACAGCTTGGTGCGCCCTGTGGTGGTCAAGGCACCCCGTCCTGTGGTGCTGTCACCTAACTGCCTTGCACCGCGGCTCATCAGAAACCTGCTGGACTTGCCCACCTCTCGCCTGGACTTCCACGTGTGCCCAGCAGGTAGGCAGCGATGAGAGGTTGGCGTGTTCAGGGCTGTTTTGGGAGAAGTAAAGTGCGCAAGCCTCCTGCTTCTGAGGATTGCTTTCCCCTTTTACCTCCTGCCACTTCTTAGGCATACACTGGGAAGCTAAGATATTGCTCAAAGAGGTAACTTCTGTGGAGGCCTTGGTCAGCCCAATGCAGGGAATGGGTGCTCTTAGTCTTGGAAGTGTGAGATGTGGTCTCATGGGACTTTTGGAAAGCACATGAGGTGCCTTTTCAGTGGCTAAGTGTGGGGGTCTCTCAGTCTTCCCAGACAATACCTATTGACAAGTCACCTTTTTGCGCTGAGTGTCTGCAAGATGTTCGCTCCTGTTTTAACTGTCTTATCCCTTTGGACCACAGGGAAGCCTTCTAGTCTCCTGGGGAATGGGGATCCTCCCTCTTCCCTTGAGTGGGTGGTGGTGGCATTGCCTTGCCACTCTGGGCGGCTCTTTCCAGAGGTGAAGCCCCTGTCTGAGGTGGGATCTGCAGGTTGACTTCCTACCAGCTCTTCCTCCCCAGGAACAAGAGGATCCAGCCTTAGTGCTGCTGTCCCCTTCCTTATGCCAGCACCGTGAGGCTGACACTGCTGCAGAGGGTGCTGCGGAAAGGGCTTTTCTCCCATAGGGAATTTTCACAAAGGACAGCTTCTTTCCTCCTCCCTTCTCCATCTCTCTCCTTTCCTTGTGTTTGGATTTCTCCCTTTGCCAGCTACAGGACTGAAAAATGAGTCGGTATATTTTTTTCGGGAGTAGTGATGGAGGTAGTGAAAAGTCTCTGGTCTGTTGAAGAAAGGATGGCTCTGCAGACTTTGGCTGCTGGGCTTCTTATCTGAGTGACTTGGCCATATATCCCGTCCTACTGAGCCCTCTGCAGGGTCCCCCTCACACTGCATGGGGACATGTTTCAAAGCCATTACTGTGGCTGGGAATTTACACCGAGGGCAAAAACTCCGGTCTCCCCTGTCAGTTTTGCCTGTTGCAAGGGAAGGAAGGTGGTGTGGGATCCCCAAGCCATTTCTGTTTTCTTTGCTGCCTGTATTTTCCTTTGGAGAACTCCCCAGCCAGTGCAGAGTTAGTATAAGTCGGCTGATCTCCCACAGGAGCCAGCTGCCCCCAAAGGAAACAGATGGCTCTGCAGGATCCAGCTCTACCTGGGAAGTACCTATGCCACCAGGCAGATGATGCCCAGCTAGCCTGGGGCATGGGAGAGCCTTCTCCTAAATACATTATTTCTATCTTAGGGATGAGCAGCTCCTAAAAGCCTTATTAGGTTCCCTGCTTAGCTTTCAGTGGCAGTGTGGGCAGCTGTCTAGGGCAGCATGGTCAACAGGTAAAGCCTGGCGTTTGCTTAAGCCAGCCACACGGGGCTGTGGAGCCTGTGGGTCCCCAGTGAGGTCTGTGTGTGTGTGTGTGTATTGTAGCATCTTTTAGAAGTTACCAGGGGCACCTGGCAATTGTTGCTTTGACCACAATGGACCTCACTGTCCTGCCAGCTCTGCTCCCAGTTCTCTGTCTCAGCATCACCTTTCTTCTGCTGTCCTGCCTGGCATTGGCTTGGCTGCTGAGTGCTGTCCTTCTGCCTCTGAGCAGGGGGAGGTGGCTCAGGCTGCCACCAACAAAAGGAGGTTCAACTTGCCCCCCATCTCCCTCCTGCCAAGATGCACGTTCCTCTTGCTTCCCCAGCTCTGCCTGCTCACTGGAGCCATCTATGACCCCACATAGCTCACAAACCCTGCAGAAAACCTGCCTGGAAAAATAAAGCAATTATTTTTATGCCATAGTCTGTTACAGAGTGGGAGGGACAATGTGGCAGTGGGGAAGTGGGGATAATGGCTGTGAGCTGGCTTAGGCTGCTGCAGTACCGCAACACAAGTGCTGCTCTTGCCCTGCAAGGTGTCTTCAGCTGTGATATCTTGCTTGTTCTGTATGCAAAAAGCTGCAGGAGATCCATGCCAACATGTAATGTTGTATAATTAGACTCGCTCTCCAGAATCTATAAACACTGAACTTGATAAACATCAGCGCGGCTGCAAACGTGTGGGATCTGTGGTGGAAAATACATGCAAGAGGAAGAAGGGACTGACGTCTACCTTTTCGTATCTCCTCTTGGCTCACAGAGAAGCTGGCAGAAGGGGAACCCAGCGCAACCCCTGATCAGGAGCACCCCGCGTCTAGAACTGTCCCCCAGGGCCAGAGGGAGAGCAAGCGAATCCACATGATCCGGGAGGCAATGGAGAAGGTGTTGATCTGTTTGGTGTGGAGAGAGAGGGCCAGGATGGGGCAGCCCGTTCAGATTGGAGGAGAGGAGGGGGCAGCTGAGCAGGAGAAGAGGGAGAGTGGTGTGGTGATAGAGAAGCAGCTGCTTGCTTGGGGGCTGTGTAGTTTTGAGGGTGTTTTAGGTCCAGGTGCTGTGAGGTTGTGGAGCAGCAGGTACAGACTTTTCCCTGAGCTCAGGTGAAAGAAATGGCCATTGGGGATTCTTGGTGGAGGTGGTGGGAAATGCCATATGCAGAAATGACCTCCCTGCTCTCACATTCCTCATCTTTGCCAAAGCAGCAACAGCTTTGCTCAGAACAGACATATAAATGTGGAGCTGTTGGTGACAGTGATGACAAACAGGATACGAAGATGGGCTGTAGCTGGGCGAGGGGTCTGGTGGGCTCTTGGGTTGGTGATGGAGTGGGTGACCCTGCTCTTTAGTTCCCTCCTTCCCTCTTGGCACTGCCCGTAAATCCCACATTTAATGGAATTAGTATTGGAAAAGCAATGATATTGCACAGTATGGGGTTTGATTTAATGTAACTGTCAGGGGCTGGGGTTATTTTTTCTCCATTTAAACCAGTAAATCTATTCAATTTCCCTTCCAGAATAAACACTGCCTGCTAGAGCTGGGAGTTCAGAGTGTGAAGGATCTAATTAAAAGTGAAATATACCCTATCGTTATCCATGTCGAGGTCACTGAGAAGAATGTTAGAGGACTCAGGTAAGAAAAGACAGAATGGCATGGATGATGGGTATCACGGGAGGAGTGAGAGGCCCTTGTCTCTGTTCAGAGGGAGAGACAAAGATCAGGGTGAGAGCACTTGCTGTGTGTGTGTTTGGGTTGGCCGCTTTGAGCGGAAAAGGGCAGGAGAACTGTCTTTGTGTACATGTGAGGGAGTTCCTGGGTGTTTTTGCTACCTCATCTCTCTACACCAAGGGTAACGCTCATCCTTGTGTTTTCCTCAGGAGCTTACTGGGGAAGGCAGGCCAGCGGGACTCGGAGGTGCTGAAGGTGTGCCGTGGTGCAGAGCAGGCTCTCCACACTCTGCCATGTTCCTGGGCCCGTGTGGAGCCCCATGCCTGGAGCCACGCTGAGGAGCTGCCCAAGGTGGTTCGGGGATGCATCTTCCAGGAGCAAACTCGCCCGCTATGGATCGAGGAGGGTGATGACTGAACTGGGATAGCAGCAGGCACTGTCAGCTACTGTCCCCAAGAGCTGTTCTTGGAGGTTCCTGCCTTCCCAAGCTCCTCCAGATAGTGTATTCTTCCTCCCCAAGGGAATGCCGGCAACAAAGGCCCCCAGGAGTAGCCTTTCTGGTCCCCTTGAGGCCACCAAGAGCTGGGGAGTAACACATGCTGCCTCCCCTGTTTGAGCTTTCTGTGTTTTATTGGAGAGACTTCTTCCACTGACATGGAGGAAACCACCCTTATGGGCTGTTCCCCATCACCTTGGGCTGCCTTTGTCTCTGGTATGTGGTCAGATTGCTGGATGGTGAATGTAGGGGAACTGTGTGGGATCAAGCTCTGTAGGAGCATCTCTCACACACATTTGAAGCCCTTATCCCATCACCTTCATCTCCCCTGCCCTGCGGCACTGTGTGCTCCGGGTGCCCTCTTCCCGTCTACCTCGCCTCCAGCCCCACAGCGCAGGGAGCATGGCTTGTGTGCCGACACCTGGCGTGGCTGGAGTGACACTAAGCTTGCAACAAATCCTCGTTTTACAGGAGCTGTACTCTTTATTGCTTGTAAATTATTAATGGTGCCTTTTATTGGCAAACCACATATAAAGGAGAATTAAATACCATTCATAATGGGAATGGCAGGCTATGGGCTTTTGTGTTACTGAGAAGGTTCACGTAATGACAATGGGGTATATTTCTCCTTGAACTGAGACCCAGCTGCCCAGCCCTCCAGGGGAAGGAGGGAGCACTGCTTTTGCTGTTAGGAGAACAGCAGTAGGTGTGGGGAGAGGATAGGCTGAGTGTGCCAGAGACCAAGCCCCGTCACCTTTCTACTCACCCCCTGTTCTTCAGCCCCTTGCCTCTCCCCAGTGCTGATGTTGGCCAGGTTGCTTTAGAAAAGCCAGGGAAAAGCTCACTTGATGTGTGTGGCTGAGATCCCTAGAGCTTCACATCCCTCCGTGCCCTGGTTATAAGTGACAAGCCAGCTACCTCATCCTGGGGGACAACTGTGAGACTGAGCTCAGCCACACTGCCAGCAGAGTGGGGGCAGTGCCCCTCCGATGGGGGTTGTTCTCAACCTGACATGAGGCTGAGTGTGGGTTCATATTCTGACAGAGGGAAGATGGAGGGTTAGGGTAGTGGCAGCCCTGCTCCCCTACCCTAGCACAGTCCTGACTCCTAACCAGTTGCCATTATCAGCCATGCTATGGGGAAGGGGTGCCAGGACACCCACACTTGGAGAGGTGGTGGTTGTGGTGATGGGTGGTCTTTCTTGGGGCATGCAAGAGGAAAATGGAGTCTGTGGCTCTGGGAGGCTCCATGGGGCTTGAGGCCAGACAGAGGGCTGAGCCCACTGATCCTGGGGGCAGTGGAAGAAGATGGGCAACCAGCACCAGTCAAGTTGTCTCCGTGTCCTCCTTGCCCCTGCGATTAGGGCACTGCTGGTGCCATGCACTTTTGAAGCTCTGAGCAAAGATTAACTTGCTGATCTTCATGGGTCCCCTGTGAGGTGTTATTTCAGGCTCTAAACCAGTTGCCTGTGTCTTTTATGAGGACAAGAGTGAAGGTGGGAAGGAAAGAAAATGAAGATTTTAACCTGCAGTCACTAAAATGTAGAGCAAACTCCCAGCTCTGCCCCGGAGCGATGCAGCTCTTCTCCCAAGGAAGGGGGAACTGGTGTAACACATGGCTCCAGGTGAAAGCTCCCAAATGACATCCACTCCAGGGGATGCAGCCTGAGCATCCAGGCACAGCCAGCCCCCTGGGAGGGTGCTTGCCCTGCAGGCAAACAAAGTGGGACTCTTGTTGAGCTGATGAGAAAAGTCCCAAAGCAAGCTCCTATCCATCCTTGCATAGATTTGGAGGTTAGGGTTTGCATCTTTGCAGGGGAAAAAAGTAGCACTTGAGTACCCAGGGAAAACACTCTGTGTGAGGCACTCTGATTCAGGGCTTGATGACTCCTACCACTACTGGCACCGGGAACCATCCCCAAACCTATGGCCTAGGCTGGGGCTGGTTAAGAGCAAGCCCCCTCGTTTTGCGTAGTCAGGCTCTGCTCCCAGCTTGGTGCTTGTTAGCCTCTCTCAAATAAACAGCTATCCTCCAGCACCTCCCTGGGCCATCAGTGTTGTCAGCTGGAGGGAAAGGAAGGCAGAAGAAGGTTGCTGGGAGGCAGGTTGGCACTGCCAAGCTCTGAGCAGCAGGCAGCACTGCCTCGCCTGCTCCCAGGCTTCTTCCAGACCCTGTCTTTATCCCTCTTGTCTCCCCTAAGGCTTTCAAAATCCAGCCTCAACTCGTTCTGGACACGGGTGAGAAGCAGGGCAGAGGGCTCCAAGGCAAATGCAAATGACCCTCCACTGCCCTGTACACCCCAGCTCACCTTCCTCGTACCTCTGGGGGGGTCACTGCCTGCTCCGAGGAATGAGTCACAGGTTAAGTAATAGGCAGAATGCAATTAGCCAGCCTTGGCACCAATTACCAGCTGTAACAGCCTTGTGCAAGCCCCTGTAATGAGTCACCAAGAGCAAAATTTCTCCCTCTAGGGAGAGGGTCGGCAAGGTGGTGTGTGTGTCACCCTGAGAAGTTGCCAGCCCTCTCCACACTGCCCCCCTGCCCCAGCAGAGCTGCAGCATTATGGGGTCTCTGACCCATGCACATGCTCCCCACCCCGCAATGATGGGTCAGCCAGCCTCAACCTGGGGCAGGATTGGGCACCGAATGCCCTCTCCATCCCTGACACCCCAGAAGAAAGAGGTGTCTCACAGTGCAAGAAGCGGGCTGTGCTCACCTTCAGCATTGGGCATGTTCTGGTTTGTGTGTGGTTGGGTCTGACCTGTTCTGCCTCCTGGCACCATGCACTGTACAAGGTAGCTTTGAGTCATGTTTGTATGTCTTTTGGGGACATCACGGAGGTTCCACTGCCTGTGTACCCTGTCCCCCAGGTGATCTCCTAGGCCAGGGCTGGGAGGTGCTGCAGGATGCCTGGGAGCCGTGGAAGCTGCCTTTACAGTTGCCTGGGGCTGCTGGTGTGTGGCTGAAGCACCCGGAGAGGTTAATTTCTGGTTCAGGAGCAGTGGCTAGCCATGGGAACAATCCCAGTATTTAGTGCAGAGGCTGCGGATCAGTCATACCAACTTTGCATCCCTGCAGATGTAAGGCCCGAAGGTGAATGACTCCCCCCTGCCCCAAATCAGTGTAAGAAAGCATTGCTGTTCAAAGGTTTCTAAAAATAAAACCTGCAGAGACCCTCCAAAGGGATATGGGAGATGCTCTGGAGATGTTCTTGCTTTAGGGGAAGGCTAGGAGTCTTGGAGACTCAGAGAAATACATGGGAGGAGGGAGAAGTGGATTCAGTGGTTTATTCCTTACAAAAGAAAAAAGTTGTAGCCAGGGACAGGGCTTGGGTAAAAGTGTGTGTGCGAGGTCTGGGGAAACTGAGCACGCCGTTTTAGCCCTGCAGGGAGGTCTTCCCTGTGTGCCTGGAAAGTGTCGGTGTCCGCACACATGGTGGGAGTGTGGAACAGAAGGACCCTGATGACCACTGCCCTGACCCCTTTTTCTAAAGTCCCATGATGTGACGGGGGCGGCGGGGGCCTTTACCACATGGAGCCATGTCTCCTCCAGCATTTCCCTTAAGTCCCCATTTTATTACTTTTATTTTTTCAGTATGCCGAGATTGGATGCCCACAGCTTGCAGCTCCCTGAGGAGGCGCTCTGATTTCGACAGCTTATGTAGAGCACTATCATCCTGTTGTACCCATGCTTTCTGCATAGGGAAGCTGGGGTGGGGGTGCGGGTATCATCCCCCTCCTGGGCTGGCTGCCTCTATGTATGCCCCAGCTGCTCTGTAAAGTGGCCTAGAGGTAGCATGAAGGGGACTTTCATGGTCATCCACCCCGTATCCAACTGAACCAGCAAAAGCATGCAGCAATCTGTGGTGCTCATCCCAAGATTTCCCATCTGTGGTGGTCTTTGTCTTGGGAGGTGCTTTTATGCCTTTTGACGGTCTCTGATATCCTTATCCCTGAGGAAAGCCTTCTCTGTGCAGGACTTGCTGAGCTACCCTCAGCACGTTCTGTATCATGGCCCCACACTGCCCACTTGGCTTCATTGGCCTTGTTGGCAGCCAGAAGGCTGGGTGAGGGTGGCGCAGGGGAGATGTACATATATGCCCAATGGTGGTGATGGTGGAGAAGGAGCTGGAGGTGCCATTTTGCTGCTGTGCCTATGCCACTGTCTGGGGTTCTCCACAGAGGGCAAGGACACCCCCTTCCTTGCCTGGGGAAGGAGAAAAGGAAGCATCATCTTGGACAGCACAAGCGACATGGGACAAATTGCTGAGTTCAGCCCTGCTGCAGGGGGCAAGGAACTGAGCGGGATATAAACTCAGCGGTGATGTTGAGCCATGGACATTGAAAGGGAGGTGGCAGGCCCTCCCCTACACTCTCTGGTGCTGGTGCACCTGTTCCTGTGTCGCTGGGTCTGCAGCCACCTGGGCAGCAGACTGTCCCTGGGCATTCCCGGTGGGGGTGGGAGGTGGAGCAGGGGGGCACGTGGCTGGAGGCAGAGGGAAAGGGACCTTCAAAAGTAGAGAGGGTCTGGGTCATGGTTTGGGGAGATGGGTTTCAGAAGTGGGGGCCAGACCCTAGTCTGAGACTCTGGGACATAAGGAGGGGGGCGGGGGGGCAGCAGGGGACACACTGTCCTTTGGGGAGGTAGGGTGGGGTTAAAGGGCAGGGGCAGCAATTCAGAGCAGTGCCCACAGGAAAAGGCTGGGGCTAGGGGAATTCCTGGGGAAACATCGTTCTTCTCAAGAACAACATAGGACCCTGCACCCTAACTTCACCAGAGCCCACATCCGTGCCACCTTCCCTTCCTCCCACAAGCGCAGGGCTGCGGAGATCGGGCTGGCCTGTCGCCGAGGAGCTGGAAAAAGTCAAACAACAGCTTTGTCCTCCCAGATCAGCTGTTCGCCGCCTCGGAGGTGTCCCAGCCTGGTGATGCCCTGCTGAGGCAAACCCCCTGTCATTCCCGGGGCTCCCCCCTCCCCATTCTCCACCCTCCATCCTCTTCCTCCCCCGGGGCTGGCGCCCCGCCCCGTGCCCGGAGGCGGGACCGGCGCTGGCGGGGAGCGGGGGAGCAGGTTGGGGAGCCAGCCCGGCCGCACACATGGCACCCGGACCCTGCCCTGCAGCCCTGCGGCCGCTCGCCTCTGCCCCGCACACCCCGGCTTGGGTGCATGGGCTGGCGTCTTCTGGGGAACTGATGCCTTCGGTCCAGACTCCCAGCCGATGGCTCTGATCTGCTTTGCCGCCCCCTCGACCACCAGCCTGGGATCCTTGGCCTCTCCGCTGGGAGTGGGGATGCTCGCTTTCCTCCTGGCAGGGTGTGCCAGCCACCTGCCAGTCGCCTCGGAGTATTTTCCCATCACATGTCCCTGCCTCGCTGGGTCATCGAGCTGTCTTAGTCTATGAAAATTCCCCCCACTTCACCAGCATCCTCCGGAGCTGCTGTCTCTTTGATTTTCTGGTCTTTACCCACCCTATTCCTTGGCCACATCGTATTCAGACGTCGCTCTTGGCTGGTCCTGCGCCTTCGGAGGCTTTGAGAAGAGCGGACAGCTTCACATGGAGGTACAGGCAGAGGTTGTCCTTGTTCAATAGGATACTGGCTGCAGTGGGAACAATCTGGGAGCCATGGGCCGTCGGCTCATCCATGGCATCTCTGGAGCTGCAGTCTTCCTTGTCAGCGTGGCTCTCCTCTCCGTGCGGCACCGTGGGGCTCAAGAAACAGTTCGGTACCCAGGGCTCAGGGAGGGGATGTTGGAGAAGCCAGAGCAATGGAGCAAAGCGAGCCCAGAGGGAGGAGGTGGCAGGGGGCAGAAGGTCCTGCAGGTCCATCCTCAGGAGGGATACAGGACTGAGGAAAGCCTGACACTTGGGGACATTTTCATAGCTGTGAAGACAACCAAGAGATTTCACCAGAGCAGGATGGAGCTGCTCCTGGACACGTGGATATCCCGGGCCAGAGAGCAGGTGAGCACATGGATTCAGGCTAGAGAGGGGGCGTTTGGTAATGGGGCAGGGACAGAGTGTCTGTGGGGGATATAAAGGCCAAAGGAAGGGGAGGCTGGGTACTGCAGTTCCACCCAGTACTTGGCCTCATTTTCCCTGATCCTTACTTCTGTTCATGTTGAAAGGGGGTTGCTAGCCAGGAAAAATGTTTCACCAGTAGCTGCTTCATGGGAAAAAAGGCTGACAGAGAGAATTAAGAGCTTCTATGAGCTCTTCCCATGAAGGCTGGGGGGACATGTGCTTTTAGCAGGCATCACCTGTCCCTAACCTAAGCCTGAGTCTTTCACCTTGAGGTGGAAGGGATTTAATTTCCTTTTTTTAACCAGTGACACCGTGGGCCACAGACTGCCTGGGCCACACCAGACTGAGAACACAGACCGTCCTGGGTCTGTATGAAATGGTGGTTTTCTACCTCCTAGTGCCATGAGTTTGCTAGGTTTCGAGCTAAGTTGCTCCCCCTGGCCCTCCATCAGGATGCCTGCAATGCACCAGGGCACCCTTCGCCCTGGGACAGTGTGGTGCAGAGTGCAGGAGAGTGAGGCAGGAGGGCCTGGAGGACCTCCTGGAGTGCAGGAGGGGTGTTTGCAGCCCAGTTCACTCCCCAGCACATCAGCACAATCCATGCCTTGCTTTCTTGGGCAGATCCCCTCATGTGCATGATCTTGAAGTGATGTGGGTGCATATTCGATTTTTTTTTTTTTTTTTTTTTTTTTAACTGGGGTCTGATGTTTCCACCCTTTGCTAAAGCAACATTTGGAGTGTTTCCTTCCTGTTAGAAGAATTGATGTTGGGCACAGTGTTGGTGGTGCTGTGCAAACTGGATTACTGGTGGGCAGAAGTACTCCCCAGAGCCTGGGTACTTCTCTCCCTCCCTCGCAGAGCTGCTCCTCAAGAAAGAACAAGTCCTGTGGCTGCCTCCAAAGGGCGATTTTTTTGCCTCTGCCTGTGTGTGACAGGTGCCTAGAAGACAAATTCAGGCCTCATCAAGGAAGGGGGTTGGGGGCGGAGGTATTGGGTAGGAGAGTGCTTGAAGCAATGCAGGGTTTTCTGGGTAAGGGTGGTTTTCCATTGCATGGTGCTGCAACTGTCTGGTCTGCTACTGTCGTCACAGGAAGCCATGTCCTATTTTGAGCATGCTTCCTCTCCTGTCTGCGTGTCCCTCTCAGCATCTGACATGTACTGCTTCCTCCTCCAGAGGCACTTCTCCTCTCTGCTTGACCTCAGACCAGCAGCTCTTTGGAGAAACCAAAGCCAAACACATGGCTGCACTGGCATTGAGATATTGTGACTGGGGCTTTTGGACTGGGTTTTTAAGGAGCAGCTCACCTTTCCCTCCTCATGCGTTTGACAAACAGGTGCCTGGCCATTCTGCTGATGACAGGAATTAGATACTAGCTGCCCAGATTCAGCTGACCCTCTGTTTGGCAAGCAAACGATGTCCAAACCTGGGAAGAGGTGTTGAATTTTCCATGCTGCTGCCAGGCTCTAGCAAAGCTTCACAGACTGAGCAGGGAAATAGGAAGGAAGGGTAGAGTGAGAGCGTCAGTCATTTTTAAACAGTTTTTTCATTGTTATCAATTTTTGTTGCAAGATCAGTGTTTTCCTCCCACCTCCTCAATTTTCCATGTTTTGCTTCTGCTTTTTTTAATAAATGGCCTTGAGGGCAGGGGTGTGGGGGCAGGGAGGGGTGTGAAGAGAAGTACATGAACGTCGAAAGCTCTTTTTTTTTTTTTTTTAAATACTGTTGCTGGCGGGGTTTTTTGGAGGTAGGGGAAAGGGTTAGTTTTGAAAAGCTGACAATATAGAAACCTCGCTTAGCAAAAAACCCGAGAGCTCTCAGTCTGCAAAGGACATTTGATTGCTGTGGGGCCAGGGATAGGGCACCAGACCTCTTATTATTGAGCCTTTATGGAGAGACATAGGCTTAAAAACCAGTCCCAGAGAGATCCAGGTTCTCAGAAGCCCTGAAGGGCAGAGACTGCCTCCTCCTAGAGCTGACCCACCATCTTGCTGTCTCACTCGCCCTTACTCATGGCTGGAGACCAATTCAGTGGGTCCTTCTTTGCAGGTGGCCAGCAGGGAAATTTTAACAGCCAGCTGTGCTACTGATGCCAAGCCTGGTTTCTGAGCTGATTACCTGCATGGTGCCCTCCCGGAGGAAGGAACCCAGACCTCACAGGTCAGGCTTAGGTGACTGTAACAGGAGGCAGGAACAGCTGTGGTTTTTATGGCTAGGACAGACTGTACAGGAGCCAAATTAAAAGTCCTCTATGTTGAACTCTGTTGGTGTAGACAATAAGAGAGAGAGACATTTTGCCTGAAACTGCACTGTTCAAACAGAAGAGAAGATATGCAGCTGGTGGGAGACAGGGAAGGGGAAGTGTGAGGTGGGCACTCTTCACTGGACCACGCTTTGCCTCTTGAGAACCGATCCACGACAAACTTTCCACTGGAGCTTGATATGGAAGTCATTTCAGCGAAAGGCCTTCTCCTCAGCGAAGGTTTTGCCTAAACTTGATTTGATGATTGTTTAGGCTGAATAGGATCTTGGAGTGGCTTACATTCTTGGCCCCACTAGTTTTGATGGAGATAAGTCTAGGTTTCTGGTCTGAAATGGCATTTTGTTTGGTAACGTAAACTAATGCTAGCAACTCCCCTCCTTTCAGAAACTCAGACATCCAATCGATTGAATTGAAATCTTCGGATGACCCATCCTGAACTGGCTTTCATATCTTTAGTGCTGTGAACACACTGCAGATTTTGAATCTGTTCTCTGGGCAGGACACAACAATAACACTATTGAGATGTTTGCATTTTGGAGGGGTTTTCTTCCTGGAGAAGGGATATCCTGAGAGCCTGGGAGATGAACATGGCCCTGGATTGTCAGATTCCACATTTTTATTCCCTTTTCCTAGTTTTTCCTTGCTAGGCTACTTCCCCAAATTGGGGTGAGGAGGTCTCAGAGTCGAGTGCTTATCCATTACATGGGCTCTTATGTTCATGGAGAGCCACCAAAGTTATTTGACACCAGTGGCCCATATCACTGCTTGCACTGCTGTCCAGCAGACATCCTTTCCCACCCAGCCATCTTCTCCAGAACAGAGGGATGCTTTCTGTGCTGCATATCTCCTCAGGCCCAGATTGGCTGCCCCACAGCAGCATTGACAGCTGTGGTCCAGACAGGTCCAGAGTCAGTATGCTGAGGCACCACAATGGGAGGTCCTGCATGACCTCATAGATGTTCTGGTGGAGAACAGGAGGGTGAATATGATGGGGACGTTGCTTCTGTCTACCCCGTTTGCCTGCAGGGACACACGTGACACCAGGTGTTCCTTTGCTCGCATGTCCCTATCAGGGAGAGCAGGTCTGGCATGGCCCAAGAGACTCGAATCTCTCCCAGACTCCATTAGTATGGACAACAGCGGCTGGTGTCTCCTCGAGAAAGACCTGCATAACTGGGCCAAATGGTCTCCAGGCAGGTTTTTAGCTGGGGCCTTTCTCTCTCTCTCCCATCCCAGCCACCATGTGTGGCTCTGCTGAGGGACACATGGCAGTGGTCACTTGGATACCAGCAGCAGCTGTTGTTCCAGGTTGCCCACTCAGGGCCATGAGGGATGTAGAGACAAGGATGCAGGCAGCTGCCTGTGCTATTGTGATCTTCTTCAGGACAGAGCCAGGGCACATACTGCAGCATCTCTGGAGTACTGTAGCCAGGTGTGCTATGGAAATCAGAGTTTGAGAGAGCCAGAGAAATCAGATTTGCCTAGTCCCCACACTCACAGTCCTCTTTTTCCAGCTATTTTGGACAGTCTGGAGTTCCCCGTGGTGGCAACGTTCCTTCAACCTTGGGTTCCTACAGAAACATGTTGGGTGTCTGCAAAAAAACTTTTCCCACCTTGCATCAAGAGTAAAGTGGGAACCTTGGAATATTCTCACAAGTAGAAAATCTGGCAAAAGATTTCTAAGTCAATCAGATATGATGTTTATTAGACACATGAATTCCAGTCAGTTTTATGTCTGTAAGCTGTCATTTCCAGCAACAACACTTCTGGGATTTTTTGAAAATGTCAGAAAGTTTCAGTGGTTTCAGAATTTTTTTTCTTTAAGAGGAAATATTTGTCATAGTGGAAATTTCTGGCTCTGACACACTAGTGAGGGAGTGCCACCGACAATCCCTGCCTTGCCTGAAGGTTGTGATGTGGTCCCCTGACCCAGAGCAACTCCTTTATGTGAGACTTTGCTAATTGCTTCTTGTCCCGTGATCACCTTGAAAGTGGTTTTAACTAAGAGACTTTACCAGTGGGGTGGGGTAGGAACGTGTGCATGGCCCGTTGCTGCAGCTCAGCTGTTGGAGGGTTATTCTCCAAGTCACTGTAGCAGGTACATTGGACATCATGAAACCATCTTGCTGTCTGTGCTCGAGCCAGGTGGTCTCTCAGGGTCCTTCATTGCTTTCTTTTCATATGCAGAACATTTCTCTTTCCACGTCCTCCTGATGGGGGCATATCTGCCAAATGCTGGGTGGGTGTGGGGAGATGTAGAGACTCTCATCTCCTTGTCACAGCCTTTGGGAGCACTGACTCCTGGAGCTGTTTTCTGCTTTCCTTGTCCCCTTTGTCCCTGCCCAGGTGCTGCATTTAACCAGCCTGTGGGCAGCTGGTGGAGAGACTGTTTACGGCTCGCGACTCCTTTTTGATTTCATGAAAGCTCATTTTCTGCCTGAGGAAAGCTTTTCTCCACCAGCCCTGATCCCCGCCTGGCCCTGAAGAGGGGGAGATATGCCACATAATGGCAGTGAGAGGGATTAGAGAGGCCTGGGGGTAGAGGAGGAGGAGGAGGCAGCAGTAAGTGGCAGGGGGCTGTGCACATTTAACACACAAACAGATGTTCTGCTTTTAACCCGAGCATCATTCAGCCACAATGCTTCCATTTTTTTACCACTGACACCTAAGCCAGGGCTCCCTCACCCCCTCACTCAGTGTCACAGGTCCCCTTCTCCCTGTTCCCAAGGTGAGGGGGTGTGTGTGTGTGAATGAAGCCACACAAGCGGACAATTGTGCCATGCAGAGAGTGTGGCTGTACCTCTGCTCAACTGCTGCCTAGGAGTGGGGGCAGGGCAGTGGAGGATGGAGTGGGGTGACCATGGTGAGCATGTCCAGCTGTGGAGAGGAAGGGGTGGGTGGACCAGAGCAGCACCAGCTCCAGCCCTGAGAGTAACTTCCTCTCCTCATTTCCCTAGACCTACGTCTTCACTGATGAAGAAGATGATGCCCTGAAAAGGAGAATGGGTAACAACCTAATGACTTGTCATATAATGACACCACCTTTCCCCCCACCTTCAGCCTCTGAACTGCCACAGCCTTGAGAGGGGACCTGGCACAAAGGCTGGCTCTCCTGCACCAGAGCTGCCTCTTGAAGCGTACCCCTCGCCACGTCCCATGGAAGGACTGCAAGTTGCAGCAATGATGGTTGGTTTAGGTGGCTTACTCCAGGGCATGCAGCCAACTGGAGGTAGGGTGCTGTCTGCCTTAAAGCATCCATGGGTGGAAGCAACCCATGAGAGATCCCTTCAGCCCCCACACCCTGGCTGGCAGTGGGCAGGGTGAAAGTGTGGTTGACAGGTGTCCTAGTCTTGGACAAGATGCTTGGATTTCTCCAGGTTTCATCTCCTGGTAGGGAGAAGGATGGAGACCACATCACTGTGGACTTGGATGCCTGTTCAGGGCGGGGCTGTGAGGAGGCTGACTGTGAACAAACCCCTTCCATCCTGGCCAGGGATCCTCCTTGTGACCATATGAAGTGGGACAGCCCTTAGCCACACCTTTCTCTCTCACGGCAGGCAACCACGCGATCTTCACCAACTGCTCTGCTGAGCACAGCCACCCGGCCCTCTCCTGCAAGATGGCTGCTGAGTTCAACGCTTTCCTGGCCAGCAACCAGAGGTGAGACAGGACTGCCATGGGTAGGACCCCTTAGAGCAAGAGGTACCTTCCTTACCGCAAGCCTCTTGTGTCTTCACTCCTGTCTTCCTGCAGCTGGTTTTGCCACATGGATGACGACAACTACCTGAACTCTCAGGCCCTCCTGAAGCTCTTGTCCTCCTACTCTGCAATGAGGGATGTTTACCTGGGGAAACCCAGCCTGAACCGACCCATCCGGGCCTCCGAAACGCTGCCAAACAACCAGACGGTACAGCCCGTGGTGGTGGTGTGGGAGCCAATGAGTTGGTTTTAGTGGTCTGGCTCATTGGTCATAGATGTACCCCAAGGAGAGATAGGTCCCAAGAACAACAGGCAACAGCCAAAAACTTGCCAGTCTTGTCTGAACATGGCTGTAGGTGTTGACTCAATCCTATCTACCTAGGGGAAGAGTCCCATGTGACTGCTGAGCCTTTGGGTACCCGTCTGACAGGAGATAAGCCTGCTTTGGGCAGCCCACCTGCTGCTGCCAGCAGGAACTTGGCCGCTCCAAATATGAGGAGGTCAAAATCTGTGCTGTACCGCTGTTAAGTCCTTCTTCTGGGCAGCAGTCCGGGGTCTGGGGCGACAATAAGGCTGTGTTCATCCTGGCGTCAAATCTGGGTTTCCAGCATTCCCATCTCAGAGAGTATGGGATTGTCTGAGCCTCTGCCATTGATTTTCTCTGCTCATTCTCTCCAGAGATCTGTGCACTTCTGGTTTGCCACAGGAGGGGCTGGGTTCTGCATCAGCCGCAAGCTGGCAAGCAAGATGGTGCCGTGGGCCAGGTGAGCTCTGCATCTGGTGGATGTGGGAGCCTTAGGGGATGAGAAACATGGTTGCACTTTAATTCCTGGCAATGTCAGATCTGGATTTATGGTGTTTGCAAGGACGTTTGCAAGGGTGCAGAGTGCCACATGCTACACATCTGCAAGCATGTGGAACTGGCGGAAGGATGTAGTGGGTGGGTCTGCCACCTGATTAGAAATAGGCAAGAGCAGGCATGTCAGGAAACATGATCATAGGATAACATACTCCCCTCTCCCCAACTCCTTTCAACTCTCGGTTATTCCCCCACACTCTTTCCCTTTCAGCTTCCTCTACCTCTTTCCCTAAGTGCTTTCCTTGCCTGCCTCTCTTCTCTTCCCTTGATCTGTCTCTTCCCAACCTCCTGTACCTTGCTCCTGGGCTAATTTCCCCTTCCTCCACCCCAAAACCTCTTCAGCTTCTTACAGTGGCCACTATCATTTCCTCAACTTGGTGCATGGAGAACAGAAGTAGGTCCCAGCATCTTGTGTTAGCCCAGCCTACAAGAAGATGATGTTTTCCATGACGCCCAAGGTTATATCACGGGCTATATGCACATACACTGATAGGCAGTGGCTATGCCAGTCTTACCCAGATCTGTGCACACCCAGAAAGAGGTATCTGATCCACACCAGGTGGTTGGTTTAGCTGAAGCCCATGATAAGTATTTTATGGTAGACCCAGACAGGAGGATGATCTGTGATCTAGGGTAAAATGAAAGTGGCATGGATAGATAATGCCTAACTTGGCATAAAGTCTGCCACTACTGTGTTAAAATGCTTAAAACACATTTGAACTAGCTGAGGCATGTTATAGTAGACAGTGCTTCATGCTGTGCGGCTGCTTCCAGTTACAGGAGCCTTAAAATTTGGTTTAGCCTGTCATCGAAGGGTGGCCAAGCGTGTGGTGTTACACTACAGTGAAGCCGTGGATGGCTTATTCAAGCTGCACAAGACTGACCTGTTTCTTCTTCCTCCTGGTCCTGGCCATGTGGGCCCACTGTGTCTCTTGTGCTGGCTTGTCTGACCCCTCAGGGACTCAGTGCAGCTCACCAAGCAGGTGGAAAAGTGGCTTGGCAAAGCGTGCAACCTCTCTGCATCAGCTCGCTGTGGAGCTGGGTATGTCTCAGGGACAGCACCCGACAATTAGCAGAACAGGATGGCTGGGAGTGGTCAAAGACCAAACCCGGGGATTTCTTGACTAGTTCCAAGATCTACTTTGGTTTTCAGTTAAGTCCTTCATTTATCTCCCACCCAAGTGGATGCCTATGTCCTTCCTTACCCTTTTCCTAACCCATGCAGCTCTACTGTCTTCCAGTGGCAGGAACTTCCTGAGCACTTCAGAGCTCATCCGCCTGCCGGACGACTGCACCGTGGGTTACATCATTGAGTGCAAAGTCGGCGGGCAGCTGCTTCCCAGTGCACTCTTCCACTCCCACCTGGAGAACCTGCAGCTTATCCCCCCCTCTCAGCTCATGCAGCAGGTGAGGAGGGGAAACGGAGCAAGAGGGAAGTGTGTGAGAAGGAGAAGTGGAGAGGAGCTTACAGGCACATTGCTCCATTGGTGGCGCTAATATGGGTTGAATCAGTCATCTGCTCTTTTGGGGAAGCTTTCATGACAAATACTTCTTTGAAATAAGGAGCAGATGTCGCCTGCAGCACAGATGCCAGTCACAGTGCCCCTGGAGTCAGTGGTGGGGAGCACATGTATGGGAAGTAATGGGAGGATTGATGGCATCCCTGGGGGAACGTGGCACAAGGACAAGCAGAAATAATGATTGATTGAGGGAGGGGCTTTGACATGGCACCGGGTCTGCTTTGTGAAGGGAGAGAACAAGGAACGTAGGGGGCTTGGAGAGGCAAAGGATTAGCATGGTGGATGATCATGGGAAGGAAGACAGGAGAGACGTGGAAGGCAGAGGCCAAGCAAGCAGAGAAGGAACCAGAATGGGAGCTCCCATTACCCACAGCAAATTCCTTGCTCCTGAGCTCACCTCATCCTCCCTGCTCCTTTCTCACCACCCCTCTTTGCAGGTCACCCTCAGCTACGGTGTCTTTGAGAACAAGCTCAATGTTATTGAACTCAATGGCCTCTTCTCACCCCAAGAGGATCCCTCAAGGTATGTGGCATGAATGCTCTGGGTGTTGCTGCGGTGAGCCCTCAGACAATTGGATGGGAGGGGGAGGCAGCCAAATGGGGTGCAGGAGGTCTAGAGTGAGGGACAGAAACCTTGCAGTCACATGGCTCATTGGGTGAGAGGCATGCTGGCATTAAGCTGTTTGTGAACGCTTACAAACTTTGCAAACCTTTTTGGATGAGTGGGAAGAAAAGAAATATCAAAACATTTTATTTGAAAACTTCCTGAGCCAAAAGTATTGCCTTTTATTTCACATTTTGAGACTGAACAAGCTAACCTTTTACTTCTGGGACAGGAACAGAAATGTTCTTTTAAACTCAGGAAAGGAAATTCTGCTTGCTTTTTCATTTTTTGTTTTGCTGAGAAAAACTAAAGGGAAAAAAGAAAAAGGTTCACTTCAGGCTGACTGCAAACAAAAGTGGTCTTTGATTTACCTTCTCTGCTTTGAGTGAACAAACCTAAAGTTGTTATTTGCAGAACATGGGTAGAAAGCTCCTGGCTGGAGATAGCAGGGGTGGGAAGCAACTAGGCAATGAAAAGAGCATCAACAGAACAATGTAGCAGGGGCTAGAGCAGTGCCCATCTCCCTGCCTGTGATCAGGGTGAGCTATGGGCTTGTGCTACATGGGCCAGAGCTGGATCAAGGTGTCAGAGGGAGGCTTGGCTGCTTAGTTTTGCTGAGAAAAGACATCTTGAGATAAACAACCAGTCCTGGAACTCTGTAGTGCAGGGTGGGTGCCTGATGTGGGATGGGACATGATAAAGAGGTCTTGCATTCTCCAGATGTGTGCTGGTGTGAAAACACTCACCTGACCTTCCTTCACTCTCTCCCCAGCAGGTTTCGATCACTCCACTGCCATCTCTATCCTGACACCTCCTGGTGCCTGCAAGCTGTTGGCTGGTGATGACTGAGCCTCAGCTACAGTGGGTCCTGGTGACATCCATTCACCTGGTGCATTCAGGGGGTGGGACACGGAAGAAGCTTGGTATTCCCGATTTCCCCTTTTCTGTCATAGTCTTGGGGCTGTGTGATGGCTTTTTTGGTCTTCGCTGAATACCGGTGACACAGGACAAGAGACAAGATCTATTCCAAAGATGGATAACATGGGCTGGACACATGGATGAGCTTCCCATCTGTGCTGGGATTCATACAAGGGATGGGAGAAAGTATACTTTCCTTGAGCAGATCAACGACTGGGTAGTGACTGCTGGGCATCTGGGTAGAGATGGGGACCTGCTGCTGCTCCTTGCTGTGGGTTCATCTTGATGGACTAGAAGAGCCCTGGGTATGGGCAACCAGTGCCCAACTGAGGACAGCTGATAGCGTGTCTTGGCTCCAGCCTTTCTGAGCAATCCCTTTTCCTCTATGTCTGCCTGTGCTTCCACCATCACCCACTTCTTCCCAGTCACAGACCATTGACTGAGTCTCTGCTTAGTCAAGGTCTATAGAAATGGGAACTGTGACCACTTCTGTGCTGAAAGAGTGCTGGAAAAGCATAGTCCTTGCTTGGCAAAGGGGAGATGGGCAGGAAGTACAAAGAATCAGGGATTCCCACCTCTGATGAGACAAAAGAGAGGGTGTGGGGCGGGGGAGCCAGAAGGAGATTGACCAAGATGAGGATGGTTCCTGCACTGAACATTGGAGACTTGATGTCATATGGCCCTGTATTATCCCTCTCTTTTTACCTTCTTGATATGGGGTCAGGATAATCTCTTGCTCTAATTACTAACCTGTCACCTGAGATTAGACTCCAACTCCTTTCTGTGAGAGAGGAGACATAAAGGATTAGAACTGGCTGAAAGAGAGGAGAAAGGAAGAGATGGAGAAGGAGTGCTCAGGAGTGGATTAGAGGTTACAGCTTGATAATCTTCTCTGTGCCCCGACCAAAAAAAATTAAGTCATGAAGGAAAGGAAGCAGCAAGCCAAAGAGCTTTTTATCTCCCTGTTTCTTTTCTCCAGATGCTAAGAGCAGCTTTCTGCCTTCCTGCTGTCCCTGCTGAGCATAACAGGGGGAAGGAACAGGCCCAAGTAGGCTACAAGTTTTCTGGCATGTTTGTGTAGAGTCCTTTTCTCGGTACAGAGCCTGACATGAAAGCTGGGCAATTCTGCTTGCTGGGGAATCAACTTTGGCACTATTTTGTCCTTATACACATGGTTAAATGGCTGGGGGAGAGTGTGGCAGGGAAAGCTGGAAGGCAAAGAGCCTGTTTTAAATGGCAGGTGGTGCCACAAACAGGTATTTCTCTTTAAAGAGTGTTTCAAAACACACTGCTGGGACCTGTGAAACATTCCTGTAATCTCCAGATGAAAGGACAAATGCCCTTTCTCTGAACAGCTGCTCAGCTTTGATGCTGCTGATGTGACTAAGCCTGCTGCTGCTGGGCTGGAAGAGCCAAGAGCGATTATCACTGTGCCTCTACCATTTTGAAAACCGGCCACCCTATCGCCTCCTCCCAGCCCACCAAGGACGAGCATCTCCTACACAGCACACATGAGGTTTAAAGGAAAGGCATCAGAAAGACCTTCCACATCTGCAAAGGGGGATCCAGAATTGAATGAGCACTTTAATTTCTGGAGAAGCAGAAAGCAGGAGCCTGTAGAGCTGTGTTCCAATCTGGTCATTCTCACTGGCATTTAACCAGCTTGTGAACCAGCAAGCCCTGCTTTGTTCTCTTGCACAACGTGCCTTTGAACTGGAAATTCATCCTGAGCAGGGACAGGGGCTCGCCGATGTCAATGAACATTCCTTGAATCATGCAGAACATTTGGCTTGCACAGCTATGTGAACCTAGGAATCATGTGGCTTAAAACAGAGACAACCAGCCATTGGAAGACAGGTGCAGCATAAAGAAGTCCTGCCCCACAGGGCAAATGATTTGGTTTGAACTCAACCAGAAGATGAAAAATGCTTCCACAACAAGAAATGAGAGTCTTCAAGAAAAAATTACACTACCCGGGCATCTTTTTTTTTTTCCCCATTCAAACTTTCAGCTGTTGTTCATCAAGACTTCGAGTTAAAAAGCCAGTCCTAGCTGTGGATGTCCTGCTGACAGTCAAAACAAAATGCAATTCATGTGCCCAGAGAAGGAGCGGAAACTGGTACAGCAGCTTCACTTTCCTGGGGAAAAGCAAAGCAGAGACACTGGAAGCCCACTTTGGATCCTGGCCTCACTCAGCTGGTCTGAAATGACCTGGTGCCTTTTGCATGGCTGAAGATCAGATGTTAAATGGGTTGAGTCCTTGAGTGGCTGCATGGGGACTGGTTTAAGACTGGGCTTCATTGCTGGAGCAGTTAAGTGCCACTTCTGTGGAAAATGTCTTGTCTCATAAGGAAACCAAGAACAGATGAGATGTCTGGGGCAGAGCATCTCTTGGGCTGTAGAGAAATGAATGACAGGAAAGTCCTGTTGTGCCTGTGACGACAATGCACTGGAAAGAAAATAGAGTCGACAAAAGAAACCAGGTTTTCTCTAAGAACAGAGAGACAGCTTAAGGGGACATTCACCACATGAAATCTGATCAACGTTAAAACCTAAGTTAAAATTAGTTTCAGGAATGGTTCCTGCCCCTGGGGCTTGCTATCAGATGTTGTGGTTTTACAGCCTCATTTTCGTAGTTTATTAAAATGTTTAGCTGCTTGGGAAAATGAGAAATGATCTCACGTGAAACTTTTCAGGGGACTGTCTTTTTCTATTCTCCTTCATTAATTTCTGATATAACAGTTAAAGTTTTTGGAAAGGTTCCACTGGGTCTATTACATCTTTTTTCTTTCTTTTTCTTTCTTTTTTTTTTATCTCTTTCTCTCCCTTTCTCTATCTCATGCTCCCTGTTCTCATTGCAGGAAAAAAAACCCCTCTCCCAAGAATGAAAAGGGATGGAGACATGGTCTTTATATTTTACTGGGAAAAATGGGGTCAAAGTCAAAGGTGTTGGCATGACCCTGCTGTTGTACAACGTGAAGTGTAGTTCAAGGTTTCAAGTACAGAGACCTCTGCCTGCCCAGCACCATAGCAACCAACACTATTAATGATGTTTAAGCTGTATACTGAAGATTCAGAAAAAGGAGAAGGAAGGGAAAAAAAGCAGTTACAGTATTTGAAATGTAAGTATTAAGTGAGGCTTTCATGTTAACAATATCCTTTCTTCACTTTCCCCTTAGCTGTGAAGAATTTTTATAAGGAAACCCCTATCTGACAGTGCAAAAAATTGCTAATGACTATCGTTTTCTTTAGGGGTAAAAGAGAATTTAGTGGAAATAGGTGGGAAACTGCAGTTGTCACTAAAGTCTTGAAGGGGCAAGAGAAGAACAGCAACCACTAGACAGTTCTTCTGTCTCTGGTGCCAACTCCTCCTAACAGCTCCGCTGTGAAAGAAAAACACATTTCTCAGCCATTGTGGGATTTACCCAACTTGTACCCAGATCGCAGCCTTCAGCTTTCTCCCCAGGCCTCTTGCTAAAGATGCAGCCTTCAAAAGACAAGCAGCTTATTAGACAGAAGCCAAAAGGTGAGAAATAGGAACAGGAAGAAAGGAGATTGGAAGGAAAGAAGCCACCAAGCAGGGCCTTGGAGGACAGCATGGGAGCTGTGCATTGAAAGTGCTGTTTGGGAGCTGCCCAGCAATAGCAGGAAAGAGGGTGTTGCCTGGACCTCTGGCTCTAGATGTTTTTGTGATGAGGGCAATTGTAGTCCCCCAGTGCTACACAGGATACCAGCCTGTGAGTCAGAGTTCACCTCGGAAGAGGTGAGATCAGGTTGGTTGGCCCTGAACCTCGTTTTCTTTTTCTTTTTTTTCTTTTTTTTTCTTTTTAAAATGACACTCTAGATTAGTTGATGTGTTTTCATCTGACAATCATACTAAATTCCTTACAGCCGATTTGGCCTCTTAATTTCAATACTTCCTCTGCCCTTGCTTAAATGCAGGCTCTTCAGGCAGTCCACAGGTTGGATCGGCAGCTCTTTTCATTCATTTATTTCATTTCTTTTGTCTTCAATCCCTGAAAAACCCTACAAGACAGCTGGCTTGCTCTTTTGCACCACAGGCCACCAGGGTTCTACACACCTGGGGTAGATGTGGGTGACTGCTCCATTCAGTAACTGCATGGGCACAGAGAGGCATGCACCATCCTTACCTTCTTCCTCGAGGCACCTGCTAACATCTCGTGCCAGAGGTGGGATCTCATACTAACTGGGACTGTCTTCTGTCCCAAATACTGCTTGGCTTATGGCTCCACTGAAGAGAATGTGATTGTTACCACAGACATAAGCAAGGCCAGGAAGAAGAGCAGCATCACAAATGTACAAATAACTGTGTCTGTTCTTACCAGCTGATGCAGCAATGTTTTCTCTAGCCTTTCTGCCCAATTACCTGGGAGGTAAAAGGAGTGCAGGGCTGAGCTGTTGTTGCTCAGCTGGCATTGCCTCTGTAAGGCTGTTCCTTGACAGCCTGAGATTTTTGTCACTCTCTGTCTGATCCAGCTTGGACTCCAAGAAAGCTGGGAATTCATCTCTCTCCTTGTTTGACCTATATGTGATTAATGGCAGACCCCAAGAATGGGCTCCTTGTCTATCTCTCATGTTTAAATTGCCTTCCAGCATTCTGCAAGGCTAAGGAGCCTCTTCAGATGTTACATCTGATTGTGCCTCAGTCAAGCCTCCCTTGGTTTTGCTGGGAGCTGCATCTGATTCATAGCAAACTTTGAGAACAAATTAAACTGAGTGCTTTGTACATGGATTTGCTGGCCCTGACCCTTCTGCCACTGCTTGAGAAGAAGACAGTATTGATCTTAGCAATGTAGGAAAAAGAAGTGCAACTGAACAGGGGGATTGGAGAGGGAGAGATGCTGCTATTCCGAAGCCCTGCTTTCCCCACCCCACCCCCAGAAGTGGGGCACAGAGAGAATCTGCAGCTGGTGCCTTTGGCCACAATGTATCAGGTGGAGGACTTGCCATGAAATATCCAGTGTTTGCACTGGCAGAGAATCCAGCAGGCCCAGTTCTGAGCCAAGGCCAGTTTGTGCTTGGTGCTGGACAGAGAGAATTAATGGAGCGCTTACAAGCAGAGGCAGGGTGGGGGAGGAGGGGAGGGCTTACAGGACTGATGAGACAGTATTGTCACATCCAAGCAGGGGGAACAAGATGGGTTTTGGGACAGGGAGGGACAGACTTCAGGACCAAGGTTCCTCTCCACCCAGAAATACCATGAAGCAACAGATCTGAAGGGTGGCTGATATAAACAGATGGGAAGGGAGAGGTGAGGGATGAAGAAAGTGGTTTGGATAAGAGAAAGGACCAGAACAATATCTACAACCTCTTCGTGGCTGTGTTGGCAACTGATGAATGCTGGGCTGAGGACTGTACCTTGGGGCTTACCTTGGGGTTCAACAAAAAGAGGAAAGCTGGAAAGAAAAAGGCAAGGACTGTCTTCCCCTACCCACACACTCAATGGTGGCCTGTGGCTTCTCACTCATGGCTACCCCAGTAGCGTAGGAGGAGATGTGGGGCTTGGAAAGAGAATCAGGCTCTACTCTGTGCTGTGTGTCTTCTGCCTGGGGTGACCATGTGTAACAGCTTTCGTGAATGCTCAGAGAAGCAGCAGACTGGGGCAATGAGCAGGATGGACGTGCTGAAAAGACTTTGCCCCTTCCTTGTTGCCCCACCTTTCCCACATTACCATCAGCTTTAGCTGGAGCAAGGCTGACTGCAGCAGCTGGCCAAGCTCTCTCTGCTTGTGATGGTGTTCCTTCTAGAGTGCAGGGGAGAACGCTCCTCTCCGGGCTCTCTGACAGACCTGTTTCCCAAAGGAATGGTGCGGGGTGCAGACAGACAAGGTCTCTGTGCAGCTGGTGGGGAGAACAAGGCCACTCCATACCCCCCTTCCTTTCCCCCTGCATTCAGCTAGTGTTGGACGGTGTCTGTTTTTAGCAAAAGTCGCAGATTCAACATCTGAGCTGATTTTCCAAGGGGACATAAAAAACAAACAGCCTGCCATCTGCTCTATTGTCCTGGAATAGCGGCTTGAAGGGTGGGGGGAGAGGGAAGGAGGAGAATGAGAGGAATGAGAAATGGAGGTAGGGGGAGAGGGTAGGAAGGAGTGGGAGCAGAAGAGAGGAAAAGGCAGAAAGGGGAGGCAGGGAGGTCGGTGTGGGGAGGAGGGTGAAGATGTAGGCTGAGGGGAGAGAGATAGTGAAGAATGTAAAGAAAAAGGGGAGCTGTGTGAAAGTGGGGATGTGGTGAGGGGAGAGGACCATAGACAGGCATGGGGGCAGACAGGGCTTGCTTGGGGTCACCCCAGCTGGATCCCCATCAGTGCTGTGAGCCACGGGGCAGGCACTTCCAGCACCCCTGTCCTTGCTCAGCCAGAGCATGACTGCAAAGGAAACAAACTGGACTTAGTGGCCTAGATAATCACTCCCCTTCCACCCACACAGCCCTGCCTGCTTCCCTGCCATACACCCCCACCTCTGCGTTGGCTTTTATTGAATGCCGCAGGGCAGGGATTGAACTCCAGGTTTGGCAGCAGAGTAAATAACAGCAACATTGGCCTCTCCAGCCCGGGAGGGAGGAGGGCTGGTTTTAATCAAAGGTAAATAACAGTCGGTATTCTGTGACCCTTAATCCAATTTCCTAGAACTGGAGAATAGTGTTCCAGCTTAGACACGTGGCTCTGGCCCACAGGAGAGGGACGGCTACTCAGCCAGCCAGCTGCTGGGCACAGCCTAGCCAAGGAGAGCAGGAATGTGGGAGATGCCACAAGGCAGGCTGGCCTGGGACTGAGTCTTCTGTTCTGACTCTTCCCGGTGCATTTCCCTTGCTTCAATCATCCCAAAAGATGGGGCTGGCTTGCTGGTAAGCAGCACATCCCCATGAAATGTGGGCCCAGTTGATTAAAGGCTCCCTGACTTTCTCTGTTGAGAGGAGAGTTGGAATCCATTTGATGCCCCACATCTGTAGCCCTGAAGGGCATTTGGCCTTCCATGGTGACCTGGAGAATGGTGATTACGAAGTCATGCTTGCTGTTACATGGTTGTGGCAGGAATCACTATGGTTCCTGCTACATGTTAAGTGTGAGCAAGATTTCAGTGTTGGAAAGAAATATTTATGTTGTTATTATTCTGGTAGCACAAAGGTCTGTGTGACTGGAGAGTTTGCTCTCTGACTTGGTCACATATTAAAGTCACAGGGTTAAGGAGGTGGCGTTATTGAGCTATCAGGAGGTTACTTAGTCCTGCAGCAGGGCCAGCCACCTTACACCCCTTCTGTCAGATCTGTTTCCAGCTGACTCTTAAAACATGTTGTTCTGGTCCAGACTATTGGTGTCAGATTGGAATGCCATGTCACCGGTAACAAAGCACTGGTACCAGGTTGATCTCAGAAAGATAGGTTTGTTCTGCAACTCTGTGCCAACACTGATTTGTAGATGCCCAGGGAGCAACTCTGTCAGGCTCTTGGGCACTGCTTTTTCCTCTGTGGGGAAGCTGATTTGTAATTCTCTGGGAAAAAAAATGGCCTGTTGAGGCCAGGATGTGTTTAGAAAGAGGCAGAGACATATATCAGAGCTGAGGGCAGAGGAGGCCAACCCTTTCATCTTGCGAAATGCCCTGGCAGTCCACAGTAGGGGCTTGAGCTGCTGTGGAATCAGAGCACCTGTCCACCCTGTAGGTGGACCATGGTTTTAAGATCACTTTTCAGACTAAGCCTTTTGTAAGCCTCAAGGCCATGGAGAGAAACCTTCTCACCAAAAGCTCCCTGGTGGTGAATGTGGCCCAACACACACAGCACTTGTGTGACTGCAAATTCCTGGTCATACACTCTGGAGAAATCAGGTGCAGGTGGGATAGCCAAGTCCATCCTCCCATCTCAATCTCTTCTCTTCCAGTGTGGCTGCTGAGAGCCTGGGATCCAGCAGCAATGAGGACAGAGAGCTGTCAGACACATCCAGGGCAACACAGGCTAGGAGTACTGAGAGCCAAGCTCGAGGAGCGAGGTGTGTCCTTCACAGAAAGACTAAGAGGATAGCTGATCCTTACAAAGACCAGGCAGGTCAGAAATGCAGCTCCAGAGATGCCTTATGTTCATTCAGCTCCGCAGCCATGGGCACACACTTCACTACCAGCCATCCAGTCCTGCCCTTAGTGCAGCCCTGCTGCTAAAATTATTGGCAGGAGAGAGGATGGGGAAAAATGTATTTTACATACAGTTGACCGTGTGTTTTGTTTTCCCTTGCTCAGCTCACTCCAGGAGGCACACTGCTTTAACTGTTTGAAGCCCCTGGAATGGCCCCTGCCCCGGTGCCGGGAGGGGAGCAGGAGGGGGCGGCCGGCTCGGGTCAGCACCCTGGAGAGGGACGGACCCGCCGGGCCTTGCCTCGCTGCGCCTTCCCCTCCCTTGCCTCGTCTTGCCTTCCTCTGCCTTCCGTCGGCTTGCCTTCCTCTGCCTTGCCTTGCCTTGCCTTGCCTTGCCTTGCCTTCCCCTTGGTCCGGGCTGGCGGGCAGCCTTCTGGTATGGCACGACCCTGCTTTGACTTGCAACCTGCACCAGTCCCTTGTTGCTCGTGCTTAAGAACAAATACACAGTGCTGTGGATCTGCACACAGCTGCTTTGAAGCTGTGGCTTAGATCTGGGTTATTTTTTGCAGATAAATCCTCTTTTCTATCAGATTTGACATCAGGCAATCCCTCCAGATCCCTCCCTTTCTCCCTGTCTGACTTCCCCCTTCTCTTCCCTGCCCTGTGTTCTCTTGCATCTGTGCTCTTCCCTCCATATGTGTCCCTCCCCTTTTTCTTTCCCTGTAGCCAGCTCTCTGTGATTATCATTTCATCTGCTCACTTTCTGCTGCTCTGCATCTCCACATCACTCTTTGTGTCTCCACTGCCCTCAAATGTATGTATTTTACTGCTTTCCTCTTTGTATCCCTTTTTTCTCACTCCCTCTCCTGGTTGTTTCTCTGTGGTCATTTCCATAGTGCAGTAAGTTTATCAGAGAGTCCTCTCTGCCCTGGAATTCTGCATGTTGAGATCAGGTGCAAAATACCTAGTATGTGCTTGGTTTTGGGACCTGCTACAGCTGGTGGACCTTGGCATCCTCTGCAGGGAACTTGTTTCACATGCTGCCCGTTGCCTTTCAGCTGATCTGGGGAGGAACTTCCAGGGTGCTGGAGGCAGAAAGCAATCACAGAGAAGGAATTAAAGATACAGGCAGCCTGGGAGACAGCTGGAATCACTGGCTGATGGATGGGTGGATTGGGTAGGGCTCTGGTAAAAAACATTTCCCATATCTCTGAAGAACTCTGGTCTTTTTTTCCCTCGTGATCTGTGCCCATACAGAACAATGAGCCTAGGAATGGGGAAGAAGGCCATACAGACCTGGAGGAAAAGCATCAGCTTGCAGAGAGTTGTAGTCAAGTCTCATTCCAGGAATCCAATGTGGATTTCTGTCTCTCCATTTTTCTCCTCAGAGTCCAGTCTGGGTAGCACAGGAATCATCCCTGGCTTCCCCTGGGGAGCTTTGTAGACCCTGAGATGTCCCTGAAGCAGGTCTCTAACACTGCTGCAGGACTTCAGTAATGTGCATTAACTTATTTGGTAGGAGCTAGTACCGTACCTAGTGGGCAAGGAAACAGGCTGAGGGCTTCAGTGCTGAGGGCTTCAGTGCTACCTGGAAGTGAACCAGTTTGGGATAATGGGTTCTCAACTTCAGTTGCAGGAAATCATTTTCATTTACAAGAGCCTATGGAACGCCCAGCCTGACACCACTTTGGTTGAAATTTAGCCAGGCGACCATGGAGAATGGCATCTATGTCAACACCTTAGGCATCTGGATTTGAGCAGTGAGGAGAAAGAAAGGAGATCTTGGTTGCTTTTCGCTTTTTTTGGTGCTTTTTTTGGTGCTTTTTTAAAATGGAAGCCCTTGTGGCAGTGACAGGCCCATCCACATGTAAATAGACTGCAGCAGCTGGAGATTGAGTAGATGGGTCTGGAAAAATAGCATTGTATTCCATCTTGCTTGCTCAACAAGCCACAGCATGGCATCCAGAAGACCTCACAGACTGTTTGGAAGAGGCAATGGATTTTCTGTCAAGCTGGAGTTGTCCTCTGTAAAGTGACATTTACATTTTTACCAGACAAAGTTTTTCTGGCCTGTGATTCTTCCAGCACTTTGGGTTAATAGAAGCAGAGGCTGGCTCCACATTGTCTGTGGCTCGACATTTAGATGACTGTCAGAGGCGGGGAGAGGGCAGTGGTTTCAGCAGTGCTTAATAAAAAGGTGAGGGAAAGGAAAGGAAAGTTGTTACTCCACCTTGGATGCTCTCGGCTTACTTTCTAAGTTACTCCAGGTCAGGGGAGGCCAGAGAAGAATAATAATCACTTGTAGCTCCCTCCCTGGCAAAGGACTGCCATGCTTGGCATTTCAAGACCACAGCCAGTCCCAGTGAGGGTGGCTACCCTATGTGTTAGTCCCATGCTGAAGTCTTGTGATGGGCTGCATATGTAAGCAATTTCAAGTCTTCTACCAGCGCAGGACAGCACTGTTCCACTTGCTGAGACTGCAGGACACCTTTGTTTGCTCCTTTAAAATAAACCTCCTTCTCCTGTGGAATTTTTTTTTCCTGTCACTGTTTTGTAACATTTACAAAAGGCAGTTCTTGATGGAAGTGCTCACAGGGCTCAGCTGCCTACCCATGACATGTGGGAGGAAGTTTCTCCTCAGGGACTCTCCTCCAGGGCTCGTCTGGGACTCCTCTCTGCCCCATCAGTTCCCCTGGTACTGGCATGTCCAGCACTTCACTGCATCTCTCCCTTATAGGCCCCCAAAGACCTCCACACAGCATCCCAGTCCCAAACCCAAGCCATCTCCCTGGATAATCCAGTTTCCATTACCTCTTTCCAGCTAACAGTTGCCCTGAACAGTAACCAGACCTAGTATTCAGCATTTCTGCAGCTCTTGAGCTTGGAAGGAGCTTGCTTGAAGAGAGTACTGCTAATTAGTTCACATCTTATCTGTCAGGTCAGTGTTATCCCTGCTTGAATGACTTAGATACCAAAGCACAAAGTGACCAGCTCTACAGAGGGACCTGAACTCCTTGGATTGTGATCTCACTGTCTACTTCTCTCCTCTCCTGATAGCAATAGAAGGTCACCTCTGTAGTTCTGGAGTGCAGAATAGTGTGTCAAATTACATGCTGGTGTAAATCAGCATAGATCCACAGGGACTCCAGACCCCCACTCTGCGTGCACAGTCTTGGGAGATTTCTTAGCACAACCTGGGAATCCAGCGGTAGGTCTGAACCCGGGTGTCCTGGGTCCAGGCAGAATGATCCCATGGTTTTGCCATGGCAGACTGGAATAGCCAAAACACAGGGAGATATCTCGGGGAGCTCTGGAGAAAAATTTAGGATGAAGAATGGAGGCATGCACTTCCCAATGTGATGGAGGCTCTCAGCCATGCACAGCTGGTGAATGGCCAGGGTGTTTTACTCCAGCTCTGTGGAGACTCATTCAAAGTGGCCAGACCACCCTCTCCCATCACAGGGTCAACCACCTGAGTGGCACCAAGCCTAAGCAGAGTGTGCTCCTCCTCAGCCCATTTCACCACACTTCTGATTTTCTTGCCTTTTGGAGCAAAGGATCAGGGGATGGACTTTTCCTCCCACAGAATTGGGAACATATCCAAAAAGCCCCTGGGAGCCCCCACACATCACTTTAGTAACAGTCGGTAAGCTTGAGAGCGATGCCTGCACTTTCACAGCCACCCACCCACCCATGCAGAGCTGAATGCTGACTTACAATCGTTCCTGTCCCGGCTTCTCCATCACACTGGCTGCTCTGGGGCTGTGACCTAGCGCTGACAGGGCTCCATGATGCCTGTGGGCTGGTTTGTATTGTGGCTGGAGCGGTGCCCACCATGGCGGGGGTGTCAGGGCCTGGCTGGGGCAAGCCAAGACCCAACTTTCCAGGGGTACCAGGGGTGTGTAAGGCTTGGACAGTCCAAATAGTCCAGAAATGGGGCCAGCAGAGGGCACTCCGATACCACCGCTCACCCACCAGGCTGAGCCCTCAGATGGGGAACGGGGCCACCCCCAAAGCCCTACAGCCCTTCTCAGCTTTGCCCTGGCTGTAGGAGGCAATGAGGATCAAGGGCAGCAGCTTGCAACCCTGCTTTATTCACTGCGGGAAGGGTAAAGATGGGTGAGGAGGCTGCAAGGGAGGAATGTCCCAGGAATCTCCCTGCTACCCATGTCAGCCTCTGTCAGCTCACAGCAGTCCCACCACTCGGACATGGATGGTGGATACAGTGCATACAGCCCAGGGTTTTCCCCTCTCAGCAGTGGGTGCAGCATGTCTCCAGCACAGGGTAGCTGAGGGAAGGCACTACCCTTCACTCCCTGGAAGCACTGCAGAACCTCAGCCTCAATAGCAGGACCCATCAGTCCCCTTCCCGAGCTGTCCATCCTGGTGGTGTCCCTGTCACTTGGATAGACCAGCTCTGGGCATTTCCCAGCCATCCCCACCTTGCAGACAGCCTGCGTGAGTGTCATCAGGACTGACTTGCAGGTGGAAGATGGTTAAGACTACTCCCTTGGCAGATGAGAGGACTGCAGCCATTTGAGCACTGGTGCTTATGGCATGGGATGGCCATGACAATAGAGAGGGGCCTGGTGAAGGCCTGATGGGTTGAGATAGCTCTGTGAGAGGTGCCTGGCAGCAGACTCTTCTGAAGAAGAGTTTTGCGCCGGACACAGTGCAGCAAAACCTTTCAGGAAACTTGCTGGCAAACCTTGCAGGAAGGATTGCTGCTGTGATCCCTCTCCTGTCTCCTTAACACCCAGAAGCTCTTTGTGAACAGCTTAAGGAGTGCCGCACGCTGGTGCAGGAGGAATTGCTAGTGCTGTGCTCACAGCAGAAGTGAGCAGCATGATGCCTTACAGGTATCGCTGGGCTGCAGCCACAAAATCAGAGGGGCCTGAACTGGCCAGCCTGTTTCTGCCTGATCTCTGGACACCTTCCCCATCATAGTGTGACAGCTCCATGGGAAACCAGGATTCCCTGGAGATCCTGGGGAGGGAGGGGGGTCTCCCTGGCGCCTCTGCAGAGACAGCGGGAGCAGAGCACCTTCGTACGTGCTCTGAGAGCCTGAGCGCCTTGAGGTTTTGCTGCAATTAATCTGGAGCAGCTATAAATCTGGAGCAGATGGCTTAAGTTCCTCCAGGGTTCGGAATAAAACACATCCAGCCTGATGTGTTTTGTTTGCCCACTCACTGTGTTTCTAATTGGAATGTTTGTAGCTTGGGAAATTGCTTCTTAGACTACAGTACCCATAGTCCTTCGCTGGCAGCTCAGCATAGCCTGTTAGTGACAAGCAAAACCTAGACCTCTGAACTGGGTCTTTCCTTACCTGACCCAGGCAGGCAGCTGGAGGTCTTCAGTCAAGCCTGGTGTAGCAGCAGGTGCACGTACTTGGTTCATTGGGAAAAGACTGGTGAGATCAGTAAGTGAGGAATGCAGCTGTGATTCCTTACCTTCTCCCAGAGGCCATTTCCAGACTGTGGTCCTAGCAAGCAGGGTCTCCTGAGTCTATTTCTCCTCCACTCATTCTCATCCAGAACTTTTTCTAAATGAACCCTGAAGTCCAGTTTGGGAGACATCACAAGGCAGAAACAACAAGCATAATGAACCATATTTAAAATGATATTTTTTCTGCCTTTGGAGTTTGGTTAATTTATAATCTATAAAAGTCTCTGCATAATTGTATCTTGATTAAAATGGTATAATTAGGCGCTCTGGATCTCTCTCCCCTTTCCCTAAGATTATTTCTGTCTAATTGCTTTAATCTGTGTTTTCATGCACCCACTAGAAAATCAAAGCATGCTCCCATGAGGATGCGGGTGAGAGTGAATAAAGCTGACGACTCATTAAGTGCAGCAGAGAGAGGAAACTGCATCTAAATCACCACTGCATTAACGAGGTAAAATAAAAAATCAAAATGAATAAATAACAAAGAGATAGAGGATTAAAAAAACCCCACCACCTCACAACAAAACAACCTGTCATAGATTTTAATATTAATTAAGAACATATTGAATAGCAAATTGTGTGTCATTAAAGTCAACTTCCTCCATTGTTGATGGAGAGCAAAAGGTTTGGGAGTTTTAATTCTCAAAATCTGGAGGTGTTTTGTGAAGGGGACAACTTGTGCAGAATACAGCCCTGCTAGCAACAGAATAAAGTTCACTGGGCAGAGATTGAAGGGCCTGGGTAGGAAGGGTGTCAGTCCAATCCAGCAGTTTAAGAGCAGTGCCACAATTAACCTGGACTTGAGTGAAAACTGAATCAGACTCTAGGAAGACCAACACCTGGATTCATGCAAAAAGTACTGTCTGTCTGTCTGCATTGCTAGGAAGGCTTAACAAGGCTCCGAAGAGCTGACCAAGTCCATCCTGTGCCCTAAGACCAGAGCACCTTCATCTCTCCATTCCAGGTGACTTTCTGTCTTATCATCAATGGTGTTCAAGGTACAAACTCTGCCAGCTAGACCCGGTAACCTACAAACAGGTCACTTACTTTCCTTCAAGTGAGAAATCAGGAGACCAAGATATTTTAAAAAAGCTCCTGGCTATGTCTATGATTTGTTAACATCTGCTCTAGTCTCCTGAGGAGAAGACCAAGGTAGCACTGTCCTCTGGTCTCTCATTGCAGGGGACACTAGCTGTACTGTTTGCTATTTGCCTAGATCAAGTGCAAAATCCCACACATTGCAATGCAGAGGGGCTGATTTTTACCCCAGATGTGATTGAAAAACTTTGTCACCAAGCTGTGCACAGCACTGTTTATTTTCAGCAATGCTAAGCAGCCCAGGCAGGGAAGTGTACGGGTGCAGCCACCCTTCTCTGGGATCTGGAACTGCACTGTGTGGCACAGACATGGTCCATGGCAGGGCTGGTGGTCCCACTGCCCAGAGCATGGGTGAGCACCATGATTTCATCTCAAGTCATCAGTGATGACATGATTTGCCCTTAACCCATCCATTCCCTCTTCATCAGTATGGGATATCATGAAAATGCACATTCACATGCAGTTCTGTAAAGGTCCTCAGCCAAAAATTGGTCAGTCCTGTCTCCTTGTGACATTCATACTCATTACTATATTCCAGTTCACATTTTTTCTTGCCATGGGTACACAGGTTTCAAAAAGCGAAGGCAAAAGGCATGTGAACATGGCAAGGAAAGCCAGGAAGAGCGTTGCTTGACCAGTGAATAAAAACTGTTGTCTCAGCAGAAGGCTCGTCCCAGCTGCATCCCCTGGACCCTGGCTGCAGGGCAGGGTCTGAAGTTCACCCTGACTGTGGGAACACTGCCCCTGCTCCATCAAGTGGGCACTTGAGTGCAGGGTTAGGGCACATGTTTAAATTCTCTGCTGGGTCACTGCCTGACAACTGCTCTTGGTCCCTCAGGGTTTCCCTGTCAGCATCCCATGAGGACCAAGCATGGAGTAGGACTAAATTGTCAGATCAGCACGGCAGCTGACAGGATAATACTGAAAAAGAAAGGAGAATCAGCTGCTTGCAGTCCTTGTGTTTAAGAAGAGCCTAATCTAATTAAGTGGAGACCACTATCAGATTACCAGCTCTCTTTTAACGTAGCCATTTTAAGTGATTTGGTGTATTTATAGTAGGTGAGTTAGGGAGGGCTTTTCTCTCTTGAGGTTATGCTTGTGTGTAAGGGAGAGATGTATAATGTTAAGACTCCTGCTTTGAATTAGTTCCCATCCCCAGCCTGAAAAACATTTTGCACAAGATTTAAGACACCAAAATCTGGTCCCAGCTACCCTCTTCCTATGCCTGTGAAAGGAAGGTCTGTCTGGGTTGTTTCTGAATCTTTCCCCAAGTCAGCAGCACAGAAGATTCCTTTTGGGATTAAGCTTTCCTTAAAGCAAATGTATCTTGCGCTACTATCTCAGGTCAGTTGATAGCCTTGAAAGGGCAAGAGGAGGGGCTGGTTTGCCATGGGCAGAAATCAGCAGCTGTTTTCTGTTGAACTTTGATGGGAGTGGGATGGACCTGTCACTCTCCGTGGTCAGAGAGTGAGTGGAGAGGGTCTTGGCCCCGCAGCCCAGCATGGGTTGCTGGTTGATGGAATGCCCCCAGTTTGCCTTCCCCCGATTAGTGCCTCTGGCAGCCTGCCCCCCTCTCTCTTACTCTCCCAGTAATTCCATCTCTGGGGGAGCTCCTGTGTGGCAGTATCTGTGTCAGATGATCCCCCAGGCTTGCAGGAGGGAGGAGGTGGGAAATGCTGGTTAGGAGCTGTTTCCATGCAGAACAACAGTAATAATCCTTAGCCCTTTATCTAAAGCTTTTACAAATGTTAATTCATTAACCTCTCACAATCACCCTCTGAGGTGAGGATTATTATCCACAGGATTGGACAGATGGGGGAAGCTGAGACTGGAGCGCCCAGCCTGAGACTGTGGGGCAGGAGGCAGTCAGTGCCACCAGGTCCTCCCTTGCCCTCCAAAAACTTGTCTCTCCTGTCCCGATGAGGGGTGGGTGGTTTCTTGGAGTCACCCTGTCTCTGACAAGAAGAAACCTCGCTGGCAATGTTTGCTGTTCATTTCTGGCTATGAAGGAGCTTTTCAAGGTGAGTTGGGACACCAAGCCTCATGCCTCTGTGCCACCACTGGCTTCCACCATGGGTGGGCTCGACCTGCATTGCACAGAGGCCATGGTACCACCCTTTCTCCAGGTGCTGAAGTCCTCTGTGTGTTTCTGTCTGTCAGGTCACTACCTATATCACTGCTTGTAAGCAGAGAGGAAAAAGGAAGGTGGGGAGAGAGACACAGAGAAGGGGAACAAGGCAGAAGGCCTAGAAATAAGAAACATTTTTGCCTCCTTCACCATCCCATCTCCCTTCCAACTGGGATTTCTTATACTCTTAATGATGTGTCTCATTCCTGATGTGAAAGATTAAAACCCAAGAGATTAAAAGATTACACAAAGTGGATGAGATGGACTTTGCTGCCTCCCTGCCTCTCGCTGGGACAGACCTCTGGGAAACTTCTCTCTCCTGCCTTTCCCATCTTCCTTCCCCTCCCACCCCTTGATCTTTACAGATCAAAAGGCCCTTGCCTTCTGATGGTTTGAGCCATTCTGGCCTTTCTCTGATCCTTGCTCAGGGGCAGGTGGAGAGAGAAAAGGTATGTGTGAGCTTGGGGGAGCCACTGACATTATGTCCTAGCTGTCTGTCTTCAGCGTTTTTCCTCTGAAGAACTCCCCTTGCCCAGGCAATCTATATTGCTGGAGAGCTCTGTGACAAGGCAGGAAAGAGCTCCAGGGCATCCTGAACCTATTGCGATGAAGGTACCACCCATGGTGATGTGAAGCCCCTCTTGAGAGGTGAGTGCATGGGAAGAAGGCTGGAGCAGACCAAACTGGTGATGGGTTCCTTTGCTTTTTCCTCCTCTTGCAGGGCAGGTGCCAGCACAGGTGAGGGACCCTCTGAATAGATCTTCAGCTCTGACAAAGGGATTTTTCAGCAGTCAGTATGACAGAGAAGAGATTTGTTCTCGTTCCCTCCTGAGGTGTTGGGGTTGCGAAGAGGAACATATTTGTTGCACTTTGGGTTGGTCCCTCCATTCTCTGCTTAGACAATCTGAACACCAATTGCTCTAGACTGCCTTCTGCTAATGGGGCCTTTGGGGGCTTGAACTGTCCCACTGTAGTTCCAGACCAGGGTTGGAAAACGCAACACCTTTCTGCCCTTTGATTTTGCTGCTCCCTCCTTGCTGAAGTTCACTGTTGCTGTTCTTGATGGCACAATAACCAACAGAGTCAGGACAGGGCCTGGCTCCCCCTGGGCAATGTCTACAATATCCGCAGCCAGGAGAGGGAGGAAGGTTGATTCCATGCCTGGAGGTACATCCCAGGAAAACGTCCTAGCTGTGGCATGCTCAGAGGCCTCTCAGCCTGATGGAGACAGCAGAGTACAGCCCCCTCCTCTTGGTCCACAGCTGTTAAGGGAGAACGTAGAAACACTTTCACCCTGGAGACTGTAAGCAGGTTAATGTTCAATGCGCTCATGGGATGCTGTTTCTGAACATGCTGCTCCTTGTAATGAAAAACGGGCCCCTCTCCATTCGGCAAAGAAGAAGGCATCAGCATAAAAGTGTGGGAACCATTCATGCTACGTAGTGCTTATGCAGTACTTGCCGTCTCCCACAGCCGTTGCAATGTGCAGCTACCCATGTAGAAGGAGCCTCATGTCTTTATTCCTGACAGCTGTCAGTCCCTGGAAAACAATCCCTTCCCTCCCTCCTCCTGGAGTCCCAAAGCCAAGCTGGGAGGCTGGGAGCACACGAGCAGGGAAGGAAATCTGCCAGCTTCATCTTTCTGCCTCTTGCTCTCTCTTTAGCTGCCTGTGAGGGAGGTTGCAGTAAAATAATGAAATAAAAGCCAAGGCCCAGAGAAAGCTGATTCATCCACAGTCCAGGGCCAGCGGCCGGCTCCAAGCAGAGCTGTAAAATCAATCTGTCACTGCTCACCGCAGTATAGATCAGTGGAGAGATTCTGACTGCAGCGAGGGCAGAGCCCAGCCTTCTCCTGGGGCCCGTTTTCCCCAGCCGTGGGACCCGGTTGTACCCCTGGGAGAGACAGGCAGATGGGCAGGGGAAGAGGCAGAGAGGGAGAAGGGCTGATCTGCTGTCTCTGCGAGCTGGAAATGCTCCCAGTGAGACTCCCTTCCCTGGCAGCACACACCGAAGGCAGCGCAGGCAGGCTGCGTGGCTGCCATCTCTGCCTGCTGCTTCCCTCCTTGCACAGGCAAAAGGCACAAGGGCCAGGTGATGGGGGAGAGGGGGGGAATGCACTCCTGCTCCCTACTCCCTAGGGGTACTGTCCACGTTGAACATTACCTCCAGTGTTCCCCAGCCTGGGCACAGATAAAAAATCAGTTTTATCATCACCTTAGTGACTCCCAGATTCTGGTCTATTCTGGGATTCAACAGCTCCCTGACATATGTTGGAATAATACTAGGGAATTGCTCTAATAAGGTCAGCTCCCTTGTTCACCCGTAACAGCATCTCCAGTCTTAGAGGATGTAGCAGCCCAATAGAGCAGCAGCTGAGCAGGAAGGTGTAACCCAAGGTGGTTCTCAGGGCTGTTTCCATCCCTGTTAAAGGGGCAGAGAGGTGAGGCCTGGCTGGAGGGTGGTGGTCTCAGGGACATCAGCACAGATGAATTAGAAGGTGATTCTTCTTCTGTAGTGCTGGACATACGAGAATGAGGTGCCTCTGCAGCTGACTAAAAGTATCTATGACGTCCTTAGGAGGCTTTTTTCCTTGGTGAAGTGTTGGTTGTTTTTTTTTTTTAACTTGTGAAGTAACAAACAACAGAGTCTGTCCAGGGCTCTTGACAAGGTCAGAGCCTCTGCAAAATAAACATGGGGGTGAGCTTCTGCACCCTCTGGATTATCATCTACAATGGGACAAATAAGCATCGAGGGCCTGGCTTTGGATCAGATTGAGGACCCAAATGTCCTGCACTGCTGGGGATGCAGTGCTTGCTTCTGCTTGTCTCTCGGGGCAGTTCTGTTCTGTTGGATTGAAGTATAGTTCCTGGGTCAGTGGGAGTATGAGCAAGTACTGTTTGATCCCCACAGGCCCTGGCAGCACAAGGATCCTGCCCCAGCACTTCTGAGTCCAGAATGATCTGTGCCAGCAGGAGAGCCTCTGGGAGACTCCTCCTGAGCAGACTGCAAGATGATCCTGGAGGAACTCAAGCAGGAACAAATCCTGCATTAATTTGGAGCTGGAAACCTTTTCTCCTACTTCAGCACCACCCAAGATTAGATAGTGTCTGTCCTTGGAGGAGGTAGAGAAAGATGGAAGCAAGTCTCTGTTCCTTTAGCTTTTAGCTTCAAAACAGCTTGGAGGAAAAACCCCATGGTCATAACCCCCCAAAGTGATAAAGACAAGGAAACTAGAATCTGTAGCTTCCTTCTCATCTCAGGTGGAGTGAGTAGCTTTGGCATTTAATCCACTGGGAACAGACATCTGCAGATGATCCAGGGAACATTCAGAAGTGCTCTCTGAGCTGCTCACCTCCTGTCTCTCTGAGGAGTGTGTGTCTGTGTCTGTGTGTTTTTTCCCACTTGGGTTTGCAGGTTTAGAGTAAAAGAGGATATATACATTTTCAACAGGGCTGATGACCTTGTGTGTTTGCACCTGGTGTATCGACTTGTTTCTTCATGCCATCTAGGTGATGTGTGTGATGCCGGGGGCTAGTTTTGTAGATGGGTCCTTTGCACTTGTTGCCTGTATTTTGAGGGAGGCAACTCATTCCTGTAGGGCTACTGATTGTTTGCACTCACACCACCACCACCCCCCCTGCCTCTGTGCTTGTGGGCTTGCTGTCCTGTCCTTGAGGCTGTTGTGTGCACCTGAGAAGGCTAGGGGTGGTCCTGTACTTGCTGGGTTTCAATTTGCATGAGGTTATTTCTCTTCCAACGGAGAGAAAAATGTGCAGGGGCATCAAAGGAGCTCACCACCCCCCTATAGATCTGCAGGTGTGAGATAGATGGGGTAATTACATGTTCTGTACTTCTACAGTAATTAGCAGGATGGGGAGGTGGGCCCACAGTTGAGCTTCTTTAAACTAAACCGGACATCACAGTATAACACATTTAATAATAACGTTGCTTGCAGTGGTATGTGTGTGGCAGAGTAATTCCTCTGCCGTTCTTGGACTGCATGAAGAAAGTTGTTAGTTTCCCATCAGAGGTTACACGCGTTTGTATGTCTGTACCTGTGTGCATGTGAGTGCATGTGGCAGGGTTAGGCATCTATTTTCCTAGAAGCTGTTGCAAACATGTTGATATTTATGCTGAGGGGAATGTCTTCACCCAGCTGTTGCATGTGTGTATGTTTGTGTGAGACGGGTGCAGATGGCGTCTGTTCAGCTGCAAGTGGAGGTTTCAGAGCATTTCCATTTGTTCTTGTGATGTCAGTGTGTGCCATGTGAAGGACACAGCTGGCACAAGAAATGTGGGTGTGAATTGGTCATGAGTAAATGTAGGTGTTGGGGCAGGTTTCCAACACCAGAGTAGCCAGGGGACAGAACAGCCTCTAAGCAGGGAGCAAATAGTCTCACAGCACTAGGATGGACCTCTGAGACCTTTCTGAGCAAGATTATATGATGTGGTTGCCTGGAATAGCAGGAGACTGGATTGCACATCCCAGGAAGCCAGCTCCCATCCAATGTCCTATGTTCCTAAGTTTCTTTGCAGCTGTTGCATGTCTGCGTGTGTCCGAGTGAGACAGGCAGTCCCTCCACAGCTGCGGTGAGTGCAAGGGATGCATCATGTCCCTTCAGTCATGGTCTGTGTGTCTGCAGGGATTATTTATGTCTAGGTGTCATGTATGTTTGTGCTTTCTGTGAAGGGGCTGGGGAGTAATTTCTTAAGAGTCAGCCTGTGTTTGGTAAGGTGGTTTCCTAGCAGGTATTGCCTGTGTGCAATATTTGGGGGCTGAGCTGCGGCTGGGTCCCCAGCACCTGGTGCACATGGATGATTGTTTCTGCCTGTGAGCAGGGTCTCCATCAGTGATGGCATGTGTGGGTTTGGGCATAGGGAGGCGGAAGGTCTTCCAGTAAGCTGTTTTATGCATATGAGGGTATGTGGTTGTGGGTGGTTTCTGAGGAGATGTTGTATTTCTGTGTGTGGTGATTTGTGGAGGTGTATGAAAGACAGTCTCCCCCAAGCAGCTGCATGCATGTGTTTATATGTGGATGAAAGGTTTCCCCCACCTCCTGTTGCATTTTTATGTGTCAATTTTCTCAGCAAATACTGCAGGGGCACATATCGAGGTGTAGTTTCCCACAGCTGTTGCACATACCTGTGTCAGTGGGTGTATAGCTGTTGCATGAATACGTGTGTGTATATAGCTGCTCAGCTTGCTTGTTGCTTGTACCTATATTGTTCCTAGAAGCTGCTGTATTTTCATGCGTGTGACTTGATGCTGAGAAGCTGTAGCCTCTGTGTGCGTGTGTGTGATTCCCCAGCAGCTGTTGCTTGTGCGTGTGTTCCTGGGAAGCTGTTCTATGTTGTGTGTAGCTCTTCAGCAGCTGTTGCAAGGAAATCGTGTCTGTGTGTGTGTGCGGTTCCCCAGCAGCTGTTGCATGTGTGCTCATGTCGCTGGTGGAGGCCCACCCCTTTCCGCCTGTACCCGAGCGGTGGCTGTGGCTGTGCAGGCAAGGAGAGCTCGGAACTGGCTGCATGGGAGAGGGACCTTCGCCTGTCACAGCCTTCCCAGCTGGGAGAAGCGGTGCCGGCTCTGATCCCAGAGTCCTATCAGCCGAGCCTGTGGCGAATTAATCACTCGCGTTTTAAATGCCAATACAGCCCTTTCTGCCTTCTTCCCCCAGTGATGCGGATGCGGCGAAGGCAGCAAATCCTCCGGCTGTGCGTGCTCTGCCTGGACTGCTGCTCCATCCCCGCCTGCCGTACTCGCGTGTGTGCGTGGCTGGGAGTGCTGCCTAGGTGCAGCCGGGAATGAGACAGCTGTGGGGCAGGGGACAGCACAGCTCCAAGCGGTGACACAAGGTGGGGGATAACCCCCCCCCACACACACATCTGCAGGGCTGCAAGTTGCTTGAAGACAGGGGTCTTTTGTGCCTCCACTTTGCCTCTGTCATGCCCCGTATGGAAACTGGGAGCAGTCGCCCCTCCAGAAGCAGGTATGTGTGCGTGTGTGTGCGCGCGTGTGTGTGACACAATTTTGTGTGCAGTCCTTGTGCAGCTGCCTCGTGTGTCCTCGGCTCCCTGTTGTCGTCCCTGTCGCCTCTCGGAGAAGCAGCTGAGATTGGAGGGGGAGAACCGAGGCGGGGGAAGGACAGGATGGATGGATTGCCTTTCTCCTCCAGCGTGCATGCACTCCCTGGGGGGTGGATGTCTCTGATCTGAGGATGAAGGCAAGGGGTGAGTGCAAGAGAGATGAGGAAGTGGCCGGGGGGGCGGGGGGAGATAATGCCCACATGGGGTGATGGGAGGGAGAGAGGCTTGGAGACAGGTCCCCCATTCAGAGTGTGCGTGTGTGTGTGTGTGTGTGCGCGCGTGCACTCGCTTAGGATCGGGATGCTGAATAAGTCCAGGGCTTGCTGCACGCAGCTGGGTTTGACTGGTCTGCTTCTATCCAGACCTTGCAAGAGGAGGGGATACATGTATGTGTATGTATATATATGTGTGTCTCTTTGTGTGTGTATACATACGTATATACGTATATACCCCCCCCACATACATGCATGTGCATATAGACATATAGATACACAGACATATATGTATATTGCCTGCACTTATGGGAGGGAGAAGGAGACAACCTCATCCCACAGCCCCCTGCTTCCTGCCTCTTTGCAAACTTTGTCGGGGAGCCTTTGCAGACAGTGATGTGTGTGTGTGTGTCTGGTGTGTGTGTGGTGTGTGAACATTCGCCTGGTTTGGATGCAGGGGAGTGAGTAAATCTCTGCTCTGCTTTTACACTGAGAGGCTGACTGGATGCAGAAAAGTCATTGCGTGGTGTCTGTCGCGTGTGTGAGTGTGCATGTGGTGGTGGTGGTGGTGGCTGGATATTTATGTAGGGGCCCAGGACAGCTACTTCAATGCATACGTAAGTGTATATGCATTGCTTGCAGGGTGTCTGCGTGCCCATTTATTCCACCAGAGAAAGGATGTCCACATTTTTATGCATAAGGATCCTCCTGCTTTGGGGCATGGGATGCAGGGAGGAGAAGCTGAATGAATGAATGGGAGCAAGAGGAGGGGGAAGGAGGAGGCATGGGGGTGGGGGAGAGACACGAACAGACGCATCCTATTCTCATCCCAGGACAGGCAGGAGTGCACAGCTGCTGCTGTTCCCGTTCCAGAGCCTGGATCTGGTTGGGAAAGGCAGCATAAATCTGCTAACGCTGCAGCAGGCAGCATATTCGGGAGCTGCTGTTTGCAATGATGTCTCATATGTGTGCTGGTGTGGCTCCCCCCTACCTCTGTGTGCATGCATGTGAGCACATGTGTGTGTATTGCATGTGTGTATGTGTGCGGAGGTGGGGGTGGCTGTGCACAAACAATATGCTTGCAAACATCCTTGCAAGCACCCAGGGAAGGAGGTACTGGCGATGGGGAGGAGAGCATTGCTCGTGCGCTGCGGGTGTGTGCCTCTTGCAGCCGTGCACAGCCCGCGGTCCATTGGCACCCACTCTGGGCTCATGCAAGCGTCCGCTGCTGGGGACCAGTGTGTGCACACACAGTGGGTGCATATATGCAGGCCAGACTTAGGAGCTGCTCCCTCTCCTTTCCCCTAAAGGCTGGAGAGCACAACCCTTCTTCCCACCGTGGAGGTAGGGAGCTATAAACCAAGCTATGGAGCCAGGAGATGATCGCTGAGACTGGGGGGAGGGGGTAAAGATTATGTAGGGAGTGGGGAGGAGATGGAGGGTCCATGTCCCTGGAGAGGGCCTAGGGGACTGGGGAGCCTGGCTGCATTGCATGCTGTGAGCCAAGAAATTTGTCATGCACTGGGAGGTGGGAGGGAGTGGGAGTGTGTGTGTTGTCGGGGAGCTGGGGTGGAGAGGGAGAAAGGGGGGCTGTGCCAGGGTATGAGGGGATTTCTAGTGGCCTGCATCCCTGCGCCCCAATCACCCCTCCCCCTCCCTCCACCTCCCTCCGGTTCCCTCACACACCATCACTTCTGGGTCCCGGGAAGCGCAGCCTGACAGCATCACTAATGTAATATTCAAAGGAAGCTTCATTTGCATGGATCATGCATTATTAATATATTTAAATACAGCCCCTCTTGCCTCCCCCCTCTGTGCAGACAGTACCAGCAGCAGTGAGAAAGCTGCAGGGAGTGGAGGGGTGCCGATGCGGTGCCGCGGGTGAGAAACAGCCACTTCAGTCCCACAGATTTCCCCAGCCTAAAAACCTTTCCCCCGCACCTAGCCCCTTCCCCACCTGCCACCCTCCTCACCCCATTATTTTCCTTTGGGAACTGGTTGGCTTTCAGGGCATCCAACCCAGAAGCATGCAGATTTGCTGGTATGAAGCAAGCTGCCTTCATTGCTCTTCCCCCGGCAAAAACTACGACACCAAGGGAAGAACTGTGGATGCGTGGCCTTTCCCTCTCTTCACCCAGCTCCAGGCAAAGTGGGTATTTGGGAATATGCTGTCTGATCCGCTGCGCCAGTGCAAAGCTAAGCTGTGGAGCAGAAGCCGCTTGGAGGGTAGAGAGGGTGTTTGGGAAAGGGGGGCAAAAGGAGGTGTAGTTTTTGCTGGGGGGCAGCTTGCAGTTAAAATAGAAAAGGTAAAAATCACAGGCAGAGGGGGAAGGCAGGAGAGAGGGAAGCATAGCCGTGATGAAGTGATGTTTGTTCCTACCTGGGTCATGTCAGAAGCCAGATGCAGCTCCAGGCAGAGTGCAGCTGGCTTACCTGACCCTGTTAAAGTGTTAAAGAGCACTGCTCACCTGGGAAAAAAGCTAGTGGTCACATCAGGGCCTGTTGAAACCTCCCAGTGCTGTCAGCAGCTGTGTCAGAAAATATCAGCACATTCGCTGAGAGAGAGAGAGATCCGGCTGCTCTCTCCCCCATCCCAAATACTGTGTTTTTTCCCTTGGTCCCCTGTAAGTGTGGGCCTCAGCTAAGTTGTTTCTTCTATTAGTGTAAGGGAGGGCAGAGGACATGGAAGGAACACCTCTGTCCCCATGTTCTTGTGAGCTGATGAGAGGCACCCTGCTCTGGGAATGGGATGTGATGTCCCCCAAACACCCTTGCAGCCCTCACCCATGCCCTGGCACCAGAGTACAACAGGAGCAGCTTCGGTGCCAGGCAGATGTGCTCCAGGAAAATTGCCTTTTCTGGGAACAGAGGAGCTTTTGCTTTTCTCCTCCACAGAGGCGCAGAGCTGTCCTGAACAGTGAGGGACCCCAGGCTGCTGGCAGGTATGGGGAAAGCTGGAGCTTCCCAGACAGAACTATGGGTTCTGCTGGTGGGGAATGTCCAGGTGGGATCTGATGCTAAGTTGCAATGGGTGTTTGAGCTCTCTTTGGGGTTTTGTAGGGTCAGAGCTGTGTCTCGTGATGCGTTTCCATGTGGGAAAAGGGGTGAGAGAGGAGATGGAGTTGACCCACTGAAGCAAGGCAGGCTGAACGCATGGGAGCCACCTCCCATGCCAGAGGAGATGAAGTCCTCTTTTTGAGCTGGAAGGGGAGACTGCAAAGCTCAGGGAGCAGACCTAAGTGCTGTGATCCACCTCCAGTCCTTTCTCTCAGTTTCCTGCAGCTATGAACCAGACGAAGGCTGTCTTTAAGGTCCCAGAGGAGTTAAGCTTGGCACTTTGGAGGTGACAATGACTGTGGGACTGCTGTTGCATTTGCTTCCATGGTGAGATGGTCTGGCAGCAGTACAGCTTCACTTTAATAGAGCTACATTTGTGTCCTGGCTTTCCTGTGCTAGTTTTGTGGCTTGCTTTGCCGTTCCCTGACCTCCTCTTTAAGGGATTATAGCAGTTCTTTGGGTCTCCTGGGAGCTCAGGGGGTACCTTAGCCATTGCCTGAGATGAACTGCTTTCCACACAGACAGGACTGACCAAATAATTTTCTGTCACTGAGGAGAAATGACCTCATTTGCTCAACAGTCTTAAGCCAAGAGGAAACCCAGTTCCAGCTGACCAGCTGAGGTACAGAAGGAGAGAAGGGCAGCTGTCACTCTTTCCACAGCATTATAAGGGGTGGGAAACAAGCTGCTAGGAGCCAGGTTGATGTGAATGACTTGAAGGGTTTGATCCCTAGATGTTGCCTCTTGCAGGGAGTCTTTAAGTTTCCCACGCAGCCCTGGTTTGGATAGACACAGTGGCTACATGGTGCCTTACAGCATAGCACCAGTTGCCATGGAGATAGGTGCAGGATCAAAACCCAGTGGAGGAGTCTGTCCTGCTGTTGATGGCGAGGCTCATCCATCCTCCTCTGCTGACCCAACTGATGTACTGGGGCCATTCCTTCCGTTTGCAGTCACCTCAGGGAGTGCCCACCTCTCATGAACCTGCTGCTTCTTCTCCCTGGGGAGAGGTTCTGTGTGTTGAGAGAGTATCTTGAGCTGTATTGGTGCCACACGTATGAAGTGAGTTAGCTTTCCAGACATCTTTGTACTCAAGTACATCCAGAAACGTCAAGCCTTGAAGCACAAGGGAGGCCTGAGTCATGTTATTTCCAAGGCTTTAGTGAGACCAGTCTGGAAAACCTGGCACTCAAACCTGGGTGCTACGCTAGCTGAAGGAGGGTGATAGATTGGAGGGAATTCAGAGAAGAGCAACAAAAATTATGAAAGGGCTGGAGGGACCTATTTATGAGGGGATCTTAAAAGAACTAAATATGTAGAGCTCGACTAAATGATGATACGATAACAATTTACCAGTATTTGGGGACTGTAAACACCAAAGAATGGAAGAGATTATTTAAGGTGGTGAAAGACCGGTGAAGTCAGAGGTACGGGATGAGGCAGAGCAAAGACAATAACATTTGACTGGCTCTGAGGATACGTGCAAGCTTCCTGGTGTGAGTGCTCAGACCAGCTATGAAATAGTCTGGCAGGTTTATGGAGACGCAACCGCTTGCAGCAAGGAAACACATGGTAGTGAAAAGGGGTGGAGAGAACAAACCAGACTCAGCCACTGGTGGAGGTGGAGTAATCTGCAAGGCCTCTTCTGCATATGCAGCATTGCCAGGAAAATTTGGGAGAGATGTTTGATTGTCTTTCATGTTTTATTGATTCCCTGTCTCACAGCTGGGGAGAACCTGCAGACACTGTTGTTGAGGGAGCAGAGAGGTGGTACAGGGTGAATGAGCACACAGCCTGATGGAGGTACAGGACATTATTCCTTCCATCTCTCCATCCTCTCTGGCTGGAGAAGCAATCCTGTGGGAAGTGCCTGTAGGTGAAAACGGGCTTTGCCACAACAGCTTTCTAGGGGGGTACAGGCTGAATCTGCCAAAGTGAGCGGTTCCCTCTTTCCAGACAAAGATGGCTTGGCATGGGATCTGTGGAGTCAGGAGGATTTGACCTCCCTCCTCTGACTTCCTAGTCACAGATGGTCCAGAATTGGGACAACAAGGTCAGAAGGATTAATACCCCTCCTTTTTTCCCCCCCATTGCAGTCACAGGTCAGGAAAATTGAGTCAGATCATAATAAAAGGATTAGTGTGAAGAGACTGCCGTGAATAGTGTGATAGACAGGTCAGGGAAATGGAAGGGGAATCAAGGGGGCTGACCCTGTTACAGATGGTCTGCTGAAAGGGCTCTGTATTTATCAACAGGAAAAGAGGATTTGGTCTTAGAAAGTTTGGAACAAGGTATCAAGGGGGCTAGCACTCAAGCACAGATGTTATTCCCAGCAAGGATCTGTACTGGGATGACTGATTGAAATGACCTCAGACCTCCTTCCAGCTTTAGGGCAGAGGGGAGAAAAAAATCATTCTTGGAACGGGCTCTGTTGTTTGCTCCCTTGTCCATCCAGCTCCATTATGATCTAATGCACCAAAGTGATATTGTTACTCATAGCCACTATTTGGTCATGATTTCTGTGTCAGTCTGGCTATGGAAAGCCATAGGAATATAAGAAAAACCCTACTGAGCCAGGTCCAAGATCCTTCCAGTCCAGTATTTCCAACAGCGGCTGAAAGAAGGAAGAGCATAAAGACAGGAAAACTGCACTAGGAGCACTTCTCAACACTCTTGGCTTATTCGTCCTATTGTAGATGTGATGTGTGACTGAGCAACCTTGAGCTAGAAGATCTGTTGTACACTTACGCAGGTCTCTACGGATTTATTTCTTCCCTGAATTTGTCCAGCCAATTTTTGAAGTCAAGTAAAGTTTATCATCCACAAAATCTCAGAGTAGGAAGTTCTGCAGCCTAAACATGCAGTGTGCAATGCAAGGCCTCCTGTCATTTGTCTTGAACCTGTTACTTTCTGGTTTAATCTCCTGACCCTTGATTCTTGGGTGGGAAGAGACTGTTAACACCTGTCCCCTCTACCCTTCCTGTGTCATCCATGGTTTTATAGACCTGTCTAATTTTATGGTCTCTACTGTCTCTTTTCCAGTAGCCTTCACCTTTCATCTTTCTGCATCCATCAGCTGCCTCTTTCTTGGCTACAGCAGTGCAGCTTTGTAGTGACAGAGGGACATGGGGCATTGCTAGGTGGGAAATCACATTGCAAAGATGAACTGTTCCAGGTCCCACACAGGTGAAGACTTTTGTGTCAGCTGCAGGGATATGGTGTAGAAGGAGGTGAAGAAGCTGGGCAAAAACTCTGAAACCAGTTGAGGGTGCCCTTGGCCATCAAGACAGGACTGGGCAGAATCCTAGAAGGCTTGAAAAAATAGGAAGAGGAACTTTGAAGTGGACCTCAGGATGTGGGGATAGCTTCTCTGAGCATGGGTGGTGGTGGTCAGCGCAGGCAGGAATTGGGACCGGTCAATACAGAGCGAGTGAGGGAATTGAAAGGCCAGAGGTGATGGAGATCTGATTGGAGCTCTGACTGAAGGATGTCCAGATAAGTAGATTGGTGGTGGGACAGTCTGTAGGCATGAGAGTCTTGGGAAAATATGGCTTGGATATTCTGCTGTTGTGATGGGCAGTAGAGGAGAAGGTAAGAGGACACAGCCTGCCTATGAGGAGGCTCTCAGGCCTAAGCACAGCACAGGGACGTCTTGACCCACTTGAAAGAGATACCCAAGAGTCAGCTCCCAGATCAGAATTAGGTTTTTCTATGGCATGTTGAGAGATTTAGCAACAAAACCCTTGCTGAAAATAAAGTTTTCACATATTTCCTGGCTAGCTGAGACCCTCAGCAAAGTGATGGAGAAAAGATTATTGAAAAAGAAACATCAGCCATCTTGTGAGTGGTCTTCAAACAGAATAGGTTCAGAGGGAGGAAACAGGCTCATGCCAGGAAGAAAAAGGTCCTGGTGGGGTGCAACAACTTTGTGGTATTGGCGGGTACAGAGAAAGAAGAAGGTGCCTGCAGTAGCCCTTATGATATTTCCTACAGGGAAAAACTGTTCTGAGTAACCTTTGAATTAAGGCCTGTAGGGGACTGAGGTAAGTGATGGAAAATCTTAGATGCTATCAAATGTGAGCTGGACCAGGACAGGCAGCAGGGACAGTGAGGGACAGTACTGTCAGCAAGGGGAGGAGATGAAGGGAGATGTTTGGTGTGAAAGAAGGGTCAAGGGGTGAAGGCAGAAAGGCCTGAACAGCATCAGAAGGAGAGACAGTGGTGGTGAGATCTCTGTAACAGCCATTTATGCCTCAAGATTTCAGTCTGTGCTCCCCACTGGGTACCTCTCACGGGGCAAGGAGCTCTTCTTCAGTTCCAGCATCCTGTTCCCAGCCTAGGCACACCACGGGACAGTGCAGCTGCCTTGCTTTCCCTTACAGACCACGGAAGGTTGTGGGATGTGTTGTATCACACCATGTGTGTATAAAGCTCTTCTGCCAGTAGTCAAGTGTGGAGATGGCAAAGGAGAAAGGTATTTTTTCTGCCTCCCCTCTCACCTTCTGCCCTTTCCTTTCTTCTGTCGCCTCCCCCATGCTGGTTGTAACCTTTCTTCCCTTCCCTGTCTGCTTACCTAACACCGGCTGCATCCTGTATATGTTTGTTTTCCTTTAATCCATGCAATGGATCAGTGACAGACCCCCACTGTAATATTTTAAATCAAAGCCCTTTATCTTGAATTGAGCAAGGTCAGGAGAAGCTTCTTAAAGCATTGGTTGTATTTTCTGTCTCTGCCTCAGAGCAACTTAAAGGATGGCTCAACAGGATTAGTAGAAAGTGCAAGATTGGACAAATGGATTTGGCAGGGGCTGGCTGGTGGGCCTGGGGGAGTGGGAGGTTGCTGTGCTGGGAAGTGGGAGAGCTGGGCTCTGCTCAGGGCCTACGTTGTTGCCTGCTGCCCACGGTGCCTCTGGGCACGTGAAGGCAGCTGGGCTGATGCTGAGCACAGTCCTGACGCTGCCCTGGGAGAGAGCAGTCTCAGCCTGCAGCACTGTTCTTTGCTAAACAAGGCTACTTAGCACTGGCTGGGTGCTTTAGGGCCAAGGCACAGGGGATATCGTTCTATGCTTCGGGGAACATCGCCTCAGCACAAGCCACTCTGCAAAGCCTAGAGGGACACACTGACCACAACAGAGCTATGTACAGCTGGAACAGCATGGGTCAGGCCTCAGGAGCAAGCCAGGACACCATTCCCTGCAATCACAGGTCCTTGTGGCAAGCTTCCCACTCCCTCCCCAGCCTGTTGGGTGCTGCCAGAGGTGTGAATTAGCAGTCCAGAGGTGCTGTCATTAGACTCTTGCTTACTTGGCTCGGCTTCTTCTGCTTCCCTCCTTCCCTGTTCCGTCTTATGATTTTGCAAGCGTATGTTTTAGAAGAAAGTGTCAGGCGTGCGGGGTGACAGTGGGGCAGCTGGCCATACACGAGCTCTCCTTGCAGAGCCTGGCTGGCACACGGTGCAGCCCCGACCAGGCTGTGGCCTTTGCTACCCCAGCACCTTGCTGCTGCTGGCGGCATCAGTTCTCTCTCCCCTCCTCTCACCCAGGGTGTCTCCTGCTGGCTCTGCGTGGGGTGGGAGAGGGTCTGCGCCAGGCTGCCCCTTCACTTGTAATGACCAAGCTGATTTGACCAGTGTACCCAGCCACCTGCCTGTCTTGTCCCAAGAGAGACCCATCCCTTCCACACTGCACAGTCAATCTGCACTGAGCAGGAGCCCCAGTCCATTTGTTCTCTGCAAGTGACTGCTTCCCTCCTTCACCTGAACCCCCTCTGTCCTGTACTGTGTTCTCAGTGTACTGGTGTGCTCAGTGGTCAGAAAGGACACTCATGAAGAGCGTCTTCCTCAGCTGCAGCCAGCTACTACAGCCTCTTCCCCATCAGGCAGACACTCCCTCCTTGCACATGGTGTTCACAGGCATACACCCATCACGTATATGTGCACACATATGGCAGCATGAATTGAGCCTTTGAGGCAACAGAAAGTCACACAACCTTGACCTTGCTTTCCCAAGCCTCCCAGAAAGATGGTATGGCTGGATTAGCCAGGGACATGGCACTCCGCCCCCAGTGCAAGGATTTCCCTCACAGAACTTGCCACGCCGTCGTTTTCTCATTAGCAGCCCTTCTCCTGAACAGATGAAGGGTCTCTCTGGCACCATCCTCCTGCACCAGCCTGAGTGTATATGCCAGGGCTCATCTTCAGTCTGGGGCACCCCAGCCCCTCAGCATGTGCTGCCTGTGGGGGAAGCTCACGCCGGTTCCCCACAGAAGAGGATTTGCATGCATGGTGGGGGAGACAGCCTGGCCTGTTTATTCTTAATGTTCCATATTATCTCCATTAATAATGCTACCTCTGCCTCACATGCTAATTAAGCCTCAAGATTGTTAATGTAACAGGGAATTTGGGCAGAGACCACACAAGACTGGCTGGATTAAGTTAACCTTATGGACTGTTAATGGATCTCCTGGAGGGGAATTTCTGCCTAATGAGAATCCAGCCTGAATGCTAATCAGGGGCTTGCTCTCCGCATGTCCAGCCGAGCCAGGAAAGCTGGCGAGGCTGCAGGGCAGGACACGGGGGAGGCATCAGCAGGAGCTGCTGGTGAAGCCAAGGAGGAAAGAGAAGGGTGCAGGGCTGAAGGGAAAGACCTTGAGGTGATGGAAGAACTGGGGTGAATGGAGTAGTGATGCTGGTGGTGCTGCACAGGGGAGAGCCCCAAACAGATGCTGAGGCTGGCCCCGCACTCTTTGTGGTGGGCATTTAAATATTAACAGAAAGGGCTATTTCCCCTGGTTGCGATTGCCAGCAGTGAAAAGGTCACCCAAACTGCTTTAGCTGTGAGCAGGGCTCCTCTCTAGGCAAAAAACCTCTGGGAAGATCCTGGCCTGGCTCTTGGAGACCTGCACCATGGGTTGTGGCTGCTGCTACCTGGCAGATCAGAGCACTGGACTTGCCCGGCCTGTTTTGTTTTACAGTGTGGGGAAAATGTCGGGGAAGGGATCTGGCACTTTGCACACTCCTATGTGTAAAGAGTGCACTGCCTTGCTGGTGAGCAACAAGGTGAAAGGCTGGGTGTCTGTTCAGAAGAAACCTAGGGACAAATTAAAGGGGGCAAAATTGAGCTTAGAAGGTAGGCTTTCAGTGTATAGGGTTGGGTGAAGTTTGGGGATATCAGGGATTCAGAATTGCAGTTGAGGCAAAACAGATGAAGCTTAAGTGTTAGGCTGCTTTTTCAAGGCAAAACTGTATGATGCTGGTCTGTATGAAACTGGGTCTTGCTGGGAGGCTGTGAAGCCTTCCAGGGAATGTCTGCATATTTTCACATTAGGTTCCTGTGTGCTACTTTTGCTCTCCAGAGGGAATAGGTGCGGAGTGGGATACAGGTCAAAAGCAAAGCCTGAAATGGAGGCCAGTTGTTTGCATTTCAGTCTGGGGAGTTGAGTAATTTAGATCAGCCCCAGAAAGGGTAGGGTGTCTGGGAGGAAGGTAGTGATCTGCAGAATTAGTTAAAGAAATAAAGAAATGGTTTTGGGGTTTTGTCTTGCTCAAGTACCACTGCCCCAGAAGATGCTCCAAGTGGGCAGGCTCCGTGCTTTGGATCCGAGCCTGAAGGTTACTCAATACATATGGGATTTGGCCGAAGGTTTAGCCTTCTGATGTGGGAGCAATGACAGAGCAGCTAAGTCGTGTTGCTTTGGCTGCAAAAGTGTGAGTTTAAGCCGTGCTAACCACAAGCTGTGTGGAAGGTTTCTTACACCAAACCCAGCTGTAGGTGATTCTGGCTGGGGAACTGAAAGTCAAACAGGTATCACTGTAGCTGCAGGAGCCTCTGTATATCCCCGCTATAGGGACAGCTGTCTCCTAACTCTGTTACCTTGAGCTGCCCTACCTGAGCTGTGTCAGCTTTAGATGGTCCACAGCTTGGATGTGAGCCATGAATCTGGTTTGTAGTTTGGGGTGGAGGTTTGTGGGTTTGGGTGAAAGTTTGTGGGTTTATGATGCAGTTCCTGGGGTTTGGAAATGGGTGACAGGGACATGGAATGGCAATAGGTCCAGTTCAGGTTGTCCAGTGAGGTTTTTCTTCACTTTCTGGCTCTTGGTATGGGAAGATACCAGGGAACTGGAAGGAAAGGAGTTCCCTTGCTGTGTGGTGGTGTGTGGGAGTTGGTTCCCAGGGCAGAGTACGCTGCTGCCAGTGAGTGAGGGGAACTGAGGGAAGGTGAGAAAGGAAAAGCAGAGACCAGGAGGAGAGGCAGTGCAGGAGCCAGACAGACTGTTCCACCCAGGGAGTGATCCTGTCCCTGCAAACCTGTATGCACCCAGGGGTGCACGCAGCACACTTACCATAGTTTTGTGCTGTCCTCATAGCATTGCTTTCACAAGGATGCTCACTCTGCAGGTGTGCAGTAACACACTGGTGTCACACAGAGGCATAAATGCTGCCGCACAAGCAACAAGACAACCCACAGAGGACACATTGCTCCCTATGACACCTCACAAATGCACTGGTGTTTTCAGCAAAGAACAGATTTGCATACATACGCACTGTTCACCCTATAGTACAGCACTTGGATGCACAGATGTACACATACACATTTCCTACATTGATACTGGGAGTCCACTACCCACAGCAGGCACATACACAACACCAACACACAGATGCTCACCAGACATCACATGTTCCTGCACACCCATGTGCACACATGACACCACATTGTCCATGTTGCCCCCTTTCAGCATTATCCTATGCAGAGGGACTCACTCATGGCAACACTGAGAGACACATGTGTTTTTGTGTCTTCCAGGTGTCCTTGCATGCCAGCACAAAACTGGGAGGAGAAGGTGAGGCGAAATGCATCCCTTTGTGATGAACAAGGTGAACATTGCACCAATATACACATGCAAACATATATACACATTCCCCTTGTCTCCTGTTTGCCTTGCTTTCTTTCTCCCTTTTTCTTTGTTTAGCCAGTCACGGTGCTTCTTCCATGCCCTTGAAGCACAGGGGGAGGTAGTCTGGAGTTCAGTTTAGGATGATGAGTCCCTTTTCCACTAGTGGCTCTCTTCAGCTGCTTAGCTCAGTGCTAAGTATCTCAGAGATGAAGATCCTCCTTGCCTATCCATGCACAACACCTCTGTGTTACTTCTCAGCACCTATTAGAAATCCTGAGTCCAAAAGCCTCTTTAAATTGCCCTCATGACCGTACTTTAACCCAAGTAGCACTTCAGGCCATGGTGGCTTTTCCAGGTTCAGCAGCATCTGTTAGCTTTGACCAATGAGGCAACCGCACCTCCACTCTGCTCTGTACAAATGCCTTGCTGAGGTCCAAAAGACTCTCCCACTTGTCCCCTCTCAGCCTGCATTATTCATCTCCTGTAATGCAAAATGGATGTTTGTGGGAAGAGGCATGCAGGTACAATTGAGCATAGTGCCAAGGAAGAGACCTTCCTAGCAGCTGAAACTGCCTGGATACGTGGGGAAGTTTAGCTGAGAGAGAGGAAATTTTTACTCCTTCAAAGTACTTCTGAAAAGTGAATGGTGGTGGTGGTGGTGGTGGAGGGAGAAAGGAAGAAGGGGTGGTTTGGAGGGGTTGAGATGGTGGCGGGGGGAGCTTCCCCACGTGTTTCTCCTGGCTCCTCTCGTACTGCCTCACAAACATGTGTGTGGTCCACGTGTGGGGAGGTGGGAGTACTCTGGGGGAAGGTGTGGAGTAGGTGGTTTGGGGAGTGGAGAGTTTGCATGCCTGAGTAACGGTGGGGAAGGTGTACTTGCATGAACTGGGAAGGGAGCTGGAGGGTGTTTGGTGAAGAGCTGTGGAAGCCGGGTCCTGGGGCAGGCAATGTGTGGGAGGTCAGGTTGCTCCTGGAAGAGGCTATTGCAATGTACATTTCAATGACTTACACTGAGGTGTGGGAGTATGTGCTTGAAGCCCATGCCCATCCAAAAGCACAGGACAAGAGCTTGTGGGACTCTATTTTCCCTCCGTGTGGCTGGGGCTAGTCCCCTGACTGCAACCCCTGTGCTCCCTGTGTCCAAGTCACCCCCATGCCAGCCCCTTTGTGTCGGTGGGCTCTTCCTTTTGTACCTGTGCCAATACCCACTGCTCCAGTGGTTCCAGTACAGACCCCTGCACCGTCTGCCTGCTGTTGCACCAACACCCATCTGTTCTTCCCCCCTGGAAACCCCATGCTTTCTCATACCTCTCCCATTTCCCTGGGGCACGCAGGTACATGTGCTTGCCCTGATGCTGAACTCTGATTGCTCTCTGTCATCTGCTAGCAGTATCATGCTGTGACACTACCGAGCTCGTTAAACAAGTCTGGCACAGTGCTCGCTGTGCCATCCCTGGTGCTGGGCCAATTTCCCCTCTTTCTTTCACCCCTTCTTACCCACCTCATGCATCTTGTCTGTCCTGGGGCCTGGGGGAAGCTGGCGCCTTCCTGGCTGAATCTCTGCTTCCCATAAGGGTTTATGCACTTTGCTTAGGTTTTGCAGTCACATCCCCTGATGCCCGTATCAGCCAATTCCAGGGGCTGGTGGGACCTTGCACTCTTTGTTACATGAAAATTATGCACATCTAATGCCAGAAGAAAGGAGGAAAGGGGAAGGGATGAGTGTGGATGTTTTTACAGGCTTTCTGCTCCAGAGACTTTGCCCTCAGAAGCTGCGATATGTGTCAGCAGACAGATACATGGGCTTTGCTGGAAGATGGTGGAATGGGCAGAACTAGAGAAAGTGCAAAAAAGAGGGAAGATGTCAGAGATGGAGGCAGTTTAAGCAGCATTGGTGTGGCGGTGGGAGGGGCATGTGTGCATGTGCCCCCGTGCAGGTGCACAGAATAATACAACTGTCTCCAAAGTGAGTTCCACCTTCATAACTTTCCAGAGCAGCATTTTTTTTGTGTGTGAGTGATGCTGGCTGCTTGCATTTCATGTGTAGTTTGTGTTTGTCTGCCTGTGTTGGATGCTGATGAGTATTTGTGTTTTCCATGTGACAGAATATGGCTGGTGTTGATGATGCTGGGGCTAGCATTTAGGATCCAGAAGGATGGTATGCCTCTGTGTGGGATGAGTTAGGTAGGTAACAGTATCTGATGCGATCAGTTTGTATGCTGCAGGCAATTTGTAAGCATAGTATATTTATCTGTGATATGCAGCCAGTGGTGCTTGCTTGACTTATGTTCCTAAGTGCATGAGGATGTTTTATGTGCTTTTGTTTTCTCATAGATCTGTGTGTTGTGATACACTGGTGTGCTGTTTGCACTGATACAGGGGTGTGTGTGTGTGTATATGTGGCACTTTTTCTGGTCTTTGATATGGAGGTAGACTTATTAAATTATGTGCATTTGTGCAGTGACAGTTACTACAAGTGGTCAGGAGTTTGTGTGTGGTAGATATGTTCAGATATTCAGCATGCATTTGTGCAGTGGTCAGTATTCACTGTGCTGTATGTAAATGTTTTGTCTGTGTACTCATGAGTGGTGGAACAGGCTGGGTGCAGTTGATGTGGTTGCATGATAGTTGTCTGAAATATCTTGTATGCATGTTAATACAGCTGTGCAGCCTCATAGGTGCAGGATGTACGTGATGAAGAGAAGCACTTCACCCTTTGGAGGGACTCTGAAGTTTTAGGGGATGTATGCAAGGTGATGCATGGGGGTATGAAAAGGCCAGGTGTGTGTGTGTATGCATGCGTGCACGAGTGTGTGTGTACAGCGTTCCTGCAGGGGGGCGTGCCTGGGAGATGTGAGCAGGGCTGGGAGGCAGCATGTCTGTGTGCGTGCAGCCGCGTGTGTAGGCACACTTCACCTTCTCACAGAGCGGCTCTGTCAGCACCTTGCCCTGCACTGGGCCAGGTGCTGTCTCCTTTCTGTGTGCGGTGGTACAGCTAGACTCTTAGGATACAGGCCATCCTCTTTCCATCCTTTAAATCTGTTTCCATCCATCCGTCTGTCTGCTCTGATGCCCGTGTCCAGTTGTCTGTTCCCATAATCGCCGATAAGCCCTGACTAGCTCACACCCCACACTGCCTGTGGACTCAGCAGCTGTGCATCTCTCCGTCCCTCCCACACACACGCATTCACACACACACCCTGGATCTTCATCTGTGGTATATTCAGTTGCCATTGGAAACCTAAGAAAGAAGTGAATCTACCCTCCAAGTCTTAAGCTGGTGGTTTTTTTTCCTTTTTTTTTTTTTTTTTCCCTCCCCTTTCCTCCTCTCCCTACAGAAAGCGAAGTCGCTCACAATGAATCCATGGCAGCTTCGATCGAGCGGTGAGCTGGAGCACCTACTCACAGGCCACTCCTTGATGTGACTGAAGAGAGGCCTTTCCCAGCGCTCAGCGAGGAGAGCAGAGCCCTGGATATACCTCCCGCAACCCCGGGCACCCCCAGCACAGGCACTGCGAGGTAAGCCAACCTTGGCACCTATGTCCGTGCACCTCTCTCCATCCCTCCCTCCCGCTCGTTGCTTGTTCCCCAGAGGTGCGAGGGAGGGGAAAGGCAGGGGTTTCTGCTACGCTGTGAGCAAAATCTAGGCTTTTATCAGCTCCCCCCCCCCCAACAGAGAGCTGCTGCCTCCCCTCCAACCCCCTTTCCTTGCAGCTCTGCATACGTGTGCAGGGAGGGGGTGCTTGCAGAGCAGCAGGGGGAAGAACTGCGGGTCCCCTGCACGCAATCCCGAGTGCGTTCCTCTCCTTTCCCATCCCTCCCTTGGCACCCACCTGTCTGCTCTTCTCCCTGTGGCATTTCCCCCCGCCTCCCCTGTTTCTCGGGAGAAGGGGCAGGCCGGCTGACGCTGCTGCAGCGGAGCAGCAGGCTGGCTTGGTCAGCAGCACGGCTGGGCTTTGCGGCCCTGGCCTGGGTCCCCTCAGGGATGCAGCTTCCAGCAGGGCAGGAGTGGACATCATGTTGCTGGGAGTGGGGCATGCAGGGGGGGCGCTTCACCCCCTTCCTCTTCTCACGGATATTTTGGGTATCCCGATTCCCCACGGAGGGTGCTGGCCTCTATTTCCTAGCCAGGTACCTCCTCTGAATACCCAGCCCAGCCCGGTACAGCTTTTGGGGTGATGGGCATGCTCTTTGTCACTGCTTATCTGCTGTCCCCTGGTGCTCCTGCCTGGCTGGAAGGGATGTTTTCCTGCCGGAGACAGCGTGTTTCATAAGCTTGGAACACTGTGTGCCCTGCACAGGCAGCGAAGGGGCCCTGTGCTGAGCCTGACCCATTTTGGGGCGCAAAGCTCCTGGGAGCACCTGAAAGGGCCTCCCGCCGCCTGGGGCTGCCCTCCGTGCCCCTTTCCCCAGCTCCTCTGCGGGGAAGGCAGGAAGATCAGCTGCACTATTTCCATGCCATGTCTGTGCCGCTGAAGCTGCTGTGGCATGGGGATAGGAGGGGTGTGGGGAGCAGCTGTTTCTCCCATTGCCTGGGCAGGCCCAGACGTGCTGCTGGCCCTTGAGGGCCATGAACGTGCCTGGAGGTACCTTTTCCCAGAATAAGACTCTAAGGCAATGAGCTGCTGGCAGGGCAGCAATCAGAGGGCATCCTCAGAGGAGCAGATTTTAGAGGGGAGGTTTGGGGGTTTGCACCTGTCAGGCTGTGGTTTCAGGCTCTGCACAGACTCTGGCAGACGCCAGAGTTTTCTGAGTCAGATTTTGGGGCTGCTGTGTTTCTGTGAGGGGAAGTGTCTGGCAGGGTCTGTGCTGCTGTGCAGCCCTGGCAGTAGTGCTGGTGTGGTATCCCCTGAAGGAGGTGATGGGTTGCTCCCCTCCTGCCCAGGTGCCACCTGGTGATGCTGGCAAGGAGAGTACACCTTCCAGTGCATCTCCCTGCTGCCGCAGCAGGACCTTGCCATCAGCATTCCCTGGCTGCAGTTCCTCAATCCCCCTTCTCTGACTACCCCTACACTTACCCTTCCACCCGAACTGCTGCCTTCAACTTCTGTCTGGTGATGCCGGATGGTCTTCTTCCTCTTTTGGGGTACCCCTGAGCCCTGCTTTTCCCCCTTTCAACAGCACCCCTTCCTCACTCCCTCTGCAGTGCTTCCCATCCCTCGTGACCCCTCAGTGCATGCCGTGCTGGGCAGGAACAGCTTTGGGCAGCCTCAGGAAGGGCTGATGTTCCCCAGTGGGATTATTTCTGGATGTTGCTGCCAGCTGACAATACTGTGAAGTGATCTTTTCCCCTGTGGTTTGCACCCTTCGGTGTGCGCGAGCGCGTGTGTGTTGCAGGTGATGGAGTGACTGTAGCGTTGTTGATGTGTCACTCTTCCTCTTGGCCGGGGCCTGGCAGGGAGTGTGACCATGCAGTTGCACTCAGTTTCATTACTGAGGAGTTTGCAGAAAGCAAGCTCTTCCTGGATGGAGCTTCTGAAGCCATTTGGCATTGCTTAAATTCCTCAGCCCTCTCAGGACATGACCTTGGCGCTTGCTCAGGGTGGGCAAGACAATAAATTCAGCTCTAGGAGCTTGGTACTGGGTCAAAACTGCTGTGGCTACACGGTAGAAAATGCTGATCCAGTATGAACTCACTCTGCTGCTTCAGATTTGTTTAGAAAACAATGTTGGCTTAACTCTGCACTGGCAATGTTTATGTTGCGTTGGGTATTATCTGTCTGCACAACTCTAGCTTGGTGCTGGCTCAAGTGTTGTTTGTCCTTCCACATCTGGCACGCACTCCAGATCATGTGTGCTCTGGCTAATTTGACAGATGCAACTGTATGCCGCAGCCAGCCTGGTTCAGTCCCTCCTGTCAGGCAAGCTGGTTTGAAAGAAGGTTGAATTACAGTCTTAGCAGGGAGCAAGCCATGTCCCACACCAGGCAGCTGCCCTCTTTCAGGAGTTACAACAGCCCTGGTCTCTCAGGTGCCTTAAGAAGTGATGCACGGCGAGGCAGAAACCCAGCTCTCTGGAGCTCCATTTCTCCTAGCACCCCCCCCAGCTCAGGGGAGATCCTAGAGAGACAAGTATGTCCTCTGGCTGGTGGCCACATCTCATTTTGGCTCTTCCCAAGGGCTTTTGAGTGGTGTCTTGCACATTGCTTGCTGCCCTGGAGAGTGTGTGTGCAGGGATGAGAGGATGACACCAGCTGGGAGGAGGGCAGGCATTGCGCTGAAGAGGGAGGTAAGGGTTGTCTCAGCAGGACAATGTTGCTCTCCAGCCCTGATCACCCCACAGCCCCATGGCTGTTGCGCAAGGCCCAGGAGAGTTACCATTCCTCATAGGATCATGCTGACAGAAAACTGGGTTGCACCATGGCTGGAAGCTGAGACAGCCCCATTGGAGGTGGGTGCTGACTTGGGACAGAGCAAGAATGCAAACCCTTGCTGCTGGACTGCAGGGACTGTTTCCAGATCTGTCACTCAGGTGCTTGTGCTGCCGAGGGAGGTAGTTCTGTTTGCAGGAAGGGCGGAAAGAGCAAGAAGGTGGTTAAGGGTGGCTTGCCTCATGCTTGGGTGTGAACACGTGCAAGTCTCTGGTGATAAAGAGGAGCATTTGCGGTCTGAATTTTGCAGTCTGAAGCCAGCTTTACTTTAAAGCCCAGCAAGATGAGGTTTTGGGTGTTGAAGCCAAGAGATGACACTGTCTGCAAAACCTTGTTGCTAACATCTTCTGAATCTTAATCCCAGCAAGGTCCCCATGCTGTGCCTCAGTTTTCCCTGCCTTTACATGGGGCAGGCTGTAGCTACAGACACTGGGAGAGAGGAGGTGGAAGGGAAGGAGGTATGTGAAGGCATGCTTACCGTTTGCGCGGTGCTTCAGGCTGCACAGAGGGATGCTGTGGGGAAAGGGAGGTGCAGCCTGTGGACTCTGCTGTCATGGCTGCAGGCTGACGTTTGCAGTGGGCTGGATGCTGGAGGGGAATCCGTAATGACCAGGGTGCTGTGTGCCAGGGCTGAGGCAGTGATTCACTCAAGCCTCTGTTTGTTTGGGAAGAGAAAGGGAGTTTGTGGCTTGTCACTTGGGGAACAGAGTGGGGATTCAGTAGCGGAGGGCAGGCTTCTTGGCTGGGCCTCCCCAAGCAGCCACACCATGTGTCTGTGTGTGTTTCAGGGGAGCAAAGGGGACCCTGGTACAGGCTATGACTGGTGAACGGCAATCCCTGTCCTCCATCACTTCACCTCCCCCTTGCACCCTCTGCACAGCCACTGCTGAATGGCCAAGGACAGCCCTGAGACGCACACACATGTCAGACCCATGCATGTGAGGAGAGGGAGAGGAGTAAAAGACTTGCTAGAAGCGCATCTGGATGGGATTTGGGCTACCTCCCTGCCTGGTTTAGCCCTCACGTGGTAGCACAGCATCTGTGCGGGTGTCCATGCTGCTTCATCCCAGCCCAAGCGGGCACCTTCAGCAGGGTTCTGCCTGGTGTGTGGGGCCAGGTCACAGGCTACGGAGTCACGTTGGGCTAACCTGGGGGATGAAGACCTCTTCGTTCCTTGAGCTTCTCCCTTGCCTCACCCCTGCTGTGCATCTTCATGTGTGAGCCCTGCTTCGTTTCCTGGAGGTGGAGACCTGCAGGCAGTGAAGGGGAGGTGTTTCAGAGGGAAAGGGGACTGCAAGACCTAAGAGAAAAAGGACAGAAGCAGTAAAGGAAGAGAGGAGTGGAGCAGGAGGCAGGAAGAGAGCAGCATGTCCCTGCAGTGAGAATGTGGTGTAGAAGTCTCTTGTATAGATATTACAGGCCAGAGTTCAACCTCACAATGTTTGTACTGGGCACAGATGCTGTCTGAAAAGCTGTGACAGGAGGACCAGCTCTGCACAGGGGACTGCTCATGTCTCATCCATCTCCTTAACCCAGGGAATAACCAGTCAGAGATTCCCTTCTCCTGCTCTGAGCTGTCTTCTCCTGTGCATATTCTTCTGCTCCTGATATGGAGGTGAAAGCATGGCTGAGAAATGCCTCCCCATGTCCTCTGTCCTCCTGGCCGTGGCTCTGTGAAGCCAGGGGAGGTGAGTGCACTGCCCAGCACTGCTGGGAATTGCCTTGCTATGTACTGGAGGGATGTTGGTGAGGTCTTAAGAGGGAGCCACAGGCTTGCCTTTAGGACTGCTCCCCAGAAATACTTATGGCCACATTGCCTCACATAGGCAACGTCCACAGGGAATGAATTCAACATGCTACACGAGGCAGAATTTTCTCTACAATTGCCCCATCAACATGTCCCAGAAGAACTGAATAGCAGCAATTAGGTAAGAGTGATTTATGGAAGTTTCTCTTCCTCTTTTACAAAATATACTTGAGTATGTATCCATCAGATAAGGTAGACATGCCAGGTCTGTCATAGGTTAGGTAGATTTCATACAGATGTTCTGTCATTTTTGATAGGAAGGTGGCAGTTTTCAGAAGCTGGAATGCTAGTGTTGGCTTGCAGGCAAACATGTACCCACAGCTGGTCATGTGTTCACTGTGACACAAACCTGTGGGTGCTTCTTGCCCATCTTGAGCTTCCTCCCTGTTGTAGGACCAATGGGCCATGTGGCTTGGAGTCAGTGGCATATCAGGGCCATCAGGCCATGCCCTGATTTGAACTCCTATGCCTTTTAAAGCCAACCAGCATGGTGAGAGCTATGGAGAACCAGCCCTGCACAAAAAGAGAAACACTCATATAATGGGGCTACTTGTTTGAGTTCTGCAGCATTTCCCATTGTGTTTCATGTCTTGGGGCTGATTCAGTTGAAAGGCAATCAATGGAGCTAACAGCCCAGCATTGTTCTGCTCACCTTCTGATTTACTTCTTTTCATCCACACTGGGTTTCATCTCCTCCCAGGTTCATGCGTCCCCTAGCACTGAGGTCACTTTCTTTTTGTTGCACCTTAGGCTGTATATAATCAAGCTAGCTCCATTCCTGCCCTGGATCTTCTGGGGTCAAGATGGAAATCACTATTCAGCAAGAGACCCAAACAAATGAGCAAAACTAGCCTGGCTGGTCAGAACAGGGTGGAAGTTATCCAAGAAAACTCGCACTGATCAATTCCAGTCACCTCCTGTGTTTAAAGTGACTCAGTATCTCCATTTTTAGGATGTTGCTGGGGAGCTGAATTCTCTTATGATTTCTGTTCTATCAGCCGTCCCTACCAACGGTGTTTGTGAGATTCTTTTCCCATATCTGCTTAGATGAGGAACTGTTGGAAACCATGCTGGTAGAATAATGGGTGCTGGGACAAAGCCAATCATAAAAAAACCAAAACCCACTGAAAAAAAACACAAAACCTCCCCCCCCTTTCCCTGAACAATAAGTTATCAAGTCCAGATGGTTAAATCCCAGAGTTTGGAAGGAGCTTAAGTGATTGAGCTGCTAACAAAAATATGCAATCTCTTGTGGAAAAAAAAAAAGCTACTGATTCAGGGAATTGGAGAAGACCAAATGTTGTACCTATATTTAAAAAAGGGCTCCAGTGATGATCCAGGGAATTAAAGATCAGTAAGCTTTGCATCTGTATCTGGTAAACTGGTCGGAACGATAATTAAAAGGCAATGCTTGAAGACATCTGGAAAATTGTGGTCTGGTAGGGCCTAACCATCATGAGTCTGGCACAAAGAAAACTGCATATTGCTGATCTCCTACAACTCTTTGAATGTGTCAATAAAGCAGTGGATAAAGGAGAACCAATTAATACTATGTATTTTGACTTCCAAAAGGCTTTTGAAAGATCCTGCACAAGAGCTACTAAAGAAGCTAAGTAGTCAGTGAGAGACAAAATATTGACGTAGATCAAAAACTGAGTAGGAGACTGAAAGAATGAGAGGATTAAACAGTCAAGTTTCACCATGGCAAAAGGTTAACGTGGCCTCCAGGTTTTCTTCTAAATCCCACATGATTTACTGTATTGCTTAATGACTTGGAAAGGTGGGAGGAGAAGTATGCGATATGAAAATCTGCAGATGAAACAAAGTTATTAAGTTGGCTGTGGCCAGAAAGAGCTGTGACAAATGCTGAGGAAAGAGAGCTAAGCTAAATGAATGCACTGCACTCTCATGAATGAAACTTGACATTGATATGTGCAAATTCATGTGCGTTGCAGGGCAGGTTTGCAACCCTTTAGATATCCCCAGTGGTACTGAGTGAAGGGTATCAGCCAAATTTAACTGTGGGCAGATATCAGGGAGCTCTTTGCAGAGCTCTGCCCTGTGTTGTGCTGTGGAGGCAGTGAGTAGAGAGTACTCTGGAAGAGCTGCGAGGCTCTTGTTACACCTGCAGTGCTGCCTTGTTTGGAATTGCATGCTGAACAAGGGTCAGCCTGTTTCCAAAGGGATGATGGAGAATTAAAGGGGCTCTGAGATAAGACAGAAAGCCTATGAACATCCCCAAGTGAAGAGATGGAGGAGACAGGTGTTGTTAGTGTTAGACAGCAGACTGGGAGTGGATGTTGGAAAGAAATAAAATTATGAGACTTAGGAGTACATCTGTCCTTCCTTTCCTCACCACAAGGGAGTGAGGAAATGCACAGTAAAATTCAAATGCATGGGATTCAGGTTCATGAGGTCGGACTGTGGAGCTCTGAGTCATGAAATTTTGTCGGGATGAAGAATTTAGAAAGGTTCATAGCAGGCTTGTGTATTTTTGTGCAGAGCAAGAATACATAAATGAGCTTTACCTAGGAATGAGCCCAGTACTGGAGACTCAACCTTCAGGTTCTGTCTTCAGAACTTATATTAACCTGCAACTCGTAACAGCAAATAAGAAAATGAAGATAGGAGCACATTATCCCTCACTTGTCTGCTTTGAGGTTTTGCTACCTTTTCCCCCCAAAATCTGGTGATATCTTTCACAAGAGTCAGTGTGGACATCTCTCTGTTCTGGAATGGTTGTTCCCCAGCATGCAGCTTACCTTAATAACACCTGCTGGGACATGAGCAGTGAAATTCTGGTCATGTCCCAATTCTTCCTAGCATCACCTGTGTTCAAGAGCATCTTGAAGCTTAGGAAAGAAAGGGGCTAGATTCTCTCATAACATCAACTGGCATAATCGTGTTGAAGTCAGGAGTAAGAAGCAGGGTTTTCAGCCTCTGAGTCTGAACTCAGTTCCAGTAAAAACCAAACAACACAGACACACACACACATACAAAAAATGCAAACCCACCTAAACCCTTGAAATTGCCTGAGATCAGAAACCTAACCTGGAAAGTTCCCAGACATTCCTGGGAAATTGCCCGTGCTTTCACATCCCGCCTGAGCTATGGATGTGGGAATCAGCGCCAGGATAACAGAGTATTGCAGCCTTTCCATTTGCCAGGCCAAGCTGGAGCCCAGAATTAAAATCTGCTGGGGCTGAAGGGAAAAGAGAAATCCCTGAGCCTATAGAAACTCTGAAACCTTATCTGATTATTTCCTCCTCTCTTCAGTGTAAGAAGCTGAGTCTATAAACATCTCCCCCCTGCCCTACAGCATTCCCTACCCAGGAGCATGGTCCAGTTACTTTTTTTTTACTGAGTATATGATATACGGTCCTGAAGTCATCAACAGCTCGGCTAACTGAGTCTGTTCACAGAGTTTGATTTCTAGCTATTTGTGTGTAGCACAAACAAATCTCAGACTCCTTGTAAGTATGTCTCCTTCCTGGGCAGCCCACGAGGTGTGAGTGGAGTGACTCTTTGCAAAGGGAAATGTTTTTAAGCCAGGAAAACAAACCACTGAGGATCATCTCTACATGCTGCTCTGCTGGATCTCTGAGCTATCTTGTGTTCTTAGAGCTGTGATTTGTTTCGGTGGGTAGCTCAGAGCTACACCCACTGCAGCTGGTGTGGATAGAGTGGGAGCAGCCAGGCTCAGGCTCATGTGCCAGTGCCAACAGACCTGGGGTCAATATCACACCTTTCCACAGGGTTAAAAGCTCCTGTATGGCCGGAGGGATCTTTGGCAGTGTTTCAAAGCAGACATCATCACAGACACTGCAAACCTCTGGGGTGGAAGCAACATCTCCAGCACCTCTCCTGGAATCCAGAGGCTGGGGACTGCGGGGGCTGAGAGACGCTGACATCACCCCTGCTGCGTGCCAGCAACCCCAAGGCTTTGGAGATGGCTTGATCACCACTAGTCTATTATAACACCTAAAAAGACCTCTGGGATCGAAAGATGATTGCATCTCTCTGCTTTATTACAGCAACCAATGAACCTCCAGGGCCAAAGGATAAATGCACTGTCTCTGGAGTATTATAGCATTTAGAAACCTCGCTCACTGACTCACAGCTCTCTTCTCCCCTCCACCACCACCACCCTCAAGTTGTCTCGGCATCCAGCCACCTTATCTACTGAGGTGTAGCTGGATAATCCCTGTGCTTTTACACACCTGACTGTGTGCAGCGCTGAGATGAGACCACACTACCTTTTCACTTGTTATGGTACCGGGGAACATCGGTGTTGGATGCATTTGCTACCCTTTGCTCTATGAGTGCAGCAAGGGACCACTGCAATAGACCATTTCTACTCTTAATACAGCATCTGTGAACCTCTGGTGCTGCTCTGCTGTGGCAGATGATCTGCTCTTGCCTATTACAGGGTGGGGGCTCTTCTCACACTGTTACGAATGTTTCATAAGACAGCTCAGCACCTGGGAACAGCTGTGTCATATCAGCAACTGGAGCTTACTGATGGCAAGGGGGATGCTTTGAGTGTCCAGTCAGTGATCCTGGCATTTAGAAAGCACAAATTAATTTCTTAGACACCCCAGAGAGGTGGAGCTCTGTCATGTTACAAACCTGGCTTGTAGATTCTGGGGAAAATCCTAAAAGCTTTTGGTAATAGAGGTTTTAGTGAGTTTAATGCCGACGGAATTAAAAGTCTCTAGGCACTTGCCGTGAATGGATTTACATCAGGGAGATTAGAAAAGGGAAAACATTACTGGTGTCCAGGAAACTCAGGAGAGCAGCTGTCAGCTGGTTTAGATGGAAAGTTCCTCATTGGGCAGGCGCCCCGACAGCCAGGCAGCACACATGCACACCCTGCGGGGTCGGCTCGCACGCTCACGGGCTGGGAACAAGTCCCAGGGCCCATTGTGAGTCATGTCACACATGAACATTTGCAATGGGATGTTTGTGCTAGCCAGTTTTACGGACACATCAAACGTAAGTGAATGCAGTAGTGCACTCTCCATTTTGGCTGGCATGCTTTTACACAAAGACCCATATATACACCTCACCCAAGTGCTACTGGCCTTTCCCAGCATGTTCATTACTCTTCACGCCTACTGAGGAGTGTGGAGCAGGACCACCTGCCCTCCTCCCTGCCTACAGAGGCACACCGCATTGGAAGGACTGCAAAACAGCCTCTTCCTTCATGGATGGGCCTTTTGTTGTCCCCTTCCTTCCCACCAGAAATGCACCTGGCATGTAGCTGTGAAGTGTAGCTATAAAGTGCAGTTAAAGGGGACACTGGGCAAGATCCTTATGGAAGAATTTTGTGAGGTTTAGTAAATTCATAGTAAGTTTTGTCCAATTCACAAAATCCACCATATTCAACTTGTCTGGGAGAGCAATGTAGGAAGACATCACTATATGTTGGCCAGGTTCTGCTCCTTTTTCCAAGGCCTCAGTGTTTGTCACAGCTGGAGAAAACATCCTGGGGCCAGATGGCCCTTGTCTGTGCTCTTAGATAAGAAAGGCATGATTCTGGAGGGTTTGGCCTTACTTGGACTTCCCTGCTGGGGCTGGCTTGCCTAGGCTGTGCTCTTTGCTGAGGGATCATAGAGGCAACAGAAGAAAAGACACTAAGAGACCTACAGGGAGAGTGAGAAGGGTTTTGGCCTTAAGTGCTGAGCTGGTTATACTCCTCTCAGGAGGGCTCTGAGAGCTGATTTGTCTGCTGTCCCTCTTGTTATTTCTCTCCAAAGTCCTCATCACTTGTTGGTGCATCCTGTTGAGAGCAGAGATCAGGGTTAATTCACCCTGGCTTACTCCTTAAGTGGGACATGATCAAGCTGAGGACTCAATTCAAATCCTGCTTCAAAGATCTTTATCTCCTCTGCATCCTTGGAGAGCTGCCTGGGAGATCAGGCTTTGCTAAAGCAGGGAGCTCCCTGCTCCAGGGAAGATGGGCTGGAGGGAAAGCAAGGTACCTTGCCAAGGCAGGCAGGTAATAACCTGGCTTTATCAACTAAGTGCTCACAAACAAGCAAGCCAAGGGCAGAGTTACCCTTGCTTTGTAGGGTGAATATAGTGCCCTGTCCACAACACAGTGTGTTGAGCTGGGATTCATGCCATCCCTTTTCTTCCTACACACTATGGATCACTGCCTGTTGGCTCTGGGGGGATGGGTGGGAGGGAAAGGCTGCTGGGGTGGTTGACAGTACCCTCAAAACAAGGTATTGTGTATTGAGTACTGGGGCAGGGTAGGCATGATGTCTCTGATGGCCCTCCCAGTGAGTGGGTAGATGCCACCAGGGGGTTCACACAGGGAGAGGAGGAGATGGGAGAGAGGAAACAGCTAGGAACCAGGGTGAGCAGTCTCAGTGCCTCCCCAGGGGGCCTCTTGTGTGCTGGCAGGAGGTGGTGGGAGTGCAGGGAGTCAGGGAGGGAAGGTGAGGAGGGGACATGCTCTGTTGGCAGGCTGGCACCCCATGAACTGGCAGGGAGCAAGCAGGCATTGTGGCACACAGCCCTTGTCCCTAGGCTTCCACTCATCTGCTGGGAGATGCACCTTGGAGAGAAGAGGGGCTTTTTAAAGTAAAGCACGGGATTTAGAAGCAAAAATACTAATACGGTGACTGGGGGCATGGCAATGTACAGTGAGCCATCAGCAGTGATGTCTGGGCAGGACCTGGAGCCACCCCTGGAGGTGTGGGCTTAATCTGTGGTGGGGAAGGGAGTAAGTCTATCACTTACCCGAGGAAGGTGTCTGTCCCGGCACTGCTGAGGATATACTTGTCCTGCAAAGGTATCGCATCTGAGCTGTGGAGCATGCAGGTGCCTGCCTTTGGAGGGGTACACAGTAAGACTGGGGCATACTTCTGCATAGGTTGCATCAGCACTGACAGAACAGGAGCCACTCCAGAAATGGCTTTGCAACTGGCACTGCAAAAACTTTTTTGTCCTTCCTGCATCCTGGGTGAGGGAGCTTCTATCCCACCATCATCTTGTCATCTTTCTTGAGGCATCTCTGTTTCTGTTGGTCTCTCCACAAGTGCAAAGAGAACATTGGTGCAGGTGCCCCCCCTTGCCAGACAGCCGTGCTGGCTGTTGTAATAAGCTCATTCAGGCAGGATGTGTTCGCCCTCTGTAAACAGTAGTCACTGTCTGTTCCCAGGCAGAACTGTGCTTCTGGAGGACATCTAGCACAACTAACTCATCATGACAACCAGTAGCAACTTCAGGCTTCTTTCACAGAGCTGTTTGTGGAATCACCTCAGCCCTTTAGCACAAGATGTACACTTGCGGGAAGCCCTGCCACTACAGAAGAGAGAGGCTTCTGCTTTCTGCAAGTGGTGCGTTCCTGGCAAGTGCTGGTCCACGGCTAACATGTTTGTCACTGACAGAGCAGCTATCAGAGCTGTAGCAGTAGCAATGGGCAAGGCAAGTTGTGTTGCTGTGAGCTTTCTTAGCAGGTGTGAGATGGGTGAAAGGGGTTCTTCAGCTCCATGGGACCACTGAAATACACAGGCTCTGCAGCTGTAAGGATGCTATGAAGCTGTCAGCTGCAAAAGACTATGGTCTGCAGGCCTTGACTTAGATGAGGGCAGGTTCATGAATGTGTGATGGGGCACATTCACCACTTTCCTGGAGATGGGAAAAGTCATCTGAGGGCAGCCCCTAGGATTTTCAGGACCTGTCAGTTGCTTTCTGGTGCTGAGGAAATCTGACATTTTCCTATTGGGACTGACCAGCAGAGATTCAAAGCTGTCTCATTTGCATGATTAGCAGTGTTTATGCTCACTGTTTTTTCAGGGACTGTTCTGTGTGTGAAACTGTATCCTCACCACAGAGCACTGGGCTGAAGAGAGTATAGTGGAGGCCAAGTGCATCGTTGATTTATTAGAAGAATACAACATTGCCTGCAAATCCACATGGATATCAGCATGGTTTGTATTATCTGCATCATGGTGGCATGTTACATTCTCACAACACGTGGGAGGGTGAGAAAGGGCAGACTTTTCATGGGCAGCTGCCTCTGGACATTGTTATTTTTTACTGCATCCCTGGAGCTGGTGAGCCTGGTAGTGTTGCAGGGTGACATGTATGAGGAAACCTGCCACCAAGCTGGAGGACCCATGAGGCTGTATCTCGATGTAGCCAACAAAGTGAGCTGCTTGTTGTTGCTTTGATGTGATCATATGACAGTTTGATGCTCACTGGTTACAACTTCCTTACTCTTCTTTCCTAAGCACTTCGAGGCCAACCAATGTATTAATAAATTAGAGGGATTAAAATAAACAGTGCTTTGAAAATCATTAGGCATCCCAAATGCGTGGAAACAAACAGCAGTTGAAGTAAAAATACAAAATGCAAATAGGCTAAGAACTGGGCCATAAAATATTGTAGCCTAGCCCTGGGGCAGCTCTGGAAAGAAAAAATGTGTTTATTTCCTTGTCTTTTTGTATTGGGACAGATGAAGTAGTACTGGGGTACCATGAATGAGGAATGGTCCCCGTCCCAGTTCCTGCAGTGGTACATAGACTGCCCCCCACCCCCCGCCCCGTGTCTTTCCTGGCTGCAGAACAGCAATGTGGGGAGATGAGGCCACAAGAACCAGCCACAGGGCTGAAGCTAAGGCAAGATCTGAAGCCTACAGACTGGAGACCATCTGGGTGAGCAGCTGTCCTAGGCAGCTCCTTCTGCTGCTCTTGGTCTTGACCCTCACCCTCCAGGCACTGCATACCCAATTCTCTCCTCCTCTCAGCTCATTGCTTTCTCACTCCAAGTCCAGTTTCTCCTTCCCTCTCTGAAGATCCAGGGACTGACAGCCAATTCACACAGCATCCATTTAATTTTCCCTCAGTGGTACCAAAGCTGGTCCCCCAGCATTGGTAATCACATCAGCAGAAATTCTGGCTGCTGTCAGGGCAATGAGAGACCATGTTACTCAATGACTATTCCTCTTTCTGCATCCTGGCCAGGGTGATGCATTTCTTGTTGTGAACTGCCTTTTTTTGTCAATCTGTGCCAGCTCACAGGCACACTGTAACAGCACTGTCCCAATGAGGAAACACAATCCCCAGGGACGTTACAAGGAGTACAAGCAGTGGATGGCAGTGTGGCTGATGATCTGATTGTTGTGATGTTTTGAATGGTGGTTATATGGGTATTACCTGAAACAGTAAATGTTTGAGAAATGCATCAGAGCCACACACGCATCTTTAATGTATTTAAAAATCAGTGGGGTCCTGCTTAAGAAGTGGAAGTAATGAGGGCAATCAGTTTCAGCTCTGTGACCATAGGATGATTTTAGGCCAGAGAAGCACTAAGGAATCACAACTGGCTCATGGTCCCAGCTCAGCAGGGAATGCGGAGATTCAGTTTTCCAGGCAGTTGTTGGAGGTCCTATGTCGGTGAAGGAGATATTCACTGCCTGTGGACTGAGCAGCCTGTCCATACTTGGAGAAGACCGTGTATTCATGAGGAGGAGGAGGAGGGGTTCATCTGTGAGAAGTCTGCCTGATTCAGGAATTGCCTGGACCATCTTGAGTTTCTCTTGCATGACAGAATTCTCAAGCATCACTGACCAGGGAGAAAGCAGTCAGACAATAAGAGAAAGCTGGCCTAGGAAAAGGCAGAGCCTGTCTGATAATTGAATACTTCTCCCTGCCTGGACAGCATGCTGCGAGTGGAAGGCATCGTGAGGCCAAGTGCCTGCCACTGCCAAGGGACTTTTCCCCTCCACACAGCCACTGAGATTTCTAATCCAGGCTGGGTAGGACAATGCTGTCATGTTAGTAACGGTATAACTCTCCTAGCAGTCTACTGGTGTGACAGAGTCACAAAGAGGGCAGTGTAGGCTGAATATACACTCATGCTTGCTAAGCCTGTAATCCCAGCTTTGATTTTCTCTCCCTCTCTTTCGATTTTTTTTTTTTTAATAATCAGTTCAAACTTAATAAAAGTGATTCAATAGTTTCCTGTTTATTCTTGGCACAGCATCCAATTTGGATTGCACAGGGCAGAAGGATGGGGGAGAGAAGGAAGAACTGGGAAAGTGGAGGCTGGAGAGTGTCCCTGTTTTCTCCCTTCATGGAAACTAAGGCTGGTATCTTTCCGTGAACCTAAAGGTCTTGACTCTTTCCCTCATGGTCAGAAGAGGCTGGTGATCAGCTCTGTTTTCCCCTTTGATTTAGATCTTCTGTGGCTTTCTTATTAAAGGTTCAGCAAATGTTAGCAGCTGATGGGAAGTGTTGGGTGGTCTGTGGGATGGAAGGAGGCAGGGTCTTGGACTTGTCTGGACTGTTTGTGGTTGTTATGCTTGCATGAGACAAGAGTCAGTACTGGAACTAAGACCTTTCAAGGCTGTGCCTTGCAATTGCATCTGAGCCTGTGTCTGCACCTCCTTGAGGCTGATCTCTTTTCTCTGCAGATCCTAGCAAACCCCAGATATTCCTCACAGCCCAGGCAGCTGCAAGACCTGCTGTGTGGCTGATTCCAGCACATAATGTTTTTCTGCATCCAAACCCTTTTGACTCTGTCTGCCCAGGAATTTGACCATCTCTTCTCAGAAACTGCTTGGGCTGGGCAGTGAGACTCATGGTTGGGCAGTAGTAAGAACATAGACCGGGAATTGCTGGATATGTGTGTGAAGACTTTTGCCCAAGGGCTGGTGTTAAGAACTGCCTTGCACTGCTTTTCTTGCCCTGGGCAATCACGGGCCTGAGTACCACCTCAACCAGTCTTGCCTCAGGTGCTTCTTATAGGGTGAGCCTCCTCCTTCTTTGTCTTCAGTGGTAGGCACAGCTCTGCTGAACCGCTGTGGGCTGCAGGTGGCCATGCTTTTGGCTGGATGACACTGAACACGGGAGACATGGAGCAGGTCATCCGGAATAAGCAGTTAAACGTGGACTGGTGAATAGGAGGAGGGTGAACAGGAGAGGGGAGAAAGGTCAGAAAAACTAAAGATCTGAACAATTGTGGAGGGCCATTATAGGACTACTGAAAGATGAGTTCAGCTAACCTTGTGCTTCACCTTGTTTAAATATTGTCTACACATGTCTCGCTGTGGCAGGACTGGTCCTGACTCCCAAACACTGTGTTTCGTGACCCATGTGTGGTGCTGAGACATCCTGGTATAGAGAAAACAGCTCCCTCTGAAGCTAGGAGGAGCTGTGGGGCATTCTGGCAGCTTGTGGGGTGGTGAGTGATGGCAGGGAGCATGCTGTTGTGCAGGATCAGTGAAGCACTGCTTATCTCTCAAGCTGTCTGCTTCTCTTACTCTTTGTGAATCTCTTCTCACTTCTTCTTCTCATGTGCTTGTATCACCTCTCTTTTCTTTCCCTCACTTTCTCTCTGTGCTTGGTGCATGGCCCGGTGAATATAATCCGTAGATAACCCTCTATTCTCTCTTTTCTCTCCCTCACCATCTTTCTCACTCATCCTTTCTTCCTGTCTCTCACTAACGCTCTGTTGCTCTCGCTGCCAATTTATTCTTCTCTTTCCTCCCACATTCTGTCCCCGTTTAATCAATCTCAGCACAGGCCTGTTTTCCACCACAGCTGCTGTTTCATGCTTACTCCCATGGAGGGAGGGTGGGCAGTTGTGCTTTTAAGGTACCAGGTAGGAAGCAGAAGAGCTGAGCTGAGACTCTTTGGTGGCCATGGCTGAGTCGCATCACCCATTCTGTGGCTTGGCTCCTTCCCTTTGACATGGGAACGCTACAGCTATGAGTGAATCTGCAATGCTTCAGCGTTGTAGGGTTAAGGTCTGTGAAGCTCCTGGAAGTGGGCTAGAGCTCTGTGGATGCCCATGCAGTGCTTGTTTGTCTTTGGTGCCCAGTTAAGCCTAGAGCCTTGTGCCCAGGCTGACACATTGGAAGCACATTCTCAGCCTTGCCCATTGCCCTACTCACAAAGTTTACCCCATCCAGTCTCTCATGAGAAACAAGCCCATGGAATGCAGTTGACAAGACTCAGACATGGAGGTTTGATCTGTGGTGATCCAGAGCTTTATTCCCTGCAAACCCCTGGAGACTAAGGGCAACTCCCATTGCTGTAGGTGCTACCTTTGCAAACTAATCACACTGAGATCCTGCCTCTTCCCTTCCAGCTTTCTCTTCTCTTTTCTGGCCATGCTGCTTGTCCACCTTTGCTTCTTTTCAGCATGGTGTCCCTCTACTTTCACTGGGATCTTTCCCCTCCCCATAGCATCACACACTTCGTACAGGAGCCTGGCTTGCCTGCTATCTGTTGAGGGCTTGCCTGGAGCTGCCAGATGCTTGCACCTTCTTAGCTCTCACGGGTAGGAGTTGCTATGGGAGACAGGGAGAAAGAAAAAGTGCCTTCCCCAGCAGCACAAGGAGCCAGAAGTCTTCCATTGAGTGGAGAACACCCCCCTCTTGTGCTCCTTCCCCCTCTCAGCCCCCCTTTAGAGAGCACTCTGCAGAAAGCCGCCTTTGAAGCCCCTTAATTAGTGTCCCGTGTGTCCTGAACGGAGCCCTTCATTACCACCAGCAAGAGGCACAAATTGGCATGTGTTTCAGGTTTGGGCTCAGTGCCAGAATTTTGTTCCAGTCACCTCCCTCCAAACCTCTCCAGCTTCCCCCCTCCTTGGCACACATGCGTGCACACACACACTCTCTCACCAAAAAACACATACACACAAGGGATCCTGCTAAGAAAGAGACATCCCCTCTCCTGCATCCCAGATATGAGGGAAAAAAACCAAATGGCAAAGGTCGCTCTGCTCCCTGCCTCCCCCCGGCTTGCTCTTGGCTCTGCTGACCCTTCAGCATATGCAGCTGCAGGTTGGGGGTCATTATCAGCCCCAGAGTATCTCTCACAGCCTGTGGATGTGCTCAGAGGGTGCTAATTAGTGAGAGAAGGGCTGATTAGGTTAGAAATTAAGTGTTTATTTTCTCTTCTATTTTGTGTATGTGTGTAAAAATAGTGGAGCCAGATGGAGTCTCAGGAATGATGGGAGAAAAGGCAACCAGGAATCAAAGGAGGGGAATCTGTACCCCATCTCACCTCTCCTTCATGCACTGGGCCCTGGGTGGCAGGGCACTTCACAAGCTCACAGCATTCCTGTAGCACACGTCCAGCCACCACACATGCCCTGCGGTTGTCTTGTCCGTGTTGGGACTGAGCTGGACTTCTCTTTGCACAATGTTGTGTAGAAGCTTTTCATGCCTGAAGAGCCTCTCATCTTCATCACTTTGTCTTTTCTGGATTAACCTTAACCCCTTTGTTTCCCCCCCTTTTTTTACCTCAGCGTCCTTCAGGTCACTACTAGCAGCAGGCAACAGGTTAGGGACATCACCAGACTTTCAGTGCCACTCCTTGTCTTGGCAGTGTCTCAGCCCCATGTGCATTATTCCTATAGAGACATCCCACCTCACAGGGCCTTATCATGCCAGACTGAGGAAATCCAGGTTTTCACTGTGATGGACTTTGCTTCTCCATTGCGTAAGTTCCAATGCAGGAATCCCAAAGCTGATTGGGAGTCTGATTTCCAGAAACACCAAGACTTCTATGCTTGAGTAAACCCTGTTACTGCCCTGGCATCAGACCAATTCTTCCCCACACCCTTGCTAGCCTCAGTCTGTTATGGACTGTGGGTTAAGGAAGAACAGATCATGATGTGATTGAATAGCAACTTTGCCTTGGTATAGGGCTTCCAGCTTCCAGCTGTGCTTCCAGTTCTCCAGGAATCAGCTCTGAGGCTGTGAGGGACAGTTGAAAAATCATCTCCTTCCTTTCACTTGACCCAAAGGAGCTCTCTGGGGCCAGTACTTTGGATGCATTGGACATTGAGCCTTTCTCCAAAGGCCACAGTTTAGGTTGAGAATACTCAGGTCCCCTCAAGCTGGAGGAGAGGGAGGGAAAGAGGCTGTACTTCGCTTTACAACTTGATTTCTGGGATGGGAATTGTGCTGGCAGACTCATAAAATGGTGGGGTCACAGTTGGAGGCTGCTGTCTGCAACAGGCCAATTTATGTGACCTGAGGGTTCACTCTGATATTGAGAATGGAGGCTGTCTTTCCCCACTGGGGATATGAGTGTTGAGACCGGGTTGTTTGTTTTGTTGATTGTGTCAGGAGGATAAGAACTAGTCACTAGGATGTGCTGGAGGAGTATTTGCAAGGAGGAGTATTTGCTCAGCAGCCAATGGAGGGGGTTGTGATCCCTTAGCATCATGGCTAACTGGGATGTGTGGACACAATGGCAGAGGAGATTCTCTTGCTGACACAAGCTGGTGGGCCAGACTCTTAGTTATGCTTCAGAGCACGACTAGAAAGTGTCTGTTGCACAGGGGCTTTGTACTTGTGAAACACGAAGTCTGTCTTCTTGGGACAGTGGGAAAGTAGCTACGGAATCCCCAGCTCCAGAGGTGTGTATGTAGTGGGAAGAGAGATATGTATGTGCTGATGTTCCTCAGGCTGTGTGTTGTGAATATGACTGCATGCATGACTGTTCCTCTGTTGCATGAGAAGAGGATGTATTTCTCTGTGTACAGTTCGGACCCCATTCCCTTTTCATCGCGACAGTGCTTTTTTACCATGTGGCTCCTGCAAACAGCCAAACAAACAAACACACACATGGGAACCCAAACTCCCTATTACCACTACATTGCAGATGCAGCCTGGTTTGGCCTGTATTTCTCCTGTTGCCACAGCAACGGTAAGCCAGGGAGTAAATCAAAATATCCTCTCTGGTGCTCAACACCCCCATACGGCAAAATAATAGTGACAGTGTGGAAAGCCTGGTCTGTCTCCCCTACCTCTCCTTCCCAACTCCAGTTCAGCAGAGACCCTCCAGAGACCTGTCATATGCCTGTCAGAGCCCCAGAGAGATCACAAGCCTCCTCCATAGGCAGTGAGGGAACACCATCTTTACTGTGACCAGCAATTACCTTTATTCTCGGCTCCGATTGCTGGGTTTCCCATGGCGCGTGTTTAGGTCTGAATCAATGTTCAGTGTTCGTGGTCTCAGCTCAGCTGGCTTTTAACAAGACAAATCCCGTCAGCTCCACTAGAGACCAAACAGCATCCAAACCAGGCTTAGCAACATGCTTCTTGCTTCAGCAAACTCTGCTTACAGCTGGGAGATACAGAGCCTTTAGAGAGGAGCAAAGCAATCAAAGCACATTTAGGACCAAGACTCCTGTCCAGCTGAGCTCAGAAATATGCTTGCTGGGAGAGCTGCCAAAAGGGCTCCACCAGCTACGCTTTGTGTTGGCCTTGGGCACTTCCAAAGTCAGAGATGTGCTTAGGGGAGAGATGTCTGCCCAGAAAGAAGAGTCCTTGGGAGGAGGGAGGGATGGCTGTCCCTGGAACAGGTGTGGGGCAGTTCCCTGGAAGGAGGGGAGATGCTGGACTTGCAGTTTCTACAGCAGCTCTTTCTATGTACGTCCAAGTTTGGAGATGTCTAGGTGCTACTAAAGCACTGGAGCATGACCTGCATCCCCTTTTCTGCCAGGAGGAGATTATTGTGTATCCATCACTTGTGCCTCCCTCAGCTCTGGCTGTGACTACCTTCATTAGGAATATCACTGTGCTCTTTGGCTGGATTTCCCCTGAGAATCCGATTTTAAGGCTCCCCAGTGATTGCTAAAGTGTAAATACAGTGGATTTGAGCTGTTAACTCTTCAGCAGCTGAAGATCCTCCCCACATCTCTGTTGTGAGAGCCACCTTGTTTCACAGGGGGAGGGATCAGTGGGAGCCCAGCCTGGCTCTAGGCATGCTTACAGGTCCGTGTGGATGGGTGGACCAACAGGCCTCCTGATCCTTCTGTGGAGGGGAGGGGAAGAGACAGGAGCAGCCCAAAGAAAAGGCAAGAAGGGCCATTCGATGATTAAATGCTAGAGCACAGCAGCAGTGTAAAAATATACATATATCACACGCCTTAATTAACACAAGCGAAGGGAAAAGGAGGAAAAAAAGCCACTTTTTAAAGGTTTCACAGAGACTATAAACTGGCAGCAGAGAAAAAACCTGTAATACATGCAAATTAATGGCATAAATTTAGGGTTACTTAACTTCACAAATGTTAACAAGCTCATAAAAAAAAAAAGTTATTCTTTCCCAGTTTCCTGTCGCTGTTTGTTTAATTCTCTCTCTCTCTCTCTCTTTCTCTGTTGAGAAGATTATGTTTTCAGTATATCCCTCCTAAATTAATTCTGGCTCTCTCTTTCTTCTCCCTCCCTCCTTCGTCTCTGTCTCTTTCTCTGTGCCTGCCTCTGTTTTCCTTCCTTTCCTGCCAATCTATCATATTCTTAATGTCCCTATCATCATAATATCTAGTCTTGGGTACAATACCATCTCATTTCTCTCCCTTTTTCCTTGCCTGGCTCTCCCCTGCTCCCACTCCACCCTTTTTCTCCCCATCTCTCAGCCTTCTCCCCTCTTCTCCTATGTTGGTTTTGTTTGTTGGTGTTTTTTTGGGGTTTTTTTTTTGTTTGGTTTTTTTTTAGCCCCTGTAGCAGTCAGTGTAACTCCAGCCCAGTAATGCTATACACAACAATGCCAATTTCCAAACATGCATTTTTCCCTACCACCGGCAGACAAAGAAGGCAAGGAACAAATTAAGTGGTCTCTGGCTGAACTGCTCGTTTATCAACCAGCTGAATGGCTGTTTGTGGTTGCAGACTGTGTAGCTGGAGGCAGAGGTAAGGGTGTGTGGGCAGGTTGCGTTGGCATGCCACAGTCCCACTTTGGAACAGCTGTCACAGTTCCCCCTACACCGTCCCCTTTATTCAAGACTCTGCCTCCGCACAGTGGTGGATAACAAAGGGCACGATAGCTCCTTGCTGAGCCCAGGAAGTCATAAGCCCCTGAGGTCGTGGTGTCTCTGCTTCCCACGTGTTTCTGGCTTTGCTTGCAGGTAAAACTAAGTTTAGAAAACTCAGGCAATTGCTGGTTTAGCTCCACCAAAACTAATTTCTCTGGAATGAGGACATATGCCTTTTGTTCTGCTTCTTTTAAAGCCACCAAGGACACCCCAAGTTGCATTACTCGTGACGTAACCTGTCCTATCCATGATGCTACGGCGTTCTGTTCTTAGACTCTTGTTCTCATCGCTTAAAGAGAGGATGGTTAAAAAAAAAAATCAAAATATCTCATTTTGACTTATGGACCAGACTGAGTCATAGGAAGACATCATTAAAAAAAAGAGGGGGTGGATATCATCATTTTTGGCCACAAGCCATCCCTGGAGCTTTCAAAGTAGCCTGTAAATATTACTGCCAGCTCTGTTTCGGTATCAGAGACAGCAGTCCCGGCCAATAGCTTTTCTCCTCAATGGCCCAATTTGGTGTTTCAGAATACTGGAGAGCAGAGGGGGAAGTCAGTGTTTTATTCAACATAGCAGTCTTGGGAAAAGGGAGGTGAAATTACAAGCTGGAGTCCCCAGGCAGCAGTGAAAATAAAAAAATCCAAACAAGCACAAGGGGAAAAAAGGAGAAGTCTGAATTTCTCAAAGCGAGAGAAAGGATGTTGGTGGGTGGGTAACAAAGAGGCTAGGAGAGGAAGCACAGAAGGAGAATCTGTTGTGTTTGGAAGATGTGGGAACCATCAACACAGATGTTGCAGAAGAAAGCAATTGAGAAACTGAATGGGACTTGCATAGGTTTACAGTTGGGTGCATGCTTAAGTATGTTGCTAAATGGAGACCTGAATGAGTGAGAAGAGAACAAGAAATAATCATGGGGGAGTCCCCGTGCAATATCATTCTCTGTCCAGATTGACATCACAGGCTTTCCCACTGATTTAAGTTGTTGCTTTTCCTGGATAGTAAATGAGTCAGGGTGACTACAGAGCTTAGGGTTTGGCCTATGCAGATTAAGAGGAGTAATAAGGAATAAATAAAATATGGCATATGCAAGGGTGACTAAGGACTGGAAAGGAAGCAAAGAACAGTGTGGGGGAAGGAATATGGGCTACTGTGAGGAATTGAGGAGGGACTGCCAGATGAATTACTTGCTAGAGCTACCTGATGAAGCCTCTAGAGCGAGATTTAGAGGGATGTGGCATCACTCCCTGGTCATGGAGTATATATTACCTGGGTTAGTAGGTAAGACATTTATGTGCCCCTATTAGCTGAGTGATGTTCCTTTTTAAAATGTCCTTTCAGCTCAGAACCAGTCTGGAGCAAAGTTTGTTTCTCACTGAACACATTTAACAGCACCTAGGAAACCAGAGGCCCAATATCAATTGCAACCTTCATGTACTCTGCTCCCAACAGCATCGAAAGAGGCAGAGCAGCAAACAGGTGGGAAAACAAAGACTGAAATCTGGACTGAGCAAGAACAAAGGAAAGGGTGGGGTGTTTTTAAAATTAAGTTGTCCCCTATTTTTGATTGCTTCATAGATTGAATTAGCATTGGCCTACATAATTAAAATGGAGGATGACAAGGTACCAGCAGAGACAATTATTTTGTTATTTGCATGGATCATCTGTTTGCTGCACGGCTGCTGTAGGAAATGCAACACCATGAGTAGACATATATAATTGTAGAGAGGGGGAATGAATAAACGTGTTTCAAAGAACAAGGAGAATTCTAAATGTCAGCAAAGGGGTATATGACTCACTCATTGGGAAAATACTATTATTGGATACGTAAGTGGGACTGTTCAGAGCATTCAGAGGAGGGATGCTACTAGAAAAAAGGAGAATTAATAAGTGAAGGTAGCATTTGGATAAGTGACAGTGAATGAATGAGGAGATGTGCTGTAAGTGCCACGAGCCAACACAGGGCCTGGAGTGAAAGCAGAGAGAGAATGCAGGCTGAGGGTGGCAAAGGATGAAAAGAGAGAGATCGTGGACACCGAGGAGGAGCATTACCGGAGACTGCTGAAATACAATGGAACAGATGAGTGTTTGTTAGAAGACTCTACTCGGGTTTTGGCACAATAATGGTGATAAAGTGTTTCTGTTCTACTGAGTCTGGATTAAGGAAATAAATGAGGTGGAACTCCATGGGAGGAAAGGAAATGGCTGTGCTGAGGAGGCAGGAGGAAGCCTAGGACTCAGCTGGAGCTAGCCTCTGCAGAGGTGGGTTAGGCTGTGATGGATGAGTGGTATGGAGGAATACTGCCCTATTTTTCAAGAGGAAGCAGCAGTGTTTAATTGTAACAGACGATGTGATAGAGATCACAGAGATGGTTGAAATGAGCAGTGCAGGACCAAGGCATTTTGCATGAGGAAAAACCAGGCATCAAGAATAGTTAACTGATGCTCCTGGTACAACTGATGACAAAGTTGCGGATTTCTTGAGTCCAGAACACGTTGAATTTGAAATCTTTCAGTTGCTAAATCCAGAGCACCATCCCAACAGACCCATCCCACGTGTCTGGCTGGTCATCCTCGCAGCCTGAAACACTGTGTGCTGGCAAGCAGAGGCTGAGGAGTCCAGACACTTTGGTGAATGGATCAGTCCAGTTCACAGCTGAGGCAAGGGGATCTCCAGTCCTGGAGGAGCAGATTTCCAGAGCCTTTAGTTTGGGTCCGGCTGGGAGCAGCACCAGTTCTTATTTTGGTTTTGAAACCCCGAATTTCGAGCAAGATGCTTTTTTGGCTGGCTTGGGTTGATTGAGTCGGTAGAGAGACAGATGTAGGTGGATAATGGGGAGAGGGGGTGGTAAGTGGCAGAGCTATTGCCTTAGCGAGAGGGAAGGGTGCCGTATAAGTACTGCCAGTCCCCATTCAGTGAGCAAGTGGTGAGTCAGGGGCAGATACTGAGTCAGCAAGAAGGCGGACGGATGGGTAGGTGGGTGGGTAGAGCACCCTGGCTAGCTCAGTACAAACCACTCAGCCACACCATTGCGCTCAGCTCCCCGTGGGAAAGTTGCAGGCAGTGGTTCAGGCTACTGCATCCTGGTTTCTCCCCTTCTCATGAAGTTCTGAGGCTGCCTTTCTGAGCCGGTGGGGCTTCTGAGAGGACCCCTCACCATGGCCTTTGGTGGGCACATTTTTACCTGACATGTTTATGATCCTGCTTGCAAACACTGCCTCTCTGTGATGTGTGGTAGTAAAAGAAGAGGAATGAAAGCTGATGCTGAAGGTAGAGAGAGCCCTTCAGTCTGTCTCACCCCAAAGATATCACTCATGCAGTCAGGGAGCTTGTCAAAGGCAGGAGGGGGGAGAGAGGGAAGAAAGAAGGAAAAAAAGAAATGAGGTAGAAATGAGAGCGAGAGAGAGAAAATATTTGAGAGATGAAAAGAAATTACCATACGGCAGGATCCTGTTATTCAACCTAATTTTCAAAGGACTGCAGCTGTCGCACTGAGATAATCTGTTAATTATAACAGTCATTGTGTTTTGGCAATGGAAGAAAAAAACAGGCACTAAACAAGGTAAGGTAGTGGGGAAAAGGGGGGGGGGGGGGGGGGGGGGGGCCC
>JAVJGI010000060.1:34911704-35009971 GCA_035590275.1 Ibycter americanus | reverse complement strand
TTGGGGGGGGTGGGTGGGAGGGAGAAAAGTGGAAAAGTGGGTGAGTCACTCATGAACATCAAACAAGATTTGTTATCCTCAGTCTGAATTTTTGTTTAGAAAAGAAGCACAAGGTAGTTCCCAGACCAACCATCCGTGGTCATAGATTTTGGGTGTACTGCAAGCAGATTGCATGTGTTCCCCCTGCTCCATGCTCCTGGCTTGACCCAGAGGGCAAGAAGAAACAATGGTGATGACACCCAGTAGGACTGGGGTGCTCATGCCCTTCCGTTGCTAAACCCCAGGTACTGGCCCTTTCTCTTCCCTCTGCCCCTTAGTTTCCTTTTGCTGTGGTCCTGAGATTTGAGGGTGTTCTTTGCTGGTTTTTTTTTGTCTGTCCTGATGAAGGCACCACTGCAGACCATGATGTGCCTGGGGTTGTGGGCTGCTGCCCTGCTCTGCTTATTTTCCCCTGGCACCGTGCGAGGTGACTGCTGGCTAATTGAGGGGGACAAAGGTTATGTGTGGCTGGCTATCTGCAGCCAGAACCAGCCCCCGTATGAGACCATACCCCAGCATATCAACAGCACAGTGCATGACTTGCGTCTGAATGAGAATAAGCTCAAAGTGGTGCTGTACTCCTCCCTCAACCGCTTTGGCAACCTGACTGATCTGAACCTGACCAAGAATGAGATCTCCTATATCGAGGATGGGGCTTTTATGGGCCAGTCAAACCTCCAGGTCTTACAGCTGGGGTACAACAAACTCACCAACCTGACAGAGGGCATGTTGCGGGGCATGGCCCGTCTCCAGTTCCTTTTTGTGCAGCACAACCTAATTGAGCTGGTCACCCCTACTGCCTTCTCTGAGTGCCCCAGCTTGATTAGCATTGACCTGTCATCTAACCGTCTCAGCCGCCTGGAGGGGAACACTTTCACCAGCTTGAGCAATCTGATGGTGTGTGAGCTGGCTGGCAATCCCTTCAACTGCGACTGTAGCCTCTACAGCTTTCTTAACTGGCTGGCACTCTTCAATAATGTCACCAAGAACTACGACCGGCTCCAGTGTGAGACTCCACGGGAGTTTGCTGGGTACCCGCTCCTGGTACCTCGGCCTCACCACAACCGCAATGCCATCACCATCTTCCAATCCATGTGCAGAGGTGGCACTATCCCCTCCCTCTCCAGGGTCAACCCTACCCCTTATACCCCTGACTCCCAGCGAGACCTGGATGAAGGCTCAGCCATCAGCCCTGGGGACTTCCTCTCAGTAAAGCCTCCAGCCTCTTCCACTACTGACTCCTCGTTCAGTCCCAGCATCAAGCTTCATGATGTCACCATCACCTCAGCCATCCTGATGGTAACCATTCCCATGCCCTACAGTAAGATGTATGTGCTGGTCCAGTACAACAACAGCTATGTTTCTGACATAGCAACACTGAAGAGCAAGAAGGAGTATGTCACCGTCAACAAGCTGAAGGCCCACACTGATTACACTTTCTGTGTGGCCTCCATCCGCAACAACAGGCGCTACAACCACACTTGCCTGACCTTTGCAACCCGGAGCAAAGGTAGGGAGGACCCTATTTCCAGTACTTCCACCACCACCCACTATATCATGACCACCTTGGGTTGCCTTTTTGGCATGGTCATTGTCCTAGGGGTGGTGTACTACTGCCTGCGGAAGCGGAGGATGCAGGAGGAGAAACAGAAGTCCCTCAATGTCAAAAAAACCATTCTGGAAATGCGTTATGGATCAGATATTGATACCAGTACCATGGTCCATCCTTCCCAGAAGCTGGGTGAGCCACCAGTCATCCCTGTCTCCCGGATGTCCTCCATCCCTTCCATGATTGGGGAGAAGTTGCCCCCATCAAAGTCAATGGAGGCTGGGATGGAGACTCCTAAAGTTACCACTAAAGGTAACTACATTGAGGTGCGGACCGGTGCTGGGGATGGGCTGGAGCGAACCCAGCGGGATGAGGACCTGAGGGAGCTTGACAATGGGCAAGGCTCAGCTGCTGAGATCTCTACTATAGCCAAGGAGGTAGACAAGGTCAACCAGATCATCAACAACTGCATTGATGCCCTCAAGCTGGACACAGCTTCCTTCCTGGGTGGTGGGAGTGGTGTTGACTCAGACATGGCCTTTGAGTGCCAGTCCATCCCAGCCAGTTCCTCGGGTGGACTAGAGAGGCCCAGCTTTCTTTCCCCACCCTACAAGGAAAGCTCCCACCACCCTTTGCAGCGCCAACTCAGTGCTGATGCTGCTGTGGCCAGAAAGACCTGCAGTGTCTCCTCTAGTGGCTCCATCAAGAGCGCCAAGGTCTTCAGCTTGGATGTGCCTGACCACCCACCACTCAGCAAGTCTGACTCCAAATACATTGAGAAGGGCAGCCCCCTCAACAGCCCTTTGGATCGTCTTCCCTTGGTGTCCCCAGGCGCCATCCACCACTTGGAAGTCAAGCCTTCTTACCATTGCAGTGAGCACCGTCACTCCTTCCCGGCCCTGTACTACGAGGAAAGTGCTGACACCTTGAGCCAGCGGGTGTCATTTCTTAAGCCACTCTCCCGGTCCAAGCGAGACTCCACGTACTCCCAGCTCTCCCCCAGACACTACTTTTCGGGCTACTCCTCCAGCCCTGAGTACTCATCAGAGAGCACCCACAAGATCTGGGAACGATTCCGGCCTTACAAGAAGCACCACAGGGAGGAGGTGTACATGGCAGCTGGGCATGCCCTGCGGAAGAAAGTTCAATTTGCCAAGGATGAGGATCTGCATGACATCCTGGATTACTGGAAAGGAGTCTCTGCTCAGCAGAAGCTGTGACTCTCCCTCACTCTTTCCAAGGAAACAATACAAAACAAGATCCCCCTTCCCCCAACAACCAGAAAAAAAAAAAAAAATGCCACTTGACTGTGAAAAATAAACCAACATCAAAATACTCTCGACAAATACAAAACTGACAAAATCGTTTCTTAAAGTTTACAACAACAGAAAACTCACACAAAGACACACACAGGCACACACACATGCCTAATTGTCTCTACTGTGTTACGGGGACCATTGTTCTGCCTGCAGATGGTTGGGAGGAGCGTCCTGCTCTGACACTGTGGTAACAACACTGGAGTGTGAGTGGGTGGGAATGGCCCAGGAGGGGGTGGCAGTGGTGGCAGGGGAAGGGGCAGGGATGGACACTCACTGGGCATGAAACTCAGCTCTGAACTGTTGCTCTTTCTGTTCCTGTTGAGGGCTGAATTTTCTTTTGGGTGGGAAGGGAGGACTTTGGTTTAGAAAGCTTCTCTGCCCACCTGATACACATGCTTTTCCGAATCTTCCATCACTAATTTTCCCCTCATTTCCTTTGGCAGTGGAGGCTTTTGCCTCTCTCCTGTCCCCTTCAAAGACAGGTGGGATTTGTTGGAAGAAGGTCTCTTGCTTCTTTTCCTTTGCCTTTCCCTACCCTTCTATGTTAAGGCTCCCTAGGCTTGCACTTTTTGTCTAGATACTTCATGAACCTCCATCCTCAGAGGAAGGAGAGGAGGTGTAGAGGACCAAGGGATGTAGGACCTGCTGTACAACAGGCCCTGTGCCCTTGCTGCTCTTCCTCCTTCCCTTCTCCTGCCATGTTGCTGCCGATGAACACCAGCAATTCTGGAGTGACAGGCATCTGCCAGTTGGTAGAGGAGGTATGAATGTGCTCTTTGGCATAGCAAGCCAGGTCCTCAAGGAGCGGTTGAGGAAGAGGCAGGAAGGTCTGGTCTGTCAGAGGTGTAAAGGGTTCCCATCTCTCCATGAGTGCTACAGGTCAGAGGTGCCCCCCACCATACACACCTATGCCCAGGCTGCCCTTGTGCAGTGGGTTTGATACTCTCTGTTCATGTCTCCCTTACTATGAGGAAGGCACCTGGAGAGGAGCTCAGAAGAATGAGTTCTATACCAAGCTTCTGCAGCTCTTCCGAATTGATTTGCACCATGGGGTGTGGGGTGGGTGGGTGTGCATGAGAAGAGCATCACCCAACCTCCTCACTTGCAAGTGGATGTGAAGAATAGGATTTCAGTTGCTCACCTCACTGGGTTGACAGAAAAGCCAAGAAGTGGCTTCCTCTTGAATAGGCCATGGACATTCTGGCATGGATAGGAGACAGCCTAAGGTGAGGGCAGGAACACAGGAAACAAAAGGGATGTGAGAATGGATCCTGGGAGTAGGCCAGGAGGGATAGCTCAAGAAGAAGGTCCCGTCATGTGTGCAGTCACGCTGGGTATGCTGGGATAGAAGAAGATACCAGCCTCTGGATGGCAGTGTGCCTTTGAATACTTAGAGGCTCTCATGAGAGTCAGAGCAACGTCCCACCTCCTAAATCCTCCACCTCCTCGGAGTTAGTTGTGACAAACTTCTCTTAGGGTTCCTTTAATGTCTTGGCAAAAACCTGGTTTCACTTGCTAGGTCCCAGCCTCTGTCCTTTGGATAAAAGATCTACTGCAGAGTTGGGAATGAGCCCTCTCCACTTCATCCCATTTCTGAGCAGCCCAATAAAGCACAATCTTGGCACTGTCTCCCCCAAAGTTTTCTTGTCAGGCAGGGGTGCTGCCTGCTGAGTGCATCTTTATGCAGCACAGTGGGTCTCCTTTCCATGAGCTGCGCACCCCAATTCTTGACAATCATTCACCTCTATCAGGATGAGAGTGAGAGCCTGTGTTGTGTTGGCCTTTCCTAAGTGGCTGTTTCCTTTTGAGGTGCTCCTCAGAAGCCCCAGTGTTTTTGGGGGCCCTGGGAGAAGGATGAGGGTGTAGGAGCCTCTCTGGAAGGGATTTACATGCTGCCTGCAGAGAACCTTGTCTGTCAGGTAGCATTGCCAGCTGTGAGAGCTGGTTTCTACGCTACAGGTAACATGACTTCACCTTCTGTAAGTGAGGAGCAGCAGCAGGCAGAGCCTGGTGTGAGAAAATCAGAGAAATCCCCAAGGTCTAAACCTGTGAAGACCCATGGAGTTCGTTCCTTGTAGGGATGCTGATGGTTACAATCCTAAGCCAGGTCCTGATCCTGCTGCCTCAGCCTCCTTCACCGTCAGCCTGCTTGTCCACAGTCAAAGTATTGTTTTGCCTTGAGTCCAGAGGTATTCATGGGACTGACTCCACACTGTAAGAGACAGTCTAACCCAGAGAAAGGTGTGTGTGTGTGTGCACACGCATGTGTGTGTGCATGTGTGTGTATGTGCAGGAGGACGAAGGGAGATCACATCACTGCTGCCAGGTGTCCCTCCATGTTGGGGCAATGCAGCAAATCAGGACAGGTAAATGCTGTGAGAAATGCTTAGGTGTAGCAGAGACCTCTCCAGCTACCACATGGAGCATGGCCAGCCATCTTTCAGCATGGCAACCATCCAAGCAGGAAAGACTAATGACTGGGGCACAGAACTGGACAGGAAAAGGGGGATGACAGGCACAGGGAGATAGAGTCCTGTTCCTCTCACCACTTCTTCCCTCCCTGTGCTTCTCTGCTGCATAGTCTTGTAATCTGTTCCACTCAGTCTATACTTTCTGGGGGAGCATTAACCTGTAATGGTTTCTGCTCCCTCCCCGCTTCACCCCAACAAGGCAGAAAAGAAAGGTCAAGGATACAGTTATCATCAGGCCCTTCTTTTGCCTGTGGTAGGGGTAAGGCTGGGTAGGAGGGACAAGCCATTTCTCTCCCAACTGTAGCCCCCCCACTTCAAACCAGTGGGTGAAGTTTGCACAAGATGGACTGTTCTGTGGGAGGAAGAGGGCAAGGAAGGGGAACTAAGTGTCTCACCTTCCTTCCTCCTCCCTTCTTCCTTGTCCTGCTCCCTCCCCAGGGATGAGGGCTCACAAAGTGACGCCAGCCCTGTTGGAGGAAAGCAGATTTAACGTTCTATTTGCATGATGATTTTACTGTATTTTTCTGAGCAAACATCTGTTGTGTATGTGCCAGTTTGTTGGAATTTAACCTCCTCTCTCAAAGTCTTTCCTGTCCTTGTCCCTGTTTTCCCTAGCCCTTTCATTCATCCCTGATGTGATTTTATGAGAGACTCCTACCAGTTTGGGAGGGAACACACCCCAAAGAGAACCCAACCCAATCAGCCTCACAAAAAAATATTCCTTCCTCTTTCCAGTGTCTCCCATCCCTTGCCCCAAATGCTGTCTCTCAGCTGTTTTTCCGGGTTGTGTGTGTGAAGGGGAACGTGTCATATACCAAAGGCCTGTTCTTTCTAGTGGTCATCGTTTCTCCTAATTATTTAGAAACTAGAGTGAGGCCCATCAAGATCAATCTGATAAGAGAAATGGTCACTACCATCCCCATGCCCTGGTTGCTCTTTCCCAAATCTATAAGCAAGGCTATTCTTGGAGGAACAATGAGTGTTTCAGCTGCAGGGAAACCTCTGATACAGTGAAAGCTTGATGTGGAGCTGATTGCAATCACTTAGAAGACCTCCCACCACCTTTCTCTCATTGATTTAACGGAGCTCTGGATTAGGTCTGTCCTACCCCTCCTTTCCCATGAGTGGCCCTGGCAGAGGGCAGGGCATGATGAAACATTTAAGGCCTCTGTGGTGGGAACAAGTGTGGAGAGACTGCCTGAAGTTTCTAAGCCCTGTATGTCTTGGCTTTGGCAAGAGTCCCTCACCTCTGCCTTCTTCCAGGGCAAAGTGGATCCATCGGGCAGAACTAGGACCAGCCCCTTTCACACTTTATTTCTGGGTCGGTGACTCTTGGCAGGGAAAATGGATATAGTTCACCTGACTGGAAAGTGTGGAGGGTGAGGAATGAGGTTGGGTGCCAACCTGCCCTGTTTCCCCAGGAACAGACTCAAGGTAGAGGGAGCCTGGGCTGGGTTCCTACAGCCAGAAGAGTGAAGGTGAGACCCTAGGTGTGCTGTTCCTGTGGGGCAAAGCTCTTCCCCATCCCTGCCAGTGCTGCCCCAGCTTATGCTGCAGTGCCACGTTCTCCTCTCCCCTTCCCCAGTCTTCCATGCTGAATAAATCCCTCCCGAGGCAGGTGTGAAATATTCATGACTGACAAATGAAGATTTATGTCGGGCTGAGGAGGCCTCTGTGTGTTTGCAATGCTAATCAGCCTGCCTTCCTGGAGGAGGTTCCGCCAGGCAGGCTTGGGGGAAGGAGGGGGAGATGCAGGAGGGAAGGGAGAAAAGGAGTTGTGGAAGAGAGAGTGGCACACACAGCAGGGGTAAGGAAGGTGTGGTGGGACCACGGAATGGGGAGGCAAGAAGGGGACAGGTAGAGGGAGACAGAGAGGGTGGGGAAGAGGGACAGGCAGGAAAGACCAGGGGAAGAGATGGCCACAGTGGAACGAATGGGATGGTCAAGGGAGAATGGGACCAGGCAGAGAAAGGGTTGAGTGCAGGGGTGGAGGCTTTCTGCAAGGAGGTGGGGAGTAAGTCAGCAGCGCCTGGAAAACACAGCTGGGCAGACTTCATCATGAGCTGTGGCCCCTCTCTGTAGGGCAAAACTCAGCACTACAGAGCGCGCAGCTGCCACATGAGCAGGAGTTGGACCCAGGGCCCCGAAAGCACACTTGCCATGCTTGTTGCTGACCAGAAAGCTCAGCTGCATCTGGAAGGACACACCGCCTCTGGGAGCCTGGAGAATGCCCCTTCCACCGCCACCACCTCCTACAGCACAAGCTTGCACACAAGAAGCGCCTCATGGAGCCGCGTCCTCTTGCTGGAACTAGCCTGCTGCTGTCCCACCATCTGAGCAGGAGGGAGCATCTTCAGGGTGGCATGGTGTGGGATGGACGCTGGGCTATGGGGGTCTCTTGTAGGGCTGGCCGGAGCCTGTCCCACCTCAGCTGCCCCCTGCTCACCCTGGCTGAGGCAGGTGATTTTGGGTCTTTCCCTGAAGAAGGGGCAAAGCGGGGCATCTGTTGCGTCCCCTCTACACACACACGCACTCCCACACCCCGTTCCTCCAGCCGCTTTGGCCTTGTACTGTGAGGGGTGTTCTCGGTCTGCCTCCCCTCATCTTCCCCTGCCACGCACCGTGGGGAGACGTCTCCATACCACTCCGTGCGCAGTCCCACTAGGGCAGCTCTCTGCAGGGCCGCCCCCACCCACCCCCTGTCCCCGGGTGGAGAGAGGGCAATCTGCCCAGCTTCTCCTTCTCCCACTGGGTGGGCACCTCCTCTCCTTCTTGCCCTGCCAGGAGGTAAATCACCCTTTCTTTCTCTCCCTTACGGTCCCGCACTCCGTCTGCCCCATCCTCGCACGTTTGGCTTGGCCTTTGCCTCCCCCATAACTACCATCGCCACTGTGAGGCCTTGCTCTTGGGTGGCCTGCCCCCACCGCCTGCTTTCCACCTTCCCTGGGGGGAAGAGGCAGGCCGGGTCAGGCCAGACCCTCCAGGGCTGGTACGGCTGGTCCATCCACAAGCACAGCACCTGGGGCGAGGGGGTGGGAAGGGGCGAGCAGCTGCCGGGCACAGAGCCCGGGCTATCAGCCCTTGAATGTAAGGAAGGGCCTGGGAGGCAGCTGCTGGGACTGGCTCCTTGTGGCCTCTTTGGTGTTCCTCCTTCCGTAACAACCCTGTGACCCCCCCTGGTTGTGTATGGACAAATTTGAGTTGGAATTGTGTTCTTTTCTTCTTTTTCTTTTTCTTTCTTTCTTGCTTTCTTTCTTTTCTTCTTCTAGATTTTTATTTGTTTCTCTTTCTTTTTTTTCTTTTTTTTTTCTTTCTTTTCCTGTTTTAAAACTGAATGGCACGAAATCGTTTTTTCCTCAACTCGGAGATTCCTGTATGGAGAAAATCAATTTCTATATTTGCAATAAATTTCTTATTTAAAAAAAAAAACAAAAACAACAAAAAAAACAAAAAACAACAAACAAAAAATATGGAAAGCTGCTTCTGAGTCCATTTGTCCCAACCTTGTCTTGTAGAGGAGGTGGGATGGGATGGGGGGGAACAGGGTACGGGAGAAACTAAGAAAGCTGGGTCAGGGCATGGGAGAAGGATTCGGGATTCTCCCAGGCACCCAGTGGCCATCTACTGCCCCCAAACACATTGTTTCTCTGCCCTTGGATATTGCCTTGTTTGGACACATCCTCATTTTCACTAAGGCCTCAGTTCTGCCATGATACAAGTCCCCTCCTACACTGACCAGCCTCCAGTTCATGCCCCATTCTGGGCGGGCACACAGAACTGCCTGGGTGTAGGGCAGTATTCCCTCGCCCATCACCTACACAACAAATCCTCAGCTGGCGGTGAGAGGCACCCTCTGCCCAAGCTCCAGAGCTCTCTGGAGGAAGGCAGTCCAGGCCAGGTGATTCGGCTGTGGGTAATGACTGAGCAATTTGTAGCCTAATCCACCAGCAGATATCCTGATCTCAGCTCTTCCTAACCATCAATATTTAAAGTCGAGAATACAGCCAGCAAAAATCCATGGCTATTGGTGCGTTATACACATAATTAGGCCAATTTGTGTAAGGTGACATAGAAGCCATTCCTTTGTATGTCTTGCCTTTTTTCCACCTCCTGTTTTTTCTCATTTCTAGTTTCTCCCAAGGGTGGTACTGCTGCTTGACTCAGAGGGTTTCTTCTTTTGCCCTTGCACATCCAGCTTTGATCAGACAGGTCTAACCATGGCTTTTGAGCTTCGTTCTTGGGTGTGCTGAGCAGATAGCCTCTGCTCCTAGTGTAGGGAGGGGCAGGAATAAGGTCCTAGGGGGCTGTGAATGTGGACACAACAGTGACTTTCAGCTCCTGGATATATGTGCTGCAGTAGCTGATGACTCTTATTAATGCTTGGATTGATTTTAGAGCAGCCTTGGGGGCAGATGCTACTACAGGCAGATGCTTCATAGTCTGACACATTCTTCACTGGACTTGGGAAGAATGATTGAGTGTGGGAAGGAATGGTGCTGGGCTGTGCATCTCTGGGGGATGGACAACGGTGTGTAACAAAGAGTTCTGCTGGGGTAAATCAGAGCTTCATGTGCTTGGTGGAAAGCTGGATCTTTGGGTCAAGGTGATGCTTCTGGCATCTGCATCTCTGCAGTGCAGGGATATGGGCCTTCTGTAACAGGGAATCTCAAATCTTATGAGGAATTAATGCATAAATTAGAACGAGGCATAATCTAATCAGTAGAGTGCCCCCATGCTGTTTATTTTGTTGCTAAATTTGATTTTGTCTCCACAGTCCCTGCATTTCATATGGTTGCTCTTCCACAGGGATGAGAAAGGACAAGATCTATTTGCAAATGCTGTCAAGGGGGGACAGGAAGCTTTGGGCAGGGAAGAATGTCGGGGCTGAAGTAATCACAGATGTCCTGAAGGTGAGGACAGTTGGGCTGGGGGCACATGGGGGCACTGTAGTCAGCCCTCTGGGCCAAAATGATCTGTGATGAAAGAGTTAAGCTGTGCTTGTATTTAAGGAGCCTTTGGCTGATTCCACTCAGAGACCTTGGGAATCCTCTGTTCTGCACAGGATTGTGTGAGCCAGTGTGCATCCAGAGAAGGGATGAGGTGTGAGCTGCATCTGGAAATCTGCGTTGTTCTCGCAAGCGCCTCTGGATATAACTGTGTCCAACAGATGCAGTCCCTGCAGCAAATCACACTGACCTCTGCCTCCAGAACCTGCTTGGTAGACCATGACGGTTGCATCATGTAGTGGGAGAAAGGCCCAGCACTGTGTTATGAACAGTGAAGTGGCTGCCGTGGGCAGTGTGAGGGAGAGTCACCAGGGTGGCTGGCATGAGCTGGCCTGCTAAGCAAACCCATCATGGAGAAGAAAAGTGCAGCTTTGCATAACCTCATGTTTTAGGCTGGCTGCAGACTCAGGAGGACCACTTTGTATTGTCTTGTGGTTGGTTCATGCTGACGCGGTTCTTTTTCACCGCCATGAAGTTCAGTAACTTATCCAAGCCATCAGTTGCTGCAGCGCAGGAAGAACTGACAGCCGCAGAGCTTTTTCCTGGAAGTCACACCAGGCAGTTGAGATCTCTGCGTTTGTGTGTGTGTGCAGGTGCATATGTGTTGTGAAAGGGACAGGCAAGTGGGCAACATTGCCCTCTTCTGGACTGACTGTCAGGACTGGAAAAGCATCTCTGGTGGAACTGCAGCCCAGCACATGAATCCTGTTTTCACTGCAAAGGTAACATCCTTTCTGAGCCTTGATTTCCTATCCCAATCCTGGTGACTTTTACAATACCCAGGTCAGGTTAGGCAACACCACTGCTCTCTGCATCGCCAGTGCCTGGGAACCCTGAGCAATTGTGACTCCTCAGGGTCAGGCCAAGCCTAAGAGAGCAGAGTGAGGAATCTCTTCCCTGCAGATAATGTTGGCTTCAATGGAACTGGTAACCAACAGCTCTGAAGGGCAATGAGCAAATGAATGGGGTTGTGAGGGTCACACTGCTGACACTTGTCCCAAGGGTTGTCCCTCAAGGGGAGGAGAGCAATGCAGGCTAGAGAATGGTCAGGCCAACATCTTTCCCCAGGTCTTGGATGCACTCTCAATTAAAATGCAGAGGTGTCTGTCATGCAGAGCTGGAGGACAGACTCAGATCTACACAGGGCCCAGGGGGATTTGGGAGTGTAAGTACACAGACCATGCCCATCCTTAGCAGGGGATCAGAGGACGTCGCTGTACATCTGTATGTATACACAACTCTACACATGTGTACATGTACACAACATGTACACAACTCTACACAACCCGTACATCTCCCTCCTCATCCTTGGAGGAAACACAAAATGAAAGTAGGCAAACCTGAACAGCCTGAGTGTGAAAGATTTAGGAGAGAAAGGATAAAGGAGATGGAATGAGAACTTGAAAACACAAGAAACAGGTTCACGTACATAGTTAAGATGATGGATGGATTAGTATCACTGGTGCTGCTATACACAGCCAAACTCAAGGTTCTGCCACAGGCTTGGTGGGACTATGGCAGGGTGCAGAACAGCTCCATTCCTTGACTTCCCAAGTATCCAACAGGGATCTGTGTCTTCCCTTACCTCATCAGGCTCCCTGAGACAGGGTCTCTCTCTCAAAACAGTGTTATATGATACCTCTGGTAGCAGGATTGCCAGACTACTCAGCAACTGATAGTTAACACGCATCCTAGAAGGATGAGGGAACAGCTTTGAAAGTGAATCTGAGGAGCTGTATTGGTGACTCCTGCTAAGCAAGGCAGAAGTAAGCAGGGGGCCAGCCAATGCTACTGTGGAAAACGGATCAAAAGCTTCATCACTTTTTAAATAAGAAACACTTTAAAAAAGAAAAGCATTCAGCTCCATCTCTTTGTATATGTCGCCAGAAAGGACATCATTAAGAATTCATTGCAACTTCTGCACCCAATTTTCCGGCCCAGTGCCTTGTCCCGCTTGTCTTGCTCCAGCTCCAAAGACAGTGGAGGCTCTGCCATGAGTGTCAAGGGACAAACAGGACCTGAATAACAAGATGGAGCTTGAAGAAAGGAGGGGAGGGAGCTGAGAACCTCTGGCATTAAGTGGCTGAAGGAGGGAGAAGTACAGCCAGGGAGGGAGCATGAGGAAGAGTCAGGCTTGCATGCAGACTTGTGAGCAAATAGGCACAAGCCTGCACCAGCTGCCTGCTGTTACATGCTCACGCAGGCCTGGGGATTTCCTTCTGCTCTGTTCTTTCCCTTCTTGAACATCTGGTGTTTATCCAGGGATGAGTTTCAGGGTGGGGATGACTGGGGTTTCCTAACAGCCAAAAGTGGCCTGTGTGCTGTTGGACCAAGGTCCTGAGCTGCAGGACAGTGATGTGGCTGACAAAAATGGCCAAGCCAACCCAAACCGTGTCATAGGGCAGATTCATCAGGGCAAGAAGGTGCTAGGCCTAGCAGGTTAAATCTATAAAGGCTGAAGTGGCTGTACCTGTTGTGTACGAGTGCCTTCAGTTGAAGTAGGGTGGCTGCTTAGTATCATGATATCTGCTCGCCCGGAGGAAAAGGGGTTTCATTCTGGGCTTTGCTCAGATTAGGCTTTGGGCCAGAAGACATATGAGATCCCAGCTTCTCATCCCTTCCTGATAAGGTGGGAAGAGAGCTGTTGCTTCTGTTTCTCTGCCATACATTTTCTGTCTCCCTTTTGTGTCACCATCATCTACCAGGCTTCCTGCCCGTGACACCTATTTCTCTTTCTCTCTGCTGCTCAAGTGGCAGCCAGGGAGATAATTGGTATTTTTGACACTGTCTGTTGAGCACTTTGTGGCAGGAGCTGCCAGGATTAAGCTCTATATTAAATAATTAGGGTTAATTAGAGGCTTTCCAGGGCTGTTACCATACACCATGAGGACGGTGCCCTTTTTTCAGGGCCATTGTAAGGAATGGTGCCTTTAGGGGAGAGGAGAGGAGTAAGGAGTTGTCAATGACATTGATGGTGGTCGTGGTGCCCAGGAAAAGGGTGTTCCGGCTCCTCAGAGGCACTGGAGGTGCTGGGGTGGCGCAAACATCTCAGAAGAGTGAGAAGCAAGGTTGGACACAGACTGCGGTGGGGGGACATGGTGGTGGAGAAAACGCCACTGAGGGGAGAGAGCCAGTTCTCAGCACCAGCTGATGGGTGTTCAGCTTTTGCTGCAGCAAAAGCAGTGGCTCTCTAAAACCCAGCAGGTGAAAAGAGGTCCTGAGGAGGCAGAGCAGACTAAGCTGGTCCTGAGGTTTAATGACTGACGTGGTGGAGGTGGAAGGGGTTTTAACTCGTGTGGAGCTGTGGTCTGATGTTGGAGGGGTAAGCTGGGTGGCAGGTCCCTCACTGGTCATCATTCCTCTCTCCACTGTTGCAGGGAGCTGAGTTGGAAGGTAGGACTTGCCAGGGCAACATCCATAGAAACTGAGGCTTGAGTGACCTCTGAAAGGCACTTGGGCACCCATAACACCAGATGACAACTCTGCTCCGGCACATGTATCCTGCTTCTGTAAGAAGGCATCATGGGCCCTTCCTGCTTCTCTAAGAAGGTCAGTCTGCTTGTGACTGAGTGTGCAGTGGAAGAGAACGCTAGTCCGGTGGTGAAGTGTGAGAGGGAGAGAGATGATTCTCCAGGTTTTGCTGTTCCCGTTGTCCCACAGCTACTCTGTCTGCACCTGTCTCCACTCTGCCAGTGCTGAATTGTTTGGCTCCAGGGGTGATGAGGAGACACTGCTCCCTCACCCCCACCCAGATCTTTAACGGAGAAGGGGGTACTAATTTCTCCAGCCATGTTGTGCAGTCAGTGTGCCTGAAGGTGAAACTGCCTAAGGCAGGTGACCCAGCCTGTGAGGGAGGTTTATATGACAGCTGTCCTTCCTACTCGCAATGGTTGCTATGTAGGGATGCTCTGAAGAGATCGCCTTTGCCAGCACAGCCTCTCTACACCCCCATACCCTCTCAAAGGAATAAGAAACGTCTGGGTGCTAGAGGGCCTTGGAGTGGTCACTCCAGCATATTACGGGATCTTTCTACAGCAGAGTATAAACTACAAGGTCGCTACATCTGAATTTACACTGTTACAGGCCTCCTGGGTCTGAAGAAACTAAAGAACTTCCTTCTGGCTCTCAGGGAGCAATGGACTTCTCTGAGTCTCTTGGAAAGTCACATCCCTTATTCCCTAGATAGACTTCATGAAGTGTCTTTGGGAAATGGAAGACATTTGTCTCCCTCACTTTCCGTCCACATCATTAAGTCCCAAGTCTAATCAGTGTGGTGGATGTAGGGAGTGACAACTTGCAACATGTGATGGCAACCAGGCCTCTGGGCCTCTTCTGCCTGGCTGCTTACCTGTGAGAAGCAGCCAGTCATCTGAAGCACTGTCAGAACAGGACACAGGTTCTCCTCTCACCTCTACCTTATCTTCTAGGCCATCACCTTTCTCTTCCTTTCCTGCATACTGTGTTTTCCTCACAATTCCCACTCCCTTCACACTTTACTTTCTTCCTGTTTCCTCTGTTTTTCACATTCCTTCACTGTCCTCCATCTCTTAATGTTTAGGGAATCATGAATTCCTCCACCCTTCCTTCACTTTCCTGATGCTTTCACTTACCACCTTCCATCTGTTGTCCTTTTTCCATTTCTCCGTTTCTTTCCCTCCATTCAACCTCTTCTGTCTCCTCCCATGTCCACATATTTTCCTCTCTCGTATATCTAATATAATTCCTCACATGTTGAGTCATCAAAACCTGCAAAGAAGTGGTTCCCCACAGGGAAACAGAAAGTGAAAAATGTCTTTGCTCACCAAAAATTAAATATTGACCATATGGGGTGGAAAAAAACCAACAAACTAGGCACAAAATTGCCAGCTCATTGCTCAGAAAGGGATGAAGAAAGACAAAACTTGTCTGAGCAAATATTCACCACTGGGTTTTGAGCATTTCTGCATCAGTATGCCACTGAAAGTCCTGCTAAGGTTCTTAACCAGACATGCACTGCAGTGGGCCCAACCTAGGCTGCAGTGGGGTTGACAGAAGGTGGAATCTGGGATGCAGCTGAGATACTGTCAGTGTGTGAAACAAACCTCAGATGTATCTCTGGACACGGAATCTTGCTCCTATATTGAACAGGGGCTGGAATAAAGTGAAAGTACAGCCCTTCAAAAGGAAAGGAGGAGATGAAAAGGGAAATGCAGCCTACCAAGCAGTTGGATATTCTCGGTTTCAGTCATTTCTGAGGTGATGCCTCTGCCCAAATTACCCCAGCTGTGATGTTTCAAGAAATGGCCTTGATTGTTGGGTAGGAAGGGTAGGGCTAGGCCCATTCTAACATGGTGCCATACCATCAGACACAAGAACATGGTGAAGACTCACAGCATCCCTGGGAAGTATTTCCATGAGGGATCAGACACCTTCTCCTACAGACTACAGATGGTCCTGCCAGATCCCCAGGTCTCTCCTAATTCCATATTGAATGCTCTCAACTGTAACCAACTTCTTCCACACCTAGATCCCAGAGATGACCTACTGCAGTGTCTGGGCATCACCCAGCTGGAATTTCTTAACAAAGACCATACTACAGAGGAAGTCAAATCGATTTGGGCAGGGGCATCACCTCAGAAATGACTGAAGCAGAGAAAGTAACATGCTGTTCTTGCAAGCAGGGGACAGACCCAGCATCACTATAGATTCTAACCAGTGCAAAGAAGAATTTGACCCAACACATAATAGCTCAATCAGAAGCTTTGGTGGACAGAGAAAGAAAGCATCAATGAATCTCTCAGACCTTTGTGTTGCAGCAATCTATTAAACAAACCATATCCCTGTGTACAGCAAGCATAGGCTTAATCCCATGTGATTCTGGTATTTTTAGCAGCTTGTTCATGGATAGGGTAACTGGGACTTTTCTTGCTTCACTTACAGGAGCCTTGAAGCCAGACTCCACACATTCCTAGTAAATAGGAAGATGTCAGGTGAAAGTCAAGGTCTCCGAGTGCAGCAGTGAGAGACATAAGGTCTGATTAAAAGAAAAATGTCTTGGGATCTACCTGAACCAGCTGCTCTACAGCTGGGTCTTAGGCTAATTCACTGTGTGCCTCTGTTGGAATCCATCAAGCTGAACAGAGGGTGGAGAGGCAGGCATCTGCTTTGTCAGTGCTTGAGACAGCACGTCATGTAATGGTGGTGTGGCAGTGTTGGGCCTTGATGCAGAGTGAGGCTGCATACAGGTAAGAAGTAGGGGAAGGGACAATGGCAGAGTGCTAGCAATGGAGTGTGCCTTCTAGCAAGCCCTTGTGAGTGTGTGGTCTTGCTTTGCAGGGCACCAGATCTCTCTCCTTTACCAGAATATCACAGGCCAAGCTGAGTGGTACGGTCTGGGACATACTCTCCCAGCAATGTAGAAGCTATAGAGGCTATGACTGCGCTGCCAACTTGTGATGTTCTGGAGTCAGATCCTACTATGACCAGGCTCTGTAGCTGCAGCAGGGTTCCTTTGGTGTCTGATGGGGAGCGTGTGTTCCCCACCTGCCGATATAAATGAAGAGGGTTAGTGGGTGGGAAGGGATTCCCCTTATGGGTCAGCTCCTTCTCCCAGCTTCTGCTGACACCACCTGAAACAATCTGGACAGAAGCGATTCCTTGGATCTGCACCAAAGTTCCTTGGACAGCACACACAGAAGAGGCTTTTGCCAGAAACATTCCCTGCAGAAAGCCATGATGTCAGGGTTTCTCATCCTCCAGATGGGGCAGCCCTCATAGTTAACTGCTCCATTGCTAGGGTTGCAGGCAAGAAAAAGGCCCAGTGGAAGAAGGCATATGTTTTTTGGTCTCTGTATGATCATCACCAGGTGACCACCAGGCAGATGGGGCCAATTTATCTGCTCAGGGAACATGACCTTCCTTCCAAATGAAGGAAATATTTGGTGGAAGAGCAGCAGAAAAATTGCCATATCAGCATGAATCAAAACTGTCTCCATCTTCTCCACTGAGGATCCTGAAATGACAAATGTTCTGAAGAAGGCAAGCAGGGCAAAAATATCAGCTATTCCTTGCAATGTGAGAACATTGAGTATCTTTGAAGTGATCAGGCATCAGGTTTAAGAGAAAATCCAAGTCATATTCATATCCATATTACAGTACAGATATAACTTGTGAAACTCCTTGCCCAAGTGTTTAAACCAAATCTCTGTAAGTCTTTAAACGACTGATGGCCAGTATCAGGGAAGAGAAAACAGGGAAAACTCATACCTTGTTCTTGACCAGCCATCCAGCTCTGAACATCATCAGAGGCAGAACACTGGGACAGATGGACCTTCATGCTGATCCAGTACATCCATTCTGCATTTTTGCACATCTTGCTCAACATGTGTCAGTCTTGCGCCAAGGTCTATCCAGCAAGGCTGCTGCAGTGGTCTGAACTGCCAGATAACTCAGCCTGATGCTAAGATCATCTGACAGACCTGATAGGAAAATAGCTGCATCTGAAGCTCCCCAGCATTGCAGCATTGAGACTCACAGTTTCAGAACAGAGTTTCTGCAGCTGCTGTTGATGGTTCTCCCAGCACACAGCAAGTGCTGGCATAAAATTCAGGCCTTGTAACTGTGTGGCATGGGCTGAAAGGGCAAGTGGGATGCACAGGTAGAAAAAAGCTTAAATGTACACAGCGGCAATCAGACAAATGAACAGGAGAAAGAACTATATTTAGCTTGGGCTTCTCATCAAATAAAACTGTATGAGTCAGGACAGCCCTGGAGACATGCTTGCCTTGGGCACCAGAGTCTCTACAATTAACCTGGTCAGCACCTTGGCAGGTGTTGTGACCAAGGCCAGGCACATCAGATGACATGAGAGAGGGAGAGCCATGGTACCAGGGCAGTGGAATCCTCCTAGCAGCAAAATTTGCCTTATGACAAGAATGCTGATGTCAGCAATTCCTGACACAAGAGTGTATATGGGGAGGGGTAGGATAGAAGAAATCCGGATTTTATTGGTGAAAATAAACAAGGAAGAAGCTGAAACATATGGCTTCATAACCTAAAATCCCTTCTGAATCAGGATAGGTCCTGAGACAGGAAAGTCCCTGCAGGATTGATCCTGGGAGATGTAGGTCTATGCTAGATGTGCTAATGACCTTGTTTGCAGTCAGCTTCACATCCTCTCTTGAGCAGATGGTAGGTACACTCTGCACTACTTGCCTGTGGGACACAGTACTGAGTGTCTCTGAGTAAGCCTGCAAGTGAGTTCCCCATGACTGTCCAGAACCTTAAAACTGACAAAAATACAGAAGTATGTAAGTGGCAAAAGGAAGACTTGGAAAAACGTGGGCCCACTACTCAGTGGGGCAGGTGACTTGGGGAGACAGGACATGGAAAAGACGCAGGTATTGAATGCCTTCTTCAGCTCAGTCTTTACTAGCAAGACTGGTCTTCAGAAATGCCAGGCCCCAGAGACCAGGGGAAAATACAAAGCAACCTAACCTTGGTCGAAGAGGATCAGAGAATACTTAAGCAAACTGGTCATATGTAAGTCCATGGGCCCTGATGGGATGCACACAGCAGTCCTAAGGAAGATGGCTGATGTCATTTCAAGGTCACTCTAAATCTTTGAACACTCATGGTGACTGGGACAAGTGTCTGAGGACTGGAGGAATGTAAATGTCACTGTGGAAGGTCTAAGTCTATATGAATTCATGGGAAGGTTCATGCCACCTGGGAAGGATGGCATTGAAATTCCTCTGTCTTCTTAGAGACATGCATCTCTAAGAGGGGTGATGCTGCTATGAGGAATCCATGCATTTCTGATTCCTGCCAAGTTGGAACAATGTTGGTGAGGCAAGGTTTATAGAAGGAGACCAACGTCCTTTTTTGGACAAGCCAAATTAGATGTAAAAATGGACAAGATCTTCTTCAAGCCTGCTGCATTTATCTCCTCCAGACCTATGTGTGTGCCTGACACCCTGCCCACTTCTTTCTTTTGCTTCGCTACAAACCTTGCCACTCTTACAGACTTCAGATATCACACTTAGGACAGCACTGCTGTTAAAACATGAATTCTTATTTTCACAAAGACCTAGCTGTAAAAACAACATACCCTATACTGATTGGTGATCTGAGAAGAAAAGGAAGCAGAAGATTAAGGAATTGTTTGATGATCCATTTGCATATGAATACCCACTGTGATAATCCATGATTGCAATAAGGAAGAAGAGGATCAGCTGTTCTTCCAGGTAGTTGAACTGCAGTTCAAGAGTTGGTCTTTCAGAGCTGATCTTTGCTACTCTATAGCTTGTTTTCACATTAAGCTCACCTGGTGTTCAGATTGACTCATGTGAACCTGCCACATGCTGGAAGCCTCACTTTCTGACAGGTAATAGAGCCAAACAAAGCAGGGTCTGAAGCAAAACCCTCATGGACTTGCCAACGAAGGCAAGTCTGATGAATCCTAGGAACCAGGACATGTTTCTTGCTAAGCCATAAGGGTTTGAGCTCCTCCTTGAGGGGAAGGAACTGAGTCCTGAGAAAATAAAATGGTAGTAATACAGCAAAACAAGTGGTACAGACTAGCAGGGAGCAAGATACTGTGAACAGAGTGAATCAGACAGAGCCTTGTTCCCTGAAACTCCCACCAATGCCAAAAGGAGAAAGAGACAGAAGAGGTGTATGCAAGCATGAGTGTGAGGGAGAGAGACAGGGTGTGTGAAACAAACACTGTGTGAGGGAGAGGGAGCCTATACAATGCGTGAGACACACGTATTCTATAGCCTGTGTGTTTGTGTTTGGGCTTGTATGTGTGAGAGACAGACTGTGTGAGAGAACCCAAGAGAGCTACAGTGTGCATGCAAGTGGGAGCATGAGAGCCCTGCAGAAGGAGAGGGGTGAGCTGAAGTGGAGCCTCTCCAACCTCCTCTCTGCCTGGGAGGCCACCTTGGGGGCTTGGAGTTGCGGTGGGTTGGCACAATTTAGGTAGGGATGGGGAGTCCTAAGAGCTGTGCACTGACCCTTCTGGCTCTAGGCAATGATGCCAGGGGGAGCCGGGGAGTCACACCAACCTCCTGTCTGTACACATGCCTTCCTTGTTACGGTGCTTGTCCTCCATCCCCACCAAGCCTGAAATACCACCTGGCTGGTCTGCGGCAGTAAAGATGGAAGCAAGGGAGACTGGTTGAATAAGCCTTTTCCCTTCCATGTACACTGGGAAACCGAAGAGGACTAGTCCAAAGGCCCCGGCAGACAGAAGCTGCTGTCCTGCTCACACAGCCAGTCCAGCTGTGTTTGTGCTGTCTGTAACTGGTGCAGGAGGCAGACAGCCTTCTGCTGGCTTGTGGGACACCCTTCCACAGAGCCAAATGGCCAGCACAGCATAGCCAGATTCTGCATCTGGCCAGATCCAGCCCTGTCTCATCACAAACTCTCAGTCTTGGGGAGATGGGAACATTGTGCCCCTTCCCAGCACCTGCTTGGCCTGAACGCACTAGCTATCCTGCTCCTGCTGCCTCTACAAAGGGGATTGACTGTCATCCAGTGCTCAGAGACCCCTTAGTTTTGGTCAGGGCTCAGTGACAGATCCTTTCCAAGTCCTGCAAGTGTGAGGGAAGTGTAAGTGTGGTGGCAAAACAAGGGTTTCTGCAGTGCTCATGCACTATGAAATGCAGATCTACTCTGGCAGCTGGAGGGACAGCAGCATGAACCAGGTGCTGGGAACTTCCCTGCACCTTTGAGTGGCTGTCCTCAGAAAAGAGAAAAAGCTGGAAGAAAGGCATCCCAGCAAGGCTCTGGAGATGGGGGATGACACCATTGCTGCAGGCACTCAGAGATCTAAAGGGTGAGATTCTGGTTTCCAGAGCCATTTTTGGTGCCCTGGGTTATCCAAAACATTTGCTCAGTGCTGGGAAATACCACACAGGACCTGCAGGAGATATTCTGGAGCTGAAGACAGGTGTGTGACCTTGCACCGAACACCAGTATTTGAGCCTCTGACTCACTTCTGACTGACATCATTTGTGCTAACCCTTAAAATCAGGGACAGCATCAGCACTGCAGACTTTCAGAGGTACCATGTGACATCATCTGACAGAGCACTTCAAAGCCTGGGTGATGTCATCACTGCAAAGTCCTGGTGCAGGACTGATAAGCCTGTTCTTTCCTGGGGAGAGAGCAGGTCTTTCCAACACCTTTTAGCTAGTTGCAAATTCACACATATCTTAACTCTGCACAGCAATAATAAAGTGAGAACATCATGTGGCTTTCAGTGCTGGTTGCGAATATGGTTTGTGAGCTGTATCTTTGATTTGAGATTGTGATGACACATGCAGAGACCCTGGCCTGTGCCAGGGGTATCTCTTGTGTTGCCCAGGTGCAGGTCTTTTGAGCATGCCAAGTGTCTGTGATATGTCCCAGGCCCACGAGCTCTCGCAGGCTATATCCATCCCATGGGCTTTAGGTGTCCCACCCTTGCTTTAGACAAAGCAATGAGGTCATGTGTGGCAGCCCTAAGGATGACCGTGAAGACAGACCATCAGCATGAGCTTTCTAAGGAAATGAAAACATCATGCTTTCATTCTACAACAAGAGACTGTGAGTAGCAACTTTTAACAAAAGGCAATGATATCACCCACGTGAGCCTCTAGAGACACTGAATGATGTCACCAACGTGTGTAGCAATCAATTGCAAGGTCAGTTCTAGAGGCTAAACACTGGTGAACTACTTGAGCACAGTGTAATGCCCAGCTGACCACTCCTAATAAGTAGGATGTCCCTGCAGGCACTAATGAACACTTGTTGTGATTACTGAATCAGAGCTGGCTGGGGAATTTGAGCACATGCCTTCTCATTGTACTGCAGGGCAAGCATCTGAATGCACTTACCAGCAGGAGTGCCTCAGGAGAGAGTTATGGTGCTAGATAAATGCCTGATTTTATGCCTTGCAGGAATCATTGGTCTGTGTTAGAGCCATGTGGCTGTAGCTCAGACCCAGAGATCCGTATGTCCCTGGGGTTATACCTCTTCCATCCAAATGTGCATGTTGCTGTTTTCTGTGGAGTGAAGGCGTCTTTCCTCATCACTCCTCCCATGAGAGAGGAAGCATATCCCTACCTGTAAGGCTGGGCTGTGGGTTAATTCAGCTGGGCTGAGATCTTGATGAGCCTCTAGGGATGTGCAGATGTGTCTGGAGTGAAAGCTGTGCCCAAATCTTATGAACAAAAAGCAGGATAGCTGTCTGTAACCAATTCTGCATAGTGTGCACGTTTACACAAGGAGGTGGGATGCTATTCTCACTCCCACCAGACTCCCCTTGGGCAGTTCGGTACTGCCTGGGGGGCTTGCTGTAGTAGTCTGCCCTTCACAGCAGCTCCCTCTCCTCAGAGTCAGAAAGCGATGCGTGCCTTGAATGTTCCCTCTGTGCACTTGCTCTGTGGTGCCCTGCTCCACTACTTCTGCCTCAGTCCAGTGCCTCCTCCTTGGTCACATTCCCATGCCCGTGACCTCCATCAGTATTACCTGTCCATCCCCATCAGCCTCTGAGAATGGAGACAACACATTGACAGGCATGAGCCATTCCTGATAAGAGGGAGAAGATAGTCCCCACAGCCCTCTCATCAACAGGCCCCTCTAAAACCATCCTAATGAGATTCTCCTTAGGGCCCCTGTCAGCTCTGCCTTTCTTTGCAGGCTCCTTTGACAGATGGATGTCAGTTGAGGGAAAGCTGTTTGATGTTCTTCATCTTAATGAAACTGATCCTCAGGCAGGCGCTGCCTCCTTTGCCTCTAGGCACCTGTGGTCTAGCAGTGTCAAGCTACTCTGTGCTTTGTCATACTGGATCCTAATTAGTGGCTGGCTTCTGCTGCCTCTGAAGTCAACAGGGAAAACATCCCTCTGGCTGCAGTGAAGCAGGAGGTAGAGGATGGGAAAGTCAGTGTACAGAGAAATAGTAAGGGTTCGGGTGAGTTCCTTCCCATCCTGTCCAAGTATTACTGTCATCTCCTTTTCCTTCTTTCCTCTGCTCGTCGAAAGACAGGGATGGATACACAGGCAGCTCTGTGTCTTCTCCCTGGCTACTGCTGACCTGTTGTGCACGCACATGCTGCTGCAGGGGAGAGGGAAAGAGCAGAGCCCCCCCCGGGCCACTCACTTGGGGCTATGTGCTGAGAAGAGGTGAACCTAATGGGAGAGGTAGGGGGAGGTAGGAACCTAAAGTTAGGGTGAGAAGACATATATTACAGAATTCCTACTCTAGACTTTTGCCTAGAGAATGTGTTGCATCTTTTTGATTCAAGTTGTTGCCTGAAGTTCAAGCTACTGTATATCGTTTTCCTTTAAGGAGACAAATTAATGATTGATCTAGGAAGTTCTCTGGGGATACTCTCTGTTTCCCAGGGAAGTATAAAGCCCTGCTTTGATAAGTCAAAAACTAGAAGGCAATTTCTTTGCTGCCCAAAAACCTTTCTTCAGGCTGTTAGTGGTTTTTTACTTCCTGTCTGTTATCTCATCCGTTTATCAGACTGCACTGCTTTCTTTAGCCCTCTCTCAAACACAGCTCTTCTCTCACATACCTCTTTGCGGTGTATACCTATGTGTAGGTGATGACCACTAATGATGCATGCAGGAGGTTAACTCTGGCCTGTAACCATCTTAAAGAAAGGCAGCAGCTAAATCTACCTGATTAAAGGACATTCGATCAGTTTGTAGCAGAACTTATTAAAAATCCAGTCAGATCCTCCATCCTTATCCACAAGCAAATACAGACTCCCTAGCAATCCTTAAACCTGCAGCATCTTTTTTATTCATCCCTGTCAGACAGGTACAGCCCTGTCCTGGATTCCCCTCTGCCTTTTCAGTGGGGATGTGTGTATGACTGTACAGCCCAGCATCTCTCTGTGCTTGTGTGCTGGAGCTCTCTGAAGTGACTGTTATATTGCTAATGCAGCAGAATGAATGAGCAGATTCTTTCCACATCTCTCACTGTTTCTCTGGGATACCTGACAAACCCTGGTCCCTTTACAGCTTTTGAGGCAAGGTGTACAGTGGGCTGCCTCATCCTGCTGCTGCTATCTGTCAGGTCACTTTGGGCACATACAGGCTGTAAGAAAGCCAAAGCTGACTATGTTGTGGTTACGTGGTCAGGCAATCAACAGGGAAGGCACTGCTGGGCTTTGGTACTTCAGGGCTGCAACCTGGACCACTTGGAGGGGTTTGGTAGCACTGCTCTAAAAATAACCCAGATTTGTGGAAGCTACTGGAAGGCATAGATGGATAAACATCTTATGAAGCATGTGACACCATAAATAATGTGGTATAATGGAAAGTCTTTGGGTTCATGCAACTGAGATATGGTTATCACAATGAATTTTAAATGATAATTGGAATACTTGGTGTTTTTTTCCTTTGAGCTGTGTCTGTATATGGGCTTCTTATTGTCAAACTTTTCTCAGCCACTACTTTCCCTTTATTTTAGAGAAGCATATCTATTTTTATATATGACTCAAGAACTCAAAATTGTCCCCTCTTCATCTGACACCAATAACATATTCTTTAAAGGAGAATAGCCATTGAGAGACCTGGAAGTAAATTGCTAGGCTTAGGAAGGGCTGTAGATAAGGGAAGGGTAAAGAAGATTACCAAAAAAATATCCATAGCTGTTACTTGGAGGAGGTGGAGTGGAGTAGGGGGAATAGAGAGGGAAAGGGTTGTCCTTAAAGAAGCACCAAGTCAAGGAATCAGGTGCTACTGGCCCCCTCTCTGGAGGGCTGTGCTTGGCTGGTCAGCTTATTAACTGAAATGGAGAGAAAATAGAGAAGGTTCAAGGCAGAGCAGCAGATAGAGGGGCAAAGGAAGGCCTGACTGATGAGGGAAGATTAAGCACTAAATTTGTTTAGCTTTGCTAAGTAATGACTAAGAGGATGTGTGATAACCACCTTCCCATCTGAGAGACACGAATAACTGTGTGCAAGTGCGTGTGTGTGGGCATGCTTTAAGGCAGTGATGGGGACAAGGCATTGTGAAGAGTCAGACAGCAGTGGTTCCCTTGCCCCTGCACAGGCTCAAGGGCAGGCAGAATCACCTCACAGCACCATAGAGGGACCAGTCCTGCTGGGAGTCAGAAGAGATTAGGGTAATGGGTTTGGATTAGGTAGGAGATGGGATGGGAAGGAGAATGAGGAAATCTCACTGCTCCATCTCCAGATACAGTGATCTCACCTACCCTGCCCCTTCATTTTTCATGTTATCTTTTACCTTTTTGGGTTTAGTTGTTCTGCCTCACTTAGTCTCCTCATCTCAGACTCTTTACTCTCTGTGCCCTGCCATGCTTCCTGTCTTCGTTCTTGCTCACTTTGTTCGTGGCTTCTTCTCATTGTTTCACATGTCCTTTTTCTCCTTGCTTTTCCCTGCCCTTGCCCATCTCTCTCTTCCCTCCTACCCTCTTCTTTCTCAGCAGGTAGATCTGCATCTGTGACTGAAGGTTCATTTTCCTTTCATTCTGTGGGTGACACATTCTGACTTTGATAATCACTTGTGAAAAATCAAGAGAGAAACAAACTGCTCCAATGGCACAGAAACTGGCTGTGATGTTCATGAGGACCAATGGCAAGCAGGATGAGGGGTGGGAGGGTGCTGTGCAGGGTAGGGAGACGTTCTTTCACTTCACAGGATGGGAGGGTGTAAGGGGGGTGACAAAGATGCTGAACAGTTTTGTGGCAAATGGGAAATCTTTTCCTCAGGCAGATTTGGTCCAAATGATCAAAGTGTTTCCTGAGCTCTGGTCTCCTGGGGAAAACTGGGGTTTGACCTTCAAGTTGAGGGGGAAAGAAGTTATACTGGTAGAGCCACGTAGAGGTTTGACTGCACTTCAAGGTGCAGAGCAGGCCATGTTTGTCCATATTGCTGGTTCTGACTTGAATTAATGTACCCACAATGTGCTTAGGCAGAGCCCCACTTTGGTGTTGCTGGTACACCACGTTGAAGCAAGCATTTGGACAGGCCTTGCTCCATGCAAACTGGGTGACCTTGAGACTGCTAAGATGTCACCGTGCAGGTGACATCCCTTCTACAGAGCACCAACAACCTTTTAGTACTTGCTTGAGTAGTTCTGATATGGACAGTGAGTCTGGTTTGTGTTCATTGGACAGACTTTGTCAGGGTTACCCTTCCACAGAGCTCATGATCGCTCTCTCTAAGGAAACAGCTTTGTGTAGCATGATCCTTTCTTCTACATTGCAGAAGCTGAATCAGTGCTGTTTACACAAAGTGGGAACCCTCTGTGTCTCGTGGCACAGTGATGCTCACAAAAACAGTCAAGTTGGTGACACAGGGACTTTGATGCTCCTCACTCCCTAGACAGAACTTGTGTCAGACAGGGGATCTAGGTTTGGTGGTATACCACAGTAAGCCTCAACACCATCAAATGGAAATACTTCTGCTTGCTTCTCTATACATTAGCCCAGAAAGCCACAAAGTTCTCAGTGTGAATAAATCTGCTGCAGTAAAGTGCTCTTCTTCCTCCCACAGGGGCACCCCTTTTGCTTTTAGGCTCTGGGGCTTTCAAAGCCAGAGATTCACCATCTTGCTGTTGGTGAACAAGAAGGGTCAGGACTGTGGCATTAAGAGACCACAGCAGATCCAGATTGAAAGGGGCCACTGATCCACCCATCTGTCTTATTGTTCTTGGTAGATCAGTCCTTGGGGTCTCCAACCTGCAGGCCCCAATGGCATGGCAGCACTTATACTCTCAGTACTTTTATTTCTGTCTGAGAAGACATTCCCCTGTGCTCTGGAGGAAGCTTTCTTCCTGGGACACAGGGGAATGAGTAGTGGGTAAAGACAGATGGTAGGAAAGGGCAGACCTTGGGGCTGATTTGCACTGCTCCATCTTGACTTTTCTAAGGTTCCTCTCCAGTGCCATGTAATTCAGTGTATAGAGAGGTGGGAGAAGAAGAAAGGTGTCAGGTAAAAAGAAAGAATAATTGTGGAGAAGAAAGCAGCGTGGCTAAAGGAGGTAGATGAAGGCAGATCTGATTGGGGCTAGAGGTAACTGTGGGACTTGGGCTGGTATGCAGTGTGTGGAGCTGTGGCCAAGCAGAAAAGAGAATTAAATGAAACATAGCCATGAGGAAGCCTCAGGGGCAAAAGCTAGGGGAGTTAGAGACCAGCCTGTCCTGCAAGGGACACCACAGTTCCCTTGATTTAAGAGATCATGCCCTTTGCTCCCCTACCTCCCTCTCACCTTAGCCTAGCCTGACTGCCTGTAGCTGCTGGACAGGTGCTGCTCAGCTCTTCCAAGAGCAGCACACTTAATCAGGGCGAGCCTGTCCTGCCCCTCTAGGACCAGACGGGAGTAACTATGTTGTTAAGGAATACGTATGTGCATTAGCACCTGGGGCTGTAAGAGCCCCAAGTCTGATGGATTCCTGGAGCCCTAATGAGAAGTGCGAGCACGCAAAGCAGACCCTATAGGAGGCAGAGGCTGGGGCATAGGGGTAGTGGAGAAAGGAGAACTAGTTGATTGCCATGGGTACCAGAGCTGTCCACACAGGGATCAGGGAGGAAGGTGGGGAGGTGGGACAGGGGAAGAGGCAAGACAGAAACACAAAAAAAGGCTGTGTGTCTTTGCTCATTCTCCTCATTGGTTTATTAATGACAAACTAGTGACTTAGTGCCCCTCTCCCAGTCCAGTTCGCTGACTGCCTAGCCCTCTGCTTGGCAGCCTCCACTGCTGGGGTGGGACAACAGGACTGAGGGTGACTGGGAAGGTGCTGGATGAGCTGCCCTGGCTGTGTTGTTTTCCTTCACTCCTTCAGCCTCCCTTTTTTCATTCACCAATATGGCATTGATCCAGCTCAGTGAGAATTTCCATTTATATTTCAGCCTTGCCTGTGACACCATCCCTGAGTCCCTGCAGCTCTGACGTGTGCTCATCCACTCTCCCAAATGCTCTGCTTCACTCAGCCCCTCCTCCTCCTCAGCCTCTTTGCCATTCTTCACCCTCCCCATGCAATCCTCCTCTCTCCCTACGACTGTCCCCCCATGCTGCTGCTGATGTCTTCTCTCTCAGTCACTCCATCTTTCCCTGACACATTTCAGCCCCTCTCCCTGTGCTCCCAATTAGCACAGTTGCCAGGTTTAGCCAGGCAGCTGGCACATCCAAGTCTGCACAGTGAAAAGATGGGGGTTTCTGTTTCAAAGCAAAGCTGTGCCTGTGTCCAGGCTTTCTGGTACTGGGGCCCACTTTCACAAATGCTCAGCCTTTGGTCTTGCCTTGCAGTGAAGAAGTCATAGCCCAGGCTCCCAGGGATCGCCAACAGGCAGAGTGGTCCCCCACTTCCTTGTTCACAGCTCCGCCCAAAAGCCTGCCCTGTGCAGCTAGAAGCTGACACATTGGGTGTCCCTTGCTTGGGCTGGCTGACTATGTAATTGGAAGAGCAGAGGATCCCCCAGAGAAGCCTTAAGAAGTGTAGATGTGGCATGTGTACTAAATCTGCGTTGCCCAGATTAAATAGGCTGGGCAGGCCTATGCTCCCATGGGCTTTTGAAGTGCACAGACTATGAAATAACATCTGGAGGGTTAGTATGACAGCCTGAGCACTAGATTCCAAACACCAAGAGATTTGGGGCCAGAGTTTTGTAAGTCTCCTGCACAAGCAGCCCTGCTCCCACCCCTAGCCAAGACAGCTGTTGCAGTGGTTCACCCTTCGTGCCCTAGCCAAGACAGCTGTTGCAGTGGTTCACCCTTCGTGCCCAGCATCTGAATGGGCAACCCATCCTCCACTGGTGGCTACCTCCCCTTCTATCCTTTTGCCAAGCTCCTGCTGCACTCACTGAGGAAGGATGCTCAGGGATTCAAATGAGGCTGGGAAGCAGGTGTTGCCCTCATTAGAAGGGAAAATGTAGCACACAGAAAAGGAGTGGAAGAGAGAGAGGGGAAGAGCGGTGGAAGCCAAATGTGCTTGCAGTCGACAGGGAAAATGTTCTTGGTTCTGGGAAGGGGTGGGGTCTTCCTGCCCTGCCTCTCTCTTCATCGGGATTAGGGTGGTGGACAGTACAGGCAGGCAGAGCCTTGAGATGAAGAGGAATGAAAAAGGCTGTGCCATCTGAACACAGTGCCGATTACACACAACCAAAGGGGACGGGGAGGCACCGACTTGGAAGGACACAGTTCCCACACACTGCAGTACATGTAGGTCAAATGTGGCAGCTGTGGTGATCAGGGGCGACTGCATGGGGCCCACCACTTGCTGTCTCTCCCCATCCACCCCTTTCAGGTAGCATTCCCACATGATCCCTGCAAGCCAGTGCTCCTGGCCTGTCCTTTACAGCAACTCCCTGATGCACACACTGAGACAGTGTTCCCACCCTGCTCTCTGCACCTCAGGAAGCAGAAAGCCATCTAAGGAGCCCTTGGGCGAGGCAAATGATGCATCAGGAGACTCTAGGAGTCCCTTCCTACTTAAGGATCAGGTGGGGCTCATGCTGATATAAGGGAGGGAGAATATTCAGCAAAAACAGAGCAAAAGGGATGACATTGGGGACCAACACCATAGGAAAGCTGGGGTGCTTGGAAGCTTTCAGAGAAGATGGAACACGGCATAGTGGCAGACACTTGTCACAGATGGTTTAGCCCTGGATGGAAGGCTTCCTTTACCTCAGGAAGCAGTCCCAGCTCTGAGAGGGAGACATTTGGTTGAGAACAGATCTGCTGATCTCACTACCTGCAGGGACCATGCATGGCATCATGGCTCTGCCTCTGCCTGTTCCCCCATACCTCCAAGCAGCCACCCAAGCGGAGGAGATTGAAGTCAGCAACATTTCAAACTCACTTTCTTTTCCTCCTGTCCCAAACCACACTTCTACCTCCCTTTCCCCTGCCTGGCCCTGTGTGCACTCTCTCCAGAGGGTAAGCTCATTGCAGCAGCCCTGCTCATCAGCACAGCCAGCATTTAGAAAATGCCACATTTGAAATTATCCTGTCATCAGGTCCCTTTGTAGGAGGGCTGACATCACTGCATCTGTCAGCAGCCAAGCAGGGAAGGTACCCTCCCCAGGCACCCCTTCCACTTCCCTCCCTGCTCCAGTCCTCCTCCCTCTGCCTTTTGTTATCTAGCACACCTCTGTGCTCTATTTAGCCTACCTACTGTGAGCTCTCTAGGAGTCTTACATGTTCCCTGTTGCCTTTATTTCAGCAGACCTCCCTTGAGGCACCTGCAGTGCAAGTTATAGTCCAGTGTTTTCCCCCCCAACACATTAGGAGTCTCCCTGCCATCCTCATGTTTGCATCCCAGTGGCTGTGGAGAGCAGCAATTGTGGGATCTACATGGTAAAGATGCTGAACTCTGACTTCGTGTTGTCCCCAGAGAGCAAAAGAGGGAGCAGGAATGGCCACCTACAGCTTCTATTGCACGGGTCAAGGCTGAGTAGGAGGCTGGAAGTTAAAGGACACAGGACTGGTGGCCATGTTGGGAGCTGGATACCTAAACCACAGTGGGCTTCTTTTGAAAGCCTCAGCCAAAACACCTCTGTAACTCTGAAGGGGGCATTTGATTTACAGATTTCTCCATGATTGCCTCATTTCCAAAGATTTTACATAGTAGCAACATGAAATCCTTTATATTCTACATACAGAGTTCAATTGTCACCCCGCATCCTTAGCCCAGCTCCCTGATACTTGAGAGAAGGGTACACCTGAAAAATGTGAAAGATGCAGTGTTATCGTGATGCAAACTGAAGAGCAAGTGACTGCATCACACATACTGGAGCACTGGAGGCTGAGGGGGATGAGGGATCCCATCTGCACACAACAAAACTGGTGAACCACAATTAACTTGACAAGCATGGCAAGTATCAAGCAGGGCTCCAAAACCTCTAGACTCCCTGTGCTCCCACGCTCCAAGGCTACTCTTACACAAGGGAACTTGCACCTGCTTACTGCAGAAGTACAGCAATGTCAAAGGTGTGTTCACCCATGCAGGTCATAGCTATCTAAACTAGGCATGCAGCTTTTCCAGCAGTTCTTGGGTACATTTACTTTGGCTCAGTCCTCAGTTAAAGCTTGGCCTGGCTGCTATCCCTGTGTTCTTCCTGACTGCTTGGGCTGAGATCTGCAGGGGCTGGCTATACTCACCCCATGGCTGGGGTGCCCCCAAGGAGCTTGTGTCCCCAACCACCACATGCCCAGAAGAGGTAAGGAAGAAAATTTGTCAATGAGTAAACTTGGTACTTAATAAGTCCTGCACCTGCAGGAAAAACAGTGCAAAGAACAAAAGGGGATTTCCCTGGGGAACATCAAGAGGAAAAAATGCAGTGAGAACAAACTGGGAAAAATACAGTGTCTGGCAGAGGAATCTGAGAAGGTTGGGAATGGAAGATAAAGGGGGAAGGCAGCCATTGAGGAGCAGTGGCAGAGCAGGGGACAGGGTTCTGGGGTTGCAAGGAAAGGAGGATGGGGCAGAGGGGAGGAGTGGAAGGGAGAGGGTCAAAGTAACAGTGGGGGTGAGGCAACTCACAGTTTTCATGCTTGGTATTGTGCAGACACAGGTAACACGACAGATACTGAATGTCAAAGGGTATGATTCCAGAATGGAAGTTAAAAATGGATTATCAAAAGACTATGGGATGTTCTGCCATTGCTTTGTACTTAGATCACCACAGAACAGGAAATAAGACCAATCCAGGCAGATACCTTCAGAAACTTTTTCTCCTTTACATCAGCACACAGGGATGAGAAAGGATGAAGCCATGGAGCCATAGAAAGGCTCTGAGAAAGGATTAGCCTGATCCCAGTAATGTGACCTCCAGCACTAGCTGCAGAGAGGTCAGAGCCCTGCCTTGGAAGGATCTCCCAAGGCCTCCACTGTGCTGCCCCAGGAGTCCCCTCCTCTCTACTGGAGGAGAGAAGGCTATTGCTCTGGACTTATCTTCATTCATTTTAGAGGTGGCCTTTTCTGAGAACTGCTATACTCATTACTCTTCTGGCCAAGTCTGGCTTGGCTTTGAGCTTCTCCAACAACTTGATAGGCTGTCGTTGGTGCCACTGACAACTGAGGAGGCACAACCCTTCATGTGTGAATGCTTTGAACCTCATTGTCCTTTCCCTTGTTTTGTCTTCTCCTGACTGAAGAGTTTCCAAGCCAAGTGTTGCCGCTTCCAGGTCTCCCTAAAGAGTGTCTCTGAACGTTTCAGGCAGCAACCTGGAGAGCACTTGCTTTCTGATTAAAGAGATGAGGATGCATTAGTGGAGAGAGGGAGCAGAATGTGAACAAGAGTGGGATGCTTGCCATCAACAGGGTCCCTGTTCAGCGCTTTAGGCTGTTCCCTTTCTCCGTGCCATTGATCAATTTAACCCAATACGATGCCATGGTTGTAAGTGACTCCAGCATTAGAAACTCTGTCAGGCATGAGATTTACAGGGTGATGTGCAACAAAGCTGCTTTCTCTGCCAAGTCACGTTTTGTGCTCTTTTTCTTTTCTTCCCAATCTTTGTGGCACTAGAAAATTGGGTCCTTACTGGCTCCTCCAACTGATTTGTGAGACTGGAGGAAAGACCAGCATTCCTGCAGTGGACTGAAAGAAAAGAGGGAAGCTGCAGAGAAGAGATCAGCATGGGGCATGAGGGGCCAGAAAGACTCAGAGCAGACTTAGGATGGTTTTCAAGAGTAATCCAGAGCACTAGGTTTTCTGTGCTTGCTTGCAGGCCCTCCTCCCTATTTACCTATACCTATCCACAAGGACGAACTTTCTACTGAAGCATCACAGCCCCTTTGGATCTCTTCAATAGGCTCAGAGCTGTTACAGTTTTTCCCTTACTCATAGCATGAGGCTCACCAGTGCTGTCAGGAGCCTGTGGGGAAGCAGAAACCCAGCAGTTTTCTGTGATAACTGGCAACCTGCCTGGCTCTAGGGCTCCCAGAGTGGCTAACGCCAGGGAAGCTGAACAAAGTGTGGCAACAGTAGGGGATGACTGTAATCCCCTCTCAGATTTCTTTGCCAAAAGATATCCAAAGGGCCAGTCTCAACCACACTGGAAGCTTCAACTTTCACAGTATCCTGATAGGGTGCCTAATGGTGCCATGGAGGGAAGATGCTTGGGAAAAGGCAAGAAGGATGTGGTAGACGTGGGGAGGGAGAGGAGGAGCAATGGAATAGAAAGGAAGAGGTGCTCTGAAAAAAGCAGCAGGCATGAGAGGAGTGTGTATCAGTAGCGCATGAACCAAGAAGCGTGCAGCTATTGAATGCTTTGCTTTCCTGATGCTCTTCTGCTTAATGCACTCTGTGCTTGTCTCCTTAGATCCCATTTCTGTCAGATTTAGCAGCGGCCCTGTTAGCCTCACACTAGGTAACCAGTTTGTGGTAAAAACAAGAAGAGAGAAGCCCCCAACCACCCCTGGCAGAGCAGCTGTCACAATGCATCGGCTTCCAGCCCCTTGCCAGCTGCCCCCAGCACCAGCTGTCTGTGCGTGTTAAGAACCCTCTCCTGAGCTGCTGAGAACTGCCACAGCTAGCCTGTATCATTCACAGCATCCATGAGCACTGAGCTGCTGTCCAGACATCATATGCCCTGCAGCTCCTTGGACACTCAGCTGGTACAGAAGGGAAATGGCATACACACACACACACACACACACACACACACGCACGCATGCATACTTTGCTGCACAACTGTGCAACGGCAGCCTGGGCTAGCACCTTGCAGGCACAAATCCAAGCTGACACTTCGACTTTCATAGGCTCACACTGAGCAACTGGGCACACAGGGTGGGATGACATGCACACACACACACACTTAGCCTGAGCACGTGGACAATGAGAGATCTGTATGTATAGGGGCACATGGCATGTGAGCACAAAGCAGGATGCACACAGTGAACCAACATGCATAGGTACATCACAAAGTCTTTCCCACCCCTCCCATCCAGTCACTGTAAGTAAGCTTGTTTTCTGTTGTATGACTGTGTCTCCCTCTGCCACAGCATGCTTATCACCCACTCACTCAACTGTATGAAATGGGCTGATTTGGCCTTCTCACACCAAAACCTCCTACCACCTCTGTATGCCCATGCACATGGGTCCATTCCCCTTCCACTTTCCTCGTCACCATCCTCTGGCCTTCAGCCGTGTGTGTGCCCATGGATGCCAAGGCCTGGCTCCCCAGACCTGAAATGGGGTTGTTTATTCTGTGTCAACCAAAAGCTTGATTCCTGAATTCATCTGAACGAGTAAAAAATCCTTGTGTGCTCCACTCCTCCCCCTACTCCATGCCCCTGCATCTCTCACCACCCCTCATGGGGTCTGACTGCTGCTGTGGGCTTTGAAGACATTATTAACATTACTGAAAGGGCTGCCATTTCAAACAGCCAGGTGAAAAACAAAAAGTCGCTGCAATTAGGAAGTTGTTAGGGAAGCCAGGGGGAGGCAGCACCCGCAGGGTGATTGAGAAGCAGTGGGCTGCCCTTACAGCCCTGCCTTCCTTCGCTGTTCCCTCCTCTCCTGCCCTCCCTCTTCTTCCACTTACCTCTCTGCTCTCTCCTCTTTCCATTCCTGGTCTGTTTGCCTCCCTGCTGACGTCCTGCCATGGCACTACCTGCCATGGCCAGCATCACTGCACGTTAATTAGGCCCTGCACAGTTCTGTGGATGAATGTCGCTGTCAGCTGGAGTGTAGATCCAGCCTCCCCCACCTCCACACACACAAGCTCCTGCTTCCTCCCCATCCCCTGGTAAACAGAGCTGCCAGGAGGTCATTTATCCATAATGGCCTCCTGTGATAATAAATTTTTGCTTATGGGGACATTGAGGAGGAAAAGGCAACAAAAATGAAGATGGCCCTGTAGCAGTAGAAATACCAGTTGTGTACCGCAGCAGGTGATGTCTGTGGGGAAGCCTGTAAAGAGGAAAAGCATGAGAGTAAGGGTGGGTGAAACACACAGAAGGCCCAAGGGTTGATCTGCTGTGCCAAACCTTGACTGGCTTCGCCAGGAAATGAAGTGTTCTTTCCCCAGACCTGCTCTCACAGCCTGCTGGCATCTTCCACAATGATGGAGGAGGGAGGTGACTGCATGGCACTGGTGGGAACAAGCAGGGCTGGGAGGCCAAGGGAGAATGCTGGGGGTAAGCAGGAGGCAAGGGGAAATTCTGGTTGTTGCTAGATGAGAGGGACATACGGTGGATTGTGCATGGGACCAGATGTGAACAGATCAGGAGCCTTTCCTGGCATCTTGGGCACCCACTGACTTTGCAAGGGAACCCTACTTCTCCCTGGTCTTTCAGCCTGGCAGCTGATGAGGATACTCAGCAACATGGTGACGTTGTGGGTGGTGTCTGGGGACTGTAAGAGCAGTAATGCATGGCCAGTACCATTTATTTGTAAAAGGGTTATCCAATATGGAGAAACAGACCCTTGTCAGTGCTTTGAGAGAAAGACGAAGCTGAGAAAAAAAAAACACAGGAGAGAGTCACCTCCTGGAAATATGAGAAGGGATGCTGGAACTGGAGGGGAAGGAAGGAAGGAGGTCTCAAAGCATGTCAGCTAAAAGCATGGGAGGCAGAAGGAGGGAAGCAATTCCCTGAACATGAAATGAGGCTGTCTTTTTTCACTTCTCCTTTTCTTGGCACCTGGGCCAAACCTATCTGCTGCTGTGCAATTCCATGATCTCTGGCTGTCCTGCCCTGCCTTGGCATGGCAGAGCTGGCAGTGATCCACACGAGGCTCCCTGGGCTGTGGCCTTCCCTCTCCGCCTTGGCCTCAGCTGCAGACCAACAAGGGCTGCTGCAACCCAAAGGAAGAGACAGGCAGAGCTACTGCAGCGCTCGTGCAGTGGCAGCCCAGTGGGACCCTGTCTACTCACAAGTGCTGGGGCAAGGGCAACACGTCTCCTCATCTTTGGCAAAAGCCATGGATGAGTCCAGCATCAGGTCATGACAACAGCCTGCTTGACATTGTGGGTGCTTGTTCTTGCTCACAGGGGAGACAGTCTGGGAGGAAGGATTTAGCTCTCCTTGTCCTGTCACTTCCGCTTGCCTGCCCTGTTTTGACCCAGATACATTACAGTATAATGAATCTGTGACTCCCCTTGGGATTTCACAGTTGTTGCTGTGCTGCATGGCACAACTGCTCACAATTTCATGGTGGTGGCAAGGCTGGCGCTTATGCCTTCCTTCCCTGGAAGGGCCCTTGGGGACAAAGAAGAAGCTCTTTTAGGCTACATTTGAGCTTCAGCACTCCAGAACACTTCTCAGCTATCTATGGTCACTGCTCTGCCACGTACCCCTGTCCTGTGCTAAGCCCATGTGCAGTAAGACCACATTATCTGTGCCTGCCTGATGTGGCAGAGCAGGGATGCAGGTGGGCAGGGAGCCATGGCATGCTGCAGTCTCCCTGGTTTCATCAAAATAGGTTGAGAATACCAAGGTATGCTGCAGCCTGTTTTTGCAGCCCAGTCTAGATGTAGCCTTTGCAGGAGCACAGCTGAGTCTCACAGAAGAGACAAGCTTGAGCCTTCAGCAAAGGCTGGTAAAGCACAAACACATACAGCATGTTTGCAGACAGGAGGGGCCCTGTCCCCTGCCTTCATACTAAAACTTCTGTCCTGTAAGTGGGACACAGCATGGATGCCTTAATTTAGTGCAACTGGGACTGTAAGATGATCCCCTAAGTATAACAAAGAAGGCTTAGAGCTAAGCATGACCTAGCATAATTATGCTGGAGCACAACATTTCTTTAGGGTTAAGAGACCCTACCTTGTGTCTTTTGCACTCCTCAGCCCTTGTTCATCTCCCAGAAAGGACCAGTTTCTCTTTTCAACCTTTCCATCCCTTCTTTGCGCATTTCCACATCTCATCACGCTTCCTGCCTGCCTGGATCATGTTTTTGATATGAAGCAAGCTATGCTCTGAGACCCTCCCCAGCCCGCTGCTCTGGCCTGATAGCTGTTTATCACTGGTAGAGGACACCAGCCTCCAGAGCACAGGAGCACTTCCTCCTCATAAATTATTGACACAACCCTTTGCCTTTCCATAGCCATGGGCTCCCCACCCCTCTCCCTGCCTCTCCTCACACTGACTGTGTTTGTCAATTACCTCTTCATCTAGCCCTTCTTTTCAAAAATTCTTTTTCATCTTGCAAAAGCTTTTCATGTTTCCTTTTCTTCCTGGGGAGGAGAGTAGGGAGAGATAGCGTGCAGGGAGGGCACTACCTCAGCCACTGCTAGAAATACAAAGGCAGCTTGTGCATGGCATGGCTCTTAATTGACTACTCGCTGGGACTTCGGGGCCCATCCTCAGTGATGAAACAGAGATGTGCAGCTCCCTCACAGTGGAGAACATTGCAAGGGTAGGCATTCCCATTTAAGGCCAGGGGGGAAGCAAAGTTTGAGACAAGATCTCCAGAAGGCATAGAGTGACCCCAACCAAACCCAGCTCTTCTCTCCTACCGCACTGGAGCCAGCTGTTTGCCTTCCTGGGGCTTTTCCCCTCCCACTCCATGCATCTGGTGATCTCTCCCAGGAGGCATCATCATTAAGTGTCAATGTGGGAATGAACATAAGAGCTGTTAATTGGCTTGCCTGTATAAATAGCCTGGTTTCAGCTGACAGGGGAGGTTGGATGCTGCATCTAGAGCGCCCAGCCCTGGATTTTGGTGAAATATAGGGGGGCAGTGGGTCTATGAGGCCCTGTTCCAGTTGTATCACTAGAGGGAGTCAAAGACCTGCCTTCTGCTGCAGCTCAGCTTGACCCAGAACCCTCTGGTGATGGACAGGATTGCTCAGTTGCTAATGAATGGCAGGTATAGGGAACCTTCAACCCCCACGGAGGGCAGAGAGCTGTGGCGGGGCAGGGTTTAAGACTCCCCCTTCCCTTGCCATAGGTCTTGGATAAAGACAGCTCTGATAATTGACCTGTGTGCACAGGAATAGATATAGCTTGCACTTGGCTGTGATGCCCTGAATCACAAGGTTATGACAGCTTCCTTCCTGCCTGTGAGGGACAGTTTCCCCCTCACTCATATGAATCCTCCTTTATCTGCTATCCCAAATCCCAGTCAGGAATTCACTGTAGAGGAGAAAAAGCTGCAACATACCCCCAACCCTTCTTTTTAGCAGCACATGCTACCTGATGGGTCCTACCTATGTCCAGTGCCTCAGATCTGGCAGTTTCCCCATCCACCATGCAGCTTCCTCAAACCTTTAGCAACTGCTTTTCTGGGAGATGACTCCAGCACAAGACGAGAGAGACAAAGTGCTCACCTGGGTCATGTGCACACATGAAATGGAAAAACATGCATTGGAAAGTATGGAAGATGCCTGGCAGCTAAGACAAGAATGAGACAAGTCGTGGGGATATCTCCCAGGGAAGATGAAGTTAATCTGTAAGCCAGTGAGGGGTGAGGGGATTTGCAGGTGGGGAAATGGCTGGAGGAGGGGGGGAGTATGCCGCAGGATGAGTTAGTTGGGATCTGTGAAAAAAAGGATGCAAAAAGCAGGTGGGACTTCACACCTCATGGGATCAAGGCTGGGGTGTTTATATCAGCCCATCTTGCCTGGATTTTATTCTGGTGATGAACGTGTTCTGAAAACAAACAGAACATTGAGGAAGAAACTTGTGGAGCGAATGACTGTTTTTTTGGTTGCTAAGCCATCTGTTCTGCTCCAGCAGCTCACTGAGGGCTCTGTCGTTGCTCTCGATGTGCATGCGTGTGTTTTTGCGTGGGTGGCTGGTGCTGGCTGGCGTGGCAGGAGGGAGTATCAGGGCGGAGAGGAGGATGTGTGTATGCTGGGAAACTCAGATGCTTTGAGCAAATTTGTTTGGGAGGGGAGGAGGCAAGTTTGCTGCAGCAGTGTATGCAAACATACATGGCTGAGGCCAAGCCTGAGAGCGTGTGTGTGTGTGGCTGTGCTTTCTGTGTGCATGTAAGGTGTGTGCACATGTGTCTAGGATCACAGGCACAGGTGGAGTTTACATCAGGATAAGGAAGCACAGCTCTGCAGCTGCAGGGTGGGTCAGTGCATTGCAAACCTGGCTGCAAGTGGGGGCAGAGATGTGTCTGTGCATGTCAAGGAGGAGCAGGGAAAATTACACTCCTGGAGAACATCTGTAGGTGGCCAACAGCAGTGTGTCACCCAGCAGGCTGAGAGGCTCTGTGGAAGTCTGAGCCAGTGGGAGGGGGACGCTGCGTGGCACACACTGCAAGCAATGTGGCCAAAGTGCAGAAGGAGATGAAGCCCATGCACGTGAGTTTATGGCCAGCCCATCAATGTGTAAGAACCCAGCTTTCCCATCCTTATGCCTGTTCACCCCACAGCAGTCTCCTCTTCCTCCATGCAGGCCCCGCAGCCCCAGTTGTGCTGCAGTGATGAAGGATGGTGAAGGCTAATGACCTCTTCATATTTATAACCTTGAACCAGGCTGTGGAGATCTTCTATCTCCACACCCTTTCCCATCCGTGCCCTCACTCTCATCCTTCCTTGCTCCTTGCCAGACAAGGCAGTGTTGCCATAGCAGCTGACAATTTCCACTGTTCTACCTCTTAGGAGGACAGGGAGCAGCAGTAAAAAAGATGGGTCAAAGGAAGAAACCTATGACCCGTTTGTGTCCTTGTCTCTTGGGATAAGCAGCTGGGACTCCTTTGGTAATCTTCTGAAGCTGGTGGTAATCATCCCAGAGCATCCAGGTGTCATACTGAGAGAGAACTGCTAGTGTACTGTGTGTGCACGGTGTTCCTCACCCAGTCTTGTCCAGCTGCTGGGTTGGATTCAGTTGTGACCCCATCTGAAAGCTGAACTGTGCTACAACAGCATTAAATAAAGAAGGGGTCTCCAGACTAACCCTAGCTTGCAGTGCAGACATCCTCCACACTGAATCAATTGTACCTCTTCAGGAATCTTCCTTCCTCTCTCTGCCTGTCACACAGACAAACTGCTGCACTGCAGAAGCAAATAAAGCATCAGGTTGCACCCCAGAAGCAGATACATTAAAAGGTGAGCTGAATGCCACCCCGCCTGCTCAAAGCATTATCATTTAGGGAATGTACTTGGAGTGGTAGCAATAAAAGAGCTGGTGTTGCTTTGTATGACAGTTGGTGTCCTCTGAAAAGATGCCACTCCATTTTATGGATAATATTTTATATTTATATATTTTTAAGCATTCCTTCCTTAGGACAAGATTCTACTTCTTTGATGCACCCTGAGACAGCCATTCTTTTATTTTTACTGTGTTGTTATGTCCTGGTGCACCCTCTCAAGCCCCTTTCACACAGACGCTTCGATGTCCTTTATGTGTGTCTCAGGGGCTTTACACAGCACACCCCCTCTCCACCCTGAAAACCTCAAACACCACAGCCCCCCACTCCCAACAACAGCAACAACAAAAGATCTTCACATTAAGCAGCATCACAGACCTGTGGAATTTGGGAGATCTTAGCTCTGTCATAGACCTGTGGGGCAAACCACACCTTTCTCCCTCAGCTTTTCAACTTTAAGATCATGGTGGCAATGCTGCCTCTCCCTCCACTACCCTCAGGGTCCCACGCTTGTGGATGGGGTGTTATTGCATGCACTGAGCTCCTCCCTGCCTCCTTTGAATGGTGGTCACTTGGTGCTGCTGGAGACAGTCAACAAAGAAATAAGCGTAGTATCTAGTGACAGCACATCAGTGTTCAAGGCTGGGCTAACCTCCATGGTTAGCAGCCCAAAAAGGTGAGTGAAAACTTCCAGAGCCAAGGTGTCTGGCCAAAAGCCCATGCAGGAGAGCAGGCAACTGGGCACGATCAACACAGTCATGGTAACAGTGGAAACAGAGTCTCCTGCAGCCCTTGCTGCAACTACCCTCAGATTAGATACTCCTTCCATTTTGAATGGCCACAGAAATTCTGCTCTCAGACCACAGGTGCCTTTGCACAGTTGGATCACAAACACCCGGGCATGGAACTGCAGCCGATGTTGCAGGCAGAGCTGCCATTGGGACAGAGGCAACCCCCACTTGAAGGTTAGTAGAGTTCCTCATTTTCATACATCAGGACAGAGAAAGGAGGCCCTGTGGAGAGGGGATCTGTACCAGCTGTGAGCTGTGTCATTCTTGGGAATGCAGGCATAGAAATGGGAGAACACAAATTGGTAGTGTTAATGAGTGGCCTTACTGACTTCACCACCAGAGACAGGGACATAGAATTAGATTTAGGAGAAAGCAGTAAGGGAAGAAAATAAGAAAATAAACAGAGAAGAGGGGAAAATGAAAGAAGAGTTTGGAAGAAGGAAGGTCACGAGAAACAGAGGGAGGCAAGGCATGTGAGTTTGATGGGTTCTTGGTTTAAATGGGAAGTGCAGTAATCTCCCCATGTTTAGGTGGTGTTTGAGAGAACCTGATTGGGATTTATTAGAAAATAAAAATGCTCTAATTGAAAGTGAGTGGAGGCAATTTGTATTAATAATGGGAGAAATCATCAAATAATGGAATTGTTTAAAATCTATTAGTTTGCTCCATGCAGTGAGAGGAAGGGGTTGATTATCTTGCAATAGAACATATTAAAAGGAGAGCCCAGCCTGCTGGTCCCCTATGCAGATTAAAGATGTAATTTATTGAAGCAATTTATTTTCTGTTCGGAAGAAGGGGGAAAAAATGGAAAAATATGATAAGAGCTGCAATCAAGTCTTGGATTCTTAATTTGAAGACCTACCTCTTATCTATGTTCTCTCAATCATTAGAAAAAAATTACTCATTCCTTCGTTGGGTTTAAAGCTACAGGAGCTGACAGGGTAGCTGGGAAAAAAAATAAGATCTCATGAGGAGGCCTGTTACTCACCTCTTGAGGTTTATATTATTGACAGCAGTTGCCTCAAATCCAAGGCAAATCAACCTTGGGCTGCCTGGAGTAGCAGCAGGTAGAGCTTAGAGGTCAGCACCAAGGCGCTATCTAATCCTTCCCGAGGATAAAAAGAACATGTTGCTAAACTGGAGATTAATTCAGAGCTGCTTCATTCGTTCTGTCTGTCTGTCTCTGTGCTAATCCAGCCCTTAGAAACCAGGGTGAGGGAGTGACAAATGGCCCTAGTATTCACTGTTACAGTCCCTTCCAATGCAATGGGAATTTAGGTGCCTAAATAGGCATCAGGCTCTTAGCGGTGTGCCTGGTTCTGGAGCTCATCCCTGTCCTGTGATTTGCCTGGCATACCCGCTGAAAAGGCCTTGCAGGCTGGTGATTTTGCTGTTCTTTTGTTTTCTCAGAGAAAGGCCTAGATCCCGCTTTGCCCAATTGCTCCTGGCTGGCTCCATTGTGACAGCCTGACCCAGTACCATCACAGGGATCTAACAGGACTCCACAACTCTTCCTGCCTCCTCCTTTCTTGTGTCATCTGCCTATTCTCTTTGCATCAATGTATCCAGACATCTCTCATATGTCAGTTTGTACCCCAACACTGATCTTGGCTTGTAGGCAATAGAGCATGAAGTCCTGCCAATCTCAAGTACCCTTAAGCAATCCAGACCCAGCAGTCTCTCCTTCCAACCTCATCATCAAAATCTGTCAGAAGAGCACTGTTGTAAGGAGTAGAGCGAGGGAAGAGGACAGAAACCATGAGATGGTCTTGCAACAATCTCAGTACTGAGGACAAAACCAGAGGACAAAGAGGCCAGACAGCAACAGTTCTCACTCCACTCACCATCCTCTGCACTCCAGGTCTGAGCTTACATGGTGTTCTTGAGCAGGCTGTGGCTTGGGGGAGGAAAATTTCTGGCCTGTCCCATGGGACTTGAGCATATTCATAAGCAGCAGAAGCAGTTCCAGGCTTTTTTACAGTCCCAGGGATTTTTCTGCCTGGTGCCTGAACACTATGTTGATAGGAGACATTGCAAATACTATCTCATTCTGCTAAGATGAATAGCTGGGTTCTGCCTTGAAAAAAAGTAGACAGGGTAAAATGGAGATCTCAAATTGCAATTTCAGATGTTTAAAACAAAAAACCAACACAAACTATCAGAAGATTCAAGATGAACTTAGTACTGCAAAGACCACAGCTAAAAGTCTTGTCTGTGAGAATCCACTACATCCGTTACATTACTAGAGACATGGTTGGAGTGGGTCTAAAACAGGGAAGCCAAAACAGAACACATGCTGCGAAGAGATCTATGCTGAAAGAAAGTTTGTGGCGAGAGCCAGCGGTGGGGTCTTAGTCCCAGCCTGAGCCAGAAAGTAAGGCTAGGGCTCATCACAAGAGATAGCCTAGAGGTACCATTGTATTGGGGCTGGGATGAAGGTGCCAAAGCACTCTCTGTTGTGCCAAGAGATCTCTGTGGGAAATAATGACTTTTCACACACATGCTTTGCTATGGAATTATTTTTACATAGCAACACTTTGATGAACACTTATTTCCTTTATTTGAGCTTCCAATCAATTCTCCTTCTGTGTCTATGGTCCTTTCAGGCTTCTGCACATGCCCCTGTACCTTAACACCTATTGATTTCTTTTCTTTGTTTTTTGCATCTTTGTTTTACCTCTGGTCTGCGCAGGGACAATGTGACAGTATCCTCTACCTGCAGAGAGGAAATTTTTATCTCTCACTGTGAGAGGCTCCTTAGTATACCTTATTAAAGTGGTTCCCAGATAGAGAGTATCTCACCACCTTCAAGAAAACCCAGTCTGGTTTTCCCACTTTCTAGAATAGCTACAAACTCTTTAACAATCTGTCCAGTGACTTTCTAAACAGTGGTAACTCAAGCATATATGCGCATTCTGCTACTTCTCCAGGTAAAATGATTGACATCCACTTTGATTCAAACTCAATCAAATACAACAGTTCAGAGACCAAGAAATTAAACAAACTTCAAGCTAAGGCTTGTCTTTCTGAAAAGATTTTCCCATCATTAGTTTACCTGAACTGGAAGCAATAGCAAAAGTAAAAATAAGAGAACTCACCCATACTTTGGAGACCAAACCAAGTTACTGGGTGAGTAGACAGAAACAGCGCTGTCAGCTATATATATTTTTTTTTTTTTTTTCCTTTGGATTCAGTAACCATACAACTTTACACCAGTATGCTGATGGATTGTGCATATACAAACTTCATCATAAACACACACTAGAATATAACTGTATATATACACTCACCCCCCCCCATCCCAGTCACAACTACAGTAACAAACACATTCAGAGCATGACATTGAGTGGTATTAATTAGTGTCAGGGTCCTGAGTGCACTAATGAGCCTTAACTGCCTGATCAGTCTCAGCTGGGGCTTCCCACACACATCCTCTGCCTACAGCCTCAGAGGTCTATTGAAGCTCAGGCCAAGGCACCCACTTTTGGTGTATTGTGGTTGTGTTGCTCCTGAATGGGTCTGAGATCTGTTTCATCATCTTGGTTTACCCAAGTCTGGTATTAGATCTTGTTGCTATCACTACCCCTGCTCAGGTAGTGTGGTATCTCACCCCAGCCTGTGGGGTCACTGCCTTGTCCATGCTTACCTTACCCTTGGCTTTTTCACGGAGCAGTCCTGCTCTTGTTGCTCCCTGACAATTGGCATTCATCTTTCTCTCCAGCCATAACAAATACATGTATGCCCTTCTTACCTGTTTGATGAGGACAGTATCACCTGAAAATAAGAGAGGAGACAAAACTGTCAGTTACAGGTTGACCAGAAACATGTTTATACTTGCTTTACTGCAAACAGGTGGCTATTTATTCTTTATGAACACAAACAAATATAAGTACATCATACTTTACTCCCACCAAATCCTTTCTCCATCATTAAGCACATGCTCACAAACATGTTCCCCAATACTTTCCCACTGAGTTAACATAATGATTGTAGTATACTGTGCTGATCTTGACTTGCTACGTGTACTGAGTAACTATTGCCTTGTTTTGCCTTTTTTCCGAACCTCCGTAGGTGGGAGGGAAAAGGATGGATCCTCAAAATGATTGTGGGTGAAGGCACATGGGTCTGTGGTAGCCTTTGACATTTCTTGGTTACACACATGCATTGCTGCTCATAGTCACCCAGCCAAAATGGGAATCCTGATATAATCTTCCTCCTGTCTCTGATGTTTGACAGCTGCACAGTCAAACAGCGCAGAACAAACTGCAGTGCTCCTAAAATAATTCTCTTTCTTTGCCTGAGTCATTTAAAATCATCTCCCAAGAAAGTCTTTTGCAGAAAGCACATCTCTTGCTTGTCCTTCTCTTCCCTTCCCTTTTCCCAAAGACTCTTCAATGTCTAGAAGACTCTGAAGGCCTGTGGACACAGCCCTTCGGGGTTACATCTATACCAACCACATCCAGGACAGTCTGAGCACTGTTCTCAGGCTGTCCACACTTCAGTTGTTAGCCCACTCCTGAGCATGGCTGTGGCTCCTGCAAATCAGCAATCTGCTGTATGAGGTTCATGCCTAGTTTGAGGGAAAGCCAATGCCAAGGGTCATTATATGGCCCCCTGTTAGGGTAAATGAGAGTAGAATTTAACTTTTTGAGTATAAGCTTCTTCAGGCCACTTGGGTTTGGCAATTAACATGTTGAATCTACAGCAGCTTGACCAATGCATAGAGGGCCAGCTCCATCTTCTAACCTGGTCACAGACATCCAGGGCAAATCCTACTCACTCTCTTCACCTCTGTTCACCCCCTGCAGAGGAGCACCAACCATCCTGCTTTTGGATGCTCAGTAGTCCAAGTTAGTGGAGGGCTGGCAGGGATGGCTTTGACAACTCATTTGCACAGTGCCTCAAAAACAAATCTTGGCAGAGGATTCTGCTGACCCCTGCAATGCAGCCAAGAGGGAACGCCAGAGTCTGTATTTCAAACTTCCTCATTCCTTTGCTCCATTTAGTGCTTCTTGGAGGCAGAAGAAAGTCTTGCCTTCTGTCCTTAGCTAGGTATGGGTCTGGGTGTGGGTCCATGTGCACTGCATGGAGAGACCCCTTCCTCAAGATACAAAAATCCTTGCAAAGGGGCAGAGTGAAAGATGGCAGTAACAGATTTGTTGAACAGGGGGACTGAACCTCAGATAGCTGATGTTGCTGGTACAGGGAACAGCAGTCAGGCTGGGCTGAGGTGACAAAAGGAGGGATGGTAGGGGCTGAAGCTAGGGATCAGGGAGGGAACAGTCCGTGTATCTCAGCTAATGCTCTCTGGCAGAGTAGCAACGCTAATGGATATTAGAAGTGTCAGCTTCAAGATTTAGCAGAATGGTACCTCTCCTGATGCATCTCATCCTGGCACACAGAGCCCAGAGCAGAGGAGAAATTAGGGCCAACAGAATGTACGTGCTGAGTACAGGGTTGCCCTTTTCTCTTGTCAGGGACCTTACTCTTGTGACTCCACATCTCATGATGACAATCCTGTGCAGTGCACTTTGCTAACAGCATGCCTATTTCTGGGTGAGAAGCCATTCTCCAGCACCCACACAGATCTGCTCTCCTCCTCTATGCCCAATGGTGCCTTGCCCTTGAGAAGCACAAAGGGGGACACGTCCATCCCTCAAAGGGAAGGAGGAAACTTGGGTATGGAGCCATCTCCCCCTTCCCCATGGAGTAGAGTGAGATGGCGACGTGGCAGGAGTGGCTGGCTGCTGGCTGGAGTCCTGGGAGTTGGGTCTTTCCAGCCTGTTCTGGTGGCAGTACCATCCTCAGCCAGGTATGACTTGCCTGTGCTCTGTGGCAGAGTACTGGCAAATGAGATACTGTCTTTCCCCAGCCCTTGGAGACCCTCTGGGAGAGATGGTGAAAGGAAGGGATTCGTCTGCCTTTCCTCACTGAGCAGATGGGAGACCACTGCATGTGGGGTACCAAACGGAAAAAGGGCAAGAAAAGAGCATTTAGGGAGAAGTGAAGCAATGTACACTTCGCTAGGTCCACCCACTCCTCTTAATCTGCTCTGCCCTCCCCTTGTATCTGTGGTAAAGTTTTTTTGGCACAGCAGTGGTGACGACTGGTGTCTGATTTGGGTGCTGGGAGGGAAGGTTAATGGAGGTGTAAGCATGATGCCTCAATGCTCTCCTGCTCTTAGTGACACTAGGTTTTACCCTCATCTATCCATACCTCACCCTCCAGAGTGCCAAAGAAAAGATCCAGCTGATATTTGTCCTTCTCTTGCTAAGCAGCCACAGCCTGGCTTGACAGAGTTACCTCTCTCCCAGGTTTTCCTTGGCTGTGTTATGATTTGATCCATCTCTTTGCCAAGTGGCTGGCTGTCACACTGCCAGCACTGGAGATGGATGATCTTGTTACCCAGCCAGCTGGGGAGCATTGGCCCTGGGGCTCTGGCCAGTCAAGTTGTCAGTGACCCAAGCAATGCGGTTTTCCTTGCGAGCTTACTCACAGCTGAGGAGCAAACCTTCAGGTACCTTCCTGGCTTCCGCTGGGCTAGAAAGGAACAGTGTGCACAGAAATGTTTCACACCTGTCCTTGTGCTAATGCCCACTGTGTCAGAGGTGGCCACCATAAATACTCCAAATTACTAAGTTATTGACACCAACAAATCATCCCTTACTTACATTCCTTTCACTTCCACTCAGGCTTATATTTGGGGTTGAGGGGGCTGGAGAAGGATGGAGGCTAGTTCCAGCTCTGTCACAATGGCCAAGCCCTGGGGTCATATAGGCTTTGGGGCATACATCTTGATGGCTGATACACCAAATCAGTGTGGCAGGGAGGTTCCCCAGAGGCAGCCTGACAGTTCCTTCCTGCTGTCCCTGCCTACCTTCTCATTGCAGTGAAGGAGAGCCACACTGGCCAGGAGCCAGCCAAGCACAATCCCACTGCTCAGGGGAGAGGTAAGGAGTAATCACAGAAAGAGGGAGTGGGCAAAATCTCAGAGGAGTGAAAACACAAGGGGGAAATAGGAAGGAAAATACTCATGAGTAGGAGTCAGGTTCTCCAGAAAGTGAATCAAATTGTGATTGTGCTTATGATAAAGAAGATATCTGTGAGTCCGCAGTCCACCCTCTCAGGTATGTGTATTAGGGTTATCCCCAGTAGCCCCAACAAGAATAGCAGGGCCATTGCATGCAGGCACTGTGCAGCTGTAGCACCTGCCTTACCCCAAAGAGCTTGCAGCTCAGTAGATGAGGCAACCCAGGGAGAAGTGAAAGGGTTACTCCAGTATAATGTCCCACTTTATAAAGGCAATGTAAGGAAAAGGTAAAGATGAAATAGCTAACCGCCAGCAACACTGGGAGGTTTGAAGCTCAGCTCCTCACAGGTGAATTCATTGCCTCTAATTCAAGGTGAAGTCTTGGCCTTCAGGTGCTCAAGAGGTAAAGGAGTGAAAAATCCTTTTTGCTTTTGAAAGTGTTTCTGAAGGGGCTGTTAGACCCTAGTTCCTCCTGGCAGTCAAAACCTCTCTTGATAATGAGGTGATTTCCTCCTGCCTCATATTCTATGCTCTGATGAGTGGCCAATACATGTTGAGGCTAAAATGATCAGGCAAAGGGAGAGTCCACAGCAACACCACTGAATAAATGTGAACACAGGCTTCCCTGGTGCCTCTCTCTGTGGATCTGCCTACTTTCTTTTCACTTTTTCCTTCATTTGTTCATCCTTGCTAATCTCTTTCAGTTCTAATCTTGTCCGCACTCCTCCTTTCCATCGTGGGCTCCCAGCAAACCCACACTCCAGGTCTAAGCAGGCTCCCCAACCCTTGAGCTGCACCCCAGAGTCAGCTCTGTGGGACAGATACACCTGCAGAGCCTGAGGTCTCCTGATCCAAAACACACTGAGAGAGTAAGGCAGGAAGAGATGTATTAATCAGGCTCGTCCTCAGTTGTGCAAGCCCTGCCACTACTAGTCTTCCTGATGCATAGGGATCTCAGGCATTTGCCCTGTATGTTCCCCCTGCTGCAAAGTCTGGGTCTCACAAACAGATTTGGGCATCTGTGACTTAACCAGGCCACGGGGTTTGGGAGGGAGCCCCAGGCCTTCCCAGCCCTCATCCCTTCTGGGCAGCTGCAGAGCTGGGCAGGTGGCACAGTCAGTCTAGGGTGAGGGCACACAGCCTTGGAGTCTCATGCAAGATGGAAGGAGGGTTCACTCTCACATCCACCCTTACTTCTCATCTCGTTTTCTTCCTTCTAGGTATTACAGCCTGAACAGGGGAAGGAGGCACGGGGATTAGGGTCTCTGCACAGCAGGGAAACAGTTTTGCTAAGTGTCTATCCCCCAGAAGGCATTTGACCTCCTCATCTCCTCCAGGGCAGAGGATTTAACAAGATGAACTCCCTTAAATGGTTTGCAGAGGGGAGGCAGAATGAGCAGAGCAAATCCCAGCTTCCTGATTACAAAGTGGCTTTTTCTAAGAGAAATTTACCCAGACTGTTTTGCAGATATCCCCGCTAAATGCATACACACACCCCTGCACTCCCCTGGCCACAGACTGCAAACCTCTGTTCAGACCCATTGCCTGCCCTCTCAGAGCTCCATCCCCTGGGTACCCTTCCTCCTGGACCCCTGTCCACGCTCTCCTTATTCTGAAGGCATCCCTCCCCCAAGCCCTTCCCAGCTTTTTCCCTGGGGCACCCGTCCTCCCAGTCTTCCTCTATGCTCTTCCTTCATGTCACATTTGTCATTTGACTTGTCTTTTCCCGAGCCTCCTTTCCATGTACATGTGAGCCACCTCCCCAGAAAGTCACTTTCTTCCTCCTTCTTCCTAGGGAGCAATTCTGCTCTCTCCCCTTCGCTGCTGACATACTCCCACCTATAAATGATGCTTATCACATTCCAGCAGGAACAGAGGAAGAATCCAACAAGGCTATGAGACTTGGATGGGTCTGAGGGGTAAAGCCTCCCTTACTCCTATACAGATAGACATTCTTTTGAAGCCTTAGGGCTGGGACATGCACTACAGGTAGAGGGAGAGGGACTGGAGCAAGAAGGAGGTATTGAAAACATGCCCGATGAGGCAAGATGCTGAGCTGGTTTGGATATTCTGGTCGCAGCAGCATGTAAAATCCCATTATGGCTTTACTATGGTGCATTTAATACACTGATCCCTTCGTTGCTCCAGCTGCCCCTGTCAGGCATCTCTGAAATTCACAGCAACAGGTTTTCAATCTCTTAGCAATTCCCAGCTCACAGAGGCAGCCTGCCTGCTCTGGGGAGGGGAGAGGAAATATGCAGTAGCTCCTAAACCTGCCTAGAAGACAAAGGCTTTCTTCCTCTCCTTCCTCCCCACAACAAAGACCCCATGGCTTTGCTGAAGGTTACCAGAATCTTATGGTTTCACCTACAGCTTTGGGTGTTGGCTGCTCAGGCCAACAAGCCTGGCTTTGGAAGGGGGGGAGCTGCCCAGAGCGTAACAGTGTAGTTGGGCAGTATCCCACAGCTGAAGGGCTGGAGAGTTTTCAGAAGCAGGATGAGCTGTGGGCTGTACAAGTGTAGGGATTTGATGTGAAAATGGTAGCCTTGCTTTCTCCTAATCGGACTGAATGACACAGGATCTTTTAGTAGCATGATGAACAGTTTTTAACACTTTCTGAGTTCTTGGTCGTCCTGAGGGTGCATGCTACATCTGCTTCCGTGATGAATTCAGAAAACAGGCATGAGGAGGTATCATGGAGGTGTCTGTGGGAAAGCTGGGTAGAGGCTCTGTATCTTGCCCTGTGGCAAGATGAATATTTGCCTTCCTTAAAAAAAAAAAAACCAAAAGGTATTTTCTGTGTGTGATTGCAAAGGACTGAGCAGAGTTGCAGGTGGTACATAGATGTTTTGCTCAGATGCTAGGGAACACAGGAAGGCAAACATTTGGGAGGAGATGGGAATGTAAGAGCACGCCTTACAGCAGGAGTAGCAGTGCCTGATGAAAGGAGAGCATGGAAATGATGCAGATTCTCACCATTTTGTTCTAAGCATCATGATAGTTAGCAATTTCCTTAAAGCCTCAGCGCCTAGAGTCAGGGGAATCAAAAGTCAATTTCAATTCTCGTATCAAATACGAAAAGGAAGGAGGGAAGCAAATTTCTTTCTTTTCTTCAGAGGGACAAAATATCCTCAAAATACAACTAGGCAAGTGTCTCCTGGACATTCAAAAAAAATCTTGTGATTTTTTTTAAATTCCAGTCTTATGTTTAGGGAAATTGGTGATATTTTGGTCTAGCTTGGGAAAGATGAGATGTGGTTGAATGGTAAATGGATATAAGAAGGTGCTCTACTGAAAAGACTATGTGTGTATGTATATGCATGTATTCAGAGAATCATAGAATGGTTTGGGTTGGAAGGGACCTTTAAAGATCATCTGGTCCACCCCTTCTGCCATGGCCAGGGACATCTTTCACTAGTTCAGGTTGCTCAAAGCCCTGTCCAACCTGACCTTGAACACTTCTAGTGATGGGCTCTTCACAATTTTTTGGGCAACCTGTGCCAATGTCTCCCCCTCATCATAAAAAAAACTTCTTCCTTATGTCCAATCTAAATCTACCCTCTTTCAGTTTAAAACTACTGCCCCTTGTCCTGTCACTGCAGGCCTTGGTAAAAAGTCTTTCTCTGCCTTTCTTATAAGCCCCCTTTAAGTATTGCAAGGCTGCAATTAGGCCTCCCTGGAGCCTTCTCCAGGCTGAACAGCTGCAACTCTCTCAACCTTTCTTCATAGCAGAGGTGGTCCAGCCCTTTGACCATTTTTGTGGGCCTCCTCTGGACCCACTTGAATGGGTCCATGTCCTTCTTGTGCTCAGGGCCACGGAGCTGGATGCAGCACTCCAGGTGGGGTCTCACAAGAGCAGAGCAGAGGGGTAGAATCATAGAATCATCTCCCTCAACCTGCTGGCCACTCTTCTTTTTATGCAGCCCAGGATACGATTGGCTTCCTGGGCTGCAAGCTCACATTGCCAGCTCATATTCAGTTTCTCATCCACCAGTATCTCCAAGTCCTTCTCTGCAATGTGGCTCTCAAACAATTTACCCAGTCTGTACTGTTATTTGGGTTTGCCGCAACCCAGGTACAGGATCTTGCACTTGGCCTTGTTAAACTTCATGATGCTCACATGGGCCCACTTCTCAAGCCTGTCAAGGTCCCTCTGGATGGCATCCCTTCCCACTAGTGTGTCAGCTGCACCACTCAGCTTGGTGTCATCCACAAACTTGCTGATGGTGTACTCAATCCCACTGTCTATGCCATTAATGAAGATATTAAAGAATATTGGTACCAGGATAGGGACACTACTCGTTACTGGTTGTCTACCATTGGTTAACTTCTGGCTGTCTACACGCACCAGTGTGTTGTCTACCATTACATGAATATTTAACTGCATCAGAGTAAAGGCATCACTATAGGGACACAAAGCCATGAGAGGTAAAGCTGTGCATGTCTGGGGTTTAGGGCCAGCTGGCATTTCCAGGAACCTCTGACTACACTTCTTCCCCATAGCACATGGCTCTGAGCTGCTTGCTCCCCCCTCTCCCTTTCCACTGCCTCCCTTGAAGTCCCTCTAGCCTCTTTGTGTGTGAAGCACACTTTCTCCTGCTGAATGCCCTCTGGAGAGGAGGCCAAGCAGCCCATTAGCTCCTGGATATTGAAATCACAGCTCCAGAGCACAGTGGCGCAGCTGGCAAGGAAAGTCAAGGGCTGCAGCATGGAAAACAGAGCTCTGCGCACACAGCCCTCGTACACTATGATCATGATTTCAGGCTTGCCAACCCCTCCCTTCTCTTCCCTCCCCTGATAGCTTGCTCTTTATTCTGGGTCTATTATTGGCTCCCCATTTTGTATTTTCCCAGTCCTGTATCGTCTCAAGGCCAAGCATAATCACATGAGAGGAAAGGGATATATGTGGTGCAAATTCAGAGGATCTTACCTCACCCTGCCACCAAAAGCCACAGGATCCTTTCTATGCAGAAAATGAAAACGTGCAGAGCTGTCTCTGTCCCCTCTCTCTCCACTGAGGGCTGGTCCTGGAAGCCCTGCTGGAATTTGGGGTGTTTTTCCCAGTCAAAAGGCAGCAGGCAACTGGCAAATCACTGTTATCGGTGTCTCTTCCTTCTCAGGGAGGGCTGTGTATCTTTTTCATTTAGGTAATAACAGGCTTTTGGGAGCATTGCTAGCACAAACCTAAGCTGCAGGTGAGCAGCAGGAGCTGAAGAGAGGCTCAGGTTTAGCAACTCACTTTCCACCAATAATAGGGTGTTTTCCCAGAGCTCTGCCAAAGCAGACTGAGTCTGTCCGGCGAGCAGGAAGGCAGGAAAGGCAGCATCCCCCATCAGGAAAAAGAAGAGGGGGATTTGTTGCAGGTGAGAGGACAATGGCAAGTTTATGGAGAGGGATGAGCAAAGCACAGAGGGCAGAAAGCATGGGAAAGAGAAGCCAGAGACAGAGGTGAGGTGAAAGGATTAAAGCAGGGCTGAAGTAAAGGGAGTGAATGGGGGATTTTGGAAAGGAGCATGAATCTGGGCAAAGTTGAGAAGCATCAAATTTCTGAGGATGACAGAGAGTCCCCAAAGTAGTATTTCTTGAGGAAATGTGATACTAGCTTTCTGCACACTTTATGCCATGTTGAGGGAAGGGTCAATTACAAGCTCCAAGAAATTCCTGACTGTTATGTAACTTTTCAAACAGTTTCAGGAGTTTATATTCCTCTCCCTTTTATTTTCTCTCCCATGTTGCAATAGAAGGTAAATGAGAGAGCACCCCCACACACAAAAAACTCCAACAAAGAAACAAGCTCAAACTCAGTTGTGGGTTAAGTTTGTTAATGTATCAGACTATTTCAAGGTGTCTCTTCTGAACAAGTCAATTTTAAAACCTCAGTTTTTCCTCCCCCAAAAAAGGATTTAGTACAATTTTCTGTGTGCACATTGCACATGTGCCTCCCATGTGCACCAGGATGGTTATACTTTTGCCCCAGTGGAAGGTCTGTGAACCCCAAAGGAGGCTACGGTTTACCTGTGAAAGTGATTCAAATCAGATGGAGCTTCACTGTCACTCAGGAGCTTGCTGACTAGCAATAAATATTCATAGAACTGATTAGACATTAATTGCACAAATCACCACCTCTTCAGCCAACCCCAGGAACCTTGCTGTCACCCACCATAGTTAAAGAGGCAGCAGAAAATGTCTTTTCTGTAGGTCCCTTAAGGTCAGCCTAGTACCTCGGAAGAAAGAGGGGACTGTTAAACGCCTCACCTTGCAATGTCCCTTAACATAGCCACGACATCCCTTCCCCAGATTCTGTCCCAGGTGAAGGGCTGCGTTCCCACTAGTGTAGCCCTCATGAGGCAGGAGCCCTGTTGTCTCTGTAGACCTCACTGCAGTCTGTTCTGCCTCTCTGTCCCTGCATACTGATTGCTGTCCAGACCTACAAGGACTGCCCTTCTCTGATCTTCTGCGATCTCCTTTTTTCCCTTACAGAACATTTTGCCAGGGCCCATCTGCAAGGAGAAGGCAAGGAGAAGCATTGGGCTGGGAAGCATGTGGACTCTGTGTGTGTACCTGTGTATGTGCAGATGTGCTTGGGTATGTGTGACATGCAGAAAGGAACATGTAACCCCACTTATTCAGCAAGGCAGAAGAGCAAGGACGTGCTGTGCTAGCAGGGCATACAGTCCTCTCCCTGAACATGCTGTGGCCTTGAAGGCCCAGATGTGATGGCCACCTTACACCACCTCCACTCTTTTCCTGAAGTGTTGGGCTGGCATGTCTAGTGACAAATACTCGACAACAGAAAGAGGAGAGCTGTTGTGACATGGAGTGCCCCTTGGTGGTGTGACACAGTGACTGCAGTAAGGGTTGCACGCTGTTCAAGGGATGTCACACCTGTGCTGGTTTTGGCTAGGATAGTGTTAACTTTATTTCTTTACACACACAGAGTCAAGCCCTTTTCTGCCCCTCACCCCACCTCACCATCGAGGAGGCTGAGGGTGCACAAGAAGTTGGGAGGGAATGTGGCTCAAGACAGGTCACCCCAACTGACCAAAGGGATATTCCATACCATATGACATCATGCTCAGCATATACAGCTGGGGGAAGAAGAAGGAAGGGGAGGGTGTTCGGACTTAATGGCGTTTGTCTTCCCAAGTAACTGTTATGCATGGTGAAGCCCTGCTTTCCTGGAGATGGCTGAACACCTGCCTGCTGATGGGACGTGGTGAATTAATTCCTTGTTTTGCTTTGCTTGCATGTGCAGCTTTTGCTTTAGCTATTAAACTGTCTTTATCTCAACCCATGGTTTTCTCACTTATACCCTCCTGATTCTCTCCCCCATCCCACCTGGGAGGAGTGAACGAGCAGCTGTGTGGTGCTTAGCTGCCAACTGGGGTTAAACCATGATGATACCTCACTTGTTGCTAGCATTTGTGCCGCTCCTGCTCTGGAACTGAGGTGAAAGCCCTGTTCTTGTCACTGAACATCCTTCTTCATCAACAACACACACAAGACCCAGAGTCCTCCACCCTCCCTGACTCTTTCCTTGTAGTCCTCTCTGACTAGCTATACACAACCTCCTTGCAGTTAGTCCAACAGCACCAGCCTTCAGGAGCAAACTAATGTCTGTATACAGGCTCACACACAGAGGAATGTGGTAACTTGGGACAGGCCACATTCATCTTCATTGCAGGGAGGCGGCAGGATTGGAAATGGCATGGCAGGATGAGACTGCTGCATGCCCCTGTCGCAGGCACTTAGAGCAGAGCCACTGCAGATGTGACACACACTATAAGAAAACCTGGTCGGGTCTCAAACCCCAGTCTGCCTGGGCTTCTTCCAGCCCCCCAGCCTGGCCTTCTGTCAGGCTGGAGACAGAAATGAGCCAGAAAAGGAGCAGCAGAAAGACCATGGTGTCTTTGAGAGCCATTATGCACTCTAGCTTTGTGCAATGGACTTTCTGTGTGAAATGCATATTCAAATGAAGTGTTAAGAGGGAGCAAGTACCACAGTGGCTCCCTCACCCTCAGGTAACGAGTTGCTTTTCAGCCACCAAACTTATATAAGGGATGGGAGACAAGAGGAACTGCTCCTGTTGGACCCACAAATCTGAGTGCACCATTCAAACCAGCTCCAATACAGCAGGACTGTGCTTCTTTCCATACAAATGACCAGTCTCAGAGGGTATGAAGGCTGGCTCCCATCCCTCTGAGACCCTTGTGATAGCCTTCTGTTCCTCTAGATTTATGGTACAAATTGGCAAACTTGTCGACCCCACTTGGTGGCAATCCCTGCATTGCCATAGAGGGCTGAGGTGTAGGGGCTTACACAGTATACCACAGAGGGAGTTAAAAGGCTGGCAGTCCCACTCCAGATAACCCCGTCTAGCTAGCAGAAAAGAGTTGCTTGATTTTCCCTTTGCGCTGAAAGGTGTGTGACACACAGCTGAGCAGTTTCTGGCCTGCCAGGAAGGAACAGTACTTCAAATAGGTGCTCTCACCCTGCCACTGAACACCACTCCTGGCCAACTCACAGAGTCTTGCCTTCCTTACGGCTTCCATTTGTTTGTGAGCTCCCATCAGCAAAGGCATTCACCCCCTGGAAAAAGACAAGTTCAACTCATACCTTCTGATCGGCTTTGAATCCATAATTGAGCCCAGTCTGTCTCCATTCGTACACTGTGTTTCCCCTTCACCTCCCAGAGATTTTCTCTACCTTTTGCTAGATACCTAAGCTGTACTAAATGAGACTGCTGGCTCTCCTCACAGCTGCTCCATCTCTGTCACTGCAAACAATTTCTAGAATGCCTTTTTAAAATGTATTAGCCTTCCAAAAGGGAGCTGATAAACAGGGGACAGAAGGAAGGGAAGAAGAGGGGAGGAGGCAGGATGCAGTGATGTGGTCTGTTCCACACATCTGTGGTATTCTACTCCCAGCCCTTTTATGAAAATAGACAGACATTTATTATGAAAATGAATTACTGGGTGTGCATGGGAGTCCTTAGGCAGGCAGGGAATAAGTGTCAGTCTTCTGCCTGTATGTCTGTGTGAGCCACATACACTGCCTATGATGAGAAAGAGGGACCCATCTACCAGATAGATAGCAATCTGTCAGATTTATTACCTGAAGGGCTCTGTGTGTGTCTGTGTGTATGCATTCATGTGTGTGGTGCTGCAGTTGCCCGCAGCAAAGGCAATGTGTGATGGTGGCCAGCAACACATTCCCTGGTGGTGCCATTCTAGCTGCACAAGTTGTTCCCATCATAAATTTGCAAGGGCTCCAAGCACAGCTGTTAAAGCACATGAATATGACTAGACGGTCAAATTTTATAGACCTGTCCTGAGACACCCTGGCCAATGCCAAACACATTGGTATTCAGCAGGCATGAGGTCAAGGCTACTGCTTGGAGAGTGCACACGTTGCATTGCTGGTGGGGAACATCAGGTACCATTACGTTCATGGCATTAAGGATATTGGGGCATGGTATAGCAAGGAGTTTGGAAATGAATCTTCTGTACTGGAGTCAGGGAAAGGGTCTGTCTCCTCCTGACTCTTGTAGTTAGTTTGATGGATGGAAATTACACAATTGCCTGTCTCTGTGCATTGTTTTGCCTCTCAGAAGTTGTCCTTCCCACCATGTCCCTGCTAGGAATAAATCTACTCTGCAGTGCATGGGTATCTGAGCGAAAGAGGGAGGGGAAAGGACATAGGCAGCCTGAAGACAATTGCAAGGATTTGGGATGAGCAGGGACTGGGAAGAGCTTGGATAGACCCTGCTGTCATAGGAATGATGCAGGTAAACTCTAGGGAAGGCTTTGCCTGGATTCCCTCACTCAAAATCAGACTGTGTGTAGAAGAGAGACTCCAGGGTACATTTTGTTGGTTTTTGTCACACAGAGCATGAGCCTGAGAGGCACTAGAACAGACATTTCTCACCCAAATCCTAGGCTCTGGGGCATCTTTGCCAATCAAGTGCATATTTATATTTCTTCTACATATATTGGAGATACTGCCAAGATAAGGGACAATATTCTGACTTCTCCTCCCACCTCTGGACACAACCCTGCCTCCCTGCATTGAACCCAAAGCAGGAGTGAATGTGTGTGTGAGCATATGTACTCTAGAGCAGTGGGCAGCAAACTCACCGTGTATCACACCAGCAACAAAAAGATTCAACGCGGGAGACATTTGCAGACACAAGCAGAAGAAAACCTTCATGTTCCTTCTCCAAGGTAAGCACGTGCTTCAACTCGGAGATACACTCCCTGCCTCTTGAAATTAATTCAGCATTCCTGTGGCTTGGGCAAAAATAACTAGAATGAATAATCAGGCTGTGCTGGCCCTGCTGCTGATTGCCGGGTAGATACAGCCCTCTGCAGGAAGAAAAAATGCAAGAGACTGAGGCAGCACCAGTGTTTACTAGAAGAGACCCAAAAGGTGACAGACGAAATAGCAATAGCTTATCTCGTCCTTTAACCCTGCAGGTGTAATTGTCCCTGGCAAGCCTCTGGTATTTGCCTCCGTGCTGTTCCCAGTTTGCAGTGTTACAGCTCCCTGCACCTTCACCACTCCTCCCTCCCGCGCTGCCCGGCGGCTGCCTGCTTGTGCCAGTGCTCAGCCTGCCTGCATTTTGGGTGCAGTGCAGAGCTGCGGTGGTGCTCAGGTTGCTTGGCTAGGCACAGAGACATGACACTTATCTCATTTCCTCTGCCTTTATCACTAAAATGATCATGTTACGCTGAGTTTTGGTTTGTTTCAGGCACTTTTATTTCTTTCTTTACACAAGAGACAAAAAACCCCAGACTCCAGATGACCAGTCTGAAGGTGGGAATGTCTCTGTGTGTGTGTATGTGTGTGTGTGTGTGCATGAGTGTGTGTGTGGTGGGTATGCACCTCCAATTTTTCATGTCTTCTGGCTGCAGGCCTTTCAGATACACAGCCCCGGTCTCTGGGGTAGTACAAGGAAGCAACATTTGTTGGGGAGCCATCAGCCAGGAGTAGAGCTAGTGTTTGGATTACTTCCCTAGGGAGACCTGTGGTGGTCCCTGGCTCTCGAGCTACTTCCCTGGTCCCACAGCCTCTCTACACTCATTTACCCCTTATCGCTCTATCCAACATCTTTAACGTTCTAAAACCTATGACTCAGTTACAGAGCAGGGACATCCCAGGATTACAGCCCTTACAGCTATAGGAAGAGGTAGATAAGGCTCTCTTCTGGACAGAGGGCTTCTTATCTTCCCTTGGCCTCTGGTTTTGCAGTGATATCTTCATATCAGTGGCCCCTTCTCCACAACCACTACACATTTTGGTTCATGGAAGAGAAACCACTGGGGCTTTTCTGCTCTGCAACTGACTAGACCATGCTCCAGGAGCGTCTACATGGTTCCTCACAGAAAAATACCCAGGCCTGGTTTGATGGCAGGAGCGGCTGAAGACATTCTGGAGACATTCTTGTCTCCTCTCACGTCCTGTCTTACATGCCTGGGGCTATATGGGAAAACCCAAATGCCAGTTACTGTTGAGCCTTCAAGTTCGGACATGAGAAACGTCATGCCCATGGTTCTGACAGTCCTCAATGGATTGCACCCTGTGCCTCTGCCTTCAGTTTGGAAAGGGAAGAAGCAAATCTGGCAAGTTGTCCTGTCAGTCATCTTCCTGCCAAGTGGGAGGCAGAGGGAACCAATGCTCCCAAATTTCTTCACTGGAAGAGCCCAGTATGGGAGGGAAGCTGTCCAACAACTACATCTTCCTGCTGCCAGTGCCCAGGTCAGGGCTCAGTTTTTGCTGGCAATCTTTTTCTTACGGGCAGAGACCAGATCATAGAAAGGATCTTGTGTGATGCTGGTCCTGGAAATAAGAGGAAATGGGAGCAAAAGTAAGAGATTTAATGCTGGAGAGCAGCACAGGCAGTTTAACTGAACTTGCACAGAGATACCACTCACCAAAATATAGGACTGGAGATCTGCCGACCCACAGCAGAGAATTTAGCTGTGGCTAGAAATTCTCAAGAAAAGACCCTGAAACTCTTTGAAATCAAGAGGTATTACAGTTGGTAGACTGCAAACACTTCCTTCCACCCCCTTTTTCAGGCTGTGGTGGCTGAATAAACTGCACGACAATTTGTCCCTGGGACTGAACAAAGGCAAGCTCAGGCCTCCAGTTCTGGTTTTCTCACCTTATTGCCTCAATCCACTCGTCACGTTCTGCTGGTGTGGCTGCTGAGATCTTATAGGACTGATGCTTGCCTTCCACCACTTTCCCATCCCCATCTGTTTTGCAGGCTTTGATCTTCTGCCCTTTGCAGTTAGGATTGAAGAGCTCAAAGCAGTTCTGTCAGAAAGGGAATAAAATGGAGCAGTAGGGGAGGACAGGTGGACCAAGGAGACTATGCTGCCTTCAACCCTGGGTGACAGGCTCAGAGAGCTTCCAAAGGGGAGGAGAGCATTCTCTCTCTGAAGGGCAGCAGAGCCTTTCCTTCCCCACCCCAAGAACCCCCCTATAAGTTAGATCTCCAGGCCACCCCTCTTAGGTAAATACACCCCTCCTGTGAAGGGCTGGACACTAAAACAGGCTTTATAGATAGACAGAGCATCAACAGTTATCAGAAAACACCTTTGGGGATCTGTCACTTTGCTCCATAATGAAAATCTCTACCCCTTTTAAGTAGATGCAACATCCTCTCTTCTGCCTGCCACCACACAGATAGAAGGCACTTTTCCCAGAGCCATACGTGACACATAAAAGAGGGGGTATGAACAAAAGATGCACAGACAAAGAGTGTTACTTCCTGGGCAAGTTTCCTAGCACCACAGCACAATCTGGGCTGTAAGTGCTGTAACTCATTATGAAGAATCCTGGGGAGAGAAATTGAACCCACATCTCCTGGTGCAAAATGAGTAGGGAGTCAGTTGTGTGCCCCGCTAAACACACACACACACACACATGAAACCTACAATACAGTCAGCTAAAGGACATCTCTCTGTTCACACCAAGTTTTCCCTGGTAAAATACAATCATGTTTAGATACCATCATGTTTAGATGGGGGCACAAGGCAATTTGGAATGGCAGCTTCCCTCTGAAAAGCACGGTAAAAGTAGGAGGTGTGCACCCTTCCTTCCCTCTGACCGACTGAGAGCCTGCATTGACAGAGTATCAAGCAATGGACGCTTACTGGCTTTTTGGGATCATCCACCTTCCGGACTGATAGGTTCTCCAGGGGGATAATGCCCAGAGGCTCTTTGTCCTGAAGGCAAGGAAACATGAATTAACACCCAACATGCTTTCCACAGCTACATCACTATTTAGAGCCTCTCTGATTTCCCAGACATGTACCTCAGTGGGGGTGACAAGGGCAGTGTGTGCCTGGGGAAACCCCCTCCATCCCCCTCCATTTACACAATGGGGAGTTTAGTTAACAGGAGATCACAGCAACAGCTGCAGTGTCCAGCCTCTCTCCTTCTCAAGACCAGAGGTAAGGAAACAGCATAGCAGAGAAGAGAGGTCTGTCAGGGAGCATAGGGTAGAAGGGAAGAGTGGCCCCCTACCCTCTGCTTCTCCCTGGCCCTCAGAGGCTCATAACCACCCACCACACAGTTTCCCCACTGGGAGTTAAGCCTTTACCGTGGTATATTCAAAGTAGTACAGACAGTTATCGGTCAGAATGAACCAACGGCGTTTCCAGGTTTTCACACGTCCTCCTAAAGGCAGCGAGGTTCAAAGGCCATTAGCCACACATCTTGCTGTCCTTCCCTCCCCGCTGCACCCCTCCAAGCTCCAGTCATGCACACACAGGCATACCCTCCCATCTTTCCCTATAGACCAGCCCCAAGGAGGCAACCGTGGTGCTCACTGCTGATGTGATGCCACAGGGTGGACACGCACACACAGGGAGCCAGTTTTGCTCTGATGGGGCTGGGAATGGGGAGGGTGAGGACTATCTTTCTGAGACCCATTTTGAGCAGACAGAGCCTGCAGGATCCGGGAGGAGAGGGCAGGCAGCTGGTTTCAACAGCAGGTGTCAGCCTCACCCCACCGCAGCAGAGGGGAGGGAAGCACAGCAGAGTTGCTGGTGCGTTCCCGAGGGAGATGGGTGGTGGGAGGCAGGCAGGTGGGGAATTCAGAGGAGCTAGGGGAATCCTCACCCTTACCTAGCTTCAGGAGCCAGCCCTCACGGCTAGGGTTGAAGAAAGTATGTGTGAGGTCATTCCCGTCATCCTCTGGAATGGAGAACGGCTCATTCTTTATGCTCTCAAACAGATTCTGCCCCAGAGCATTGGCGGTGGAAAGAGAGAGGGAAAGAGAAAGAAAGACAAATTTCTGACAAAGCTTGTACACAACTTTCCTAAGTCCATCTGGTTCTTCACTCTGTTTCCAAAGGGGAGGGCAGATGAATGGAGAGGGGAGTGGGCAGTGTGCACCAGGGGTACAACAGTCCTCAGTCTACACCTCACAGCATCTCAAGGGGGATCATCAGCTTTTTTCTGCATCCTGTGTCAAAAAACGTGACCCAATTTGGAAAGTCACAGGCACAAAAGTGTGCACCCTTATCAAGAGAGGCCTCAGTGACTAAACCCAGCATGTCACACAAGTGCCACTGTGGCTAGTACTAAGGCACTGGGGGGGACACAACACAGCAGAGACTGCAGCCCCATTTATGCTCTGGACTGGTGATACCAAACACTCTGCTGAGGACTTGTATGTAGAGACCAACACACACATCTACATGTCCACAAGGAGGCGCATGTCACAGAACCAAGGCTTTTGCACTGAGGGACACAAAGGGTGACTGACATTCGTAACAGCAGAGTGACAGGGAGGCAGGTTACTAGCTTTCAAGGGATACAAAAATGTTCACATCACTGGACTTGCCATCATTTATTACACAAATCCCAAGCCAAGCAAAAAAAGAAACTACAGGCTCCTGCAACTTTCCTCAAATTGCCTGAAAGAAATGACACTCTGGAGAAAAATCTAAAGCCTTTACCCTGAGGGGATGCTGCTCAGCAAACCCAAGTGTGGGATGTAGGCAGCTTCTTTGACACAAGACACAAGCTGTTTTCCCCAGGTTGGTTGGGTGAAATTGGACACATGTAGGCAGGCTGCACACCTCTACCTTGCTTCATAGGGCAGGTCTAATGCCTGCTGAGCTTTTGGGAAAATGATAGCTTCGGCTTTGTTGATGGATGCATCCCCTGTCTCTGTCTCCCCTGCTCTGAATCTTCATCCTCTGGGATCAGAGACACATGAACCTGCTGAAAGCTTTACGGATGCTGGAAGAGATGCTGGAAGAGATCCTGCCACTCTTTTGGTGCTTGTTAGTTCTACTCACTCAAAGGCATATCTTGGTGGAAGACAGGTCAGGCACTGGTGTCCTGACTGATGTGAATGAACACTGGGGTCAGCTGAGACATTTAGGTATGAACAATGGAAAGGGATTCATAAGCTGGGCCAGGGTGACATTGCCTGACACACACAGAGACACACAAGAAACAAGACAGTCCTCTTGGGGGCTAGGACTTTCAAAGTTGGCCAAAAGAGTGAGGCACGCAGCTACCTCCCACGGATGTGGGTGCCCCATTCACACAGCCTCATACCTATGTGACACACAGACACCCACAGCTCATGTCTTCCTCTGTCACACAGCTATAATATCTGTTCCTTCCTCACATGGACACACTTAAAAGCACAAACTTTCTTAAACCAATACTGCTATCTCCTGAATGTCTCCAGCCCCATTTCTCTTGGTCCATGTCCCCACCAACAAGCACACGTGCAGCACCTCTCCAAATCAGTTTCCACATTTTCCAGCTTTGCTTTTCTACATACTGCCCTCTTTCCTCATGCAGCCCTTCCCCTTGTATGGCAGAAGGTCGGCAGACCCGTATTACACTGAGACCTGTGGACCTTTGCTTCTCAGTGGACCCCAAGCCAGAGAGAAAAAGAGGGACTGATGAGAAAATGGCAGGTCTTCTTACCTTTAAGAGCTCTTCTGGCAGGTCCCCTCCATTGTCAATGCCTCTGTTGATGGATACAAATGTTTCAAAGGGGGGTTTGTCTTTCACATTGGGGTTGTGCAGACTGGTGTTGAGCATGATGATAGAGAAGGAAAGTATATAACAGGTATCTGGGAACAAGAAAGAAAACCAGGATATGTGACATGTTAGAGGGCAGATCAATCCACACCCTTACAGGTGGCTTGGTTTCCAGTTACCAGAGAACAGTGTCGTCCTCTCAGCTGTAGGAGGGAAAGGGAGATGTCCTCTTTGCTAGGAGAAAGAGGGATAAGAGTTGATCTCCTGTGATGGAGGTGATTCCATCCTCTCAGGGTAATGGGGCAAGCTGGGTAGATCTGGTCCAATAATGGCCAGCAGGAAAGTTTCTATGACCTATGTCTGCCAGTGCCATCCTTGCTGTGATGAGGTATAGGGCCTGGCAGCACTTCTAAAGTCCATTGCCTGTGGGGATGGACTGCAGCACAGCAGCAAAAGGAGGACTGAACAACCTCAGACTATTGAAACGCTTCACAAAAGCTTCACAGGAACTGGGCTGCCTCCTTCAGCTTAAGGGGAAACATCTGCACTTCTAAGTGATGCCCTCTGTGCTTTGTGAATGGAAAAGGAAGGCTCCTCTCCCTAGCAAACAGCAGCGCTCAGCTTTACAGGCCACCTTCTCCCTGTAACTACCTGTGGACTGGAACACTCCCGGGTTACACTTGCAGTACCAGCTGGCAAAGGCCTCCATCATCCGGTCAATCTTCTGCGCTTCTCCAGGCAGCCGGAAGCTCCATAGGAACTGTCTATCAGGAGCAGCATGCCAGAGAGTTAGTCAGATTGAGTGCAAGGGACATTTATCCTTTCCTTCAACCCATGGGACACCATGAAAATAAAAGAAGTCATCCTATCACACTGGAGAGACAACTCAGTGCACAAAGCAGGAACTCCGCTCCTCCCTCTAAAAATTGCCTGGGCTCATCAGCCTCAAACACCCTAAACCCAGGAAGCATAACTGAGCAACCTGGAAATCATGGCTCCTCTTCCCCAATGAGTACCCTGAAAGGCAGCAGAGACTTCAAGAGAAAGAGCCCTGCTAGAAGGCTGGACTATAAGAAAACAGAGTGCCCTAAGACAGACTCACTTTGTCACTGACATAACAGGCACTGTGGACAGACATGTTTCCTGGTGCAAAAAATAACTTGTCCCACTCCCCAGCCATTGGAGCCCACTTTGCTTTCTCATCTTTTCTCTCTGCATGTGGCCAGTCCAGTCGAGGGACCATGGAAGAGTTCCCCCAGGAAGAGATGTTAACACCTCACAGAACAACAGTCTTGGAGTCAACATATGCAGCAGGGCCTTGGGAAGCCCCATGTCAGCCCAGCATGGCTTCACAGCCTTCCTGGGTGGTAAGATCCAGTGGCTGAGCTGGCTTCTGCTCCATCACCTGTGTCCTGCATGCTCACTCACCTCAGTGCCTGCACCAAGTTGAGGTTGGCAAACTGGTGACATGCCACAAAAGCTTGGAGGATCTGAATATTTGTGGGGTCCCTGGGAGAGGGTAGAAGGAAAAAGGTCAGAAGAGAACCTTGACCCTGCTCAGTTTGGATGCCCCTTCATGTGACAACATGCAACCTGGGTCCATCCCAGCCTCCACTTCCCATGTGACCAACAAGAAGCCAAGATGCACACTCTGGTCTGGGAATACTGGCCCCGTTACAGGCAGGAGGAAAAGTAGCCCATACAGCCAGCCTTGACCACACTCCAAAGGCCCCCCACCCCTGGTGTACTGACCACCCAACCCACTGCAGTTTGAGGTATGTTCAGTCTTGGCACTTGACTGAAGTCTGCCAGGGGTCATCTAAAATGGTAGTTGAGAGGGGCCAGGCAAGACAGGGCCTCCAAAGGGCCTCCTCATCCAAGCTGAGCTGCTCACCTCCCACCCAGGTAGTCTCCAATGGCTGTCTTGTTCAGGCCTTCACCATTGTGGAGGAATTTGGCTATCTCCTGCAGGTCTGAGGACAATACCTGGTGCTCAATCAGGTACTGGATCCCCTGGGGGAGGAGAAGTGAGACAGTGAAGTAAGACAGCTCTGTGGGCTGATGAGAAAGTAGGACCCCAACACCCTGATATCAGCTTTCCTTGGCTTTGATGATGTTGCCTCCTCTGTTACTCCCCAGACCCTTTATGGAAGATCCCAGCCATGTTCCCACCCGTATTCCTCTTCATTCACCATGGTGGGTCAGTCCCACTTCCATTTTATCCCTAGATTTGGATAAACGTTTCACTGGGGTGGAGACTCAACCAAACAAAAAAGGCAATGTAGGCTAAAAGTCCAAAAAGGCAAAGTCAAAATAGGTCATGTTAACATTTTCAGTCAAAATATCTTAGTGTTCTCTTCCTAAATGTCATTTTTCCTGAATTAACTTAACTTAAAAAAAATATGTTTGTTTAAAAGGAGACATAATCAAAAAAATGTACTCGGACAGAAATATGGCCTTGAGACAAAATTACTTTTTCCTAAATTTTCTTCTATGCCACAGAACAGAGAAGTCTGCAATCTCTTCAGATCCATCCTGCTCTGCCAGTAAGGATGGAATATGTTTTGTAAGGAATATAAAGGGTCTGATTTGGCCTGCACAAAGAGTCAACACCCTATTTTACAGGGAATTTCATGATTTTCAAAGTCACAGAAAGTTAAGGCTTTGTTAAGATTCTTAATAATATCTAAAAACACTGCAAGTTTCCAGACCACATTGCAATTCTCCTCACAAAATACAATAAAGGAATGAAAATTGTTTTAGATCCATCAAAATGTTCTACTTCAACAGAATCAATTCACTTTGCCTTGTAATATATAAGAAACTATTTCTAAAATGCCCCAAAGAAAAAGCAGTTTCAAAAGAAGAAATTGAAATGTTTGTGAGATTTTCCCCCACTATTTTCCTTTCTTTCTCCCCAGATGGAATTGGAAGATCAATTTAATTTTGCAAAGCATTGCAGTGATGATGTGGCTCCATTTTCCAGAAGAAAATGTTTCTCCCTAAAGGTTTCGTTCAGCCAGATTCCTAATGCTTACCTCCTCTAGCCTCAGGAACTTGCCCTGAGATCTTGGAGGTAGGAACTCATTTAAAGTATCAGCATTGCATGGATGAAGCAAGGAGGGGCAAAGAAAGTTCCTTGCATTGCAGCACCTCTCAGCCTATGGCATGTAGCAAAAATGAAGCAATAAACAGAGATCTGCATAATATATGCACATAGTATAACATTTCGACCAGGTTGATCAGCATTGAACTACTAAACTGGTTTGGGGTCAGACCAAGCTCAGGTATTTCTACACAGCATGGCACAGTGCCACAGAAATGCCTCTGAGGTCTCAAAAAAAGGTCAGACAAAAACACAAAATGAAACATGCTCTCATGCAGGCTGTAAGTACTGATATTGCTGCTCTGAGACAGCTTTCACTGGCAGAGGGATGTCCATGGGACTGGCAAGCACTCCAGCTGTGGTGTGGACACTGGGGAAGGCATCTTAAGGGTCTCAGGAGTGCAGAGGAGGAGACATGAAACATTGTCACTCAGACCAGCAGCCACTCGTGATACTAGCTGTGGTGGCTAGCTGGCAAGCAATCATTGAAGCTTGTGGTTTTCCTTACGGAGCTCAAAAAATGGTCCACCAGTGAGGAGGGAGCAAGATGAATCTGTCTTTCTCACATCTTCTCTGCTTAATCATAATGATTTTTGAGCTCTCTGCAGAGGGCTGAAAGCTATGGAGTCTGGACCACTCTGGTCAGAGTCCCAGAAAGTGGAAAGCCTGGATTCACCCCACAGTCCAACCAGTACTACCAAAACCAAAACTACTTCCAAAATTACAGAGGCAGCTTGTCCTCTTCTGTTCTGAATTAGCCAAGCAACCTGACACACTCTCAAAACTTCTCACCTGCTTCTTAATTCATTCTCCTCCATTACATGGCCAATTCTTAGCCTCTCACAGGCAAGAAGATCTGGCTGGAGGAGATTTGGCTCTCCTGACACACTGGCAGTGTTAAACCATCCTCCCTTTATTTCCCTTAGTTTTGGGTTGCAGCTGATGGGATGGCCTATAGGCACATGATGGGAAGATGCAACACAGTTTGATCATATCAGGAGACCTTATTCAGGGACAGGATGGAGGGTGCTACTAATTGGAGCCTTAGTGAGGCAGAAAACTAGCCCCACAGTACCATGCTATATGTAGTTCCTTTGACATGGGTGACTGCAAGTGGACCAGTAGCCAACAGAAGACCTTACTCCCAGCTTTCTCCTCATAGGTGGAATGAGCAAATCTTACCTTTTCAGGGTCCACATTGAATTTCTTCCGGCCCAGGGACAGAATTTTATCCCTCTGTGATAGTTTGCTGCAAACACAAAGAAGGAAAGTCAGACTTAGAATAAAGGTCCATGTTTCAATTCACTCACAAGGTAACTTAGGTATCTCAAGAACAGTTGTCTGATTATTCAGAAATAAAGAGAAATCTCAGAGGAGAGAAGGGTATTCCTGTCCTCATTTCCCTGTCCTTGTTGTGATGCAAATTCCATAGGTGTTTTTGTTTTCTCAACATCAAGACAGAGACTTTGTAAACAAACGAGTACTCATCTTGTCCCACTTGCCTGGTCTGCTCCCCAGAATTATTGTCTGCCTCTTGCCTCTCCTCTGCATTTTGGAAGCACTCAATCTCTGCAAACACTTCAGCAATCTCTTCCTTCAGCTTCTGCAAAAGAAATATCAGGAGGATGAAGGGGATGGAGGGAAAAGTAGCAGACACATACAGAACATGTCTACTTCTTCCCTCAGTCATAGGAAAAGGACAGGTCAGATGGTCACAACTAGCTAAGGACGTCTATGAAACGCACACTGCTCTGGCGTCACCTTCACGGATTCCAGATGAAATTGGACAGAGGGGCAGAAAGATGTTCTCATGTCTGTTGTCAATCAAGACTGGAAAACTAAGCTTAGCCAGCACGGAGAATACCAGAGAACTCAGAACGGTGTTGATTTCAGTTCCTCAAACAATGTCAGATGTAAGGCTACTTCCATCGTGCCCATTTCCTTCTAGCTTTTACTTTGCATAGCCCTGCTACACATCCAGGAAAGGGGAAGTGGAACCAATAACTGTGAGGTCAATATGAACCTGAAGTGGCCACATTGTGAAACACAGAGTTTTTAACGTACCTATCACTGAAATACCATTGAGCAGATACCTGTCTCTTAAGTGGGGAAAGAAGGGAGGAGGAGCAAAAGAAGAGTATTCACAGCCAAATTTTAAAACATCAATTGTAGAATTAATTTTCCTTTAGGGCCATGACAGACCATGGCCTTCTTGGCTGGATATTCTGTATTGCCTAGGAAATGAAGATGTCTATATCTCCTTGCTTCCATCCTGGAGTTATGGCCCTCCTCAGAGCCACAGTGCATCACAGCTCTCTTGCAGGAATCACCCAAATTCTTCCTCATGCAAACCAGAATAGGCAGGGGAGGAAGGGTTATTTTATGACAGATCTTGCCTCAACAAGGAGTGAGGATGTGGCCACAGTAAGCACTCAGATAGAGAAACTGAAGTTCTCCAATATCCCATAATTTAAAAGGGCTTCTGGATTTCTGTTTTGCTCTGGCCTTCATTCTGTTGTGCTTCATCAGACTCCAGAGCTGGGACTGTTCGTTACTAAGCTTTAGTTATTGTGCAAATGTAACAAAGCTGTGACTTTAGCTCCTGAATTTCAAATGATTATCAGTTTTGTTATTTTATTCACTGCTGTCTTTTGGCAGCGTAACTGGCAAGTCTAGACCCAAGCTCTCCCCTCCTCCCTATTCCCCCACCGGGCATCCCCCCAAGTTGTGTTAAAGGGTTTGATAGATGCTTTCTGAAGAAATCCACCTGGGAAAATGCCTCTAGTTCTAAGCACTCTTTCCCCTAAGCTCATCTTGCTCCATTGGACAATGTGTATCCCATTGGTTAATGGCTTTGGGATCTAGAGTACGGGTCTGTGTAGTCTAGCAGCTTTTCTCTGTCCACAGTGGGTAAAAACCGTGGCATTCCTATTCGAATATCCTGCCTCCTACAGTGCATGTTGCCTATTCTGAAAATTGAAGAGGTAAGAACCACGTAAGCAAACCACATGCACATACATTCACAGCCTGTTTTGCAAGAAGGGACAAGACACCATTCTGATTTGCAGCAGAGATGGTAGTCTGAAAGCCTGAGAAGTAATAGGTAGTTTTGCTTAATCCTTTACTCTACACAAGGAAATATTGCACCTACTCCCCAGACATCTGGACATCTTTATGTTATGGGAAAAACAGTGTAAATCCAATGATTCAGTGCAATAAGCTCTCTCAAATAGGAGACCACACTCCATGGTGGTGGAGGCAGAACAGAATAGAAAGTGTACAGCACTATGCATGACTGCAATGTGATATTACTGACTGATTTTGAATCTGTCACTTTCAGACATTTTAGAAGTAAGCGGAGAAATGTTTGGGTCTGCTAAAAGAAAAGAAAAACAAATTCAACCACAGAAACTTGTGGGGACGGTCCTGCCATCACACACCTCTAAAAGAGACAGGATCCATCATGGAGGACTGGTTAGAGGTCCACAAACCAAACAAAAGTTTGATAAACACAGGGGGATGCAGCAGGTAACTAGGACTGATATGTTATTAGCAGGTAATCAGTAATTAAAAATGATCATAAACACTGAACCAGATCCCTGCCAGTATGACTTAGTAAAGTCATACTAATTTCCTTAATCCTAAATATGCAATCCCAGCTCATCGTTGCTAATGAGATGATCAGCCTTTCTGAAATATCCCATTAGGGTAGTTCATGACTCCTGCAGCAGAGGGTACCACAGGCTGGATGTACTCTGGTGGCAAATATGCCAGGCCCACCTGAAGTTCAGAATTCAAGCTGGATCATGCCAGAACAAATGTCTCCTGTGCAGGAGCACTTCTGCATGACCTGGACTATTACACCAAAACACTCTTTGGTGAAGACAGTTTTGAGAAAGCTAGGCAGACAAGAGGAACAGGATGGTCCTTACCTTAATGTCCTCCAAAAGCTCCTGTCTGTGCTGCCTGATTGTCTCTATTTCAGCCTCTTCAGCCTCACTCAAGTCAGTTGACCCTGAAAGAACAGAGATGCCCATGAGAATATTACTGGGGTCAATATATCACAGGAAAAGCTGCTTCAGCCTCTCAGCCCCTATCCTTTCATAAGGTCATGCTACATCAGCTCTTGAGTTCTGTGTTTCAGCATCTATGTTCCCTGCTGTTGCAGCCACTGCACCTCAGCTTTGCCCTGCAAATGGTTCTCAGTCCACAGCAAGCAGCACAGACCCATATAACCCTCCTAGCAGCCAGCCACTGCACTGGTAGCTCCCTGATCTAACCCTGCAGCAATCCACCCCACCTACTCAACCGATTTTGCTCACTGTAAGCACAATGAAGAGGTCTTACTTCTTTGGTGGGTTTTTTGTCAGTCATCTTTATATATGGAAAAGTTGTGATCTAATACTTCATCTACATCCAAACCTCCCATGAAGAGCCACTGGCTTCATGGATTGATCCACCACAGCTAGAGTCAGAAATGGCTTAAGTGACAGAATCAAGGTTTTTCAAGTCTGAGGGCAGGATCCAGGGGGATGAAAGCCTTGCTGAAGAAGGAGCTTCTGTGGGTGGCATTGTTCTGTGGACTACAGACAATGCAGAAATACGAGCAGGCTTCCTTGTAATGTACAGGAAGTTAAACAGATACCAGCAGAGCCAAGGCAACCACAAAATGATTCATAAAGGACTTAGAAGAATTGGGGTGACAGCACTGCTGCTAAATATAATCCAGGTGAAGCACAGTCTCTTCAGCAAGGAGAAAGTGAAGGCTGCAGGCCTAGAGAGGCAGAACAGGTGGTGAGCCCCAGGACAAAAATGGGGCTCACACAAGGCTGAGAGCACTGGAGCTCCTGGAAGGTCACTACAGAACTTGCAGACAAGGTCCTTGCTGCAACTAAACATTGCAAGAGAAAGCTTCCCTAGGAAGCCAGGTCAGGTCACTGGATGCCCTGCTCCTTTGTTTCATAAGCCAAAATCCCCTGGGCCTTCTGTCTTCCTGGAAAAAGGGGAAGTGGCACCAGCTGCCTTGGAAATTCTCTTAGTGTGGATCTCACATGCAAAACAACTGCTATAAATATGACTGGGGATAAAAGGGGAAGGAACCAGCCAAGACAGGCAGAAGGAAAAGGGGACAAGGGCATTCATCTCAGAGTCTATATACTTCTTTCTTGCCATGGCCACAACAGCTCAGAAAGACCTTCCTTTCCCGATCCTAATCTTTCCCTCATCCTCCTGGCTAGTTGGGTTTCCATGTGCCTAAGTCTGTCCTATTAATTTTCTGAGGCTGCAGCCTCTGTCCCATCACTCCTCCCCCTGTTTTCAAGCATTGCGTTCCCTGAGGAGAGGCTGCTGAGCCTCTGAGAAGAAAGCACTGGGCAAGGAACCAGCCCAAAGCCAGGGCTGGGAAGGACTCACATCCCCTCCATGCTCTGCAAGCAGCCCTCACTAAGAGCTGAAAGAAGCTGACTGCTGAAGCTGGTCAAGAGGAGAGGAAAATGCAACAGTCAAATCTGTATGAGGGGAAAACAAACAAACAAGTAAGCAAGCAAGCAAGCAAGTGAACAAACGAAAAGAAACAACAAAAAGCCCCATGCAGTGGCTTTGCTGCTTGTTAGGCAGGTTGCTGACTTCCCCTTGAATGTCAGCTCTGTGCCTCTGAGCAGTGCCTGGGTCTTTCAGTTTACTTTATGCCTCCTGCCATTCTGATGTCTGCAGGAGATAAGGCCAGCCTCTCGGCCTCCCCAGCTTTATCTCTTTCACCTCTACAGGGGCTGGTAATTGTGGAATCACTCGGGTGATTCCTGCACAAACTACTACTAAGATGCTTTGTCCTCTATTTCTTTCTACAAAAGCTCTGTAGCAGGACATACCTGATGAACCTCCCCTTCCCCCACCTCATCAGCAAAGTCTGTAGGGTGGCTGGTTGCTTTGCTTCAGTTGTTTTTTGTCTACTGAAGCAGTCTAAAGCATCTCAAAAAGACATGAGGCTCCCAGAGGACACCATCTCACCCACACGACCCCAACCAAGACTATAAACAACTTAGTCTCCCTTCCTTCTGAACATCTGAAAACCCCAGCTCCCAAGCGGTTTACCTGTCCAGTTTGCCAGAATGAGAAAAGTGTGGGAAGGACTGCTTGTGTGGGGAGGACTGAGTGTGTGGGGAGGACTGCGTGTGTCGGGAGGGTAAGGGAGAAAAAGCGTATGAGTCATGGAGAAGGGGAGGGAATCAAGGGATAAAAGAACAGGTAAGGGTGACATAGTAAAGAGAAAAATCAATGGATCAAACTTTTAGAGCAATTTAGACTGAGCTGCAGAGAGGGTCCTTGTAAGGTGTCCTAAGTTTTCCTAAACAGCTTAAGTCCCCAATTGCCTTGGAAAATAATTCCGAGGTCAGTGCCTGCACATTAGTCCACTTCCCAAACAGAAGGCCTAATGGTCTGCTCAAGGCTGTTTTGAGGCCTTTCATCAATGTTACTGCACACACTGGGGTCTACATTTAGGGGAAGTGAACCCAAAAGTCTTGTTTGGGGAACCATCCACAGAAAGGCAGCAAAGGCAGCAGAGGCAGCTGGGCAAGCAGCAGATAAGATAATGAGAGCAGGCTGCTTTGCCTTTCCTTCCCTCTCCACGTTGAGAACAAGCTGAACCAGCAGGAGACGGACACTCCAAGTGAAGAGCTGCCTGGCTCACTCCAGACACTTGCAATGGCAGAGGGAATTCATCCCTGCACCAGGGGACTGAGGAATGGCTTCAGCATCTTCAAAGTCCTCAGTACAACCAAGTTCCACTTCCCTCTAGGGCTAGGTCAGATCACAGATGAAGCATAGCCCTAGTCAGGGTTTTCTGCATAGGGGGAAATTTCACCCCAGTGAAGAACAGGCCACGAAAACACCCACAGGTTTCAGGGGGATGCCTGTCAGCCAAACCAACGCTGAAGTCTTCCAGTTCAGATACAAGACATAAAAAACTGGTTGGTGTCCTCTCCAGAGAGAACATGAAGTTCCTGCTTGGTATTTATTTTTGCAGAGAAAATATTGAAAGGAAAGCACATCAGCATCACATTTGTGGGGCTTACACTTGCTCTTGAAGTTGTTTTCACACTCTCAGGCAGACACAGATAGAAAGACCTGCCAGTTGTTCATGAATTGCCCAGGCTTGTATTTTTAGTGCTGTCACTCAAAACAGAACACAGACTTCAATTTCAGTTGTGGTGACTTATGCCCTCAGCCTCCTCACCTGAAGGGGAGGTCAGAGGTACCCAAAAGTCTGGGTACAGTGGCCAGCAGAATACTGTGTTCGCTGGTCTCATTTCCCATCACAACGGGCTGTGCAGAGCTGTACAGGTGCTAAGTGAAGCTTTCAATCCCAAGCAAAAGTATACGAATAAGAAGATATTTTGGAGCACAGAGGTAAGTGGGAAGTGACTGCCCAAGAAAGCTGGAAGGATGGACTGCAAAAACAGTAGGGGAAGGTTACGAAGAAGGACTACATCTGTAACACTGTGACAGACCATCCACGTGCTAACCACCCACAGTATAACAGCAGAGGTTCAGCTGGCCCATTTGCAAGGCAATGTAGGGTTCTGAGTGTGCCTGCTAAAACGTTTGGGCACCTCCACCCATGGCAACACACAAGCAGAGAAGTCTGATGGGCACCTTCTGCCTGGATGAGGCTGTCTGGTAGAAGAATTTCACCTGAAATCCCTTTTCTTTTTTTATATGGCTGCTGTGTCATCTCCAGCACAGACCACCACCTCCCTAGCCAGGTACCAGGCTGGTACCAGCTCCTCAGTTCTCTTCAGCCCAATCTGTCTCTGTCATGCAGCCACTCCACAGTTCTCTTCCAGCTTGTGTCAGAAGAAGTTCAACATGGACCTCACACAGGTTTAATTTGCACATTCCAGCTACGAGGGGAAAGGTGTGAAGAAGTATTTATGTCACCTTCTGGTCCCCTTATTCCATATGACAACTTAAAGTAATCAGGATTGCATGTTTCACACACCCAGCTCAAGGATTTGGCATACTGGCTCTGTGGCCTCACCCAGACAGTCTCTGGAGGGTTCTGAAGGAAACTGGAAGAGGAAATCTACTGCAGGGAGAGCACACACACACCCCTGACGTAGGTCTCATCTGCATGCAGCTGTGGCAGAGAGGTGCCTGACAGGACCATTGCGTCTCCAGGCAGGAGTGACTCCCAGAAAATGTGTATGTGCACCTCTGACCTTCAAGAAAATCATGTCACAACCAAGCAACTTTGAACTCATCCAGTGCTCTAAAGCTCACTGGAAAACTACATCTGGTGGCAGCCTTTGCTTCCAAGGTAGACCAGCACCAAACAAGACCACTTTCCCACATAGCTGTGAAGTAACAGGCTGGGGCTGAGCAAAGACATCAGTTAGAACCAGCACATCTCTTCAGGCATTGCCTGTCTCCAAGCTCTGCCGCTAGCCAGAGCTGAGCAAACTCGCATTGTCCCTGAGCAGGATCTCATTGTGCTGTTGCAGTGTGTAACTTTTAAGACATAATTAATGCCGTAACACATAGCTTGAGTGAATGACTGTGTAAGACCATCAGTTCTAAGAGCCTCAGTTTCTGTGGAAGGCACACCACAATGCTACCTGTCTCATCCTATCCAGCTTATCCTGCAGAAGCTTTGTCCACAGTTGCTTTCAAGTGGTAAGGGCTGGGTGATCTGAAAAGACCCACCTTCACCAACACTCATAGCTAGATGCTGGCAAGAGCTCAGCTGCCATAGGTCTCACCAATTGCCCTGACAAGCAAGGCTGGTATGCAGTTTGAGCATGCCCTTTCCTTGGCTACCCACCTAGGAGCTAAAAGGTGCAGAACAATTGTTGAAACTTGGCACTGCTTTTTCCCTTCACTCTGTGCTCCATTTCCTATAAGCAGAGGCCTGTGACGATAGAGTCAGACACAGCAGGGCCATTGGATGATGATCCCTTTTCTTCCTGGCCCTTGCTCAGCCTATTCCCGTTCGGCTCTCCCTATCTGCTGCCTTTGCACAGACACACACTTCCTCAGCCAGAGGCTAGAAATGTTCAGTCTGGCAGTGTGCCTTTCCCTGCTGAATCCCAACCACTTTATCCACCACCTGCCAAAGTAGTAAATAAAACCTGAGATCTCTCTCAGTTCCTCAGATGTGGCTTATCTCCCCCCACCCACATCTGCCTTTTGCAATTATTTCAGGATCATGCAGGCCTACCTGCATGTCACTTGGAGTCTGCAGAACTCTAATACAGTAATTTACCTTTAACATGGATGTAAGCAAGAGAGGTCCCAGTACCAAAAACCTTGCAAGCATGTTGCACTGGGATACCCAGCTGCACCAGAGGTGCTGCAAAGTCAAACCAGCTCCTGGGGGCTGTATGGAAACACCCCTGAGGAGCTTGCAAGTCATGCCAGAGTTGCATGAAGAGAAGCCAAAGCCTATAGGTGCTCATTCCAAGTGTCACATATACTCTTGACACCCCTGAGACAGTCCCCAGCTCAGCTCAGGATCACCAGCACAAGGGATCACAGCAGCAGACACTCTCAACACAAAGGCCTTTCAGATCAGTGGAAAAATGTCTCCCAATGTGAAAGGAGTTGCTTATGGGAGAGCAAGTAAAAAGAAAACCATGCCTAATGCCGGAGGCTGACAAGCGACTAACTGCGCTACCAGGGATCTTTCACCATCTCATTCCTGCAGCCACCAGCCGCAGCATCCACTCTGGCTGCTGGGATCTCATGGTGTGCTCTGCCCTGTCAAACTGAGTGCACAGCCCTCACAGAAAACAAGGCAAAAGATGGTCAAGGCTTACCAGCAGGACAAAAGTCCATCCTGAAGAGTGCAATACTTTTCAACAAAAGTGTTGTTCCTCCTTGCCTTCTGCTCATTCAGATCCTTCACAGAACTGAAACAACTTGGAGCCAGTGACCAAGAGCGTAGCAGCATTAGGGGGGGCGGGTTGCCCCGTGACTCCGCCCTTCCTCTCCTCGTCCCTCGACCACATCTCATGAGTTTGCATCAGTGAAGGAAACTGTACATGCATACCGCTATGAGCTAACAGGGGCTTCTTGGCTACTTCTGAAATGCAAATCCACAAGTGCATTTCCATCCCTGCAGCTTTTTGGGGAATCTCTGAGCACGCATCTCTGGTTGAGGGAGCTGAAATGAGCAGTGAGAGGCTGATAGTACTCTGGGCTTTTGTCTGAGATACTCGGTGGTGGAGGGGGAGAGGAACTTCTTTATTCAGAAAACCCATCTGTTTCAGGAAGTGGTTTCATTTTAAAGGAAAGATTCTTCCTGTGTTAATTCTGCAGCAGGTGGTGGAGGGATGAATGCTCCAAAATTGAAGGATTGTTATCGGAGGGGAGAAGAGAGTCTTTTTCTTCTCTTCCCTCCCACACTGCCCACTAAGTGGCTTGTACTTAAAGTCTTGCTCCTTTTTTTTCAGTAACAAACTCTTTTTCTTGGGAAGCCTTGTAAGGATGGAGTGAACTGAGGAGGAATGAAGTCATCCCTCAGCTGGTGGGAGAGCTGGCATTAGCAGGACAGTTTTGAAGGCACTTCTGCTGCTCTGTTCACTTGCAAGGCAGAGGGGTGCTCTTCTTCCTCCAAACCCTACACACAGCCCCAGAAGGCTGTACAATTCCCCCTGACTTGTATTGAGTTGCCATGTGATTTATGTGGTACATCTCTGATGTAGGCAATATGGGAAAAAAGAAGCATGCAGGAGAGCACCGTGTCAGATTGAATAAATAGGTCAAGCTAAAATTCAAACCAGGCATGTAGAGGAACTGTAGAGGGTTAATTAACATTGATAATATACAGTTGTGGTCTTGTTTCTGGGGCCGTGGGTTGGCTGATGTGCATAAGGTACAGCTGTGGCTAGTTCCTGCTAAGCAGCTAAATAGCACTGAGGAGCCTGGAAGAGAAGGAGCACTGGTGGAAGAGGAGCAACAGGTGAAGAGAGAGGAGACTGGCTGAAGAAGAGCCCAGGGATGTAGGATAGGCCCTGGGAGAAGAAGGGGGCCTGGGTGAGGAGAGGCTGGCTGGAGGAGAAACCAGGAACCTAGACACAGCAGAGGCGAGGAGCAGGGTGGATTGGCCTGAAGAGGATGAAGAAACAGCATAGACAGTAGATGAACTTTTGGAACCTTGTGTGGGACTGGTGGTGGTGCTGAGGCATGAGAGGGCTGGTATGGGATGGTAAAAGCCTTGTTGCAGCTTGATAGTTTGGTAGTACTGCAACATAGGTGTGATGCTCAAACAGGGCTTGTGCCTTCTCTAGCAGGACTGAAACTGTAGAGAAATGGCTCCTTTCCATGCATGAACACTCACCTCTGAAGCACTCTACATCCTTACCTCCTGACCTGTTGCTGTACTTACGCAGCAGGCCTTGAGCAGGACAGCAAAACAGGTCCAGGCTTCTACCTACCATTTTTCCATGAGACCACAAGGTAGAGTTTGCAAGAGCATTGCATGTGTAGAGAAAAAAAAAAAAAAGAAATGATGCTTAGACTTGATATGCGGTGGGAGCTAGCATCCATGTACACTTGCCACCTTTTAGAATAGGCTTGAATGTCCTTGACTCAGTAGGAAAGGAAGAGCTATTACCTTCCCACATTCCCATTAGCTGAGTCCGGACTGAGATCCTCTGGAGGGAGTAACTGGCCCTTTAAAAGGTTTGATGCAAAAGGCAGGATCTGCCTGAACACTCTGGCTAAGGTCCGTTGCTCTAAGGCCATTCAACCTCACAAAGAAAGATACAGGTTGCCCTCCTTTCCTCTCAGTCTCTTCCATTTGCTCTAACCTGTGGTTACGCTATAGGTTCAGCACTGTTATTGGAGATGACAAGCACTCTAATGAACCCCCAGTGAAGAGTAGGAGACATCCCAACCTTAAAGATGTCAAGGCATAGCAGAAATCCAGAGTGAAACCACACAGGCAGCGTAGGCAGGGTCACAAATAATCTGTGATCTTTAGGAAGAATCAGCGGCAAACATTTAGCACCTGCTTTCCATAGTTAGTGTCAATACTTTCAAAGAACTGGCTAGAAGCTTATTGGGAGGGATAAAAGGAAGCAGAAGTGAGCAAACTGTATTAATGCAAACTGCTTTCAAACCGTTACACCCATATCTGCCCTGACCTTCATTACATCCAATGTCCATGCTTAAAATTTATCAAAACCTGCCTTTGGGTCACAAATTGCCAAAAGCCCACCCCTGGTAAACTCAATTTCTGTCTTGAGGTTCTGGGCCACATCAGAGGAGAATTCACTGCCCCACAGTCTGGCCCAGTGCCCCAATTCCTGTACTGGGGCTGGGTCCAGTGTATCACCTCCAGTCCTTCCATCATTGTTTTCCACAAAAAATTGTTTCAGCAATATTGCAGCTGACATCAAGCAGACAGGCCAGCCTAAAGCACTTCCTTGAAAGACCTGATCTTGCCTGCCTCAAAGGTAGGTGACATATATAGAGACAGCTTGATCAGGGCTGTTCTTGTTCACGTGTCTGTGGCCAGGCCAAACCACAAACACTCTGCAAACATCAAAATGGATGCCTCTGTGAACTGCAGAAGCACTCTCAGTCACTTCAACAGAGAGCGATGGAAAACCTGTACCTGTGTCTCAAATCCATACTTGCTTCATTTCTTAACTGCTTGATGCTTCCTTCTTCTCACAGCTTTTCCTGCCTGTCTGTTGGAAACCCTGACTGCCCTGTTTTGAGACCTTACCTACTAATTCAGTTCAATGGTCACTTCCACTACTTGCATTCTTCTGGTTCTGGTAGCCTTGCTTTTAACAGTGGTTGGTCTTGATGTACTTTAAATGCTTTCATTTATTTCAGCCAGAGGCATCTGAATGGGAAATGTACCACTAAAAAACTGCATAAGTCTATTTCATGTAAAAATGAAACACCTGTTTCATGTGAAAATGTTTTCTCATGAGGGTACACAAGAAGTGAAGCAGGATCATACAACTAAACTAAGTCCAGAGATCTCCCATTCTTTCCCAGGTGCAGGGTAAGTATGTCTCCCTCTCCAGGTACTTAGTCCCCCATTCGTTCACATGGTGCACAAAATTGTTTGGTCCCAAGCTTACCCTGGAGCCAAACAACCAGTTCCTCTCTTGAGGAAACCTAGAACCAGATGAAAGGTGAATTTTCTTGAGCATCCCAGACAGGTAATATGGATCTGTAGTGAACTCAGGTGGATACCAACACTACCCCAGCCAGCAATATGTCTGAAAATGCCCTTAAGTTAAGTAATGCATGTTCTGTGGTCATGGCGTGAAAGGGCTACAACACAACCCTCCCATGATTTCAAGAGAAAAGGGCAGCGGAGAACCAAAGGGAAAAGCAAAGACAGAGAGAATGAGGAAGAACAAGGGAGAATGAGAGGAAGGAAGGAAGGAGAGGAAGAAAGCAGGAAAGCTAACAAGCATGAAAGCAAGCCAGCAAGAACACATACATAGTAATTATGCCTCATGGGCATAGAAACATCAAATGGATCCTAGGGCAGGTGAGATTTAAATGCTATACAGTGTGGTCAGAGCTAGCCCGTAGGCAGTGGCTCAGAGCACATGGATTCTCCCACTGGTGCTATCAACAAGGTCAGTGTAGATACAGCCTAGCTCAAATACAGGCTAAGAAAGGAAAATTTGACATGCAGCAAAAATCAGCTTAAGCTGAAAGATACCCACATCCAAGGGATTAACTCTGACATTGGGCACGGATTCTGGCATCTTCTTCCAGAGAAACCTGTAGCCTATACATTAACAAAACCCAACTATGATGACTGCAGCAACATCTGGGAAAAGAGCAATGCAGATGAGATCAAGGAATGCACTCCCTGGAAAAGCAGGACACTGGAGGAAGAACCAAAGAACATTTTCCAGGTGACAGAGATTCAACAAGGCAAGGAGTAGAGCTGGAAATGGACGCTCCTTGCTCCAAGACTTACCTGGCTCAGAGGTGTGAATGAAGTTCACTTAACTGTGCAAGAAGAGATGTCAAGGGCATGAAAGGGGGTGTTGAGGAGCCTACATAATATCAGGGTAAGTGAAGGGGACTGGGCCAGGTCAGATATGTCTTGGGTTAGATTAAGGTGGGATTTGGCTCTTTTTGTCCCCTCCTATCACTCCCGTTCACATCCACCACCCCACAGGTAATGCAGTACTTCTCCTGTGCCTCCAGAGCTGGCTGTTAGGGACAGGGAGAGGAAGAAGCAGATCTCTGGAAATCAGCGCTTCTGCTACAGGACTGGGGTTAGATCCAGTGATTGCTTCTGCCTCTGCACATCCTTCCCAGCAGTGGTTATCCCAGGCTGGGGCTGTGCAGGCAAGAGGTGGCAGCGTACGCAATGGGGGCCTCCAGGCTGCTCCAGCACTTCTCACCTCATCAAGCATGGGCAGGTTAGGCAGACTGCTGCAGATCAGTACTCCAGGCTGTTCCCTGTGCCTCCTGTGCCACGAACTATTTTTTTCTCCCAGGATGCTCCCTGACTGTACACAGAGACTTAAACTGGAGTTGGAAATACCTGTTGTTCTGGTGGCCACAAAGGAAAACATCAGACCAACAGTGTGGGTGCATTTTTCTACTACTTGGTATAGTCTTATAATGATTGTGTAATTAAAAAGGAAATATAAATATTTCCTACTATTTTCAAGCAGATAAAGACAGTGACAAAGTACCATGTATATCTCGGTGCTGAACATGTCAACTGTATTACCACAGCTATCCACACACAGACAAAGTACAAGTCTGTACAAATTCAATAGCCCCTTCAGAAAATTTAGGTTGCCATTCAGGGTGGGCTTAGGGATTACAGTATGTCAGGAGAGAGTGTAGCACTTTTTACACAGTATTGTGGGGATTATGAGCTGCACAGGCAGTATTTTGATGCAAGGTAAAGCAGCACTAGAGCAAAGACAGTAACAGGATTTTTCATATAACAACTAGAATAAAATAATCCTTGTCCAGTGTAAGGAGCAACACAGTGACAGCCTGAGCAGTAGCTCAGAATGTAAATGTGCAGACAGTTAAGTAAAGCTACTAGGGCAGAGTACCTGGAATAGCTTGCCCTCAACTGCTTTTACTAATTCAAGGCGCTGGAGTCTATTTTAAAGGTAGAAAGATGGTGATTATAAAAGGCCACAGGAAAAAAAACCAATCCACCCTTTTACAAGATTACAGGAGGATCACTTGGAGTCTGATAAACTTGAATGAAGAGCCAGAGGGATTATTTTGTTGGACTCAGAAGGGCAGCAAGACTGAAGCTTTATGCCTTTGAAAAAAAAAACGGTAGAGGTCAAGCAAAAGATTTTACTTTGATAGTTCAGGAAATATTAGTCTTGCAAAACAGAGTAACTATAGCTTTCCTTAGTACTCTAAACAGCTCTTTTCACTTCCTTGATACAGCCTTCCTAGAAGATATCATAGCTTACCAGTAAAGATATATATTAGATCTGGTTTTATAAAACATAGTATATCTAACATCTGATAATGTATGAAGAGTGCTAGCAGGCAGGGGTGTCAAGTCAAGCAGTTGACACTCAAGAATTTACACGTAATCTCTAGCCAGTTACCTCCCCTCTACAACAGGCAGGTGAAAAATGTTGTTGAACCATCTGGGCACCTCGTGGGAAAGGATGCACAGTCAGATATTGATCTGTACTTATCACCATTAAGTAACAGAGTGGTATCAGCAAGATGGGGGTTGTCACTGGCTGAGAATAAAATGTCTATAAGAATGGAAGCCCCATATCAGAATCACTGGGAACTTGAAGAATTTCAGAGAACCAGATAAGACCAAGGCATAAAACCCCAGTATGATTTAGAGCCTGTGAACAACTTCTCACTGAGTGAAGTGCAAGTGCAAAACAGCCATCACAAAGAACTTGATGCCCAAAGGTCTGTTCCATGGTCTTTTGCTTACCCAGGTACATATGAAGAAGAAGTGGAGGTGAACTTCTCTCAGTGGTCCAGGTCGGAGGATGGCAGTGGACCTGCTATTTTGTCCCAAACTGGAAAGGCTGAGAGCAGTCACACTTTGAAAACAGAGGAGCTTCCATAACACAATGTACCAGGAATGGACCACCTGCCCCTGACTGCAGCAGGACTGGTCTCCAGTAAAGCCCCTTGAGTAAGACAGGTCCAAGACTCAGTAAACACTGTTTGCCAGTTGAGTTGCTTATGAGTTACGTTGTACATGCAGGTAGTTTGTGTTCAGTGAGGCTGGATTGGAAAATTTTTTCCCTAAACTTCCGCTTGACAGAGTGTATTTAGGCTAGAGAAGCCCTTGGTATGGCTGTGTTGGGAAACAGACACTGTATGAAGCATCTCCACAATCTCTCTAACAGGGACTGCAGAACATCATGGCCTGAGCTGCATTGCCCCACTTCAGTTACAATCTGAGCTTTGAATTCAGGGCAGGCTTTCCAAACCAGCCTGGCAGTCAGCCAGAAACCACAGCAGTGAGGGGAGAGGGGGGCAGTGACCATGAGGGGTGGGAGTTTTGGAGAAGAGAAGCAGCAAAGCAAGAACTAAAAGCAGGAGGCAGGTGGTATGCGTGAATGGGGAAGTGGGAAGACGCAAAAGGGGAATATAGCAAGCAGGGACAGTTTGCAGCCCAGCCAGGCTGAAGTAAATTACTCTTTTTCCTGGTGGAGGCCCAGCACACACAGAAGAGGTCTCATGGCCACTCGGGATTGCCTGAATGATAGCTTACATAAAAGAAATCGTACCAGGGCCCAGGGTAATGAGAATACCTGCTGTGGCTGTGCACTGTGTGTGCAAAAAAATGAGCCTCATGTTCCCCCCAGGAAAGGAAAGGATTGCCCCTGCTACTCTGTCTGTGCTGAAGGACAAGCCTCATGCTCAGCTCCTGCCCTCCTGGGCAGAGCTGTGAAGTGCAAACATCATTTCTGAAAGAGCCCCCTCACCCTTTTCCCATCCTCCCTAAGGGAGCAGAAACCCACAGAAAGAGAGGGAGAGAGGGAGTGGTCCTCGCTGCTTTGGATCCTTGTGGGGGGAAAAATGGTATCGTGCATTTCCTCCCTTGCCTGTGGTCTCTCATGGGTGCCATACAAAACCAGCACAGATAGGTCACTCAGAGATGGCCCAGCCCAGGGCCCTGGAAGTCTCTCAGAGCAAAACTGTCTCACTGAGCAATTCTTTTCCATTAGCATCTTCCTCAAACTCAGCAAAGGGAACAAGACACCCCAGATGGGTGCTTGCCTTCCCTCAGCCCTGCTGCACATGCAGGAGGAAACTCATGTCAAGAGCACCTCTTGGTGGTGTGAGAGGACATCAAAGCAGCAACAGATCTGTCTGTGCTCAGTTAGGGGTTATGGGTCTGTTTCCTGTAGTTTCCTTCCCTTTACTGCAGCATGTACAACCAAGAGGTTTTAATGTAGCAGGTGGCAGTTGTTCTCAGAGTGATTACAATATATGATATGTGTTATGTGAATGCAATATCTCATTTTTAATAATTTAAATATGATGGGAAGAAACACCCTAAAGCATTTCTGTAGATCCTTACCATCACTTTACAGAGGCACTGGAGGAGGAGGGATGTTTATAGATTCACAGCACAGATCTCTGACTTGGATGGGAACTGACCATCCATAGCAGCAGCAGGCAATTATCTTCCAAAAGTAATTTGCCCAGAAGTGGGTTGGAGATATACCTTCTTGCCAGGGCTTCCACAGCTCATTGTTGGCTGTACAGAACTACAGTGTCTTTGACATGGGGCTCACTGGGACATGGAGTCTCAACAACAGTCCCTCCTCCCTGACCAATTTTAACTTGTCATCTTCTTCCCCAGTCCCTTCTATGTTGCCAGTCCCACAAGCCCATAAGCCATACTACAAGGACAAAAGCACACACTGGCATTCAGCAGGTCCTTGTTTGCCCCAGCCACCAGGTCCTACTGTGGCACCAGCCAGTTTTCCATCCAGTCTCCCTTAGCCTGAATCCCATCCCTAGCCCCATTATCCTTACATGACTGTTACTGTCCCAGGTAAGACTCAACGTATTCTCCAGCTCTCCCCAGCTCTTTTCTTTTCAGTCCCCATGCTTCCTACCCCAGGGTGACCATTCTCTGTTTTTGTCACCCTGCTTCTCCCAGGCACATAAGGGTTATTGGAAAGACCTGGTGAAAATGGAAATGTTCCTTTGGAGAAGCTGATTCCAAATGCCATTTCAACAATGACCAGAAAGTGGTTAATTTCCTGCTTCATTGTCCCAGGCTGCCTGCCCAACCTAGAGCTCCCTGAATCCCTAAGGACTCCACCAGCTCCAGCTCCCTGGGCCCTCACTTTCACCCAGATGTCTCCCACAGAGAGCTCTCAATGTGTCCGATTGCCCAGGGAGCTGCAATGTTTTTTCTCCATCCATCAGTAGCATTTGCTAGAGCCAGATATACCCGCTTTCTCTTCTGACTGAATCCCTGTCTCCTGGCATATTCTGCACCTGCCTGCCCTTTCCAGCTCCTCCCTGTAACAGCCTTTGTGACTCTCTCTTCTGTCCTCCTCTGACCTGTATTCCTATGGCCTGTTCCTGCTCTTGCCTGCAGAGGAGTCAGTGGGTTTCCTTTCTCCCCCTTCCCTGCCACCCACAGAGAGAACACCTAGTACAGCTGGTCACTTTGTGCTTCTGACATAGCCTCAGGACTTGGAAACGTTCCACAGTTGAGGGTTTCTGGGTCGCAGCCAGTGCTGAGTGATGGATGGGAGAGCTCTTCTCCCAAGCAGGTCAGTTGCAACAGCCTCCCATGGCTGCAGCAGCATAACAGTCACCAACCTTTGGAGAAATGCTTTCCCTCAGACTTCCCTCCTTCAGGAACAATCCAGCTGAAAACCCACTGTTCTTGGTCTAACTGGCCTCCTGACAAAGCCTGGAAATTCTAATTAATTCTGTGTCACCACATCCCTTCTTCTATAAAATGCATCTCCTGCTCATCCACTCATCAGTTCAGGCTGGAGCACACAGATGTGCACACATACACACTTTTCCAGGCTTAGTGTTGCATGCGAGGAAAAGGAAGGAAAAGGAGGCAGACCCTCATTTCAAGAAGAGAAAGGAAGGAGTAGAACCTCCTGGGATCTTTCTGCTCCTTGTCTCTTCTTTCTTAGGGTGATTGCTTCCTTCTTGCCCTTGCTGCTTACCTCTAAAATTCTTTTATCTTCTGAGCACAATGAGTACAGGCTGAGGGAGTTGGGGTTGTTCAGCCTAGAGAAGAGAAGGATCTCAGATGCCTTATTGCAGCCTTTCAATACATAAAGGGGGCTTATAAGAAAGATGAGGAGAGATTTTTTTTAATAGGGCCTGTAGCAATAGGACAGTGTGTTGTGGTTTTAAACTAAAAGATATAAGGAAGAAATTTTTTACAATGAGGGTAGTGAAACACTGGAAGAGATTACCCAGAGAGGTGGTAGGTGCCCCATCCCTAGAAATATTCAAGGTCAGGTCGGACGGGGCTCTGAGCAACCATTTAGTTGAAGCCATCCCTGCTCATTGCAGGGGGGTTGGACTAGGTGACCTTTAAAGGTCACTTCCAACTCAAACCATCCTATGAGTTTATGGTTCTATGACAAGATGGAAGAGATCTGGCAGCAGCTCCCACTGGCTGCTTTTGCACAGAAGTAGTGAAGAGGATAGATAGGGAGAAGCTGGTTTGCAGGAGCTCCTCTCGTCCATCAGTCTTGGCTCTCATAGTACTGGCAGGCGAGAGAAAACAGTTCATTGCATCCCTTGATACATTTGCTCCACTTCATGGTGAACACACAGGTTCACACAGTACTTCACACTAGTAGTCTGGGCAGGTGGGGAAGTGCAGCAGGACCTTATCACCACAGGAGAAGTGGAATAGAGCAGCCTTGGAATGGCTGCTGCTTCCTAGAGGCTGCTCAACTTCCTTGTTCAGCCTTCACAGAAAACATAGTTGCTTGTGACGCTTCACCAAGTCCTGACATTTCACCATGGACACTCAGGGCCACTGGGAAGACCTGAAAAATCTTCATTGCCCCATGTCACCCTACTACTCCCACTTCAGACTGCCTTCCCTGCTTACACCTCCTCCAAAGTTCGGATGATAAAGGAGAAGGAGGAAATCCACCCCTCCATTTCTCACCTTGCTTCTAACCCTCGGCCAGTTCCCCTGTAAAAGCAGTTTTTGGTGCCCCCAGCCATTCACTGGGATACAGTGGGAAGGGAGTGGGTGAGACATGCGGGGAGAAAAAAAATAAAATACAGCAGTCATCATCCCAACCATGAAGTCATATACGCCCCGCCTTCAGCTAACGGCCTCGGCCGCAGAGCTGTTGCTGTGGTAGGAGGGGAGGAGAGACCGGAGGGTGATTGTCAAGTAAAGTTCCCTCTTCCACTTCCTCCCTCCCTGCAACCTGCCGCTCACTGCAGCACAAGGGCTGATACCCAAACTTGCCTGTGTCTCCCCGCTGTTTGCCTCGCCCTGACTTCCCTTTGTCCCAGGCGCTGTCCTTTGCCACGGGTCCAGAGACATGCAAGCCATCAAGTGTGTCGTGGTGGGAGACGGGTAGGTACCCCGCTGATTTGCTGTGAACGCAGGGAGGGAGGGGTGGTGACAAGGGGCAAGAAAGAAGGTGGCTGCTTGGGACACTTCCCCAGCTTTGCTTATGACCTCCTGCAGATTGCGTTCCCTCTCTCGCTTGCTCTTCACTCCCCAGGGCAAGGGACCTTCCTCTGGAGAGGGTGTGGAAGAGGGCATGTTGAAGGGCATCTGCAAAAGGAGCATGGAAAGTGGAGCAGGTTCTGTCCCACACACAGGAGGTGGTGGTGTTGCTGCCAGATTCAACCTGTAGGCAGGAGTCAGATTTAAAACCTGAGAGGTTTAAGTGTTGTCCTGCAGGTAAACAGCTCCTTGAAAGCCATCTGCTCACTGGGACTGGCTGGGAGAGGGCATGGCACTATGGTCCTGATGAGACGTCTGCCAGTATCTCTGCATTCAGCCTTTTTCAGCACATTATCTCTGTATCAGGGTGTGGGGGAGACTGTTTGGCAAAGGGTTTCTGTGGGCGCAAGGAGGAGGAGCACTTTTCACTGGGACAGGCACAAGCATGTGCCACTTTGCAAGTGGGAGGTAACACAGCCTTGCCTTCACAGCATGATGGCATCACTGCCCATGTTCTGTGATCCCTGGAATTAGCATGATCTAAGCCATCAGTAACTGAAGCAGTCAGTAGTGCTAGGGGTGGGAGAGATGGGGTGGACAGGGCCTCTTCTCACGCTGTAGGATGAGAAGATGCAGGGGAGGGAGGGGAGGAGAGTCCACATTTGGCATGGAGTAGGTTAATTCATTTCCCAGCTAGGAGCTGGCCAGACTGTTATCTGGGGCAGCTATCAGGTAGCAGATGAAGAGACATTTGCAGCAGCCCTGCTCCCCACAGTCACTTCCTCCTTCAAAACTTGCCCGAGGAAGAAATCTGCAAACATAACAGTACATGTTGGACATATTCTAGGGGCTGGGGCGAGGCTGCGGGAAGAAGGGACAAGGTAGGACAGAGCCCCAAATAAAAACCATTACCTCTAAGAAAAGTGCCCTGAAGGCTGCAAGCTAAAACTGGATGAACAAGTCCGCTGGGCACTTATCTGTTGCCCTGTTAACCCCCTAGTTTCCCCCTCACACATTGCACCAATTCTGCAGCCATCCCTCAAGGCAGCATTCCCCTCATATCATGGCTAACCCCACAACACGTTCTGCTCTCAACACCTCCAATGCAACTCATCATAAGTATCTTCTGTCCCATCGTTCTGCTTCTCTGTGGAACTTCTCTCTCACCGTTTTGCAACACAGCAATCCAGTCTTCCCTGCATTGCCCTGGGCTCTTGGTTCACCACCCTTCACCTCCCTTCCAGTCATACTAGCCATGTCACCCTTCCCTGGCTCAGCCTTACCCACCACAGGACCTTCTGCTGTCACTCAGCTAAGTCCCTCATGTCGCCCCACAGATGTTCTGGCCCCACAGCCCCCTACATCACACATCACCAGGCTCATAACACTGCCTGAGTTCTGTCCCAGGAACTGCAGGTGCCACTAACCTCACTTCTTTTCTTGGTAGCTTTGTTGTAACCTTCACCCCCGCACTGACCCTTTGTGTTTTCCTCTTGTTCAACCACACTAATTAAGAACTGTCTCCTGCTTCCATGACCAACCCACTCACGGTGCCATAGATCTCCTGAGCAATTACCTGCAGAGCTTCAGGAAGCCTTCATGGCCCTCCCTCAATATCTTTATGATAAGAAGGAAGTAAGAAAGCTGGGGAAAAAGAAGGGACTGAGAGAGGAGGATCTAAGAAAGGGAGGTGGCAGAAGGAAGAAACAAGTGTCAGAGCATGCCGAAGAGCTCAGTTTCTTCCTCAGCTGCCCCACAGTGCAGTGACCAAGGCAGGTGCCTTGCGACCAGAGTGAAGATGCCAGCTGTGCTTATCAAGGGCACACAAAAGGCAGGGCTGCAGCTCTGTCTGCATCAGAGGACTTTGCAGGTATAGCTGAGATGGCTGGAGCGTCCTCAGCAGCAGGATTCCAGCCTTTCCCTTAGGAAAGACGTCTCCCTCATCCTGTGGCTGCGCTCATAGGCTGAGGAGGCAAGTTGCCCTCACCACCTCCATTTCACACATGCTGCAACTGAAAGATGGCCAGAGTTTTCCAGGCCACACAGACCTGAGAAAGTGCAGCCTAGCAGGAGGAGGATTCTCCTTCCCACACCTGTCCTGGCTGCTTTGTCTTCTTCCAGTTTCTCTCCACTTCTTTCCCTCACCACAGGCTTCGCCTTGCCCACCCCACCTTCTCCTCCCCTTGACAGCCTCACTGTCCCCTCACCAATCTCCCTCACACCAACGCCCCCACCCAGCCTGGACCCTGCTACTACCCCAGCTTATCTGCACCCCACCCTGCTGCAACATGGCTGTGGGGGAGGCTGAGAAGAGAGGAAGCACCAGCTTCTAGCTCAGAAACACCACCAGCAGCCTCCGTCAGCCACAGGGAGAGGCACCTTGATGGCTGTTTACAGCTCTCTCTGCGGGTGATGCTGCAGCTTACCACAGCTTACCATAGACAGGCAAGACCGGAATGTGTTGTGGCTAAGTCAAGAAGAGGTGCTACCAGCCCCTGGCCACAGCACCTGCCGAAGCAGGCAGGAGTGAGTGCGTTCAGGGGCTGTAGGTGGCTGGGCAGCTCTGTCATGGCACTCCCACACCGAATCAATACACCTGTCTGGCTGTGAGCATACAGCACTGTGCACACACTGGAAAACAGGCTCTCACCACCAGCTCGGGGTGGATGAGTTTTAGCTGAGTGATCCCTGTACCAGACAGTAAAAAAAAGCTTTCGTTCTTGAAGACAACAAACATTTCTGGGTGACATCCTGTCTTTCTTCCTGCCGATTGTCTAACCTATTGTTATGCACAGTCTGGTTCTGTGAATGTGTTTCTGCTTTCAGGGGTCTCCTGACGGGGCTAGCTTAGAGGTGTGGGAGGATTGTCACATCTCCATCTCACCCTAGCAAGACTGCCTGCACTACCATGACGTGGTGCTATTTTTTCTTTCTCTTGCAGAGCTGTGGGGAAAACCTGTCTCCTTATCAGCTACACCACTAATGCTTTCCCAGGAGAATACATCCCCACTGTGTGAGTAATGCATAAACAGGTCCTGGGGTGGGTGGGAGGCATGGAAAGCAGGATGCAAAGGGGTGCAGAAACCCCTTGCGCACTTTGAAGGCAGGGTTGCAATCTCCATGTCAGCAGAGAAAGGGCTGCCAAGCCAGCGAAGGTGCCTCTGCACTTTGGATCTGTCACCTTTCAGCAGAAGCACAAGTGGCCTTATAAAACTCTGGTATCAATGGGATATTTAGCAGACACATACCAGTCCAAGGGTCTATCTACCAACTAAGTTTACAAGTAGTAGATGGGGACCTGCTAGGCAAAACAACGAGGCACCAGACCACAAAAATTGGGTCAGACCCAAGAGAAGGCAGTTGGATGGACAGGGGTCCCCACTTCCTTCCTTGTCCAAGGCACCTGCTGTCATTGGAGCAGGCACTGATAAGCCTGATGGTAGAAGTGCATGATTCAGCTCAGTGCCAGAGTAGAATTGCACTATGCAATCCAATGGATGTACGTGCAAGGCTGGAACAGACCTGCAGACTGTTGGAATAAGGAGCAAGCTTAGGATTTCTTTAGTTTGAGCAGCCAGATGCATTTGTTTCCCCACAGTGCATGGGGACATGTTTGGGGATGCACACCTCATGTAGTCCTACCATACCACTGGGATGTGGAGTATGACCACATACTCCCGAAGGTGGGAAAAGGAGCTAGGCACAACGTGTCAGACTGCCAGCTCAGGTTCAGATTCCTTGGGAAGGACAGGTGCAGGAAAACTCAGAGCCTCACTTTTTTCTCCAGACCAGTTTGCTATGGCCATTGCAAAAAATGGCTGTGGCAGCAAGAACCCACCTTTTCTCAGAAACTGGTTCGTGGAAGGGCACCATCCCTTCCTAGCATGTAGCCATGAAGTGGCTATGCATTCTGTGTGTCACACACCGTATCTCCTCCTGTCTGAGGTTTGCGTCTGGAGATGTGAAAGGGAGGCCATTTTGTGCTCCTGGACTGCATGGCTTATCTTACAACAGCAGTGTATGCCATAAGCACTTCACAATGTCTTTGTGTTGGTCCCTTCCTCTCACTGGTTTCCTTCACCTTAGCCTGAAAAAAAATTTACCAAAAGGGACAGGAAATCAAGTTTTCTAGGACAAGGGGAGGAAGATCTCTATTGATTTAATATCCTTTTTTTCCATTAAGCGTTTGCCCTCAAGTGTACAGTCCTGACAGCTGTTCTCAAATATTTCATGCTGGGTTGTCAAAGAGTTGAGGGGACACACCTTGGCATATTGGCCTCAGATCCAGCAGGGGAGTTGAGGAGTGCAGGGCTCTGGGGGAGCTACAGGGACATGGGTAGCTTTTTACATAAGACATTTCTTCACTTTTAAGAAGAAAGCTGGGGTTTAGAGCACAAAAAACAGACAGGGAGTTGACTAGAACAGACACAATTGTGGGAAGGATACTGGGGAAAGAAGTGGGACACTGAAGGGTTTGTGGATCTGCACGCAAGGTGGCAAAGGTGGAGCTGCAGCCAGGCACCTGTCCAGGACAGCTGGGTGATGGGGAGGAGGTTGATGCTGAGTGGGAAGTCCGTAAGCTTCACAGGAAACCAGCATCACCCAAGTGAGCTGAGAAGAGGAATCACAACCCTTTGCTTGTGGGTGCACCCAGTGAACCCCACCTACACTACTGGAAGGGTTCCTTCTTCCTCTGTTTGAGCCATGGCCTATGTCTGTGAATTTCAGGTTTGATAATTATTCCGCCAACGTGATGGTTGACAGCAAGCCTGTAAATCTGGGGCTATGGGATACTGCTGGACAAGAGGATTACGACAGGCTGAGGCCGCTCTCTTACCCGCAGACGGTGGGTCACACTCCACGCCCCTCCTCCCTTGTTCCTCCCTCAGACATGCCTCCATCCCCCGCTGCAAAAATCAACATTTGCCATAAAACAGTGACAGGACTATTCCTGTCTCTCTCTGCCCTTTTCTGAGAATACCTCTGTTAGTATACAAGTGCCTTGAAACCCTAAAGGTAAGAGACATCTAAGGGTATTTCGAAGCCTTTCTTTAAACTTCATTACTGGTGTAACTTAGAAAGAAAATCGAGATCTTCAAAGATACTTAGGAGCCCAGCTCACATTGATTTCGGTGTGGGGCAGATGCCCTACACAGCCCTGGTAAAAACCCCTCCTTTTGTGAAGTTTAAGGGGCTCAGAGAATTAGGAGCTGAGGCAGGAACTTCTCAGATTTCTGTGAACTCCACTATTTTGGCTTCTGCCTTTTAAAAGCGGTCTGATGTGTGGACAAATGTATTTGATCTGCTGATGCCTCAGCTAAGCCCAAGACTAGTAGAACAAATGAATGCCTCAGCTACTGTGTTCACCAGCTTTTCACCATGTTGACAGAGTGATTTCAGGGTTTAAAGATCACCTTCACTGGAGGATGTTGTTCCAAGCAGTGTCTTAAAAAGCTCAGAAAGACCCTACTGCCTCAGGTGTTGGTCTGAAGGTTGCCGTTGCAACCAAAAGGGCTAGGAATTGAGGGCACTATTTGTTTCAGCTAGGTTCAGCCACCTAAAAGTTAGACACCTGGTATAAGATGTTTACTCCCTCTGCAGTCAGTGCAAGCAGGCATATTTCTCAACAACATGCTTGCACTTGCCCTCAGATACATCCCAAGGATAGGTGGGGGAATTGTTCTCCAAGGTTTTGCCTCTAATGGTTGTAGAAGTATGGAAATGGATAGGCTGGGCCTTACACCCTTGTTTTAGCTAGCTGAAGTTGGATGAAATAAATACAACCCTGAAGAGTTGGTTTTGTTTTGTTTTGTTTTGGTTTGGTTTGGTTTGGTTTGGTTTTGAATGGAAGTCTAAATTCTGCCATGCCCAGAAGAAGCACTTACACAGGTAACCAAAACTCCACCTCATTTGAGTCCTGCATGTGCACTTTTTGGGCTGAGCCTAGCTCTGCCTCAACAGCAGGCAAACTTATTCTGGCCTGAAAGATCTCTGGTGTTCCGTGAGAAACGAGCAGGATGCTGTCAGGCCATTTCCCATGAGGATGAGTGTGCCTACCGCAAAACCCCCATCCTCATAGTTAAACATTTGGCTCTTCTGATAACAGTGGCTATGGTTACCATGAGTCAGGGGAGCAAATATCCTTCTCTCCTCTAGAGGCAATTAGCAGCAGTCAGGACTCTGTTACATTGTGAGACAGCTTTCCCTAGCATGACCCTCTGCTGCAGAGGGGGGATGCTGCCCACCCAGCTCTTCTCTCCCCTCCCTGCTTCCTGTCATGCAATCCCATGTTCTCTTCCTAACTCTGCACCATGGTTGTATGCCTACAGGATGTCTTCCTGATCTGCTTCTCCCTTGTCAGCCCAGCATCTTATGAAAATGTCCGTGCTAAGGTGAGACAAAATACCCTGGTCCATCAGGGTTTGAGAAGGGTGAGATTGGTGGTGGTCTTGCAAGCAAAGTGCCTGCGGGTGGAGATTGCTAACAGGACATCTAGATTCAGAGAGGTAGTAACTTTTTTGTGTCAGTCAGAAGGAACTACAATATCAGCCTCCTTCAGATGTCTTTTCTGGGTCATCTCAAAGAAGGTGGCTAACCCTGTTAATGGGCTAGTACTCATCTTGCTAGGCTATTGAGCTGTGAGACAACCAGCTTATATTCTGATTGCATCTTTCATCCAAGACTGTCACAGCACAGACTCACAGGACCAGTCCATAAGATATGAGAAGCAGATACTCACAGCCTTCAGATGGGAAGTGAAGGAAAAAGGGAGATTGATGCAGAGAACAACATACTGTTTCCTTCCTACCACTTCCAGGTTCCTCCCTGGGTTTCAGGGAGCCATGAAGGGTGGAGAACAGCTTGTGCTTTTGCTTAACAGAATTTGAGCTCCATGTCAGGGATTTTGCCTGAGGACCTAGCAACAAGGGCTGGCCTGGGCTAGGCTGTAGTGCCCAACACTGGATTGAAAGGCTGTGAGGAAGAACAGGCTGTCATCTATCTTGCTGACATTTTTTCAGGGGTCCCTCTTTGTTTCTTTTGTGCATGTCCATATATGTGAGTTCTCACATCTTTTCTCCCTTGATAGTGGTTCCCCGAAGTGCGGCACCACTGCCCTAGCACTCCCATTATCCTTGTGGGCACAAAGCTGGACCTTCGTGATGACAAAGACACCATCGAGAAGCTGAAGGAGAAGAAGCTATCCCCAATTACATATCCTCAGGGCCTTGCTCTAGCCAAGGAAATCGGTATGTGCTTGGGGCAACATCTTGGACGTACTGAAAGGAGAGAGGCAGAAGATAAGGGCTTCCCTTCAACCTAGTGGGGCTTTCATAGAAGTATCTCACAGTGGTATCTCCAAGGGACACAGGGAGACACATCAAGGGTCATGGGACAAAATGCACTTCAGGAGACTCAGGAAGGAGATCTGCTCGAGGAAGCCTCAAACTTCTGTTTTCTGCCTCTCTCTGGCCGTCATCCTACACACACAAACATACACTTGCACATTTTCCTCCCTTTTTACTCTGTTATTTCCATCTGGGCCAATATTTTTCTGTGAAAGCTGCAGCTGCTGTGTGGGGGCCTCCCCTCCACATCCGGAGAGAGGCGGAAGAGTGAGTTTTCTAACATCTCTCAGGAAGAGTTGCAACTGCAGCTTCCTGTCCCTGCCTCTGACTGCTGGGGCTTATACATGCAACCCCAGGTATGTGCGTCTTACCCCACCACGCGTCTCAGGGGCATCACCTTCCTTCTGTATTTCAGGACATGCAGAAATGTGTGTTCCGGGTAACCCCTCTTCTCAGATGCAGCATGCAGAGGCAGGAGAGAGTGTGGGAAACGCAGCTGGAGGGAGAAGTTTTCAACCAGGAGTTTGGAGGAGAGGGTGTCTGGCCAGGATAACATAGCCTTATGCAATGGCTCTGCTCTGGCTACAAGGGTGGAGAATAGGCAAACCCTGGTCTTGTACAGCTGGCAGGCTTTGCCCTGAAATCAAGACTGCCTGAGTGAGTGAAGTGTGTCCTGGCAATGCTTAATGGCTTTGATCACCTGAGCTGTGTTTATTCAATTCAGGCAAGAGCCAGGTGCCTTGCTTTCCAGCACAAGGGCTCTGAGAATTTGTGGAGACAGAGTCCCAAAAGGGAGGTGCCATGTGATCTGAGATGCCCCCAGAGGTGTTTGAAGCCAGGCAGTCTGAATGATACTTGAAGCCTGAGGAGACGTGAGACCTCATCTCAAGACAAGACCCGGGGGGTGTTTAGGTGGTGTGTATGTGCCTCAGGACACTGTAAAATGGGCACTGAGGGAGGAGGGTGCTGTGGCTGTCAAGTGATGTGAGCCAGAAAGGTCTTGGTGATATAGGCACGTGCATCTTTTTTCGCTTGATGTGATCTATGGTATTCGTCCTGCATGTTTCTCTTCTGAGCACCCTTGGCAACAGACTCTTGGGTACCCCCACTGCCTATCCCCGTTCCCTTCCTCTCCATCACAGGGCCTGCTTTCCTCCCGACAGACTCTGTGAAATACCTCGAATGCTCAGCTTTGACGCAGCGTGGCCTCAAGACAGTGTTTGATGAAGCCATCCGAGCAGTCCTCTGTCCACAGCCCACACGGACGAAGAAACGTGCATGCAGCCTCCTCTAAGCGAGTAAGTCTGAAAGGAAACCCTGGGAGTGACACCAGTGGCACTTCCCTGCTCCTGAACCCAGATGGTCAGGGCCACTGGGTTCCTACGACTTGCTGTGCCTGGCGGCATGGGTACCCTCAGAGAGAGAAAGGGAGACAGCTGTCATGCTTAGGGGAAGGACAGGACATAGTATGATATAGCACACAGACCCCTGAACTGCTTCCACTTCCTTGATGCTTGCCCATGGGCAGGTTTCCCCCCATCTCCTGGTGCAGGGTGGCCCAGGATTTTCCACCTCTGCCTTCGCAGAGATCTGTCTGTCACCTTGTGCCACAGAGGGAACTGTATCCAGGCCACCCTGGGGATGACCTGCTGTGAGAGCCATGAAGTCATAGCCTCTGCCTATGGCAAAAAAAAGAAAAAGCTGTTCCTTGTTCATGGCAGTTACCCAATGGCCCTTCCTTTTAGCAGGCCCTGCTCACCTCAAGGGGGTTTTTGTGTTGCTGTTCATTAGCAGGCAGCAGCTTCTCCCCCAGGGCTCCTTTACTCCCCACACTGTCCCCACCTGCCCTTCCCCTTCAGCTCAAGGTGGCAGAGGGAGGAGAGAGGCTTCAGGATGAGAGGCAAAGCTGGCCAAAACCTGAGGGGAGAGAAGAGTGAAAGCTTTCTAGTTGGGATCCTGGCCCTTCTTTCTCCCACTACCACCAGGGCAGAGGGAGGGAGAGTAGGAAAATAGCCAAGCTGGTTTCACGAGGTCTGTCGTGTTTTTGGCTACAGATCCCGGCCCTGTCCTGATGCCAGGCTCTGCCCAGCATGCAGGAGAGTGATGGCTCCAGCATCCCGGAGCTCAGTACCTTGTGGCGGTCATTGCGCTTTTTAATTCTGCTGGCTTGAAAGACTGTTGTGGGTCTGTAGCACTGGTTTGTCCATTTGCACATCTTCCCCACACTCACCCCACCCCAGCTGCCCCTTCCCTTCCTCACTGACCTCTGAGGTTACAACGTAGTGAATAAGACCCAATAAACAGACTGTACATTCTTGCCATGTCCGTGATGCCTTACACCCCAGGGGGACACAGCCCTGAAGCAGTGAGCAACAGGACGGCTGGGGTGGAGGCACCTGCCAGCTGTGCCCCTCCTTCAGCAGTGACAACTCTGGCAGCACCACACTGAGCTTGGTACCGGGGAGCCCCAGCTACTACAGGATGAAGAGATGAGGCCCAAATCATGCACCGAGTTGCTCAGTTCTCAGCTAGGCCCCCTGGATTCCTCAGTAAAATGCAAATACCATGTATCAGCCAAAGGTAGTGGGGCGATTGCACCTCAGCTTTTGTCCTTCCTCTTCTCAGCATCAACATGTTCAAAGGAAAAGTGGTCTCCTCTCCAAGACAGAGGATGAGATGCAGGCTTTTGGGAGCAGACATCCAGGCCCAGACTCCTTTCCGTGGGGACTGTCCCTGGAGGTTTCTGGGGACACCCTTTCACCAAAACATTCCTGCCATAATGCTCCTAAGCTCATGTCACAGGCAGTCATATCGGTACCAGCACTGACTCACACTGCCAGGCACAGACAGAGCGAGAACAGGAAGGGGGAGGGCGACGGGTGGGGGGGGGGGCGCGGGGAGAGCAAGGTATGAATCACCCGTCCAGACAAATTACCTCCAAG
>JAVJGI010000060.1:34841163-34898665 GCA_035590275.1 Ibycter americanus | reverse complement strand
CGGGCCTGGGGGGGCGGCCGGGCTGGGGCGGGGCAGGGCAGGCAGGGGGAGCCGTGCCCGCTTGTCGCACACCTGCTCTTTTCTCACCTGGAAATGTGTCGGGTTGGGGCAGGGCTGTGCCCGGCGGGGACGCTGCAGGAATGGCTGGTCCCAGCACCCTGCACACCCCGCGGTGGGCTGACTGCGGGAACAAGGGATATTGTCGGGACTTTCGTCGGCACCCCTCTCCGACCACACTATCTTCTGGGAAATCCCACATATTCACCATGCAGGTTGTGGCCCTGGAGATCCATGCAAAGCCCTCTGTCACGCCCTCAGATGCGTTGTAGCAACCGCAACGCATCATACAGTTGCAGCAGAGATCTGTTGCTCTGAAAGCATCGAGCTTAGCTGCACAGCTATCAAACAACGTCTGTGCTCTGTGCCTTGAAGATGGAGTGATGAACGAAATACTCGTGCTGGATCAAATGGCCAGAGAATGTGGCAGGACTCTTGCCCTGTTGACTGGTTTTAAGGACCAGGCTCAGGACACTGCTACCAAGTGGTGGTGGAACCTCTCTGTTTCAGACCCCCCACCTGTGTCAGAGTGGTTCCTTTAGTGGGAAGTACCTGTCACAGATCCAAGAGCTTCTGTGAGCTCTTCAACACTGGCTTCCCCCCTCTTGCCACAAAGTATTTGTTTCCGTGGTGAGAAAGCTCAAAGGCTCACCTTTCTCCACGCTCCTTGTGAGAGCTGAGATGCCCCCAGTAGTGATTGGCTATTGATAACTGCTCAGGGCACGGATAGGAGTGTGTGTAGGGAAGGACAGCACAGGGATAAAAACTCCTGGGTCAACACAGGAGTAGATGGGAGGAGGAAGCATTCAGATGCATAGAGGCAGAAGGCAGCAGGCTTGGCTGAAGGTTATTTTTAAGGACTGGTTTAAACAGGCTGCAAATGTCACCTGGTAGCTTCCACCCAGCCAAGCTGTTGGGTCTAGATGCTTACGAGGCAGCAAAGTCTTGCTGATTGCAGTAGGGTTAGCACTTGTAGCCACATGCCAGAGTTTGGGGTGGATACTGGCACAGTTTCTTGTCTCAGGGGTCTTGTGGGCAGGGTCACAAGGGGGGGATAAGAGATAGGACACTCAATCTGAAAAAGCTGTCTGTGGGGAGAGGGGCAGCCTGGGTGATGCGCCCTTAGCTGCAAGGCATCTGGAGCTGACACAGCTCGTCACCCGGTCTCTAATACACCATTCAGCTGTGTCTGGCAGATGTGCGGTGTCTCGGACTAGCTGTGGAGGCAGTGGGAAGCAGGAGACAAGCTCACACTGTCATGCTTAGTGCCAGAGACTGCCAGGTCTAGCAACAGCTTTGCTGTAGCAATGAGTGCAGGTGAACAGCTCTTCCAGCTGCTCCTCAGCCACGTGGCGTTTCAGCAATGCACGGCAAAAAAATGTAGTGGCTTTGCCAGGCCTTGATCTCCATGTGAGACAGTCCAGGCTGCCGGGCAGCCCACAGCAGAAAAGTCTGCTGGCAGAAGTGCCCTCAAACTCAGCAGCAGCCTGTGTAAAGCCAAAGAGCGTGTCATTCCTGGTTGGTCCAGGCCCATAGGCAGAAGTTACAAGAGAAACGTAGCCATGCATCTGACGTCCAACAGGCCTGCCCACCCTCAGACACATACAAAATATTCTAAGCCAGTAATTTCACACTGTGTTGGTGCTCTTGGGTAACAAGGGCTGGCTGTTATACAAGCCTTGTGCACAGTCATGGAGTTCACAAACTGGAAAATATTTGTGTTATCATAGAATCATGAATTCATAGAATAGTTTGGGTTGGAAGGGACCTTTAAAAGTCATCTAGTCTTCCCAACCTCCTCTGCAGCCTGGCCAGAGATGATCAGCGATCCTGATACGGCAAAGGGCCAGCTGCTATTACAGGGTAACCCAAGGGAACCCCAAAGTACTGAAGCATAAAAACACACTTCCACCTCTCTGTGTCTCAAGTGTCCCCCTCCCTGTTTGCAGGCACTATGGAAGGGCAAGGCAAAGGTACCTGGCATCGGCTGGGCAGTGATGGGCAGGAGGTGAGCGCAGAGCAGGGTTGCCCATTGCTTCCCAGCTCTTGAAACATGTGAGCTCTCTTTCCAAGGGTAGCAATGGCAGTAGCCAAAAGCCTGAATTTTGCTTCCAGAAGGAATCAGCTGTTGAGCTGAGGAAATTGGGATATTGTGCAGAGTGGGTGGAAGGAGGGAGAGAGGGAGAGCCAAGCCTGACATGGGCCAGAGCAAGAGGGGAGGCACTCGCAAAGGCCTCGGAGGCAGGATGGAAAAGACAGTAATTACATAAGAGCACTTGGCGAGCATCTGGCTGGAGTCAGCTGGGCCCCACCAGCCCTCCCTCCCCGCGCTGCTAACCAGGAGCAGCTGAGGATACGGATAACCCAACGCAGGACCTCTCCGGAGGGGAGCGGAGGTAAGAGGTCCTCTGCTTTCCCTCCCGGCTTGCGATGGTCTTGGAGAGTGGGGGCAGAGAGGTGGGGAAAAGGGGAAAGGGGAAGTGGCTGTGGTGGAGGAGAAGCAGCCAGGAAGGGGAAGAGAAGGAGCTGCTTCTTTGCCTCTTGGTGGGGATGATACCTTTGCTCCGGAGGTTTCGGTGAGGGAGGAGCTGTGCAGGGTGAGTGTGTGGGTCTTTGTGGGTGGATGTGAGTATGTGTGTATGTACAGCAAAGCAGGAGAGCTGAGCTGTACGCAAGGGCTAGAAAGGGAAGAAAACATCAAAGTCGTTTTCTTCCTTCTGTACCTGTGATAGAGAGGGTTAAGAGGATGGAGGCAGTCACTGGGGGAGAGCCAGGCTTTATTGCCCCACTTTTCCCATGTTGGGGGGGTTGCAGGAGAAGGGAGGAAATGTAGAAGAAGGAGGAAGCAGCTGCTTTTGAGCAGGGATTGTTGCAGTCCAATCTGGCCAGAGCTTCCCTGGGCTACCTCCAAGGCAGAGTATGTGATGAGGGAGAGGGAAGATTGTTGAGCACACAAGGTGCCTTCAGGCTTGGGTTACACTTAAAACCGTGGCTGGCACAGGGTTTTTGGATAGCATTCTCAGAACCTGTATCTTTGAGCACTCAGCCATACAAACCAAAAGCTCCTGCAAATGTGGCTGCCCTAGTAAAATTTTGCTGGTTACAGCAAGTTCCTTTCAGGGAGCAGGGTGATATTACCCTGGCAAAAGTGTCTTTTCTTGGCATAAACTGCTGCCCATCTGGGCAATGCCACCAGTGCAAGTCTTTGCCGGCTGCCTGCAAGTCCCTGTTCTGCTCAGATGGGATGTTAAATACAAAGTCCTGCTCACTGCCCACTGTGAGCTGTTCTTGCAGTCAGATGAGACAAAGGCAAAGGCCCCAGCTGCTTAAGTCCTCCATGAAGAATGTTTGCTTGATTGTGAGCAACTGAGGAGTGCAGATGGAAATGTGGTACAGAAATGAGGACAATGGCCTCCCTTGCTACCTGTTCCCCTTGGAAAGGTAGAGGAGACCAGACATAAGGCTGAGAGCTGCAGAAGCGGGTGATGGCATGTTTGGAAATATGCCAGGCAGGAAAACATGAGGGAGTGAGGCACTACAATAGCTTTGATGGGACAGAGAGGAACTTTGCCTTCAGTGTCAGTCTCCAGTTTTCATACACCCCAGAAAATGTATTGACTTTCAGCGGTGCTGTCAGCTGCTGAAATCCCCACCAGCAGCAGGCAGAAGTAGACAACACAACTGATCACAGAAACCTGCTTCTGTCAGCTGGCAAGGCTCCATTAGTAAGAAGTGTTGCCCTAAACTTTCTCCCTCTCATTTTTCAAAAGGGGAAAGCAAGGCACAGGCAGATGTGGGAGACTTGCAGTGGGTCTCATTACACGTTGGTGCTGGAGCCTGGCTAAGAACTCAGGAGCACAGCAGCAAATTTCTTAGTCCTCTTCCTGCCCTGGCTGGGAGGCATGTTCACTCCATGTTCATTGAGCTCAAGGCTGACAGGCAGCCTGAGAATATCTCCAGACCTCCCAGCCCCCCTTCCTCCCTTCCCCCAGCTCACAGCACATATTTTCCCAGAGTTTTCCGCTTGCTTCTGCAGTGGTGCTGGGGTCCTGCCAAACGCCAGCCACTCTCTGGGAAGCGGGGCCTCCCATTCCCAAACCAAACAAATGGGAGAAGGAAAACAGAAGAAGAAAAAAAAAAAAAAGTCCAAGCACACGTAGACACACACAAAACCCTTTCCTCCTCAGAAACCTTGGAGCCTTCTCCAGCTTCTCTTGGAAATTGCAGAAGGCACAGTGCTGACTTGGCACTTCCGGCCCCCGCAAAAGAGAGCTACTGCCCATCCTCCTTCCTTCTGCCTCCCACAGATACATATGTGCATCCCCCACAGGGTATAAGTTTCTGAATCCATTTTTTCTGCAGGATAGGGTCCCCAAAATCCTCTTCCCAAGAGATTCTGCAGTATAAGAAAAGTCTCCTGTCCACCACCCCCACCCCCCGGCACTCTTCCCCCCTCAAATGCCCTTCATTCCCAGGTCGTGGCGCAGCCACATAGCACTCATCCTGACAGCACAAGCACGTCAGCTCGACGCCAGGCTGGGTGCAAAGATCACGGCCAAGGTTTGCTCCAGATCCTCTGCTTTGCTGGCAGGCAGCTCCCCACAGCAGGGCTGTGCTTCGGGCCAGGCACACCCCTCCCATGCGAACTGCTTGGCCCAGGACCTAACCCGGGGATGTGACCGATGGATGACACACGCCAGAGTGCAAGGCTTGGGGCCGTGCCCAGGGAGAGGGGGTGATCAGAGAGGAAAAAAACTGATGTTTCTCCCAGTTGGCAGATGAGCCTGCTAGAAATATCATGCCTGGGGCGAGAGGCCACAGTGATGTGCAGAAGAAACGATGCAGGAGGGAATGAAAGATGAAGTTTGGGGACTGTGAGTGGGACAGGCACAGCTGGGGAGAGCAGCGCCAGCCAAGTGAAGGGCCGGGACAAGGGACTAACACAAAGGAGTGAGGGCAGAGTCCTGCACCGGCCCACCTGAAGGAAAGTCTGTCTCTTGCACAGATGCACATCTTGCCCATCCTGAGATGCTCAAGGGTGGGACGCTGCCCTGCTGCCCACCCACCCTTTGCACAGGGTGCAATCTCTGATGCCTGCCTTTTGCTGACCAGGGCTAGGCTGCATGGAAGCGAAAAGGTGACGAAAAAAACCCCAAACCATATATGAGGAAAAGGCGCTACCTAGGAAAGAGTTAAAAGGCACCGAAACCCAAGCCGTTTTGCAATGGATAGCGCCCAAAGCCAGGGAGGGAAAGGGAGGGAGAGGGGAGGGAGCAGGTCCAAGCCCAGCTTGCGCACCCCGCCAGCGCCGAGCCGCGCCGGTGCCAAGAGGCAGCTCGCTTAAAGCCATGGGCCCGGGGGCCGGCGCTGCAGGCGGCGGGGAGCCCGCGAGCAGGGGCTGGGAAGCAGAGGGGAGCGCTCGGCCTCCGGGGTGAGCTGCCACGCCGCGCTGGGGGGCAGCCAGGGGTAGGGGGGCAGAGGCAGGGAGAGGGGCTTTCTCAGCTTGTTTGCGTGTCTGTCTGCCGTAAGCATACTTCTCTGCAGGCTGCCTGCTCCGAGCTTTGCTTCCTTCACTCTCCGCGGCGAAGCAGCTCCCCCCTGATCTGGCTGCAAAGGCCCAGCGCTGCCCTCCGAGGAGCCGGCCATTCCCTTGGGAAGGTGCTGGGGTCTGGCTGAGAGCACAGCTGAGCACTGGTGGGAGGGGGGCGAGGCACAGAGAGGGATGGGGGCTGGTGGTGGGAAGGAGGGGGCTGAAGTCAAGTTCCCAGCCCAGAGGAGAAGGGATGTGGGTCAGACTCTGCCTGGGACAGAGGGCTGGTGGGGTTAGACTCCCATAAAGAGTTGGTGCCTAGTGACTGGTGGGCTGAAGAAGTTTTTCACAGCCCTCCCCCCAGATTCAGTAGCCTACAGGAGCATGCTTTTGCTAAAGGAGCTGTGTGGTTTGCCATGTCTCCTTCCTCTATTCCAGCCTGGGGACTGAATCTTCTAGTGGCCCCAGTGGTTTGCCTACTGAGGGTCAAGCCTTCTTCCAGGGTTATGACCTAGTCTCCACTGGTCTGCACAGAAGGGCGTGGGCATCCTTTTGGGCCATGCAGTTGCTACTCAGATTGCAGCCTTGAACCTTCAGGGACTTCAAGCATGTAAACTCACCCTGCAGGACAGCGCCATTTCTTCCCACCCCTGGCTCCAGCCACAGGAAGATGCTTTGTGGTTATCTCTTCTCCATCCCCTGTGTCCTCCCCTTCTTATACCTCACTCTGGTGCTTCCTCATATCTTCCCAGGTCACCATGGACATAATTTACCTGCGCACATCCCTGGCCTTCCTTCTTCTCCCTCTTGTTGTGCTTGGGGCACCCACTGATGAACCCAACCTCACAGAACCAGCCCCTGGTGCTTGCAAGCGCTGTTGTGACCCACTGGACTCTGCCACAGATGCCCTACCACTCCCTCCCAGCCACCACCACTTGCCCTACCCAATGCCGGAGGTCCGTCCCTATATCAACATCACCATACTGAAGGGTAAGTGCCCATCTTGGCCCTGGGATTCCAAGACCTGCTCAGGGACCAGTGGCACTGCGGTGGAGGTGACAGCTGGATCGCTGGCATGCTGGTTATGCTAACAGACTGCCAGATGCCATCCTGAATGGTATGTGCCCACACACACTGCGTCCAGGGTTTAGATTTTTTTGTGCTGAGTCTTGTAGCGCCTGAGGGAAGGAGCAGTCTCTGTCCAGCTGCAAAATAAGGATGTTTGGAGGGTAAGCATTGGCACCCAGGAAGGCTGTGGGGAAACATTCTCCAGCTCCGTGGGTCACGTGCATTTTGGGGTGGGAGGAGGGCAAAGGGAGGTGGCAGCTATCTGCAAGCACCTCCAGGCTAACTGGCAGTAAACCCCAGCTCATTCCACCCTGCTGTGGCTGGCTTGGCTAACGGGAAAAGGCTCCCTATTTTAGATCAGCTCCTCCCTTCAGGGCTCCCCTTTTAGCTTTTGCTGTGGGCAAAAGCCTGTTCCCAGCTGGATCCTGCTCCACTCGCTTATTGTTGCTCTGTGGTTCCTGTAGGCTAGCTGGTCAGATGCTCCCCCTTCCCTGCCCATCCTGGAAATAGCTGCAAGCCATCAAAGCTCAGAAGCATGTCTGGGTTAGATAGAGGCCTGGGCTAAAGTGGGATGTTGCAGGGGGACCTGCAATACCATGCGGGGGATGGAGGGGTGGAAAAGAACAAGGCACAAATCTGGGACATTCACTTGTGCTGGAGGCTGCACTGACTCCGATATCTTCTCTCTGTACATAGTGTATGTTCTGGTGCAGCTCACTCTCTGTATCAATGCCTGCCCAAGTGTGTGACAGGCAATGCACAAACTCCAGGGTGGAACTGCAGTATTAATTATACAGGATGCACAAGCGATGCCGGTATTGTCAAAGTACCAGCCCTCTAACTTGCACCGCACTATCCACCAAGTCCAGCTTGGACCTTTTCCCTCTTACCCACCCTATTGTACCTCTCCAGTCATATTCACCCACAGGCGTTACCCCTTCTTCCCTCCCCAGCCTACAGCAAGAACAGTGTGCACGCTACATGGATAATTGGGTCATAGGAGAGGTGTGTAGGAAGGCAGGGTCTGTGGTGGAGGTAAAGGAGTGTGGAGAAGGAAGAAGAGGTCAAGAGCCCACTGGTACTTTGCACTGCTGGGCTCCCTTTCAGGCTGAAGTCTCCTAGGGACAGGTCCTAGTGCCTCCAGCAAGGTCATGTCATGTGGTGATAAGGTTTTTTAAAAGAAGAGACCCGAGTTGCACCCAGAGCTCTGCTAGCTCCTTTCCCATGAAGCACAATGGTACTTTGACCCTCAGGAGCGTTTCTTCTGGCATTGCCCCATTCTTGAGCAATCCTCTGCCTCCTCACTAGTCATTCTCACTGCCACTTCCACCTCTCCATCTGGTATCACACAGGAGTTGTGTTCTCTGCTTCCTCTTGTAGGAGAGAAAGGAGACCGGGGAGAGCCTGGGATGCCAGGGAAATGGGGTAAAGAAGGACCACGAGGTGAGCGGGGTGCCCAGGGCCAGAAAGGCAGTAAAGGACAGATGGGCACAGCGGGAGACCCCTGCAAGCATCAGTACGCTGCATTCTCTGTTGGTCGCAAGAAAGCACTGCACAGCAGCGAAGGCTTCCAGGTCTTGATCTTCGACACTGTCTTCGTCAACCTCTACAGCCACTTCGACATGTTCAATGGCAAATTCTACTGCTATGTAGGGGGACTTTACTATTTCAGCCTCAACGTCCACACCTGGAACTTCAAGGAGACCTACATGCACATCATGCACAACGAAGAAGAGGCAGTCATCTTGTATGCCCAACCCAGCGACCGCAGCATCATGCAGAGCCAGAGCCTCATGCTGGAGCTTCAGGAAAATGATGAGATCTGGGTGAGGCTCTACAAGCGGGAGCGGGAAAATGCCATTTACAGTGATGATGTTGATGTGTACATCACCTTCAATGGGTACCTGGTCAAGCCCAGCCTTGACTAACTGCCTCTCCTCCTCCCTGGGGCCTCTTTGGCCTTTTCCTTCTTCCTCTCTCTCTCTCTTTACTGCCCGCAACCACTGCAAATCACTTGGGAATGGGCCTGTGAAGTCTCAGGCACTGAGTGTGAAACTTGCCACACTGGCTCCCACCTCACGCTCTCTTGTAGCCAGGCCTGTAGCTGTCCACTTACAGCGAGACACTACCATCTCTCGTCCCCTCACCTCATGACCCCAACTTAGGTTATCGGCTTCTTCTAAATCTGCCAGTGAGCTGTGTCTGGCGTTTAGGGTCCTGGAGCAGGAGGAAAGCTAAAATGCTGCTCCTGGGGATGTGTCCCTCTTGCGGCTTCATATACAAAGGACTCCTGTAGAAAGGGCTAGAAAGTCTCCACTGCCAAGGTGCATCCTGTCTCCTCTCCATCACAACTAGACATGCCAGTTTTGCAGCCTGAAACATGGCCTTAATGTCACCTCTCACACCTGTAGTCTGGAGAGCTGACTGGGGTCTGATGGCCTCCTGTAGCACAAGGAAGATGTAGGACCAGTGAGAAACAATACTGTTTTTCCAAAAAGGGGACTGTTGGTCTTCTGAAGTATGCCACTGGCTTTCCTTAGATGCTCTTCTGGGTCACAAGAGTCCAGGCTGGCTGTAAAATCTAGGCCTGGTGGGGTTGTCCTCCCCTGTGCCAGCTCTAGCTCTTCAAAGAGTTGAAGGGCCAGACTCTTCAGAGCTATCTGCTGTTGAATCAGTAGACCCCACCACTCTATTCCCTCTAGGGATCATAGAACAAGAGAGAGAGAGACAACCCTACCAAGCCTGCCTCCCCAAACTCCCCTGGGGTGCTACTTGGTCTCAGTTCCCCAGCTGTGGGAAGCTAGTCCAGACAGAGAACCTGAATCTGCTCCCTTCTTTGGCAGAGGTGCACCCATGCCCTTCCATTGGTATCAGCAGTATCTTTAACGCTGATGTGAGGGGAGAGTCAGGCCCTGGTTACTGTGTGTCATTACATTGTCCTCCTGAAGGTGGTTCTCCCACACAGGTATTGAGGGACTGCTGTTTCAGGACCTGAGCTAGCTGGAGGCTGAGAGCTATTGCTGTTAAATCAGTTCCAAACCTGGGCAGGCTGGCTCCTCTTTGCCTCTGGGGTGGAAAAGAGATAGAGGTGAGACTACAGCAGCTCACCCCAGGGTTAAAAGCTTCCCTGCCGCATGCTCCGTGCCCTTTTCTGGCAATCTCATCAGAACAACTGAGAAAAGCATGTGGCTAAAACAAACCCTTGCTCTTCTTGTCATGTTGGAGATGTTGCAGTGGGAAAGGAATGCCAGCAGTAGGGTTTTCTAGTACCGTTTGTACTGGTCTCACACTGCTTTCACTCACATCCCTCCAGGATTGCTGTGGTCCTGGTGGGGGGCAGGTGAGGCTGACTCAGCACTTTTGGAAACCTACTTCCACATGTGATGCTCCTGTAAACAGCAGTGCCAAGAGTTGTCTCTTTTTTGAGTCTCAGGACAGGACAAGCAGGAGGAGAAACTATTTCTCCTCTGCCCATCACTGGTAATGAAGTCTTCTGACTTATCTAGCTTCTGTGCTCTTGTGATCAGCCATGGTCTCTGCCTATAGCTCCTGGGACTGCCAGAGCTCTGCCATAGGAGATATGCATCATTATTCAGGACTAGGTCTGGTACACTCAGCCCAGGATGGCAAAGGCACAGGGACCCAGGATAAATACTAAAAATGAACCTGAGAAAATTGCAGGACATTTTCTCTCTTGCCCTGTTTACTTACCCTCCCTGCTTTGCTAAGGAAGCTGTACAGACTGGAATGAGTTTCAGGCACTTTCTGTCCTGGATCCTCCCCACCACTGTCACTGAGGCAGTGGGTATAAAAACAAGGTTTCACTGAGGCAAAGCTGTGTTTTTCCCAGGGAAGCATGTGGTGATGGGATAATGGGAACTAAAGGAGACTGAGTTTCTTCCCTCCCTAAGCAGGTCAAGTGTGTGGAATTGCTCAGAGACAGGATTTCAGACAGTAGAGACGAAGCAGCATGTTGGAGATGATGCTCAGGACTGAATCCCTTTCTCTCTTCCTCAACAGACTGCAAACCCAGATATTGTCTATTTACAGTGTGTAGTGCCCCTGTGTCTCCCTGAAGAGAAACAAGCCTCTAACACTTAATATCTCCAGAAACAGGCTTCCTTCTTCCTCCTTTTCTATTTGATGTTTGAATGCCCGTGATAGGTCTCATGTGCTACCCATGAGCAGCCAAATGGTGCCTGATGCATATGAGGGGCAGGGGGACCAAAGGGTGTGTTTAACAGGCTTCTTGGTGCTAAACAAGATGGCAATCCCTTGGTGCTAAATCAGATTTCAGGAGTATTGGGTGCTTTCTGGAAGGTGTAGTAGGCCAAGTTGTAATGTACTGTGGAATTAATGGTGCTTTATGTTACAAAACCAAACTCCAAGTTTTGTATATATATATATTTTTTTTTTTTCAGTGGTATTAAACTTTTTTTCCTTGGTTGTTTTGCACTTAGATTCGCTTTTCCCTCCCAACCTATTCCTTCTAGCTCTGACTGTCGCTGAATAGTGCGATGGAAAAGACACTGACCTGAAGTCAGGTACGAAGTCTAACTCAGCTCTGAAACTTCCCTGGGCAATCCTCGGCAATCTTCTGTTTCCTTTGTGGAGAACCATTCATTACCCTAAAGATATTTACTGCTTGAACACTTATAATTCTGACAATCCCCTCCTCTTTGCTGGGAAAGCTTTAAGCAAATTCAAGGAAGGATTCTTTGGAAATTACCAAAAAAACAGGACAATACAATGGGTTGTAGGATTAGGCTTCAAGTACTTCATTAATTATATTAAGGAAGGCCGGGCTAATGCTGGAGTTCTCTTAGGGGGGATCAGACCCTTTATCTCGTGAAATTTTTAGCAGATCCTTCTATCAAGTAGTTAGTAAGCATGTGTGTTTTCTGTTTTCCCTGCGGTGTTTCTCTTTTCTCTGCCAAGAGGTGAAAGTGAGAAGTACAGATGTAAAAGAGGGACATTAAACTGTGGACTAGACACTTGTGCTTGCTAACAGTGGGACGAGTGGCAGTTCCAGAGCTAAGCTGCACACACGTTTTTGGAAGACCTGTGTGTGATGAGAAAGGCTTGAGGTTCAGGTCAGAGGTGGAAGGACAAGCGGTGATCGCCCATAAAGTTGGGGAAAAGGGGGAGACATGAGGGGGCACTAGAGACTCAGAGGCTTGAGTGGAAGATCTAGGAGAGGTAGAGTCCTAAGGACAGGGAGATGCTTTTTAGAGGTCTCAGCGCAAGTCAAAGAGGTAAGTGGAGGGTTATTTAGCATCCTTGGGGTTTGGACTGAGGGGACTCCTGCTGAAGTGGAGGCTTGGACAATAAAACAGGAGGAGGTGCCCATATAGGACCTTCTGTTTTGAATTTAAATCATCTTCACATAGCTTCTCCTGTGGTTTGACATGTACCAGACGCTATGTTTGGCAAGGGGTGGAAGACATTATCATACACATCCTTACAGGCCTGCTTCACATTTTTTATTTACTTCTGAGGAAGCAAATAGAAACCTGTCCTCAGGAAGTGCAGGGGCTCTGCTTGTGCAACCTGGCCCCTTGAGGTGAGATGCTGGAAGTGACTTTGTCACACTTACAAAAGGTGAGGAGTGAGGGAGGAGTGGAAATGTGTAGCCAGACCTTGTAGGAATTTTTTCTATGATTCAATTCTTCAGCCTGCCCACTTGGAGAGGAAAGTGCCACCTGAAGAGCCAAATCCCTTGGGGCTAAGATGCATAGTGACAGGCAGGGTTTGTAAACGGTGCCACCCATCACACCATGGATGCCTGACTGGGGAGTTGCTGTAGGTGAGACTCAGCTCAGGCAAGACGGACCCTGCAATGCTGTTGAAGGAATGAGTGCCAGGCTGGGTCAGACCTGCCCAGCTGCCCTGCCCGAGAGTGCAGCCATGCCCTGAAGGCCATGAGACCTCCATTCACTTCATTCACCCCAGGGCTGGGTCCTTTTCCATGCAATGGGGCTGCACGGTGGTATGTGAGCCTGGGGTTGGTGACAGCCAGTACCTCTCTCCTGGGCAAAGCAAGAAGCGTGCCCTGGAGTGGGCAGCTACAGCACTACTCTGGAGCCATGCGTCTCTTTTCCCCTGAAAAACAGGTCCAAACTCTGCTGCAAAGGGCTTTGTGGCCACGTCTCAGGCTTGTTCAAGGTATCTGCCAAGGGAACAGCCCTTTAAACTGGCTTCCTGCAGATTTGTGGTTTTGCAGGTATGAAAGGTGGGGAGAGTGGGAGAGAGGAGGTAAAGGGCAGGATATGGTGCTGTCTCTGGGGAAGAAGGCATGTGTCAGGTCCAGCTCAGGAGAAGCTGAAGGCCCTGCAATAGCTCCTTGCCCTGTGATAGATGTGGGAAAGGGGAAAAGAGAAGCAGGGCAAGGAAAGGAATATAAAAAGAAACCTTTGACCCTACTGGGGCACTAGATGGGCACAGGTGGACATGCCTGCACCCAAAGCACCCAGTACAGCAGGGGCATAGCATAGCAGGACCTGTCTCTGAAGCTCCCCTGACCCCTTGTCACAGGTGGGGCAGCCATGGGAAAGGTCTCTGGCAACCCCTCGAGCCTCCCCTCAGCTGCCAGCCACGGTGCAGCCTCTGCCCCACATCAGGGATTTGTGCACCATTCAGGGGCCTGCCACAGTGTAGCACAGCAGGTTTCCCCTCTGCTCCAGCTTGCTGTCCCTCCTCCCCTCCCAAACACCCAGACAGCCTGCTTCACTCACACCTCAGCCTTGTTTACGTCCCAGAGTCCAGGGAGGGAGAGGAGGTAATGCAAGGCCCCAGGCAGTACTGCTCAGCGCTGCAAGCAGAGCTGCTGCCTTGCTCCATCCAGTGCATCACAGCCAGATTCCAGCAATGGGTTGAACCTGCCGCAGATCTCCTTTTTCTCACCTTCCCTTTCCTATTGCTGGCTGGGACCTGCTGTTGGGCCCAAAGGGCTGGATGTGGACCCTGCCCATGGCTGCGTGGATGATGGGGCACAGCTGCATTGCCAAGGATGATTGTTCCACTGCCTCACGTGGCATGGCCCTCCTCTGACCACAGTGGGAACATGGGCATTTGCCGAGCCATGCTGGGCTTCAGAAGCCAGCTTGGTGTGCACTCTGCTATGACACCCACACACATGTATACATGCATTTACCAGCCCGGTATGGACATATCTCACCTTCCTGCCAACGGAAACTGTTTGCAAACGGCCCTTTGCAAGCCTGGCTTGCTCTGAAGATGCTATCAGGAGGTGGGTAGAGTGGGGCTGAGGCTCCAGGCCTTTTTGGTACAAGCACAGCACCCTCACCTCATTACATGCCTCCCCCTTCTTCCACTAACCCTCTGTGATCTCTTTCCCTGCAGTTATACCACGGCGAGTGCCATGGAAGAAGGTTTAAATCAAAGGCTTCTGAGAGTTTCTCAACCCACAGACTGGCCCATCTCTTGAGTTTGTGTCACCTACTTAACTCACAAATGACCAGAGAATTATTCCAAAATCTCACACCTTTCCCAATCTGCTTGCGACAGCTAAAATGGGAGGGAGCAGGGTGGAGAGCTCTTGGGTTGGAGAAGCTAAGGAGTAGGGTGTTCCCCACCCACCTGGGAAGGCTGGGATTCCAGGCCAGGGTGAGTGGGAGGTGGGGGGCTGCATTGTTTCTTGATTCGCTTTAACCTACTTGTATCCATGCCTTTGAGAAGTGACCTTCATCAACCCCAAAGCTGCTAAGGTGCCTCGACTGCCAGGGAGCCCAGACAGTGCAAGCTGCAGTGCACCTCTGAGGCAGGAGATGTGTCCAGGCCTCACTGGTTGCTACTGAGGACAGTTGCAATGCTTCAAAGCAGCCAGGGGAAGAAAATACCCAGGGAGAGGAAGGAGGACAACAGGCCTCCTTGTCTAACTGACACCCATCCCGCAGGCATCATTTTCACTGTTCTGGTCCCCTGCTCTGCAGTCCTGACTACCCTCCAGGTGTTTGACACAACAATGTCCTACAGCAGGACTTGGGCAAAGCATCTTGCTATTTGGAGTACCTGAGGCTCACTGCAGTCTCCTGTTTGCCCCACACATGCTTTTCTGGGCTCATGGCATTCTCTCATTCGCCCCTACAGACACTTTTTTCTTCCCCCCCGCCCCCCCCCATGTCCTCAGTTCTTCACCTGAAGTAGTGGAATGGGGCAGATCACTAGAAAGGACTTCCCAGACAACCAAGCCCTGTCCCCTGCCACTGCCATGGACAGCAGTTCAGCAGATCTTTTGCATCAAGGGCCCACAGAATTACCATTCCACACACAGTCCAAAACACCTCCCAAGCTTGGCTTCGCCTCAACTCCTGCTTCTCTCCATGTGGTATGCTGGTGGCATTGTTTGACTCTTTAGAAGATTTATGCAGGCTTTTACAGTTGTACCACGTTTCAAGCTTGGTCCTGCAAGGCTTTGAAATGTTTTTTGAAATTCCATTTGTTCATGATATGCCAGAGTCTGAAGCACTCCCCTGACCCTAAGACAGGCTTGCTTCTCCTCCCTCATCCCCAGTCCTGCCAGCTGTGGAAGCAGAGGAGCCGTGCCTTCATTGCAATGGCTAAACCAGGCAGGGACAGTGGTGTGTTAGCTCAGCCCGTGACTCTCTTGTCCTGCAGGGTGCCAACCTGAGCTCTGGGGAAATGGAGAGAGGATCAGCACATTGCCTTCTCTTTGCTGCAGGGTTTTGTTTGGGTTTTTTTCCCCACTCCCCCACTCCTTTACATACCTGTGCCAGCCCTCCTCACCAGTGCAAAGCACTGTGCAGAGAGCTCTCAGTGCAAAGTGCAGGGGAAGCGGTGCGGGGGGAGGGGGGGAGTCAGGTGAGGACTGAGAAGGGCGAGAGGAAAAGGTCAGTGACGCAAGCCCAAAGCGATGGCTCTCAGCTGAGCTGCTCTACTGTTTGTCCGCGGTGCACTATTTCTACTTGGCAACAAATCACACATCTGGGGACCACAACTCCTTCCACTGCCCACGCTCTTCCTCCCCCCTCATGGGGGCTGAGGCAGGGGAGGGGGGAAGGAGGGAGAGATACTACACCAGGCTGCCAGCATCATTTCCAAGACCAAAGGGGAAAAAAAACTGAGCAGTCGTTTTCAACAGCCAGCTTCCCTCTGGACACTAAGCATCTCTGATGAAGGTACCTGCTGCCTGCAAAGTGAGTGGGGAGAGTAGGAAGAAAGGGACAATCCTTTCTTTTGGGGTGCAGGGAAGGTCAGCACTGGGGAAAAGTACTGACACTCTCATCCTTGGCATGTAAGAGCAGCAGTGCAAGTTTCCCCTTGGAATTAAGGTCTCACCTGGGTGGACCGTGGCTAAGGGAAAGGACTGTGGTGCCTGTGGACATGTATTGTCCTTGGCCTGTTGCCAGGGTAAGCATTTAAGTGGAGCCAAGTGCTTGATCCCCTCAGTGTTTCCCCAGCTGGCTGCAACAGTGTGTGCGTGCGTGTGTGTGTGTTTGTGGTGCACGAATGTGTGCACAGGTGCAGGCAGAGGGCATGCCCCCCAGAACATCTCCACAGCCTGCTTCCAACTGTAGGGCACCAGCACGCTGCCTGAAAGAGCTCTCCTAGCCCAGTGCTGGCTGTGAGGGCTGCAATTGCTCTTGTGAGCTGCAGGGAGAAGGATGAAGTTGTGAACTGCTTCAGTGCTCTGTGCCCTTTCCTGCTTCTCATGCAGGAGGTACTGGAGCAACAGGGAATGGTGATACTCAGAAGGGCACCCCCCTCCTGTCCACACATGCCACTCTCAGGAGCAGGAGTGGAGGAAAGTGACACCCCATTCTTGTCTTTCTCTCAAGGAACCAAGGCTCATTTCCCCTGAGACCTCCACATCCCATTTCCCAAGTACAGGCACAGTCAACAGGGTAGATGTGGTGAAATATGGCTTGAGCTTTGTGTTACAGCAGTGAACCTGAAATGTATCACATGCAAAGGGCTCCGTGTTGCATCTCTCAAGGAGCACCTTCAGGGTCTTCAGACACCACAGTGGGGAAAACAGGAATTTCCACACTGCTTGTTTTTCCTCCAAGTGGAGGTCTTGCAGTGTTCACCAGGATCTGGTTAGTAGTCTCCAACAACAAGCAGCCTTTCCTACTCCAGCCCCCATAGCCAGAAAACAGGCTCTTTAAGTGCATGCAGCTGCACCCAAAAGCCTCATCAAGCTGAAGAGCCACTTTGAAACAGGCAGTTCAACTCAGAGTAGGACCGCCTAGGAGTAAAAGTGCTCAGAGAAGCAAGCCCACAGCTGAAACCCTGACAGGGGTGGGCTCTCAAGAGGGGTGAGGAGCCCTTTGGCCTGACCTATTTCACAAGGCGGTACATCAGCTGGGGGAGTGAAGTGCCCTCAAGTCCTTGAGTCAGGTTGTGGACCTGGACTTCACCCTTCCCTTTCCTACCTTCTATCCAGGAACACTGATCGTGGCCATTGCCTTTCTCATTCTCCCAAGGTGGGGAAGGTAAAGTTCTCATGACCAGTGACATTAGAGGGACAAACGGTGGCGGGGGTGGGTGTGGGTGTGGGGTTGAACCTGAGAAACCACAGAACAGGGGAAAAAATGGGTCTCTTGACTGAGCCCAGGGTAGAGACAGGAGCACAATTCCTGAGCACTGAGCTGTGGGGAGACAGGCAGCTGCCTCCAAAGAAGTAATTTCTGTTCAGGTATTTTAATGACATGAAAGGTAATAATTGCCATAGTCACAAATCAGTAACCCCCAGAAGAGCTTAAAGGGGGAGGAGGGGGTTGGCCTTTGGATAAGAATGACATCATCAGGCGTATTTTAAAAGAAAATCAACAATCTCATTAACTCCCTTTCTAGAAACTGCTCAGGCAAAGAGATGAAGAAAACAGAGAAAAAGCAAGGAGAGCTCTGAGCAGAATGGGGGTGGTTGTTGTAATGGGGTTTTTTTTCCTCTAGAGAAGGAAAGGAAATGTGATTAAATTGGGAGCAAGCCTCGCTAATCAAAGTACCTGAGGGTTTATTCTCAAGAATCTCCTTACAGTATCATGTCTTGCCTTCAAGCAGTTTTGAACATACAATAAATCTCTGAATTCTTCCCATTTTATTAGATCTGGAAGCCATCATTGCTTCACATTAGGCTTGTCAAGCATTTGCACACAAGCCCCTCTAACTTTGAATAGAGAGTTGTAACACATTGGCAGACTGCAAAACAGAGCAGGGCTTTATCTTTCCAAGACCGCCAGGTAACAAGGTAATAATTTCCCTCAAGGACAAGAGCAGTCGCTGGTGCTGAATAGCAAATCAGCCAGTGTTCAGCTCATTATCTTGCTCGGGCACAGATCTGGTGTAAGGCTGGTGTCTGAATCCATTGCTGTCCTCTTGTAGATCATACAACTTGCACAGGCACTCCCTCTTCAATACAGGTCTGTGAGCGAGTTCAGTAGGCACTCTGGCCATGCATCCTCAGCATTCAATGCCAGGGGAACCCTTAGGGACTTGCACTAGCACGTTTTCATACTAGAAGTCAGTAACTTCCCTACAGACCTGAGCAGAGAACACCTGCATGCGATACAGGATCTGGTGCCTGGTCTGTGAATCTCAGTTCCTGAAGAAGACGGGAAGATGTCCTTTATGCCCCTTTCTCGGCTGTGGAAATTGAGATGCAGAGAGGATGTGAGAGCTGTACAAATACGTCGATAGTCCCACGGGTACACCACCTTCCTTCCAGTTCACACTGGTGAGTTTTCCATCACAGATGTGCCAGGCTAAGGCGATCTGCATACACAGACGTCATGATTCAGCCAACAGAGATCACTTGCCACTGTGCTGTGGCTCAAACACCTGCTGTGCCTCACATGCTATACCCACAGGCTCAGGCAAGGGCATAAGTACCGGTCTTCCTTCATGTTGCTGAGCCCAAGGATACTGAGGGACACAGAGTGCCAGGCCCAGGGAGACAGCCCAGGTCTCCACGAATGTCTCTAGAGAGGGACTCTGGGTCTGAGCAGCCCTTGTGACACCCAAGCACCCATCAGGGAGGCAGGCACCCACACCTAGGAGCTCTCTTAAGCCTTGAGTCTGCTGCATGGGCTCCAGCCCTTCAGACCAAAGTCCTGACACTGTCTAGTTCAACCCAAACATCATGAGGAGCCGAGGCTCAGGTCCTGACTGGTGGCATCTCATGACTGTCCTGTGTTCATGCTCATGAGTTCATAGCTGTATGTTCACAGGCAGGCAGGCTGAGAGTGAAACTGATCAAAAGCAGTATGCTTCCCCTCCCACCCTTGTTTCCCCACTTCTCTGGGCCTGTGACCATCACCATCAGGGAGTGAAAGTGAACACCTCCTCCATCCGCTCCCACCTGTGACCCCAGACATACCACGGGCAAGAGTGCCTGGAAATGCCTCAGCTTCCTACCACTTTTATCCATGTTCTTCCATAGCCTGCAGGGCTAGAGAATCCCTAATTTTGAACTTTTTGTGTATTCATGTGTATACTTGAAGTCTCCTGCTTTTATCAGGCAGACCTATCAGGACACTCTCTGTGGGACAGAAGTTGGAAGGGAAGAAACACAGAATATCACCTGCCGTGTAGGTGGGCCTAACACTTGCTGCCCAGCATGGTTACTCCATTGTGGTTCCTGATCCCAGAACTTAAACTCCATTGCTTAAAAGCCTCTCCACTTAAACGTGGTGATGGAGATTAACCTGAGGGCAGTGTTTAGCCTATAGCAGCAATATCCCTAGGGATGCTGGAGCAGGAAGGAAAAAAAACCTCTTTAACATCAGCCCGAGGTTGCCATTTTGATACAAAGCAAAGCCTCTTTTAGACTGGTAATATGAATGAATTCAATAAAGAGCTCACTAATACACTAAACAGTGTTCCTTGTGGGGCCATTTTTGCAGACTTTTTTCGGAGTAGAACCACAATTTAAGAGGAAAATAATGGCAGATGTAGAACAACATTGTAGTTTTGAGAAGTGCACTTAAATGAATGGCAGGAAGTTCAATGTAAAGGTTATAGTTAAAACAACATTATTTGGAAAGTACCAAATGAAACCTACAGAGCGTCTAGAGATCTTCACAGTGTATCCTGTCAGAAAGCAAACTTTGGTGGCCATCAGGGCATCTCTGCCTTCATCCCCTCATGTCCTGCTGGCTCTGCACCCTTCCCACTGCTCCACTCCAGAGCACCATGGGGACAGGACACCGGGGCGGATCTACGGACCCCTCCACTAAGCACGCCCTTGGTGAGCTGGGCGGTTTGTAAACCACAGGCAAGGCATCCCAGTAAGCCTGGGACTCCAGTCCCAGTTGAGAGCCAGCAGAGGGAAGAGATGTGCCTAGCCTAACCACAGCTGATGAATTGATGAATTGTGGGATAATTTGACACCACACAATACTTTTGCACTTCACGCTTCTTTACTCTCTCTGTTCTCTGGTTCACCTCTGCCATTCTGTGGAGACTCTCTCTGCAGAGTGGACACGCAATGGAAAATGAAAAGTTTCAGCAGCATTGCTCTTCTCTAATGAAAGCAGAGCAAGGGGAAAAAGAGGAGCCTGTGTGTAAGCACCTGCCACAGCCTTGAGGATTTTTAAAACTTACATTGCACCTGAAACACCAACCTGGCCCAAACAATGCCTTTAACCAAACCTCCAACACCACACTTTTACCTGCTGCTTTAACACTGAACTACAACACTGACTAGTGAGTTCACTCATCTCAGTCACCATTATGGGGACAGGAAGGTAATCGCAAGAACACCTCGCATGTGTTGCTGATAATGTGGTTTTGTTTGGCTTGTCACATTACAAATGGCACCATTCCTAACTATGTCAGCGTACCGAGGTTAAAAAGTGCCACATTCTCAGTAGCACAACAACCTGGGCAATCAAGTCTGAAAACTGTGCTGGCAAGTGTACTTATCTGTAGCAGATGGGATCTGGACACAATCATGGTGTCACACCTGCACAGAAAACCCTTTCTTACTTACGCCATGCAGTTGTTGCTTTAGTACGTTTTTAAACTGTGTTTCCAATGGAAATTAAACATGCTGAGGAGTCTGTGTCTCCACACATCAGTGTTTGGTTGTCTGTTAGCTGATCCATCAGATCATTCCCCCTCCCTCCACAATTTTGGGAAAGTCAATCTAAGCCAGTCACACTTGACAAAGTACTACTGTTAAGCAAAGGTGGCTGGACAGAGGAGAGCTGGGTTTCCATTAGGACCCTCATTGGGAAAGTCTTCAATGTGACAGCAGTCCTTACTAGATATCCAAAACTCTGCATGAGAACCTATCACAGAGACCCAGATATAGAAAAAAGAGTCTCCAGTGAATTGGCTGATGAGATAAATCCTTGTTTTCAATGGTAGCAGCCACTCACCTTCTCGAGGGTCTATCTACATGCTGAGTTTTCTTCTTCCACTATTTCAGATACCACAGTGTACAACCAACCTCATCTGATTCTTACACATTAAAAAAAAAAAAAAGGGAAAAAAAATATCAGTGGGGTTTCTTTTTTCCTTTGATAAGCTGAACTATAAAAAAATGGGTGCTTTGTGCTCTTGCTTTCCCAAAGTGATCTCTGGTCTGAAGGAAGGCGCAGATTTCTGAGTCTGAAGGACAAACAGGAAAAATGATGGTTAACATGAATTACATGTTAACATATAACATGAATAACGTTGCAGCTGCAGAGTTGGTGATACCAAGAAGTTACTCACAGAGCACTTCACTGCTTCAGTCGAGGACTTCTGTGCCAGAGTAAGCTGCATTCATTTTAAGAGTTCTTGGGAAAGGTGGGCTGTGCCCTGAGGATAATGCTATTACAGCTCCATCCTGGTGGGAGCCTCTAAGGTGCAACTACCACAGTCAGTGATTACCAGAGCAGGAGAGCATGCAAGCCCATCCCCTCCGCTGCTTCTCTTCCAGTGAGGCTGGCTGGTCACATTCCCCAGTCACCCTCACAAAGGGTGGCCGTAACAAGAGTCTTCAGATGACTAGCAAGAGCATCCAAATGACACCTCTCAGACTCCTGGTCCATGTCATGCATGTTGAGGAAAGAGGTGTTGCACTTCAGACCACTGGCTCAGTGAGTGCTTGATGTTGGATTAACTGCAGTCATCTCCCAGAAATGGCTGTGTGGATCCACTATTGCAACTTCCTTCAAAATGGCTCTGCCCATGCCTTCAAATCACTGTTTTGCTCTAACACTGTTTCTTTTTGAGATCTAATATCTTCTGACATCCAGACTGTGGGGTGATCTGCCTGTGACTAAAAATTTATCCTCCTCCCACACCCTTTTTCCACTACCTGAAACCAAGATCCCTTTGTTGTTAAAGGAGGCCCCATCCTCCAGGTTTAATAGAGTCCTCAAAAAGGAACTGCCTGCAGACTTGAGATTAGCTTCTGGCAACATTTGTCAGCAAAACCTGCTTGCTGGACCTGAGCTTGGGCCTTGAGTTGCTCTAGGGGAGAAAAGCAAGGAGCGCAGAGCGTGGTGACCACTGTGTGTATAAAAGGAGATTCTCATCATCTGGCCCCACACCAGGGGCCATCTTTGTGCAGTCCACGCCAGACAGGAAACGTAATGTGCTGCACTTCAGAGAATTGTATTTGTGTATGGGAAAAGAGAGGTGTGCAGGGACCACATGCGTAGGTATGGCTATCTGTGAACCAGGCAACCGTTGGGCTGTGGATTTGCATTTGTGTGTCTGTCTTGGCTTGGGATGTGAAGACAAAGTGTTCTGGGGAAGACCTTTGTCTGTGGTGAAAGGATCTTCTAAAACTGAACATGCTCTGCAGGGCCTGTGAGGGGCTCTCCATCTCTGAAGGTGATGGCACATGAAGCTTTGGAAGAAGGTGGACACCCCTGTATGGCCTGTTGAATGGACAAGCTATGCCAAACAGGCACTGCAGCTACTGCAGGGCAGTGTTGCCTGTCCAGACTAGCTGCGAGGCTCTGGTTGAAGCAGGTGGTTCTTCCTCTGTGAAGCCAGTGGGGTGTTCAGCCGGGTAGGGAGGCTGCGGGACGTGTGTTCCTGTGGTGTCACACCATCTGCAAGTGTGAAGGCTGTGCCTCAAGCTTGCTCACACTCAGCACTGCCCTCGTTCCGCTCCTGCTCTGACCCAGGATGGATCCTCTGAAACTGGGGCAGTGATGTGGAGGCTGGTTTCATTCTGGTGTTGCTTAGGTCAGTGACTCAAGTTATCTTTCATAAAGTGGTCCACGGTATTTCTACTGCAGTTTGACTTCTACCCCTGGTTTCAAAGTGATCTGTGCACGTGTGCAGACCCTGAAAGCAATATGAGTTTTCTGTTTTGGTTATTGAAAGAGGAACCGATGGGTCTCTTGCCAGTGTCCCAAGAAGACAGGTCCTTCTCTCTGTCTCTTTTGCTTCCCAGCAATAGTTACAAACTGGTCCCAGTATATCTGAGCACTGTAAGCTAACACCTGATCCCTCCACCCTTGTTTCTGCACCTATTGCTTTACCAGCAGGAAGTAGGACGTGGTTTGGGGCTTTTTATTCTCGGCCTCGCTAGCCCTTTCGATACTTCAGGGCCTCGTCTCAGTCTGACAAGGCAAGCAAGCAGCAGCTTCCTGTGCAAAGGTGAGAGGGAGAAGACAGAGACCGTGCACGTACAAGAGGAACAGCTCTGCAGCAGAACTGCTGGGCTGGAGGCACCTCTTCTCTCATGCCAGCAGCGCTGGCTGACACCTGGACATGCACTGAAGCAGGATATCCACCTCCATCCCTGTTGCTTTCCCCCCTCCCTGTTCCCCTCACTGTCTGATGTCCATCACCTGCTTCCATCCAACCCCACCACCTGGTCCTTGGGGAGTCGCTTCATCTGGATCACCGGGTGCCTGGAGCTGGAAGGTAAAGGGGGTGATGCCAGCTCTCTCCTGCATGGGGGTGGCTGATCTGAAAAGCGTCTTGGAAGGAGTTTCGGTCTGACAAACTGAATCTCACCATTGGGGAGGGCTGAGCACGTATTTATCTCTCTGTCTCTCCACAGTCCTCTCAAATCATACTCCACATCTCACAACCACGCCGCCTGCTTTCTTTCTCTCTCTTTCTCTCCCTTTTGTCTGTTAATGTGTTGTCATCATGTTTTTCTTCCTCTGAACCTAATCTTTTATCACAACGGGAATCAGTAATATGCCTCATGCCAGATCTTTATAAACCCTCTCTTCCCGCTCCCTTGGCAGTCCCAGCAGAGTCCAGCAGGACTCTGTCTTGGTTTGCTCAGCTCTACATGGGCTGGAGGCTTGCTGAGAGGTGAGGATGGTCCCTTCTCTGGGAAGAGGCAGACCTTGAGGTATGGATGTTCAGGTGGATGGGGTGAGGGAGAGGTTTGGATGAGAAGCCCGTAAGCCCAGTGTGTGTGATATGGAGCACGACTGTACAGGCTTTGTTAAACAAGGATTCTCCCTGGGTACCGCAGGTGGATGAGGGATGATGCAGAGTTTCCTAATTGCAAAGCTCAGATTTTCTGCTACAGCTAAAAGCACGGCTCCTTCCAAGGCAGTGCAGGGTCTGCTTGGCAAGGATGGTGCATGGTTTGTGTGTGACTATGTAATATTTTGTGATACGGTAAAGCCTTGACTTTCCAGAACCTGGTAAACTCCTTCTTGTCCCTATTTCCCCTCCTCTCCCAAACAAGCCATTCAAAATCTACCTCCTAAGCTGTGAGCTCTGCACCTAACTTTTTTCAGTTACAACTAGAGACTCCTCTTACTCAGCAAGCACCTAGTTATTTCAGCCCTAGGGCTTACCAAAAAAAGAAGCTCTTCGAAGCACAAGCCGTATTCAGCCGAGGCAGTACTCTCTACCTGAGTCAGCAAGCAGCCTGAAACAACACACGCGGACTGCTGTGCACTCACACACACATTTCCAGAAGGCATTACTCCTGTGCTGCACTGCAAATGGTTTCAGTGTTGAGCAAAGCAACCAAGGCAGGAAAACAATGAGATGCTGAGGAAAAAGCACAGACTCCAGAGTGGCAGCAGTGTGAGCTTCTGGCTCTGGAAGACTGGCACTGGCATTGAGCCCTGCCCTAGGACAGTGGATGCCTCCTGTGAGATGACTTCTTCCTAATTTGCATTGCTGAGCTATGCTGGGGGGGCGTCTTCTCTCTTTCAGTGTGTCACCGGTACAGATGAAGCCCTCTCTGCTGCTTCTGTGTTACTTCTGGCTGTTCAGCTTCATGCCTCTCTCATGGGCATCAGACTCGGCACAAGGTAAGAAGTGATTCCCTTCACCCAAGCCAGCTGGGCAAGCAGGGACAGGGGTCACCCAGAGGGGGGTGTGTGCCACAGTGTGTTGCTGTGCAATGCTTGTGTTGTAACGTACAGCCAGAGGAGGCTGCAATAGTTACAGGTCTCCTATGAGCACATCAGCCTCCAAGGACATAGAGAAGCAAGTAGCTCTGCCTTTCTTTCTTGGCAACAGCTATCCAGCAGAGGAGTCAGTCTATAGTTTGGGATGGGACAGAATTGTCTGGGATGATGGTTAATGCCAAACATCATTACTAATCCAGCCATGTTTCTGTCTGTCTCTTCTCTGCTGACAGGCACCTCCAGCCTAACTTGTTGGTATGACTCGCGCGCAGCTCTCTTCTGTGACTGGAACCCGGGCAGGGACCTGGTTGAAGCACCATGCCAGCTGGAGATTTTATCAAAGTTAGCTTTTTGTGACAGGTGGGTGACTGGAGTGGCTGAGGAAAGCCAATGCTTTGAATGAAAAGTGTCCTGGGGAGTTTATCACTTAACAAAAATCTAGAGTCCCCCTCCCCAGGCCAAGTATAGTGGAGTCACAGAGCTGAGGGGCTTTGTCTTGAACTCTGCCTCCAACCCCGTGTGGGCATCTCGGAGGTGCTGGCCACTGTGCAGTGTTTGTCATCTGGCGGTCGCCAATTGTCTAGCACAGCCCACCTTCCATCTCCATAGCTCTGCCTGTGCTTCATTTTCCAAAAAATCCCTCTTCCTTGGTAGCCACCCTCTGGACTGAAAGACATTTTCAATGGAAAAGGAGGATATATAGAGATGGGGGCAGAGGAAGGCGGAATTAAAGCTGTACAGAGGCCATTTGCTCATTGCCAGAATGAATTGGGATGTTGCACCCTGAGTAGCAAGAAATGGAGGAAAATATTGTTCCCCTTATCTTCCCTGGCCCTTTCATCTCTCTCAGTTCACGATGTTTTCCTTTCCACATGTTTCCCAGCAGAGGGGTAGGTGTGTGGCCAGTACTGCAGTGGGGGCTGTCTGAGTCTCAGGTCTCCCGGTATGACATCTCCAGCCAAGAGACTTACCAGCCTACCCCATGGTCTTACTGGGTGCCTGTCATAAGGAGAGGCTCAGTGTGATTCTGGCAGTGGGCGGGTTGCTCCTGAGTGTCACAGAGACACCTTCAATGGGGTGAGATGGGTAAATATATTCTGCAGCCTGGTGCATGGACCTAGAAAGCCAAAACATTTATGTTGCTCCATGCATGTGAATCGCAGAGACTGGGGCTGGAATTTGGGCTGGATTTGGATCTGTGCTATTGCTTGACCAGGGCTCTAGGACACCACCTCTCCCGAGCATCAGCAAGTCCCAGGCATGATCTGAGCTTACAGCTGGAGCAGACAGCTCAGTCTGATACCCCTTCAGCTGCAACCCCATGGATGTTCTCCCACCCTGTCACCCCCTGTGCCATATCTCAGCTTAGACTGCCCAGCCACACTTGTCAGAGCAGAAAAGTCATGGCGTAATGCTGCCAAATGTGACATACGGTCCTGGCTGACTGGGATGTGATCTGGCTCAGAAGATACATCTCGCTCAGTACCTGAGATCCTACAGGACTAACAGTGGCTTGAAGGAGACCCGTAAACCCTAATGGGGCTGAAACAGGCACCTGTCTTCTAGGGCTACATTGGCATAGTTGCAGGCAGCAGGCATGTTTGGGCTTTGCATGCCCTCTGATATCAACAGGAAGCAGAGGAGGCAGCAAGAGTGTTTTGTGAAGACTTGGAAACTGGAAACCTACTGTTATCTTTGGCTTGAAATAACTGGGATACATTGAGACATTGATGCATTATGTGCCAGCACATAAAATTTGTCTGAGTGATGAAGTGGGGAGAGAAAGTGAGATTACATCTTTGCTGTAACCTGTTCAGCAAATATGGTAGGTTGCAAAATGTTTTGAAAGGCCTTTAGCGTTACATATAGTTTGACTAAATACGAAACAGCCTCCCCACCTCACTGGAGTTGTCCTGCTTAAAACCCAGGTTATTTCCCTTTCCTGAAAAATACAAGGAGCACTGTGAATTACCCAAGGCAGAACACATGACAGGACTGAGGAGATGCATCAAGACCTTCAGCAAAAACAGTAATGTGAGTAATTAATCTGGGATGTCCACACTAATGACAAGGTGGAAAGGATTTATATGTGAATTTTGGGTGTATGAATGTGTGACATCCAGGGGCAATATAAAAAGCCCAAACCTAGTCCCTGACTCCAGTTCTAGAGTTGGGCTTGATGTTGTGTGTTGTTGATAGGCATTGCCCCTGTGGGTTCCTCTGGGAGGGTTTGGCTTCATTGGGACGAGGGAAGTGATGGTCCCCCTGTACTTGGCACTGGTGTGGCCACACCTCAAATACTGTGTTCACTTGTGGGCCCCTACAAAGAAAGACATTGAGGTGCTAGAGAGTGTCCGAAGAAGGGCAACAAAGCTGACGAAGGGTCTAGAGCACAAGTCTTATGAGGAGTGGCTGAGGGAACTGGGGTTGTTTAGTCTGGAGAAAAGGAGACTCAGGGAGTACCTTATTGCTCTTCACAACTATCTGAAAGGAGGTTTTAGACAGGTGGCAATAGGTCTCTTCTCCCAGGTAACAAGCGATAGGACAAGAGGAAACAGCCTCAAGTTGCACCAGGGGAGGTTTAGATTGGATATTAGGAAAAAATTCTTCACTGAAAGAGTGGTCAAGCATTGTAACAGTCTGCCCAGGAAGGTGGTAGAATCACCATCTCTGGAAGCATTCAAAAAACATGTGGATATGGTGCTTAGAGGCATGGTTTATTGGTGAAATTGTCAGTTCTGGGTTGATGATCTTAAAAGTCTTTTCCAACCTAAATGATTCTATGCTTCTATGCTTCTATGATTTTATGATTCTGTGACTGTGAGCTGGCCCATACTGTCCTGACATGTGCAGAAGAGGTGCAGGACACGGACACACAGATCACATGCACTGTCCCATGTCTCAGTTACCTGGGTTTGGCCCTAATCCCTTCCTCTGAGGAGGAATGGGCACCACCAGCTCTGAGGTCACCTCTTGACCCCATTTTCCTTTAAGAAGTCAGTACTGTTTTCCTGATCATTAACTACTGTGAAGTCTGTTAGATGTGTCAAATGCAAGGTGTAACAGCAACCATCACTGGAGCAAATGGTGATGCAAACCTTCTAGCTATTATTCTTTATTTAAATCAGTCCTTTTTTAGACGTGTTATGTACTTCCTTCAGTCATACCCAGACTTACTGTAGTCCTTGTGTTTTCAGAAAAAGTCCCATCCAAATATGAGATAATTCTCCTTATAGATAAAGTCACAACCAGTTCTAACAACAGACAAGCCTTCTTACATTTTGCCTATCATGTGCAAAGACAAATTGAAGGGTTGGTAAACACCTCCAAAATCTTTTATTTCTAGTCAAGCTAATTTCCCTATTGCTTATTTAATACTATATGATGTATGTGGCCCTCTAGTATCATTGCATTTCAAGAGTAATATTTAATACTAATGTCATCCAATCTCACCAATGAACACAAAATGGTTTGGTAAAAATATATTTTCTTAATAAATATCACTTATAGAAAGTAACTTTTTTCCTGCTTAGTCAGCACATACAGCAATACTAGCAAACTAGCATATCACAATATTTTGTGCCCTTCTCACCAATGAACAAAAAAAAAATCCAGCCACATGAAGTATAAATCTTTGGTTCCTCACTCACCACTGAGGCTTATGCCTTTCAGCTATAAATATTGTCCATGTTTATTGTCAGGTGTTCCTAAACCTCTCATACATATGCAATGCTTAGAAATATGAATGCTTACTGATGAGGCTTCAGTGTCACTAATGGTAAATTTTCCTTGCAGTCTCAGTGCTTCACCACTGCAGACCGTCTTACCATGTCTGTCCATTGCCAGATTGGAGAGAACATGTCTATGCCTGTGCAAATAGAAGATTTCAGTCCACTTGCAAATAGTGAGTATTCCTCTGTCCTGCAGTCTCTGAAGCTTCCCCACAAAACAGTAGCTAATTTCTCTTTCCCATCCACCCCTATGCAACACCCACAGCTGATTTGAGACTCGTGTCTTTTCCTTGTCCCCTCTACAACTAACACAGACGAACCATGTTGACTCCTGCCACTTGCACCTCTAACATGCAATGTCATGCCAGCCACTTCCCATCCTGTCCTGTACCTGGGACACTGTTAAATAAGAGTACTTTGGCAGGAGTCTTCAAACAGGCAATGACAGCTCAGCTGACCTCCTGAAAAATGCATGCTGCAAGGAGGAGGGAAAGTCTTGCTGCTTTTCCCCTGCCCCTCCTACCAGATACGTGCTTCCACCCTCCTTTAAGCCAGCTTTGGTATGCATCAGTCTTTGCTGAAAGGATTCAATCACTAACCCAGCAGAAAAACATCTGTTTGAGTAATTTTTTTGCTGGATGTGTGAGTTTACCTGGCTCAAGGAGACATCTGATAGAGCTGCTGCAAGGTGAGGCGTAAGAAGACATAGCTAGAGTCAGGGATTGGGAAGGATCTGCCTAGACAGTCTGTGTTAACTCCATCCCCTGTGGCTGTAGCTCTCTGAAAGAGCGGGTGGGAAGCAGCTGTCTGCCCACCCATTCTCCATTCCTGCCCATACAATTGCCTTGTGGATGACTCCTATAAGATAGGATGCATGGCCATGGGGGCTTGATTGCCCTGACTGCAGGGGCCACTCTCACAGGCTCACAGGAGCTGACTTCACCTAGTCCAGAGACAACAGACCTTTTGCCATCTGACAGTGAGAAGGGGGAACAGAGAGGAGGACCTCACTACACATCTCACGTGGCTGTGACTGGCTGGGATCTGTGAGCCCAGCCAAGACACCAACGCTGCCACAGTGGGGTTTGTCATAGAGTCCTGTTATGGACAGACAGTGTGGAGGTATCAGCCCTGCTCCTTCTCTCTTTCCAGTAAAGCTGAGGCCTCCAGGAAATCTTCAGCTGGTTAACAAAACTGAAAACATGTACAACTTAACATGGAGCCTGAACATTTCCTCTCACTATTTGGATGGGGAGCGGGAATACCAAGTGCGGTATCGAACCACGAGTCAGTCCTGGGAGGTGAGTACAGAGGGGGTACTGCGACCTTTCACTGTACGAATCCTGGTCTTCTTTACATCACCCAGGACTTGCTCCTGAGCCTCCCCTCAGGATGAAACCAGTTTTGGTGAAGCTGGAGAGCAGATGACACCCTCCAACCCTTTTATCTGTGTCCCCTGATGCCAGTGTTTGGTGATGACATGAAGGTAGATGGGAATCCTATTTTACTTAGTGCTGTCACAAAGAAATCCAGACAGCTCCAGGACAGACCTGAAAGGGAAGAAAAAAGCAAAGCAGAGAAGAATTTTCCTCCAGGCTGAACAAGCAGCACACAAGGTGTAGGGACCTGAGACAGGTCCTCTCTGAGGGCCTTGGAAGAGATGGGTATGTAAGGCTGTAAGACAGGATGTTGATGATGCTCTAATTTTGCCCTACTCCCAGGAGGCCAGGAACTTCACCATTGTGCAGGACCAGATGTGGGTGGTGTTTGAGAGCCTCTCACCCAACCTGAAATATGAGGCAGCTGTGCGTGCAAGGCCAAGTGCTTCAAGTACCTACAAAGGCGTGTGGAGCGACTGGAGCGAGACAATACTGTGGAGCACACATGCTGACCGTAAGGACCAGAGTCAGGCAGTCTGACTTGGCGGGCAAAATGGGGACTCAGGGGAAACAAGGGAGAAGGGCCAAAGCAGGCTGAGAAGCTGGAGGAAGATAAGTAGGGAGGATTGTGTTGACTGAAGAGCAATAGAAAGTTTGAAAACAATCTGTTCCTCCTAATCTGTTAGGTCACGCTGGCTCAACAGGGCTTAAAAGCAAAGACCCCCTAATGCCAGCAGAACCCCTCTGACTTCCAGAAGCCAGGCAAAATCCACAAGATTTAAATCAGAGACTGCTTCCCCAGAGCAGTAAGGCCAGACGTCTGACCTGCAGAAGCAGTGGCCATGTTTCGCTTGTGTCGGGACTGGCATTTCCCAGATGCTAATGTAACCTGGGAACATAAATCTGGCTTTCTAAAATAGCGCAGTTCATTGGAGCCATTGATCAGTGAAACACAGTGAAGGAGAGCGCTCAGTCCTGAACACCTGAGCCTAGGAAGCAAAGTCTTATGGAGAATAGAAGAGACTTACACATGTTAAGTCCCTTCCAAAAATGTCCACTGAGACTTGCATCAGTCATTGCCGTGAACTGCAGCATGGAGGACACCTCCAGCACTGGAGACAGTGCCCTGAGCCAGTCTCTTCAGTGAGTCATTGGCTGTGGTCTCTGTCATTTCTTTTCCAAAAAATAAGCAGTTAGAGGTTATTCCTTCTCATGTCGCCCCCACTCTGGCCCTGCTCAGCCCCTCCCTGTTGTGCCTGGTGCTGGTATAAACAGAAGAGCTATGTTTAGAAAGGGCAGTGTGTTGCCGTGGCAATCAAATTTTGACAGTGTGTGATGTCAGTGAATAGGATACAGCCGCAACCCGTTGTCATAGCAACCAAGACCCAAAGATAACCAGTGTACCAGAGGCAGAGGAGACAAAGTGATCTGAGTAGTATCTCAAGGACAGGCAAAGAATGTCCTAAAATGTCTCCTCCTCCTTTTATTTTTAATCTGCTTCCTCACAACTACTCCAGAGATGCTGTGCAGGCCCAGACCAAGGGACGTGAGGGGTGGAGGGAGATGAGGTGGCAGGCAGAGGAGACAAGCACCAGAATAGCAAGACCAAGCTAAGGTGCACTGGGGAGATGTGTGTGAAAGAGACAGATTAAGGAAAGTTTGAGATGATGCCAGACAAGACTGATGAGTGCTGGCAGCGCTGGCAATATGGGAACTCAGTCTCTTTCTCCTAACCCTACAAACCAAGTAGTAAAATATGATGGAAAGCTGTAACCTTCCTAGCTTCCTAAATCTTTCCTACACCTCTCCAGAGAAAGAAGCCCGCCCCTTGACCCCTAACCTTCTCCATCCTTGGTCCTCCTGCCTTCTCAAAGACCCATGAACCCCATGACTCTGTCTCCCCCTCTGACTCATAATGCTGTTTCAAGTCTCCAAACCCGCTTAATCTGCCTTTAGGACTCCCTGCTTTCCTTTGCAATGAGACAGATTGATGGACACTTCAACCAGTAGACTGTGGCACCTCACCTGTGGCAACCCCCAGCTGTGGTGCCATTATGCACAGGGAGTTCAAGCTGTTCAGCACAAATTATCTATTAAGCAATGCCAAGCAGACTCTGAAACTCCTATCAGCTCAAAGGCATCCTACGTGAGACAGCAGAACTCATTTTCCTGACCTGCATATTATCATTTTCTGTAATATTATAATATTATAGAAAATTATAATAAAGGCTATGTGTATTATAATTTTATATAATTTTATAATATTGTTTAAAATTATAATAAATGCCCACTTTGATCATCTTGAACAGCCATGGAAGGGCTGCAGCTCCTATCTCCAGAATCCTGGTTAAATTTTCACTGCAACAACCTTGTTCTCTCTCATCTTGCAGAAACATCCCAGCCGGTTCTGCCAGCTCTTATAGTGAGCACTTGCATCTTTGTGATCATTGGGACTGCCTGCCTTATTAACTTACGGACCCTGAAATGGTAAACAAGAATCAAGTTTTCCTCTCTGTTCCTCTCCTGTATGTTGTGTGTCTTGTCAAAACCTGTGTTATTTTTCACTTGGCATTACTCAGGATAGAGAGTGACTTAAAAATATGGTTTATAGCCCAACCTTTTGAGGCTGACATTTGTCTGGGGATATATATCACCACCCAAGATGATGTGGTTTCACTACTATCACAGTATTGTGCTGTGATTCTGTGACCTGGTGCCATGCCCTGGCTGAATTAAAAACAGCCACCTCAGCAGCTCTGTTGCTCAGGGTTACAGTGGTGTTCCCTGGAAGAGATGCACCAAAATTGCCTCTTATAAAGCAGGCCACTGTGTTGAGCACTCCATCAGCAGAGAGGACCAAACAAGCCCAGGTACTGCTGCCTTCTCATTGAAACACTCCAGCGAGAGCTCAAGTAGGATGTGGTGACATTTGGTCTGCGAGCAAAACTCCTGAGTGAGGAGTAGAATTCTTCCTCTCCTTGGTCTGTGCAGTCCTGAAGTGTCTTATCACATGCTGGTAAACATCTACATGATGCTTTAAAGATCTCTTTGCCAGCATTTCTACCCGGCCACTGCTTTTATTCAGGACTGAAAGTGTCTCACAAGGTGACCCCATGCAATAATACAGTGAGTGACTTGTCAGCATGGTGAGGTTAGAAATGGCCACAGGTTTTCTCATCTCAGGACAGGAGCAAAGCAGTAGGGTGTTGATGTTCATGGCAGGGAGCAGGGAGAAATTCATTCTTAGGGATGAGGCAGCCGAGACTGGATCAACTCTGTAAGGAAAGAAGAAGCATGTTGAAGGAAGATGCATACTGAGAAAGTCACTGGTCACTGTGTTTCACCTTGAGTCATAACACAAAGGTGAGATAGTGCTAGCTATATGGCACAGAGAGAGATAAAAAGACTTGCTTTCTCCACAGAGTATGATTAACCCAAGGGAATTGGATGGACGATAATGCTGAGGTAAGATCCAAGGAAGGATTAGACATGCATGAATAAAAATAGCATCTGCAGTGATGTAAGGTAGTTTATATGCAAGAACTAGCAAATTCTGGTGCTTCAGAGAGTACACTGATTGCCTCAGTGTCAGGAGTCAGGAGGGTCTTTCCTCAGAGCATTCTACAGCAAAGCTTCAGCAAAGAGCCGACAGGATCAGCCAGCCTCTCTGAGGGACTGAGAAGAAGATTAGATCACTTCAGCGTGCCTCAGGATGACAACACACTGGTTCCAGTGAAGCAGAAGCCTCTGGACTGATGCAAGGTGTACTCAGATGGCTTGCACAGCCAGTGTATCATAGCTATACCATGCAGCATCCTGCTAACGGGGCAGAGTTGTGGCACAACTTTGCCAGTGATGGTCCCGCTCAGGCCATGTGGTCCTCTGAGTCACTGTGGTGGCAGCAAAGCAAAGAGGGGGCAGCTCACAGCAGCTGAAGCCCAAGAGGGAACAGGGGAGACCTGCCCAGCTTGTCATCATAACAGGGGCTTAAGGGGCAGGAGGAGAAGTTAAGGTGACTGGCCGAGGCAGGGAAGAAACCAGTGAACTGTTGGCTGGGCTTCCCCAGGGAAAAGGTTGAGGGTAGTGTGTTTTCCAATGCCAGGTTTAACTGCCTCATCTCTATACCTCTCATTCCTCAGCTACTGCATTTCAGGCCACTCAAGAGCAAGGAGACCCCTCAGGCTTGTTTTTATTTTACCTCTCCTCCACACCAGCGTTGTACCCATGAGCTGCAATGCTCTCTCCTACGCCCACCACAGTGCCAGGTTGGTCAGGATCAGGCCCTGCTTCATTCCTCCTTCTTATTCTCTTTTGTCAAGGTTTAAGAAAGTCCTGAAGATTCACATCCCAGACCCTGAGAAGTTCTTTCCCCCACTCGTTTCAGTTCACGGAGGTGACATTCAGGTATGGGACTGGGGATGAAGCTATGTGATTATGAGGGAGAAAGGAGGGAAAGGAGGGTGCAGCAGCACATGCCCGGGACAGACAGGCAGCTGTCAGGCCTACATGTGCACACATGACACGTGCCTGTAGCACCAGCTGCTGGGTTCTCCGCTTGAGTTTTATTTTCTGACCTTCTAAAACCTGACATTCGGCTGAGGCACGTCTGATTACAGAACCGAGAAAGAGCAAACCACACAAACCTCATCACCTTGCTCCCCTAACGGGGAGCCTGAGAGAAATCCAGGGACCTACAGGAGGGAGCTTGGCCTCTCAGATCCCCTTCCACCCCGCTTTGGTCCCACCCTACCTGCCCTAGTCTGTCCAGCTCTTCCCCAGATTTCCTGCTGTGTTCCCCTCCTCCTGGCTGTGAGCCTTTCCTCTGCTCCTTATGTGAATTGCCATCATGCTGGATGGCAGTTAGCTGTTTTCTGTGTTCTTGTCTCTTTCCCTTCTTTCTCCACCTCCACTTTCTCCCTTCCCCTAATCTCTCCGTGAGCATGGGCAGCTGCAAGGAGACAATTACCATTCTATGCAGTATTAAAGGGAGCGTCAGATGCAAGACGTGGGAGGTGATCTCAAGGGGCATCTGGCTTTAAGAAGGATGGAAACAAACGGCAGAGGGTCCAGAGGACAGCAGAGCTTGGGAAAAAGCCTAAGTGTAAAAAACCTTAGAAAGCTTAAACTACAGGAGGAGAGTGCAGAGTAGGAGGGCAGGGGTGTGCAGCAGGCACTGAAGACACTTTCTCAGTGCAGAAGGAACTAGAAAAAATGGCTTACTGGCCATAAAGGCAATGAAGTTGGATGTTATTAAAATCGATTTATTTTTAAGGATAATGATGCACTGAAGGACGTCACTCATGGTGAGTGCAGAAATCTAGGCACAAGGGACCTGGAAGAGCACTTTAGACAGGAAATCTGCATAGGGCCATGTAGATAGCACAAACTGGATCAGCACCTAGCAATAGATTGCATGAGACATCTCAGTATTGCTTTTCATGTTTTCACCTTCATTTCATCTTACGGTCTTGTTTTTTTTTTTTCTTCCTTTCTCTTTAATCCTCCATCTTTCATTCCCCACTCCAGAAATCTCAAAACACAGGCTTCCAAGACCCACTCTCAATTTCAAATGACAGAAATACATACTCTTTCTGAAAATCCTGCAGATGAGACATCATGAATGTGAATTTCCCTCCCCAACACCTCCAGCTGCTCTTGCTTGGACAGTGAAAAGGTCACTTGATTGCTGCAGGCACTCAGGAGAAGAAAGCTTTGGTTCCTTACTGTGTTATACTATGGTCATAACAGTCTCTCTCCTGTGTTTCTTCCTCACCAGAAATGGCTCTCCTCCCCATTCTCCACATCTTCCTACTGTGTGAACAGCACAACCCCAGAGATATCCATGCTTGAGGTGATGCAGAAGAATGACCAGGATTCCCAGTCTCTACTTTCCAAGGGAACCCTGACTCCTGATCCTCCCTTAGAAACCAGTGGGCACTCTGTATCCAGCTGCTTCACCAACCAAGGCTACTTCTTCTTTCACCTTCCCAACTCCTTTGAGATTGAACCCTGTCAGGTCTACTTCACCTATGAGCCTTTCACCCAGGAGGGCAGTGGCAGTGAGGATAGCGAGTCTTACCATGCTCTCCCCTCCCCAGACCTCTGCACTTTGGCAGGAAACATGCCTGTGTTGTCACACAACTTCTTTCACTGCATCAACGCAACCTGGGGCTTCCAAAACAGCTCCTTTGTGGGAGAGACAGAAGGTGAAGCTCAGCGTGCCATGACTATTTCTGGGGCGCTCCAGTCAAGTGAAGGCACCTCACCAACAACAGTGCTCAAAAAGGATGAGAAGGTGATGGACAAAGCAGCTTTACAACCTGCTGAGGCTCTGTGCCAACTGGACACTGAATTTCCTGACCCACCGGACCTGCATGACAGCAATAGTACCGATGTAACAGAGGGGAGTGGGAAGGCAGGCCCTCCAACTGACCCCTGTACACCAGCAGCACGTGGTACCTGTTCTCTCTCTCAGCCTCCACCTCTAAGGCAAAGCCAGGATGAGGATCCATGCAGAACAGCCTTCTCCAACCAAGTCCCAAACACTGGTGCCTACCTTTCTCTGAGGGACCTCCAAAGCCAGTACAGCCATTGCTCTGTCTAGGATCTGCCTGGAGGAAACCCACAGAAAGGTCTCTGCAGGGAAGGCTAGAGGGACTGTTTTTCTGTTCAGGACATGAATGTGACTTGAGCATCAAACCCATTGGGACTGTTCTTTAATGAGGCTGGAGACCACAGTTACTCCAGAGAGCTGCAAAACCAGAAAAGGGATAGGATAGGCAAGACGGAAATTCATGGATGGCTACACATGTAGCACTAGTTCCCAAGGTAAGGCATTAGTGAAACAGATCACTGGAAATGAGAGGGCATTTTCCATGGAGAACTGGGCTAGCGGACAGTAAAGCAACACGTGGAGAACGACAGACACATTAAAGCTGTTCAGTGGCTACACAGCTAATGGAGATGTAGAAGCCTGATTCTTAGCTGTACAGGCCAACAGGGACTCATGTTCATAACTGAACCTGTTTCTCTGCTATTACTGGATCCGATGGCACAGAAACCCCTTCCCACAATGCTCAAGTGCCATCCCAAACCTCACCAGCTTGTTTTTTGCTTCCCAGCTCCTAGCGGATGCTGTGCCAGCACTTTCATGCTCTGCATCTTGGTGTAAAGTAGCACTCAGCTTTAAGGCTGAGCAGGCACATGGTCTGTTTGCCTCATTCCAGCTTAAAAACCTCTAATGGGAGAGAGAAATACCTGAAGAGGTAGACATGAGATTTTGTACAGGGGACAGTAGCACTGCCAGTCAGTGCTGGGGCTGGTGATGAAATGGATGAAGACATGTCCTCCTGATTGACCAAGGGTGTTTTTTTCTGTGATGTCCCCACTTCAGGTTTTAATCATAGATTACATTCTGAGCTACTCAGTCCAGCTTTAGACTCGAGTCTTTAAGGTCAGCTCAGAGCTACAACTGTCAGCTGTCTAAGCAATGCAGTGTAAAAAGAAATCCCCATTACTGGGTTAAAAATACTGGGGAAATCCCCTCCCTCCCCCTTCTTTCCCCCAGGTCTGATGATGGCAGTAAAAAGAACATACACAATTTCCCATTCTTGCTGCAATATTTTTCATGAAATTGAAAGCCTGTCTGCCCTACTGGCAAAATAGTTATTTGACTATGGTAACCTATTGCAGAATAGTTCATCCCACATCCTGTATTAGTGGAAAACATCGCAACGGTGCTGCCTATTCCTTCCATTGCTCAAGGGAAACCATTGCCTAATTAGCGGCAAAGATGTGGTGAATGAACCCAGAAAACTAACCCACGAATCAGCACCTTTGCTGAAAAGAAAATCTCAATCCACTCACAAAGAATGGGGATAGCAAAGACTACTTCCCCCCTCCCCCCCCCCGCCATTTGCTGATCTGGGTTGAGAAAAAGCAGCACATCACAGAAGAAATGTGGCAAGGCAAAGGAAGACAAGCTGTTCTGGGTACATCCATCCCTGCATTCAACGTTTGTACTGTCTGTCTGCTTTCTTGCCGTATTTCTGGACTATTCAGGAGTGGGAAAATACCAGTCCTGTGCTAAGGATCTTTCTTCTAAAGGTTTTTATATCAAAAAGGTCAAGGATGTTGACCTTGTTGGCACTTCTGTCATCCCTGTGAGTATCACCCAGAACTAATTCTTCCCTGCCTCTGTCTCTACAAGTGTCAAACTTCCCCTTTGTCCTGGTCCCACACTGTTACCTGACCTTGCATTGCGCAGCCTGAATGTCATTATGAGTCCCAGCTATGGGGTTACCCACTGGCTTGTATTTCACCTTAAAAGAGCTGCTGAAAGGAGTTGAGCCTGCCTGCAGCTGAGAGGGCTGGGGGAGCTATACCTCTCCTCTCATCAGCTTCTTCACCACATGCATCAAGATGTGGACTGCTCCATTGTCTCCAGGAGACCACAGGTGAAGACCCCACAGCTTCCCAGAAAAGGAAGCACAAGGCTTGCCCAGCTGTTTGTTATACTTTGAGAATCTTCCCAGATGGACTTAAAAAGGAGACACTGAATCCCTTGCCCCAATGGGCAATTTGCTATCTTACACAGGCCAAGGATCCTTGTTGTACTGATGGTTATCCTGTCCCAATGTAGATCTTCATGAGCTTTTCAATTATTCTTGCTGCTAAGATGAATACAAAAGAAAAACTTTGCCTCTGTAAATAAAAGAAATATTAAGGAATCTAGAGTGGGTTTATGTCCTTTGGGGTGGGAGAGAAGGATTAACAGCTTTTCTAAATAGGGGCCTAGGCAAAGTTTTGCTTGGACCAACGTACCTTTAGCCCTCGTTCCTACTCCCTTCCCCAAGGGACTCAGCCACCTTAAACAGAAAGCAGAGTTTGAGGTGATCCTGCTGCAGGACCCTGAGGACCATCCTGCTGGGTCAGTATTTTTCCACTCCCTTGTGAAAACGATGACAGCTTTCAAGCTGTCAAGCTGTTAGCACTCAGCCATGCTGGGCGTGAATGTGTGACACACTGCGGCAGGAAGTGCTCAACATCAGATCTGTCGATAACCGGACCTTTCTTCCAGGAAGACAAGGTCATGTGGTCTTGTATGTGAGTAACTCAGGTTGTGAATACCAAAGGCATAACACTCTCAGTGATATGGGGCCCTTTCTCCACTGGGTCCCCAACAGCTCTTTGGAAGTGTCACATGGGGAGCGGTCCCCTCTCAAGCCAATGTGAACGCACCATGTGTAGTTGGCAAAACAACAGAAAGCTGCTATGATGGTGTCCATCAGTACCAGAGGCAAATTAAAGCTGAATGCCAGCACTGTGCGGAAAATACTGAGTTAACAGCCACAGACACTCATCCTCTCTTTATCTTAAGCCCCGAGACAGCAAAGATAGCTGTCACATCTCTCATCTCCCTCTTTCCAAAATACCTTGTTCATAAATAGATAGCATCACTCTCAGCCCCCTCCCACATTCCTTCCTTTCTTTTCTGTGGAGAAGCAGAAAGTAAAGGGTACTTGCAGTAAAGGAATTCCTCTGAAGTCAGATCTGATCAAGGTTTTTGGTCCTTGTTTGATTCAAAAGTCTGCGGTGATAGATGTGGTATGCTTGCCTAGATCAATCAGATTGAGATTCTATATTTTTTGTTCTGCTGAAAACACCAGAGAAGGAAGACGCCTCTTTCCAGGAAAGTTGGATACGAAAAAAGTAAGGTCTTTGATACTGGGAAATACCCTCAGCTGGTTTCTGACCCGCTGTGGCAAGCCTTCATATGTAAGCTTGGGAATGCTATGTATGAATACATATGTGCCTAAAGATGCCGCTAGTCCTCAGTTACCTGGGGAAATTTTGACTCAAAGTAACTTTTAAAAGCAAAATCTAGTCTCTTAAATCTCTTGAGCAGTTCTGAAAGCATTTCTTATTGTTATTGCATGCTTCAGTTTCCCATACGTACAGCAATGAGTTAGGATAACCACACTGACACATTCCCACTCAAACACAGCAGCTTTTCATCCACATTTAATGTTTATCTACTAAAATCCATCATGAGGCAACTACATCAATGGTTTTTGCTCTTTATGCAGTCCCAGACTAAACCTGAACCAGTGGCAGAGCTGGAAACAGCTATCCCTGCCCAGCTGCCAAAATGAGCCCAAATGAGCTCAACCCCGGGTCAATGCCACTGGTTGGAGCTCAGCCCCAGGTCAAGAGTCGTCCATGTTCCCATCTCCTCCACCCATTTGTTGACAGAATAACTCTATTTACTCTTCTCTAGCTGGAGTGTGGTTGCTTTTCGTGAAAAACAAAGGGGCAGGTACAGATCTGCAGGGCTGTAAGCAGAAGGTAGTGCAGGCAAGGTAGGTGAGGAGTACCTGGGGCTAGAAGAAAAGCAGATGTTGCCGGGAGGAGTGAGCAGCAGTGCAACAGAGTGCGAGGAGCCCAGCATCAGGAGACTGGGCAGCAAGAAGTGCAAGAAGACCAGAGGCAGTCTTGCAGGTTGGGATTGAGAGACACTGTGCTTTGCTTTCATCTACATGACCACTGTGATAACTGGACCTGCTGTCTGCTCCTACCTTCCCTCCAAGTGATCTACGCCTGCCAGCCAGCGTCTGCTTCATCCCTGTGCTGGGAAGCACACACCCTGCATTTTGCCTGTCCCTCCAATGGGACCAAGGAGGGTAGCTAAGAAATACAGCAGTTGCTCAGCAACTCCTTGTCCCCCAAGGAGGACAACGTAAGCTATCTGCACCAGCCTCCTGGGTTGCTTGTCTCTGCACAGCTGGAGGTGCTCCTACTCTACCCTGACTTTTTCCAGGCTTGACCTGCTCAGATTGCAGATCTTCTCACCCTGCAAGCCTCCAAAACCTCCATTTCAGAAAAGAAAAAAAACATTGTACAGGGTGCGCTGACCCATCGTGGCAGGACGGTGCAGGACAAAGGCCGAGCTGAAGGGACATGGAATCAGGTTATTGATCGCTGAGGAGACCTTGAGCTTGGGTAAATAGATGTCCTCCTTTCTCCCCCATTCCATGTGTGTGTAAGCTGGCTTGCATGGGGGGTATGGGCCAGGCCTCACAGGCAGTAGTCGGCTTCAAAGGTAGGTCTGCAGCTCTGGGGGAAACCCTGGTGCCTATCACCAGATCTAACAAAGTGGTTCTGCTGCTGTTGCTTCCTGCCCTCCTCCTCTCCACCCCTCCATCTGTGGTTCTTTGCTTGTGCCTGCTGTTTCTGAAGGATGCTGTGATAGCAGAGAATTGCCTTTGCTCTCCTGCTCCGCCCAGCTTGGTTCGCTGGGGAAAGAGATCCTCCCCAGGGGTTGCCCAGAAAGGTGACCCACGAGAAGCAAGGGAGGGCAGCCTGTGCTGGGCCTGTTTGTACCATGTGCCTCTCTGGTAGGGTGTATTAGAGCAAGCAGATGTGCAGCTGATTGTCCGAGTGCTGATGTTCACCAAGCTGGGTTTAATGTTCCAGAGTGAGTTACCTGGTGCTTACGTTCCACAAGTGTGTTCCCATGTTGCAAGGCAGCCTGAAGGGCTTGGCACTCAGTAACTGGGGGAAAGCAAGGAGACCAGGAAGCCCACTCACCCTTATCGTGTGAACGTTCCATGGCATCCATGCCAGCTAAAACGTGCATGAAGCCAACTATCTCTTCCCACATCTGCAGCAAGTCCCTCCCATGCACTCATGCCCCCACACTCATACACACCACTGGGCACAAAGACGACTCACAGACACGTAGACAGGGCACAGGCATTCCCCAAGACCTCTGTGCCCTCCCACATGAATGCATTCACATCCCCTTCCAGCCACTGAAACACAGGAAGCCTTTGGGGGCGATGGCAGAGGAAAGGAGAAGGAAGGTGGGTGAGATAACGAAGATTAACGTGGTTCTCTTGGGCAATGGCATTTCTTACCCTCAGAGTGTGGCTGACAGAAGGGGAGAAATCAGGAGGAAGCAAAAGAAGCAGCCTGGGGGAGATGAGGGGCAAAGGAAGACAGAAGGTGTCCCCCAGCACAAGCAGAGGATGGTAGAGGGCTGGGTGTTATTCAGGTGCTCTTTCCTCACTAGCTGAGCTAGTGAGTCAATGTCAGCATGGGCTTAGCCCTGAGACACAGTCTGGTGAGAACGGCAAGGTTTGCTCACTTTTAGGGACCGAGAGCAAAATGGCACAGCAGGCAAAGTGCAACTTCAGGCTTCCAGGCTGTGGCTGTTTTGTGCAACTTCTGTGTGCATTTGAGGGCATGAATTTCCTTTTGCATTGATTTCTAGGTCAATAAAAAACCAGTTTTTAAATAATTCTCAGCAGAGGAGGACCACACACTCATCTCCAGAGAAATCCGTTATTGTACTCATTTGTAGTTTTGGCACAAGCAAAACCCAGCAAATGCCTTTGAAAAATAAGGGATTACCAGGAAGCATAGACAGGACACTGTCCTGAAAGCCTCCCTCCCACTGAATTAGGAGTTTTACTCACATTTGCACTGAGCAAAGTCTTTGATGGTTAGCACACAGATCTCTTGAGACTATAGATCTTGGGAGAGGAGCACAGAGATGGCATAGCACCCCTAGAGACAGATATAAAAGGAAGCAGAAACCCCAGCCTGACCATGGTGTGCTGTGTCACTAGATACACCTGATGGAGACTGAGGAACAGGAGGAAGATGCCAGCTCCCTCTCAAAGGACAAATCAGAGACTAACTCACGTGACTGCCTCCGCTATGTGTCCCTTGGGATAGTCTTTCTTTTGCTGGCTGGAGCTGCTGCAGCAACCTGGTATTTCCTAGGTAAAAATTCAACATGTTTTGTCCCCACGCAGGAGGTGGGTGGGGTGTAGTCAAGGCAATGCCCAGCGTAAAGCACAGTAGTGACTCTGGGTGATCTTTACAGACTCATACGTATGGGTAAACCCCTCTCTCTTACCCCTCTCTACCTTATCAGCAAGGTAATCCAGTAGTGTCTTCTGTTGGCAGACTACAGACCATGGCACCTGGAACCAGCCATCCTGCAGTTTTACTGTGGCAGCCTCCAGGTTCTCAACCGCCAATACTCCCCGGACCTTGGGCAGGTGGAGTCCAGAGCCTTCTGGTTGGAGTCAGCTAAGCTCCAGAAGATGGTGAGGGCAATTTCATGACCAGAGCTGTCCTTGAGGCAGTTCAGTGAGTAGAAAGAGGAAGGGGTCCAGTACCCCCATCCAGGTGACAGTCTTGGTGGGCCTGTACAGCTAGAAGGATGAAACATAGGATTGGCCATAGGTCCTTTGCCACTGTAACATTGCACAATAGTTATCAGACAACATTCTCATTGCAGCTGAAGGAACTGATTCGCGCCACAGAGCTGGGTCGATATTACAACTCGAGCACAGTGTATGCCTTTGGGTGAGTAGCACCCACAGCACATTTGCTTGTTCGTGTGTGAAAGCTTCCAGTCAATTGTACTCTGGTTTCACTGAAATCTGGCCATGACAAACTGCTGCAGTCCCCACCATGAGCTCTAGGCTAGGCTGGGCAGTCCAGATCCAGAATGGTTCCAGCATGACAGAGCTGGGGCTATTTTGATGTTCATGTTCATCTGAGGTCATAATAAAAAGCCGAAACAGAGAAATTTTCAGAGGCACAAGTTCAAGAGAGAAAAAAAAATCACTAGGAAAAAATGAAATGGGCTTGGCATTCTCAGTAGAAACTAAGCAGCTGGAAATTAATTTGTCTAATTCAACAAAGTAATTTTATGGCCGGATCCTAGGCACCAAAAGGGAGAGGCCAGAAAAGGTATTCCAGCCAAGAAGTATGGTACACCTGGGAATAGGGTAACAGTGAAATGGGACAGATGTGGGACTACAGCTTTTCAGGTCATCACAGTAGATCAGGAAAGCAGGAATAACTTCCAAGCTGACATATAAATTTGCTTCTGATTTTTTTTCCATGGAAAACTACACCTCTAAATTTGCCCTTCAGCTAAGCAAAATTCCAATTGTGATGTAACTCCATTTTCAACCGGGAAAAGAAAAGTTTCACTTGCAATTCTTCCTCTAGCCTTTTACTGAACAAAGGTTTGTTTCAACATCTCTTCCCCCTCCCCCAGCCAATTTTCTCTGCCAGCTCGTTGAACAGAGCTTTCCCAGTCACAGCCTCCTGCAGCTTGAGCCTGCCCAGCATTAATGGCTTGTGGTAAGGTACTGAGTCATAAATCATCCACTTGTCACCACTGGGAGGTGAGACAATGAAGTCTTGAGTGTTTCTTTTCAACCCCTGGTCAGTAGTAACCAAAGGTCATTTCTACCTGAAATGAGACTACTCATTAGACCAGCCTTGATTAATTATCACAGTAATTTGACCACCTATGGTCACCACTAAAGCCAGACGGCATAAAAATGACTTCCTCTCCCAAAGGACAGAACGTTAAGTAGCACCATGGACATAGTAGCTCTCCTGCCTGGCTCAGAGCGGTTCCTCTGGGTCACAGCAGTAAGCTGGAAAGCCCGCACAGATATGTCTGATTTGTGGAAAAACAGGGGGAGATTAATCTCTGGGGTTTGTCTCTCCAGTGATTCTGGAGAAGAAGAGAGAGGATCTTTAACATGCTATTTCTCTGTTAGGGAGGGTGCTCTGACATTCTTCTTCTGGTTTGCCCTCCAAATCCCTGAGAGTCAGCAGAAGGAGGTGACTGCTGAGAGGGTGAACGCAACGCTCCACCAAGAGCTCTCCACCAGCTTCAACAGCTCGGGCAGCCTGTCCTACCAGATGGAGTACAGGGTCAGCCCAGACTCACTGGTTCTGCTGGGTAAGTACCAGCTGCTCAGCTGTGTTCTGAGCAGTCAGAAATGCTCCAAGATTTATAAGGTGCTGAAAGGAGGTTAGGAGAAAAAACCAGAAGTCACTACTAAAAAGGATAAAGGAAACCTGAAGAGGATAGAGGGAAAGTGAGGATCAGGAGATACATGTATTTATTCCTGATAAAGGACAACTGAAATCTGACAAAAAAAAGCATCCTTCCTTTGAAGGATTAAAGATTATTGGAGATAGAGCTGACCATGACCAGCTAGGTGGTTTTTCTTTTTCCTCACATCAGCTTTGGCCTCTGTGGAGTAAGATCTTACACAGGTCATGACTTTGATCAGCTCAGCTCAAAAATAACGAGCGATTAGGTTTCCTACTTTCCTTTGGGAGATTATTCCAGGCTACTTGATTGAGAGAAGACCAAAGGTAATGTACCTGAGTCACCACTCATCTTTCTCTGACACAAAGTATTGTTGCCACTTTGGTCCTTGACATATAATTTTAAGGATTATTTATTGTTGTCCACAGTGAAGATCACAGCCTGTTTAAAAAGCCACCCCTACAGAACTGCTTTAAAATAGGTGTTAGATAAAGGGCTAGGGATCTGACTATATCCAATTCATCCAAGTCCAATGGAATTTGTGTTTGGTGTTTACAATGAGACTTAACTTCTCAGCCTGAGCTGATCCCTCTTACGGAGCCCCAAACCTCAGAGGTTTTAAAATACATTGTGTTTCTTCTCTCCCTTTGGGACTCTCATTTCCAAGTTTCTTCTTCCCACGAGATGTTACATTCCCAAGTTTTTTCCCCCAGATTTGTTATCTTGCATTTTTCTAAGGTGAAACTTATGTTAATATATCCCATCCATATTTTCTTTAACTTTTCCCTCCACATCTCAATTGTTTTGTTTTGGGCATCATATTTTGATGTCCCCAAAGAAAATGTGATTTCCTCAAAATGATTTTCTCTCCCTCATCCAGACTATCATGTTAGGATCTTGTTCCTAAGCTGCATTAACATCTCATAAAGACATCTCCTCCTGCAGTTACCATCAGTCACTTCTACTTATGACTTGTTTCCAGCATACCAGACCTTATGCTCAGTCAGTTTAAATTAACTTCTTAAGAAAGATACCATAAGATAATATGCTAAATGCTTCCAAGTCAGCCCATCTAGCATTTCCCCTTTCTTTACTCACTTCATAATGTAAGTCATAAACAAAAGTGATGGTGCCATTCTTTTGGCTGCTCCCAGTTCCTTCTTATTCCCTTCACATCTGTTTCACTGTTTTATTCATTTCAGCAGACCACACTTCTTTCTATTTTGGCATTAACACACCCGCTGTAGTTTCTCCAGCTCCTCCTGATTTCCCTAGTCCTTTCTGCCTCCCTCTCCAGTCAGAAGCACAGTCTAGCAACTGAGCCAGAAACCTCTTCTACTGCTTGGCCAGGCTGACCTCAAGCCAGTGACTTAACCTCTGCATTCATTTGCTCTGTAAAATTGGAGTGAAAAAATAGATAGCTAATAGCAAGTCATTAGCACTTCATTGCTTTCTGACAGACTCATTTGCTGACCTGCTTAGCTCTAAACACTACGTCTCGCTGCTGCCTGCCTGAAGACACAGAGCTGCAAACCATGGACTAACGTAGGAACCTCTCCAACCTCTCCAGTGCTTTGTTTTTACTAGCTGCTACACTCAGCCCAGGACACTAGCTTCCCCTTTTCCCCAGAGAGTTTCAGGGATTCCTTCTCCTCACAGGAAGGCAGTTTTATAACCTTCAGGTAAAAGAGTACTTAATACCAGCTCAGCACACATCCCTCCCTGCAGCACATGAGCTTCTCTAGGAGCCTGCCTTATGCCTACAGGATCATCTTCCCACAACATCTGTTTTTTCTATGACAAAATTGCTCCACTCTCCCCACAGAATTGCAAGCTCTGCTTAGGACCTATAGAAGACCAAAAGCCCTGACCTAGGCAAGGCCCAATAGCAATTCTCACACCCAACTGACCTCATGGTGCCTCTTATTTTGGCAATTACTCCCAGCAGCACCTGATCTCTGGCCAGTTCCAGTTCAGCTGGGAGGCTGGAGCAAAGCCCAGCTCTCCTAAAAGCGTTGTCCACCCTGTGACTCTGTTTTGCACAGATTTATGGTCTTTGCTGGTGGTTTTCTCTGCATCTCCCTTCTCCAGAGGTGGATTTTAAGGATGTTGAGTAGCTCATCAATCAGTGGTCATCAAAAGAGATCTCCTTCCCCACCCTCAGTAACTCCCAAACTTTTCAGTGAGGGTTATATATATATGTGTGTGTATACATAAAATTGGGAGAACATGGAAAGGGTCAGCAGATGGGGAAGGCACTGGGAAGATGGGGAAGGCACTGGCTGGCAGAGGAAGGGAATGGCTGCCTGAAGCAATGCCCAGACCTCCTGGGAAGGGGAAGAGGCATACAACACAGGCAAAGAAAAAAAGCAGAGAAGCCCATGGTTGGCTGGAAAGCATGAATTAGGGCTGTTGGATTTGGGGCAGAGTCCAGAGAGATTTCCCAGAGAGATGAGGTGGGGAAGGCATGACTGAAACAGGTCCCTGAGAGCAGACAGAGAAGTGCCTGGAGGATGCCCCATGCCAAAATTGTAAGTGAGCCACTTACATAGGAATGAAGAGAGTCCTCTCCTGCCATGCTAGCATTCAGACACTACCAGTTTATTTTTTTGTTTATCTTCCTTTATATATTTTCTTTCTAACAGAATCCAGTGTGAAAGACATAGTAGTGCTGAAATCCACTCTGGGTAGGCTATCTTTTCCTTTCTTTTTGAGTTGGTGACTTTATGGGAGGGATTTTTACAGGGGACAGAAAGCTTGCTGGCTTCATGGAGTTGTAAATCCTGGGAAGGGGAGACAAGAACAGTAGCAAGGGAGCATCAGCGCTGCTGCTTGGCCAGATCCAAACTACACGACGCAGCTATGTGCTGAACGGCTCTGAGCATTCTGACACCTCTGCCCCAGCAGCACAACACTGTGCAGAGATACCAGCTCCCAGGCACAGTGCAGCCACCTTAGTCTTGTCCCTGCCCTAATGAGTCCTGTCAAATAGCTTGATGTACTGGTACAACAGTGCTATTTCCGGGCCCCATGAAATTCTTCTGAGTGGGATGGGTGGGTTCCTGCATGGCTCTGCACTGGACATGCTGTCGTTTAGCAGTCTGTTGTCTTAGTGATGTTTGAAGATGCTTTTAGTAATTTCAGGCAGTGTTGTAAGTGTTGTGGCTCGCAGCTTGCATTAGATATGCTATTAACTTACCTTTATGATGACTTTTACTCAAAAATCCCAGTCCAAAAGCCTGCTGAAACCTGGAAATCAGATGAGGGGGCTGTAAAGCTGGGAAGAATATGGAGATGAGAGGAGAAAGAGGTGAAAAAGAAAATAAAGCCAGAGGAAGATAACTGTGCTGTGCTGATATTTAAAGCCTGAGGTAACACTAGCTTAACCAAGGAAGAGACAACAGTTCTTATAGAAAGAAACTGGGGCAACAGTATGAGGGGACCGGTGCCACCACGACATATGTAAAAGTAAACTGACATCACTGGGATGAGTCAGCCTTACCCTGAAATAGGGCTCACACAATTTCCCTTACAACCATCCCTAAGCCCCCCTTTGCATCCATGAGGTTTAAATCCCTCTGTCTTTCCCTTGGATCCAGGTTGCTACAGGTACAGCTATGTCCAAGAGGATGATGTCCTAAGGCTGGAGGGCCCTGACTACCTGGCTTCCAGTTGTCTCTGGCACCTCCACGGCCTCAAGGGCTATATGATCAAGCTACGCCTGGAGTGGACTCTCCCAGACTGCAGGGACCGCCTGGCCATGTACGACGCAGCTGGGCCCCTAGAGAAACACCTCATCACCTCGTAGGTAGCTCCTGTGCAGGGCACACACTACGGGGAAGCCGTGCAGGATGGCACGACACACCACAGCAGGGGAAGGTGTTAGACTACATCAGAGGAAATTCTCTTTGATGCAGAACCTGCCTCTTGCTGATCATCTAAAGTCACTGATGTGGGATATCACACAGCCAGCCATGCAGCCTGAGAGATTACACCAGCATGAGCTGTCTCTCTGCTGGACCTTTATTTGATTCAGTTAGTGCCTCACAGCAGGCATGTGCTGAGGATAACACAGACCCCCATTGTCTCTCTTTCTCGTTCATCTCTTCCATTAGTTTGTTGCTTGCTTCACTCCCAACCTTTTATCTTTTTCCCTTGAGGATCTATGGCTGCAGCCGGCAGGAGCCCGTCGTGGAAATCCTTTCATCTGGCCCTGTCATGTCCGTTGTGTGGAAGAAAGCCATGTACAGCTACTATGACCCCTTCATCCTCTCAGTGCAGGCGGTGCCCCTCGAAGGTGAGAAAGGCTAGAAGAGGGCAGCCATAGATACAGGAAGGAGACAGGTTATCTCCTACAACATCACAGCTTCTAGAGGTACTTCATCCCCATTAGAGGCAGAATTTACTCTAGATTGCAAGGGTAGAGGTGGTCAGTAAAAAGCAGGTTAGATGTTGCTCTCTCACCTGGACTCATACATCAGCATCTGGCTCAAGTCTTTACAGCCCTGGCTCTGGCAAGCAAGCCTGAGTGATTGTGATACTTTGAGAGAAGGCCAAGCTCTCATGCATGGACAGACCAGATTTGGCCTGGACATCATGTCCAGACGCACTTGCAGATAAATGTCAATTCAACATAAGAGTCTAAAGCAGCAACATACGTTACCATCACCCTTCTCTGGACAAAAGGAGGAGGCTAGAAGTCTTGCCAAGTAGAAATGGCCTCTTGAAGGGGGATGGTGGAACATCCTAGCCACCTTTAGCATCAGATCTTAAAGCCCCTTTTTTCCCTTCTTGCAATGGGATGAGTACATGGCATGAGCGCAATGGGTTTGGCTGCCAGGTAGCACAGCTTTGAATGTCTGTATTTACAGCCTGCGAAGTGAATATAACTCTGCAGGAGGGCCTGGAGCTGCAGGGAAAGATTGGCACCCCACACTACCCCAGTTACTACTCGCCCAACACGCAGTGCACTTGGCACATGACGGTAAGCCAGCTCCCACAGGAGCATCCACCCCACCCCTGAAACTCGTGCGGCATTCCCCGCATTAGGCAGGGAGTACAGCCAGTGCTCTGGCCTGCAATGTGTGAATCGGCGTCTCTCCCCTTCACACCTACTCTGCTCATTTCTGTCACATGGAGTGGGCTGCAGCACTCATAGGAGCCATCTACAGTCTGCTCTGGACTCCCTTGCCTGCAGGTCCCATCGCTTGACTATGGGGTCACCCTGTGGTTCGATGCCTACGCACTCAGCAGACAGAAGCACGACCTGCCCTGTACCCAAGGCCAGTGGATAATTCAGAACAGAAGGTGTGTGCTGGGGTCCTGGTTTCTGTCTCTCACTTCCCACCTGGGATTAAACTGGGATTGAACCTCTATATGTTCTCTGCTCACTTCAGCCACCAGGTCCGAGGAAGGAGAGCCTATCACCACACTCAGTGGTCACTGTTTGTGCTGGTGCCTCTTGTTTTTCTACTTCTTTTTTAGCTTCCCTTTTTCACAGGCTTCTCTTATTCACAGGCAAAAATTCTTACAGATTTGCTTTGAGCTACCAGCCTGCCTTCTCTGTCTTGCTGTTTGCATCAGGCTTCCTAGTTTTCTCTTGTCTGTGTAACCTTGGTGTCCTCCCACGTCTCCTGTGTTTGCAAATCTGCCTGTCACCACCTCTGCAATATCATCTGTGTGTGCCATTGCCTTGCATCCACCTCCGTACACATCTTCCACCTAGCTCCATATCCTTCTGCTCCGAGTACAGCCACTTCCCCCTGCAAGACTTCTCAAAATTAGCATCCATATGTAGCTGGGGCTGCAGCCCACCCCTCCCCAGGCACAAAGGACTGAGAGATGCTGCACTCCCACCTCCTCAAAGCAGGCTCTGAGATGGTTGGACCTATGGCTTTTGTTTTTCTCCCACTTACTGCAAAATTGCCCCTTTCCATCCAGAACTTCCCCCAGCCCATCTTATTAACTTTTGCTCCACTGCTCCTGTGGGGGGTAACTTCTTCTCCTCTGAAGTATCTGATCCAGAAGCTATGTTCCCCTTGCTTAGGATTTCCACTTTTTCTCTCCCTGACATCCTGTCTTAAACTGTCAGCACCACAGTTTCTACAACACGGAAGATAAATGTAAGAACTGAATTGCTTTGTGTGGCTTGAATTCAGTGCTTGCCCAGAAAGTGCGAAATGTCCAGAGATAGTAGGGTCACTCTGAACTCTGGATCTCATGCCATATTGAAGGTATTTTGCCTTCCTGGCTTTCCCCCCACATCCAGTCTGTGTGGCCCCCTTCCCATGGAGACCACTTGCCCCACTTTGTTGTCTTCTCCTCCCTGCCCAAGACATCCCACCTCTGTTTGCTCCTCAGGTTGTGTGGCCTGCGGACCCTGCAAGCCTACGCTGAGCGGATCCCAGCCACGTCCTCTGTTGACATTACCATCACCTTCACCTCACAGATCTCCTTAACCGGCCCCGGCGTACAGGCAGCTTACAGCCTGTACAACCAATCTGACTGTAAGTTCAGGCTCCTCCCTGCTCCTTAGTAGCTGCGTAGCAGCCCCTGTGCACTTGGCTTGTATTAGAAGAAACACATGACACATCCCGTAAGCCCTAGGTGCCATCTGCCTATCAGGCATATGTTCACGAATCAGCGATGCACACACCACTGATGTCCCAAAAAGAAGAGGCATTTACATGCAAAGCTGCTTCTGCACATGTGGCCCTGCCTCATGTTGCCAGAGCATCCATGCACCAAAACACCAGGTCAGAGAGTTGTCTACAGTCTCACCCCAATGCCCACGTCATGGACTGGCCTTGGGAATTCAATGAGATACCACCTCCAGCTTGAAGTGACTTTTATTTCAATTACAAGAGCTCTTAGAGCTGTTTCCTGCTCACCTTGGAATCCATGCAAGTGAGAGACAAATAAAACATACACAAATACACATACGCACATATGCAAATGCACACCCACAGTCTGTCTTTCCAAGGTTTCTTCATCTCACTCCTAAAGGGTGCCTGTAACGCATACCAATCCCTGAATACACGCACCTGCGAACACGTGTCTAACACCAACCTTTCAAGGCCCCAACCAAGTTTTAATAACAACTCCAAAGAACCTGTTTCAGCTTTCCTGCAGCATTAGGAGTCATGAATCACTGTTAAACCAGATGTATAGCACGCCAGGCGAGTGGTTGTCCTGGCTCTTGCCCATTGGTACAATGGTAAGCAGGGAAAAAGCTCTCCTTCCTCTGGTGCATAGCCTGGCTCCATTTGTCCTTGTTCAGAGCAGATGACATGGCAGATTTTGGGGAGCACAGCAAGTGCCACAGCACACTGCTGCAGCACATGTGGTCAGGAAGGTGTGCAGCTCCACACTCCATTTTCAAACCACAGGGCTCTGGTGCAAGAACATTTCCAGTCACTGGTGACTAACTATTCTTTGGTGGTTTCACAGCCTGTCCTGGGGAGTTCTTGTGTTTGGTGAACGGCTTGTGCGTCCCAGCTTGCGACGGGATCAAAGATTGCCCCAATGGGCTGGATGAGAGAAATTGTGGTGAGTGATTTCTTCTCCCCGCTGGTCCCTGGTCTCAGCAGCACACAGCCCCTTGCTCCTTCAAAGGAAGAGAGAGATGGAAAGGATTCAGTTAGCCGAGGTACAGCCTTGTACCTCCCCTCTAGAAGCTTAAAAGCCTCATCCCACTGCTGTATGGCTTCAAGCTACTCGGGAAGGAGCAGCAAGACTTCTTGCTCCTGTGCACAGCACAGTCTTCCTGGGAGTACACCCTAGTATCCATGCACCAAGAGCTTCAGGCAGCCTGAAAGAAGCCCCCTGCCCAGGCTGTCCCTCATCTTGTCCTGTTTTGCCCCTACCCAGGCACGACAGTCCGGCTCAGCCCTGGGCCACAGCCCCCTCTGCTGTCATACCACTCGGCATCCTCCTCCCAACCCTCCCACCCTGCCCACACCTCCCCAAGCCCACCCACTGCCCTGCTCTCTCCCTTTTCCCCCCAGACTACTCGTGACACTTGATCTGTAGAGATCCTTGCCCATATATTTCAACCCATTTTGGGAGGATCAGAGTCCTAGATCAGCCATCATGCCAACAGCAATTAGTGCTGATGCAGACACCATCCCCAGCATCCCAGGACTCCTGCAAAGCCCCATTCTCAGAGAAACAGCTATTCAGACTCAGGCATGACACTTAATCTATTGTCCCATCCCTGGTGGGGGGTGGGGGGCTCATCACATCACTGCCACCACTAATTTTTCATTAGTTATCACCTACAGCTGTTTTTTCACAGACAGAAAGATCCCTGAACCACTGGAGACAGTGGCCGATTCTGAAAGATTCAAAGGCAGTTATAGAAAAGCGGAAGGAAGGAAGGAAGGAAGGAAGGAAGGAAGGAAGGAAGGAGAAATCTTTCTCAAGGAAGTTTTAACTCAGTTCTGAAAATGTGAGAGCTCTCACAGCATTGCCATTGTTGGGTTTTGTATTGACTGCAGTCTTGCTGACAGTGCACTCTGTCCCATCATCCAGCTGTCTGACATCAGGGCTTGCTTGTTTCCCTCATGCAGACATGGATACATATGCATCCTTATGAATAACTAATCCTTTCTTGAATCCTGTTATCATCTTGGCCCCAGGGATATCTTGTATCATTCAGTTTCACAGGTTAACACAGACCACAGTTGAACAAACCCCATATTTGTTCCTCAGTTTTTTCCAACATCCCTTTATATTTGAAAAAGAAAATAGAAACTTTGTGATTTCCTTCCTTTCTTACACTCTTGCCACTGTTGCATCTCTGCTTATTCACTCCACGTCTGTATGCAACAGTCCCTGTCTTTAAAATCAGTGTTCACATTGCCTCAGACTTTCATGTGCCTTTAGTCATCTGGAAGCCTCATGCTAATTACCGAAGAAATTATAGTCATTGCAGTAAGAAAATGCCTGGGAAGTACTGGCCCATCGTGTTTGGCACTGCACATAGATACACACAAACACAGGACAAGTTCCTGCTATGAAAATGTATAATCGGAAGTCAGACTCCATGATGGGTAGGCACCTTAGGCCCATCTCCATCCTGAGCAGCTATCAGAGCTCATGGATGCTGAAGAACCCATTGTTGTTCAGGTCTCACCCACCCGAGAGCAAGGAGAGCAGCTGCTCTGTAAGGTAAGGTGACCCATGAGCTGAGGGTGACGTCAAGGCAAGAAGAACAGTGACCTTACCAGAGAGAATGCAGTCCTACAGAACCTGAACAAGGCAAGCAGACCAGGTGTGACGATGGCAACTTGGGGTCAACCAAGCGTCCAGGGACATCAAGGCAAGTCCATAGTGATGAGACAGGTCTGAGGCCAAGCCAAGAAATCCAGGAAAGTTAAGTCAGCATCAGCAAATTGTAAGACAGGGTGCAGGCAAAGACTCACAGCTCACTGTACTGCAGCTGGTCTTAAGCACACCTCACGAGGTGAGGGAAGAGGTTGCAGAGCTTACTGGTGCAGTTAAGACCTTGATCTCACACCTGATGCCTTGTCTTGTGTGCCCAATTCCTGGGCGCTTCCCTCCCACACAGTGTGTCCTGCAAAGTTCCAGTGCCACGAGGACAGCACTTGCATCGAGTTCAGCAGGGTCTGCAACCAGCAGCTGGACTGCACCAACGGGAGCGATGAGGAGCGGTGCAGTGAAGGTAGGGAGGGGACAATGCTGGGCTGACAAACACCTTCCCCTACACCCAAGCCAAGGCTGTCGGTAGCATACTTCCCTCTTGTGAGCTAAGGGCACCAGATAAGGGTCAATGTGCCCCACCTGCTCACAATGTTTGCTCTGTTTGTAGCTAACCAGGCAAGCTCAGGAAATTCCCTGTCATCATTTATGGAGTTCCCCCAAGCTCTCTGTCGCTTTTTTCCCCCCAGTCAAAGGACATCAGGCTGCATCTACAGCCTCAGCATCTATATCCCTCAGCCTTGGCTCCCCTTCCTCTTTGCAGGGGTCCCCTGCGATCCTTTCACCTATCGCTGTGAAGATGGGACCTGCGTGAAGAAACCCAACCCCCTATGTGACACCACTGCAGACTGCAATGACCTGTCCGATGAGAAGCGCTGTGGTGAGGAAATGCTCAGTCACACTTCAGCCAGGCAGGTTCAGGACACCATGTAGCTGCAAGTCATCCTTTTTTCCCCCTCCACCCCAGCATAAGCACCCTCCCTCATTGCACCACCTTCTCCTTACCCCAGCCCCACAGCAGCAGTGGCAGCAGCAATGAGCCAGCTCTGTGCTGAGCTGTAAGCAGGCATTTGCTCTTTGGACAGCAGGTCCCCATCTCCTTCAGGCAGAGGCATCAGGCCAGGTAGGCATGTCTCACAGGCCAGGTCCTAACCCCAAGCTGCCTGTTGGACCACTATGTTGGTTTATGTGAAGTAACGCCATCCTACAAAGGTCCAATGAAATCACCCATGACTACATGGTCACGGGCAGGGAGAGAGCTTGTGTTCTGATTTCCCTGCTTGGTTTTTCTGGACCCTTGGTGGGGAGTGAAAGGGAATGACTGCAAGGGTTCCCCAGCAGCACAGCAGGTAGCACAGAAAGCGTGCTGCTCCAAAGCATCCCAGGCTGCAGCTGGAGGCAGGCTGAGGTTGTGCAGGCATCAGCGGGGCCACCACTGGGAGGGCGTGCTCACTAGACCTGTCCTGGACAGTAAATGAAGCATTTGCTGGCTGGGTTAGGCAAGGGATTAGAAGTCAAACTTTTTGGTCAATTAAGTAGGAAATGAAGGGCAGGCACAGCATATTATGTTCCCTTCCTCCCCTGAAGTACCTGCTGTGTCTCCTCCTCCTCAGACTGTGGGCTGCAAGCCCCTCTCAGCAGGATTGTGGGTGGTGCGAATTCTGTGGAAGGGGAATGGCCGTGGCAGGCCAGCCTGCAAGTTCGGGGACGCCACATTTGTGGGGGAACTCTCGTTGCTGACCGCTGGGTGATCTCAGCTGCGCACTGCTTCCAGGATGAGAGGTAAATGGAGAGGGGAGGGTGCCGGACAGGAGGATTTGCATTGTTTTCCATGTCATGCATGATGGGAGGATCATGCAGCTTGTGAAAACGTCATGGGGCAGCTGCACCCCTCATCCGGGACCCATGCCATGCTCCTCTGTGGATTGGAGCTGGAGAAAGGAGTATGGATACACACACTAGTATTTGGGTGTGCATGCAGGGAAAAAGGGGCAGTGCTGAAGTTCACAGAGCAGCTTTGAAAGGGCAATGGTAGTGGAAGACACTTCACAGCTCCACCTTTGCTTTGGCTCTGGCTTGTGCCCATGCTGTGGAAACCTTGGAGGTGTCAGCACGTGCTAAGATGGAGCGAGGATAACATTACCTATGGAGGATGCTGTTTGGGCCTCATGCTGCCCACCCTTGGGGCCTGCCCTTTCAGGGGAAGCACAGTCTCTCCCCCGGTTCCTTCCACCCAGTGTACATACCACAACAGCAGCAGTAACATACCAATCTGGGGTTCACTCATTCTTTCAAACCGGGAAGAAGTGAGGGGGAGGAAGGTCCACAGCTCTGCTGGGTGACAGAACTGGGTGGTGAGCGAATGTGCACCCTGAGACCCAGTCTCCACCTCCTCCAAACTCCCCTTTTCCTCTACCAATAAGCCAGTGGGGATCCCCCATCTCCCCAGCTACTACTGCTGGACTTCCCCGGCTGCCCTTCCCTCCTGATGCTATGGAGCTTGGGGAGGAGGAGCTGCTGGACATCCTTGGTATGGTGACACCAGCCTTGGTAGGACTGGGGCTGCTTTGCAGTTGCGTTTCTCACCTCACCTTGCTCCTGCCATGCTCCTACCTGTGTCCTACAACCCTGCAAGGAAGCCCACCAGTACTGGAAGCAGGCCTTTCAAGTGGTCCATGTGGGCTGGATTTGGCCATTTTGGAGTGTCCCAGTGCAGGATGGATGGAGCTAACACAGCCCTGTTAGATGGCATATGTGTGCACCTGTCAGGGAGAGAAATTAAGTGGTGTGAGAGATAAGAAGTAGGGGAAAAGAGGAGCAGAAGAACAGCAGCAGCCTGGGGTGGGCTGTGCTGTGGGCATCTGCCTGTGCATGCAATAGGATGGAGGTGAGTCCTGAAGGGGAGTTTGGAGCAAGAGAGATGGTCAAACCGACCCAGGGAGTTCTTTGCACCCAGACAGGCAGTGCGGGAGAAAATAGCATGAGTAAGGCAAAGGGTGGACAGGACTCTGAGCCTAAAACTAGACCTCTTCCTGCTTCCTCCTGCTCTGGTCCAGGGTGAGCTCCCCTCTGCTCCACACCCTCCTGCTTGGGACAGGGTCTCCCTTGGCTGTTAGCTCTTAGCTGTTCTGTTCTCAGAGGTGTCACCTTGTTAGGCCATCGCCAGCTGTAACTGTTTCTGTAAGGGGCTGTCATGCCTTTTAATGCCCTCACCTCTGAGCTGCTTTTCTCACTTCACTCCCTCTTAGACATTTCTCCGAGCTTGGGGGGGGGGGGGGGGGGGGGGGGGGGGGGGGGGGGGGGGGGGGGGGGGGGGG
>JAVJGI010000060.1:34825858-34841063 GCA_035590275.1 Ibycter americanus | reverse complement strand
ACAAATTTCTCAGCGGTGGCCCCCCCCCCCCCCGCCCCATGCCTCTTTCTCCTTGCAGCTTTGCTTCACCAGCTCAGCTCTTGCTCTCTGCCCTGTCACAGTCACTTGCACATGACCAACCCCACTTGCTTGCCTCATCTACATATACCTTTTAGCCTGCTTTGCTAAGGATAATAAGCAAATATGAGCAAGTTGCCTGTGTGTAAGAGTGTCTGCCCAAAGTTAGTCCCACTGTACGGGTGTGTTGAGGCATCAAAGAGATGTCCCACCTAGTCTGTTGAAATCAGTAGTCAAGTAAAAAAAGAGGCCCCACTGAAGGAGTTGATCATCCATATCAGACTCCTGAAAAGACTGCAACAGAAACAGTCAGGCTCCACCCATCCTTCTCTGTTTGCGCGATGAGTTATCTTCTCTGCTGTGTCCTACAGACTGGCCTCCGCCTCCATCTGGACTGTTTACTTGGGCAAATATTTGCAAAATGCCACCAGTCACACAGAGGTGTCCTTCAAGGTGATCCGCCTCTTCCTCCACCCTTATTATGAGGAGGACAGCCATGATTATGATGTGGCCCTGCTCCAGCTGGATCATCCTGTGATCATCTCACCCTTAATCCAGCCCATCTGCTTGCCTGCTCCTTCTCACCTCTTTGAGCCTGGCCGTCATTGCTGGATCACTGGCTGGGGAGCCCTCAAGGAAGGCGGTAGGTGCAAGGTCTTTGCTGGTGGCCTATTGTAGCAGAGCCAAGATGGAAACATATGTTCAGATGTGGGGTAGGCTGACTAGGCTTCTGTTCGCGCCAAAAAAATATTATGCTCTTTAAATTTTTTTTTATTATCACCTTCATACCCTTTGATTTTGGGTCACAGGTTGGCCAAAGTTACTTGTTGAGTGCTTTGAAACCTCATTTGGAGAGGCAGGTGTGAGAGTCTGGTAACATGTATGAGGACAGCACACGCTCCTTCATCCAAAGACTAGAATAGCCCTTCAGGAATTAGGGGTCTGTCTAGTGGCAGTTCAGCCATGGTCACAGCATGGAGCAGCCCCAGTACCAAAACTCAACCCTATGCTTACATAGACCTGTGGGATCCTGTTGGGTCATTCCCCAGGGACAGTGCCCGACTGGAAAGAGCTGAGATAAAACCACTGCTCTTCATCAAACTGGGACTGGATCTCCTGGGGACACCCATTTGTCGCCCCTGCAGCAACATTTTCCCCATGTCAAAGACTCTAGGACCGGGGTCCCCCCAGCAACACCTGTATATTCAATGGGAGCAGTGCAGGGTCCCCTAAGGATCACACTGTGTAATCATTAGCATGCGCCCTGGTACCATTTGACCATTTTGACCACATAGGACCCACACACTGCTAGGGGACAGCATGGGCCGAGACCTGTTCCCATGGGGTGGTATGGAGGAGTCCATTCTGTTTTGTGAGGAAGAGTTTAGCTGCATAGGTATGGACCCTTCATGTTCCCTCCCCATAGGGCCAGCAAAACAAGCCATTTTCTAGTAGCACATGGCACAGGAATATAGATGCAGTAGTATTCCAAGCTGTTCTCTAGTAGTCCATGGCACAGAAATATAGATGTGCTCACCCATGTCAGCTGAGTGCCTTCAATCACTCACACACTTGCTCCAGCTGCTTCCTAAATGTATCTATCCAGAACTGGACACTCCTGGTTTGCACACTTAACTGGAAGGACTTAACACCCATTTCAATGAGAAGCAAACCCAAAATTCTGACATCCCAGAGGTTTCCCCAAACCAGAATCCCCCTTGTTCCAAAAAGCTGAAGTGCTCACACTATGTTCCTGTAGGGAAAGGGTCTGAAGGGGAATGTTACTTCTTCCATGCAGGTGAAGTGCTCTGCTAGCGAAGTCAGAGACAGTGATGCCAGTGGAGAGCAGAATAGAATTCAGATGGCAGCTTTCAGCATGCAGTGAGATGGGCATGGGCTGGGGGATCATGGTAAATGGTGGGAAGATCCACCATTGCTCACCTGCACTACTTCTGGTGCTCTACCCCTCAGGGCACATCAGCAATGTTCTGCAGAAGGTGGACGTGCAGCTCATCCAGCAGGACATCTGCAGTGAGGCCTATCACTACATGATTTCTCCCAGGATGCTGTGTGCTGGGTACCACAAGGGCAAGAAAGATGCCTGCCAGGTGACAGAGGAGTTGTGGGATCAGGGTTGACTGCCAGAGGTGGGATGTGTCCCTAGTCTCCCAAATGTACTCTATAGATTGAAATGAGTGTGAAAAGGCTTTAAAATACCTGACTCCCCCAACACTTCCTCTGATCTAAGTGGCCAACCACAGCCCTTAGGACCACTTCTTTCCAGCATCTTTGCCTTAGACAGGATCCAAATACATTTAAACTTCTTTTCTCATTTCAGCCCATTGTCTACTCTTTACCTCCCACTTTCAAGTCACATGTCTACATCAGTCTCTTACCCCATCAGCCTCTTTAGCATCTGTCACACACAGTAACCTATCTGTTACTTCATTACTATCAATCTCAAGGAATTCCTCTGTCTCTCATCCTTCCGGGTATCCAGTTAAATTCCACCAGCTTCCTTGCACTCCACATGTTTAGAAATGACACACAGAGCATACGGAAAAATAGAGCAGTCAGCTTCTTGGGACCTGGCTAAAGGGGAGGAATTCACATCATGAAGGAGTGCAACAATGGGTCAGATGTTTGCACTGGAGACTGGTTTTGACGTCTGCTTAAGATGCAAGAAATGTTGCAGAAGTCCCAGGAATGAGTTGAGGGGATACAGGAACGTGCATACAGAGGGACTCAAAGCTTGTGTAATCATTCAGCAGGATAAGCTGGTTGATCACCATCACCCCATTGTTCTTTCCCTTTCTCTAGGGTGATTCTGGAGGTCCGCTTGCCTGCAAGGAACCCAGTGGCAGGTGGTTTCTGGCTGGTTTGGTCAGCTGGGGAATGGGATGTGCACGTCCAAATCACTATGGAGTATACACCAGGATCACTCAAGTGCTGGGCTGGATGAACCAAACCATGAGCTGAGAAAAGTGCATCTCTGCCTTCTCCCCATCAGACCTACACTCACATGGCACTTATTTCTGATCTTACTTGCTTGCCTGTCAGAGAAAGAGAGTTTCTCTGTGGGATGTTGTCAGACCCTGGATGGTCTTCTGAGCAGGGTAAAAATGCCTGCCATGGGGATTGTAGAGAAAAGCAGGCAGACCCTCTTTCCCCTCAGTGCTTCCCAGGAAGCATCTCAAGATGTTTTTAGGCCATCCATCCAAAACATCTGGGGGCAGGAGGTAACATGACACACAGCAATGATCCCATGTTGCTCATTTCTGAGGAAAGGAGTAAGGGGAGTTGAACTTTCCATGAACCATGTGATTCAGCCACACTCTTATGCTGGAACATTTGCTGAAAGAAAATGTGACTGATGTAGTTAGATTCCAGTAACCGTGAAATCAATCTGCTTCCCTCTTCCTTCCTGCTGCTTATCCTTCTTCCCCCTTCCCCTCCCATCACTCCTCCTCTTCCATCTCCCTAATTGCTTCTTTTCTTAGCTGGCGTGTGCTGCTCAGTGTTGCTCAGCTCAGCCAGGCAACTCTTCACGTGTCACTGACTCCCAGGCATGAGACCAGCATCACACCCCCCAAGCGCGTGTCCTGCCTCCCTGCTGGCGCAGCACCCAGCCTCCACTGCTGCACTTTCCTCAGGGACTGGCCCCAGCCTTCAGTGTAAAAAAATTGGAGCAGCCTCCCATCCCCTTCCCTCAACCCTTCTAAATACCTTTAACATGAGGGTGTCTCAACTGCTTCCATCTCCTAACTCAGATAATCCAGGAGGTGAAGGAGAAGGCTTCAGGGCACAGTGCTTAAACAGTGACCGCTGTGGGTTTGGTTTTTTTACTAAAAATAGATGTGTGTGTGTGTGTGTGTGTGTGTATAAAATGGTCCACTCTCTGGAATTAGAAATAAAATTAATTTGAGGGCTTTTTTGGGTCTAGTTTGCCTTACTCTGTTAAAAATTATCTTGGGGTTTGTATCTTTTTGACGAAACTCCAATACTGAAACTGGCAACTGGCAAAAGTTTCCACACCCCTGCCCTCCCTCTCAGCTGTCCCCCAGGCACAGTCAGGTCAATATGCTAGCTAGACAGGTGGTCCTTGCCTACTGTTATGATTTAGGGGTGTAGATACAATAAGCAAACCTGCTCTGTAGTCCACTTGCCTGCAGTGGGGACGCAGCAAGATGCAGTGGGAAGTACCTCCAGCCCCCAGAAAACAGGTGCAGGACAAGCAGCTTCTGGTGGCTCCAGGTGATGAATCTGAACTCCTCCAGCTCCCACCCCCTTCTTCCAGCACCAAATCTCTGCCACTTGAAATGAAAGGCAGCAAGGAGGAATAGACTGTGAATTTTATTCAGGAGTTACAACCTGGTGTCCTCAGACACAGCAGTGAAGCAAACATCCTGCTCCCTGAGACAGGGAGATGCCGGTGCTAGCTGAAACGACATCAGTGCCAGCATGTTCCCGGTACCTGGGCAGCACGCCTGCCTCCTCCTCACCCTGCTGACACAGGGGGGAACAGGGAGGGAGGCACCAAGGATCGTGAGACCCAGCACAGGAGCACCCCACGGGCAGTGCCGGTGGCCCAGAAAAGGGCAGTGGCTCTGCATTTGCCCTCTGGCCACAAGCCCAGACCAGGTGCCTGGAACAGCGAAAGGGCAAGCACTGGTCCTTCTGCAGCTGCCACCACCAACTCGGTCGCATCCAGGGTGTTCAGGAAGGGACCGCAGCCTGCAGCGGCTGATCACTAATGTCCCCAGCAGGGGCCACTGTGACATTAAGGAAACCCAGCCTGCCAGGCACGAGAGGAGGCCGTGGGCTCCGGCCCTACGGCAGCCCATGGGCTCTGTGAGCATCTGTCCTACTCCTCTCGGGCAGGAGGCTCAGGCCTCTGAGGTGAGCTTGTGAAAAGAATGGCTGCATGTGAAGAGTGAAGGGGGCTGGGGGGTGTCACTGTGAGAAAGGGGCCGTCATACACTGTGGTACAAAAGCAAAGATATGAACAAGAAATGAAAAGGCTGGAGTGTCGGGATCACATCCTCAGACCTCTGGCTTGTAACAGCTAGAGAAGGAGAGAGAAAGAGAAATACAATCAATGGCAGGAAAAAAAACAATTTAGTATGGAGGGGAGAGTGAGAAACAGGAAAAGGGAAATTACAGAGGAAATGAGAACAGAAGAAAAAGGAAAGAGATGAGTGAGGGTGGGAGAACAGAGAAAAAGAAAGGAAAAGTCCATGTGATTAACATGCACCACCTTTTAAGAGAATAACACTCAGGTCCCACAGCCATGGACAAGGAGGCTCTCAAAGAGAGGGAGACAGAAATGTCAGCCAGCCGTCCACCAGGATGGCTCCAGGCTGAGCACCTCCAGTTTGACAAGAGTCCCACAGTTTTCCAGTATGAGAGAGGAATCCTCCTTCCAAAGCTTTCTGTACCCAGCCCCATGCATGCCGGCCAGGCAGCCTCCTCGAGCAGGAGGCAGAGCACAGAGGCTCATTTCGCATACAGCTGTGAGAACATCTGGAGCGGGGACTGGCCGCTTCCGCTCTGCCTTTGCCACCCTCTCCCACTGTGCTCTCACCCTGGCAGAGGTGGTGGGGGAAAAGCCCAGGGAAGCGAGAGCAGGGAGGGGAAAATAACAGGCTGCCTTCTGCAAACTGCTCTCGGGCTGGCAGGCAAAGGAGCTGCAGATGGCAGTCTGGAGAAGCGATCTGGCATGTGTGTCAGGCAGACACGTGGCAGACTTCCCCCCCTTCCCCGTGCCACCCCTGCCTGCTTTGCATTCATTTCCACCCCTCTTCATTTCTCACAGCTGTGCTCTCCTTTCTGCTGCCAGAGCCTCTGGTCCAGAGCTGTAGGGCCTGCTTGGCAAGTAAAGGCACACATAGGATGAGAATCGGAAAAGCCACCTTAGGGATGAGTCAACCTCCCCTCCCTCCTTCCCCTCCCCAAGCACTACAAACCAGGGCCATACCCACAAGAGGGAAGTGAGTCACTCATGCAGAGCTCAGGCTGGCGGGAGCTGAGAGTGCAGACAGGTAACACACCTGCAGAGGAGGAAAAGTGAGGAGCAGAGAGAGACACAGTCCTGCGCAGGGACCACTCTGAGCCCTAGGGGGCAAAGAGGGCAGAAGGAAGGAAGCTGGAGGCTGGAGAGTGGGGCGGGGTGGGAGGTAGGTGACACTGCTGGGATGGACATGGAAGGGAGCAGGAGGGAGGGTCCGGAGGAAGAGTGAGTTTAGTGCAATCCCAAATAGATGGACAGTCTTCAAATAAAAAATATAACCGGAAATAAACCAAACAGTTTAAAAAGCAAAGCAGCAGCCATGGTAGCAGCTCTCCCCTTGTCAGCTTTATCTCCAGAGAGACTCCTGCTCCTGGAGAGGACTGACCCACACCCCGCACCTGCCCTAGCCCTACCCTGCTGCTAGCTGTGAGCTCTCACCAGAGAGGTGGACGGGTCTACGCTTGGGGGGTTATTTTTATCATTTTCCTCAAGGATTTGCTGCACCTTTCTCCTCTGCTTCTGCTTCTGCCTCTGCCTCCTCCTCCACATCCTGCTCTTCCTCCTCCAGGTCCTCCTCTGTGCTCTGTGGCCCAGCATGCAGGACAAAGGGAAGAAAGAGTGGAGATACTTGCAAGATGAGCCATGGCAGTTCTTTCTGACACACAAGGGAATAAAGCAAAGGTCATGACACTGCAATAAAAAGGGACATCTCCCCATGGCCAAGGCAGCTCTGGGTCAGGGAGCAAAGAGACTTATCTTCCTCTGGAGCATCATGTCAGGGCTAACCAACCCACTTAAAAGTGCTGTGATCCCACTGCCCAACAACTGCCATCAGTTGCTAGTGCTCCTTCCTGTATCCTACAGGATGTCATGCACTGCCAACCATTTCTGTCCTTCCCTCAAAAGGGGAGCAGATTATCTCTTGCCCCTTAGGCTGGGACTCGACAAAAGGAAAGAGAATGCTGCAAAACCTTCAGGGAAATCACACCCTACAGGCAGAGCAGCACACACAGCATGGTCATGAGGAGGCATGAGGGGGATGTTAGAGTGGCATGAGAAGTGCCAGCGGTCACTTGCTAAAGCCATTTGCCACTCACAGCCAGACACCACCACTCTCAACACACGCACTCCTCCTTTTGGGCAATGGGTATAATGCCATGGTGTTGAATACCAGGACAAGCCCCTGTATTTCACCACTGAGGTGACCCACAATCACAATGGAGAGAGGAAAGAAAGAGGAGTGAACAAGAGCGAAGGATCTCATAGGCAATGGGAGGAAGGCCATAGCAAAGCTGGTCTCACCTTGGCTTTGTGGCTGGGCTCAGAGCTCAGGCCATTGGGGGAGTTGTACAGCTCTTTGGAGACCACGCACAGGAACTCTGTTTGATCCTCATTCCCATAGTTATAGGATGAGCCAATGTTCACAAGCTAGAAAAGACGAGAGCAAAAATCACAAGCACATTACTGCAAGCATCCACTCCACCTGGGGAGCAAGGTAGAAAGCCCACCATGCAGCATGAAGTCTAATCCATACTCCCAAAAGAAAGTCCTCATAACTAAGCTGAGGAGGCAGCACAGAGAACCAGGAGAGGAGTCAGCCAGGATGCAAAACAGCTTAACCCCACATAGCAACGTCTAAACCTCTAGACAAGGGGCAAGAGAGAGCCAGTGTGATAGCACCATTAATGACTGACCCAATATTCTCAGAAAGGGAAGGTGCCTTGCCTGCAGACTGTATGGTATCCATGATTTTTTCCCCAAAAGCTAACTCCTTCCCACCCTCCTCTACCTTCTCCATACCTGCTCAAAGCACCATCCATCTGACATAGTGGAAACCATCTGAGTGAGCTCCTCTTCCTGGCACTGTAGCACACGGTAGACATGCTTAGGAGGCACCTGACAGCAAAATCGCAGAGCATGTTGACAATGGTCAGATGCTAAAAGTTGTTGCCCTCCAGCAGAATGAAGTGGTAGTACCCTGCCTTGACAGACCTGTCCTCTTCCCCATGTCCTAGGTTAAAGGGGAGTGGAAACCACAACCCAACTTTCTTATATGCTGTGATGGGGAGCAAGAAGAACAGTATCTCTTCTGCAGAGGAGGGACTGAGCTGAGTGCTTCCTACCTTGTCCTCAGTAGATACTGGACTCTTTTGATGGGGAGTTTGCATTTGTTGTTACAAAGTCATTTATGCAAATGCCACAAACGCTGATAGGTTTTTGCCAGCACAAAGTGACTGTGTTGCTGGAGGTTTACAACCTGAGGCAGACATGATGAAAAGTGAGATATCAGCCAACACTCCCCAAAGACAGATTTTAAAAGGTTATTGGGCACGACAAGGTGTGGTTGTGCCACAGGATTGATTCCTTGTGCCTCGCACTTAACTCTTCCACAGACTTTCCTTCACCTGTTCCCTCCAGGTTTCTCTACAGGTAGCCCCATGCCCTTCACTGTGATTACACTCCCAGGACTCCCCATAGCCGAGCCCTCCTCCCCATGACACCTTCACTCTCCTCACAAACACTGTGCCATATCCCACAGCAACCAGTTGCCTTCTCCCAGAAGCTACAGGAGCTGATCTGGTTTCAGGGGCTACATCCAGCATTACTTCTGGGTATGCAAAACAAGCCTGTAACTTGTTTATTGTAACTAAAATGGTGGTAGCCTGTCCCCTGCAAGATATTGCTATGTAGACATTCGCACATAAACTCTAATTAGTTGCTTCTTTCCATTCCTTGCAGCTTCTCCCAAGTCTGCTCTCCCTCTAGATTCACCTCTCCCTTTCCACATTCCCTCCTTCATCCACCCCTCTCCATCTTTCCTTGTGATTTCTCTCCATACCTGAGTTACTGTGTAGTCTTTCTCCTCCAGTCGATCCTTGATTATTCGGATTAAAGGACCAATGTTATAGAACTCAGCTTCTTCTAGGACCCCTAAGAAAGACAGACAGGAGGACAACAAAGACAGAAAGTTAACAGCTCATCTTTGTTTTTTAACTTGCAAAAGATCGATTCTGAGCTTCCCAAGGTCCATAGGGAGAAATGATGCTGCAGCCTCACTTTTTAACAGGTTTCTGTTGCTTGAAACTCTTACTGCGGAGAACTGAACCCTGGCACTCTGCATTGCGTTTCTAATGCTCACCCAATCGCCTTATGCCACCTGCTACTACAGAAACAGGCGCTGCCAACGAAGGCTTGTGTCAAGGATTGCTAATACCTTTCCCAGATAACTGGTCAAGGAGAATAAATGCAGGCTCCAGCCTTTCTCAATGACCGCTAGTTATCACCTTGTTTTGTTCAGGCCCTCTTCTTAAGGCAGAGAACCGCAATTTCTTCTGAACTTATCACTGAAAGACCCTAGAAAACCCCAACTTTCCTCCTGGGCCAGCTGGAATTGCACCTACCTTGCAGCCCCATATGAGTTCAGATGATCTCTGGCTCTCTCACTTGTGCTTCACCTCAAAGCAGGTAAACAGAGAAGTGTTTTGGTTTTTTTCTCTACGGCGTCTGCACCCATCGCCTCTCCTAGGACTCACCTGTTTGCTAACAGGCCTTCAGGGAAAGGCAGGTGGTTTCCCAGAGGGTAGGTGAGGGAAAGGAAGGAAAGGCAGTTAGAAGCCAACACTCACATGTTCCCAGGATGGTACACAGACCGTGCAGGTGTGGAGTTTGATCCTTCACTTCCTGACACATTCACACCTGTTCTGGGTCCCACATTCAGCCATGAATCATCTAATGTGTCCGTTCTATGCCAGCCTGAGTGTCTCCAGCAGAAACAAAAGGCAATTTTAAGCTATGAATGGGACTCCTCTTTATGCTTCAGATTTGATGTTAAAACCTGCAGATGAACTGTATCTGACTTCAGGATTACAAGAAATGTCAAGTAGGAAACACCTCAGAACTGTTTTTATTATAATTCTGTACCACTGCTTGGATATATTTTTTTAATTATAACTCATATGACAATTTTGAAGAAAACTTTCCTTGCGTTAGGTAAAAATATGTAAGAGAGAGAGGCAAGAAGACTAATGAACATGCAGAAACTGTGCTTGGCGAGGGCTGGACAGCACAGCCTGCCTTTGGAATTGGCTCCTTGTTAGACTCTAGCATCCAAAAAACAACGAGGCATTTGGGACTGCTGGCTAGCAACACTGTGACGTTACTGAGTTACGCTATTGGACCCCCTGTCAACCTCACATGAGGGATTGGTTCGTCTGGCTTGCTCCACTGGAATTGCTGCAGTCCACAAGCCATCAGATCACTAGCAGCTTACACTGCATGTCCTGATTAATGACAGTCTTTATTACAGTCAGTAGAAGAGATGAGCTTGATTTTGTTTGGTCTTCTGGGTTTTCATTCCTAATTAGAAGCACTCAATCATTAACAGAAAACTCAGTCACAGAGCCCCTGGTTAGAAGTGGATCAGGAACAAGTAAAAAACAGTTTATTGAGGCTGAGAGATCATCCCTGCTTCCATCTTGGTGACATCTCTCCTAAATGAACAGTTGTGAAGCCACAACACCTGTAGGATGCCTTCCTCACCTACTCTGAACCCCTTTAGTAAAGGAAACATCAGTATGCTTTGCAAGACCTGCAAAGAAAGCCCTCTTAAATCCCCTCACATCAACCTCCAGGAGAACGAGAGACAACAAGGTCAACAACAGGTCCTACGGTGTCCGGGCTACAGCAGCCATGTTAAGTGGGAAGTTTCTGAGCTCCAAGACTCACCCTCTTCAGCCATATCTTTATCCAGGACCAGCTTCCCATGACGGAGGAAATTCAGGATGGGTCCAAAGTAAGTGGGGTCCCGGTCTATTAGGTATGCACCAGTCTCATCCTAGCAACCGAGAGAGACCACAAGGAGAAAAACCTCATGGAACCAACCCTCAAATGCTCCAGACTATAAGAAAATACAAACCTAAGCAAAAATGTCCACTATTTCTAAGACTCCTTGGAAACCATGGGGCCCTGAGAGTCCCTAGCCAAGGCAGCCCAGCTTGGATTTTAACTTCTGCATTAGTATGCTCAGCATGCATGGACCAATCCAGCTGAGAAAGCAAAAAAAATAGGCCTGTCTCCTTCTGCAACTGTGCATACAGGCCTGGTGTGAGAAAGCAGAGCCCCCTTACAGGGGACAAGGCTAAGTCAGGCAGATACAGCTGGGAGGTAGAACCAGGGCATGTGGGGTGATGGAGAGGCAAGAAAGCAGGGGTGGAGGTGAGATGGTCTCTCTTTTCCCCAGCTTGAGAAGATGGGTGCCAGGCTACGACACAGCAAGGTGGGATCTGGCAAGGGAAGATCCTTCCTGTGATAGGGAGAAGGAGCAGACATTTTTCAGTTACTCCTGCAGGTGTCAGGGTCTGGCTCTACCCCTGCATCCCTCCAGCCCTCCCCATGCTCAGTGGGGCACAGTGCGGGAGGCAACCCAGCTGCCTTACCCGGTCCGACTGCAGCTCCTCGCCCTGGCACAAGCGACACAGGAAAGATTTCTGCTCCCGACACAGGGTTTGCCTGGTGGTGAGGAAGACGGTGCCCCCCACATTGAGCCTCACCCACTTGGCCTGGGTGCCAGTAGGTGGTGGGACGTCCCAGGTACAGTGCAGCCCTACAGCACCCTGCTTCTCCTCTCCGACCTCCATCCTCATCTTCACCCTCCAGGGACTGCCGCAGGTGCTGCCTGCCAGAGAATGCTGGGATCTGTAGTTTATCTGCTTCTACCTCCGCAGCAGCGGAGTCCTCCCTGTGACCACCAAGCAAGTCCGGAGGGGACAAGGGATGCTCTGTGCTGGAGGATATCGCTGTGGCTATTACGGGTGGGCAAAACCACAGCTCCGCAGTGCTGACGCTCTCTGGCATTTCCCCTGTTCCCGTTTTCACTAACCGAGGGCCAGCCAGCACTTTGGAGGAGGTGCAGGGTGTTATGCAAAAATCGTCGGCATTTCTTTCCACAGACATCCTCTCTGGCTCATTAAAAGGTTCTGGGAAATGTAGTTTGCAGGGACATGAACAAAAGGGTGCTGGGAACTGTAGTTTCCCCAGCCCGCTGTCCCTGCAATGCGGATGCTGTAATGGAGGGGGGGCTGCGCTGTACTACGCGACCCCAGCCCTGCAGCTGGTAGTCTGCCTGCTTCCAGTCCTGAGTCTCGCCTGCAAGCTTCCTCGGAGTCAGGATGAACAACCTGCTCCCTGGCAGTCAGCAGATTAAGCCTGTCAGTGCTGTACTCCACAGCTTTCCCTTCAGGAAATCCATTACCCCAGGGTCACAGCTCAGTGCTTCATCAGTTGCCATGCTGTTCTTGTTGCAAAATGTGCAGACAGTTGTCTTCCTGCTAACATATGTAGGGACACTTCTGGGAACTGTAACCTGGATCTGCATGAAGTGCTGGCAGGGGGCAAGAATAATTTTTCTTCCAGCTTGGAAGAGTCGCTGACTTAGCATACTCCCCCCCTGTGCTGCCCTACCAGCACAAAGCCCGCCAGACAGAGACCCCCTGTGTCCTTCCCCTGTGCTCCTGCCATCCCTGTTTGTGCCCAGGTAACAGAGAGCTCAGATTTTAACTTAGCTCTGTGTGGAGTTTTACCTCTGCCCCAGCCACATCTCACCCGCTGAGGCCAATGTGCCAATCCTGCTGCACTGAATCTAACCTTGCTTCTGTCACTTGCTCCTGCCAGGCCTAGCCTGGAGCTCAGCAATTCATGCCCCATGGGACTCTGTTCAAATGCACTCCTTGGCACAGACACAACCTGAAGGAGCTCTCTCTCCAGCAGCTCTGCTTTTCCCACTCCCATCTTAAGCACAGCCGTGCTTGCCAACAGCTCAAGCGTATTAGGAATGGAAAGGAAAGGCTGATGTTTCACCTGAATGTGGCCCAAAGCCTTCCTTCACCTAAGCAACTTTCTGGCTCTTCCTTGCCAGGGCAGTGCAGCACTGCAGAGCCACCATGGTACCTTGCAGACACTTCACTGTGCTTGCATCTAGATCCTTATGTTTTTTGAGGAAGGGGTTTACTGGGGAAACAAGATGAATAAAGAGGAACATTATGTTTTACTCATAGTCCTTTTCTTCGCATCTTCCCTCTTCTTTTACTCAAAATCACTCCCTTTTATCATTACAGGACGTGAAGACAGCATCACCCTTCCCCCAAATCACCCAGGTCTTCCTTCACAAAGACGGTCTAAGTGTGTACTTTGCTCGATCTGTGGAGGACTGCAAAGGGGAGGAGGGGAAGAGAGGGTAATGGAAAGGTTTCAAGATTGCTGACCTCCAGCTAATTTATAAGCACAGGACCAGTTCAGCTGCTGCAGGGTATAAATTCAAGTAACTGGATCTCCTTGAATTTATATCAGAGGCTAGCCAGCACTAGAGTGACCAGTAACAGGGAGGATGAAAAATTATTTCTGCCTACCTATATGAAGCAGACTTTGGCCCAAATGCCCAGCTCTTGGACCAGTCTCCACAAAGCAGTGGTGTGCATGGAAGATGCTCAGACTAACACTGACCCAAGCTGAAGCATCACACAGTGCAACACAGCTCTGGGCTGTGGGACTCTTGCCCTCCTACTTCTGGCTCCAAGTCAAACCATAGCAAATCTGAGAGCTCTACCCTGCACTCCGGTGTGCAAGGGACCCAGGACCCTGTCTGTGCTGGCTGCAGATCCAGCAGAGAATGAGGGTGAGGACTGTGGCTCTCTAATATGAATACAGTAGTTGGGTGGCTGCCTATAGCTCCTTATCTCCCTCTCCAAGAAATTTGCCCTGCCTTAGTTTTCTTCCTTCTTCTGTCAAGGGCACACCCTGTCTCCCTTTCCTCTTCTCACAGCCCCTCAACCTCTTACTCCTTTTTGGGTCCATTTCTTGTTCTCGATGCCTTCTTCCCCAGCCTCTCCCATGCCAATGCTGCTTACAGGTCAGAGATGGTCTGTATTCAGAGCACACCTTCTTTCATCAGCACCAGCCTCTGTCTATGGCCAGCACTTCAAGTCTTGCTCACCCCAGGGCCATGGTGTGAAATGTTAGTTGGTAAATCTAAAGGGGTGTACTACGAGCAAGGGCAGGGGTCAAAGTACACCGCTCCCACCCCCCGAGACTTCTTTTCTGCTTCATACAGCACAAAATTTATTGGAAACCCCTCAGGCCAGGGCATTCCCCATAGTATGTGAAAATTCTCTTTAGGAAGAAGTCCGCCCAGGGTGAGTTACCAACTGAAATGCTATGACGACTCAGTGGTGTGGGCTAAATACAGGCCTGATTTGCACACCATCACCAGACATAGTTCTGAGATGCAACTAGCATGCCCTTGATAAGCTCCCTTAAAAGTAAGCAATAGAACAGAGGATAAACAAGCTTAAATAATCCAATGCTGTTCCTCCTGCTTTGATGGTAACTACATATAAACCATATGCACAGAAACAGAGACAAGAGCAAGCAAGGGCTTACACAGGGCAGTGTGATGGTACAAGGCCATACAGCTCTGCTGAGTACCCAGTTAAATCACAGGGACAATTGCACAGGCAGACTGGGGGCAGGAAAAACTGGATAGGCACTGGGTAGATAGGTGATGAGACTGAACAAAACTTGAGGAAAACAGAGCAGGAGGCAAACTGAGAGTTTCTTAGTTCAGCAGCCAGCAGGCCTGCAGTGCAAACCTGCAGAAAGCTACACACACTGCAGTGCTCTGTACGTATGTTGCAGCCTGACAAGTCAGCTGGGTACCTGGCATACGATGCACCACTGACGTTGCAGAGCTGCTCTTAGGGAATTGTTGCATTGTGGAGTGGCAGTGGGAGTAGGGATTACCATGTGTTGGCACGGACAGTGTCACCACTCTGGCAGGCTGAGAACATGTCTGGGATTAAACCTATGCAATCATTTAAATAATGAACACACTGTGGCAAGAGGCACAGCATAAGAAACCATCTCCTCTCCCTTCCCTATATGAAGTGGGGAGGGGAGGACAAGTAATGCTCTGACATTTTGCCATTAAGCCAACAGTGAACTGGGCAAAGAAAACTCCCTGCACTGGACTTGGGGGTGAGAAAAAGACAGTTCGCTTGTAGCCAACAGAGGCCCAGCTTGACTGCCAGATGAGCCAGCCATATTGGAGTAGTAAGAGAAAGGCCCCATGGCATGCAAGTGAGCTAA
>JAVJGI010000060.1:34806817-34819636 GCA_035590275.1 Ibycter americanus | reverse complement strand
GTCCTCCCGCCGCCGCCATTTTGTGTGTGTGTGTGTGTGTGTGTCCCCGGGTCCCCACCGGCGGCGCCCCCTCTCGGCCTCGGCTCTCCGAGATGGCGCGGCAGGTGCTGAGCAGGCCGTTGGTCACCGCCAAATGGCTCTCGGAGGCCGTGCGGGCCGGGCGGGTGGGGCCGGGCCTGCGGGTGCTGGACGCCTCCTGGTACCCGCCACAGGAGCGAAATGCCCGGCAGGAGTTCAAGGAGAGGCACATCCCTGGAGCGTCCTTCTTCGACATAGAGGAGTGCCGGGACCAGTCCTCCCCCTACGACTTCATGCTGCCCAGTGAGTCTCACTTCGCCGACTATGTGGGGCGCCTGGGGGTCAGCAACGACACCCACGTGGTGGTGTACGACGGGGACGAGCTGGGCACCTTCTATGCACCCCGCGCCTGGTGGATGTTCCGGGCCTTCGGGCACAAGGAGGTCTCCGTGCTGAACGGTGGCTTCAAGAACTGGGTGCAGGAGGGCCACCCCGTCACGGCGGAGGTCAGCCAGCCCGCCCCAGCTGTCTTTAAGGCCAAGCTGAACATGGCTCTTCTGAAGACCTTCGAGGAGATGATGCAGAATGTGGTATCCCTGCAGTTCCAGGTGGTGGATTCCCGCCCTGAGGGCCGGTTCCGGGGCACAGAGCTGGACCAAGGTAATGGAGGTGGGAATGGCACCTGCCCCCCGCACCAGAGTGGGATGAGTGTTGATACTGCTCTGGGCGTAACAACTTCTCCCAGTCAGCAAACAGATTTTCCTTGTGCCCAGGTGTGCCTCAGCCTAACTCACCAATTTACCTTAGACGATCCACAGTTGAGCATTCGGATCCCAATGCCCTCACAGAATGCTTTTTTTTGTAGTTGGTTGTAAAGCTGCAGGAGGAAATAGCAGAAAACGTCTGCAGTCAGTTGGTTCCAGGATCCCCCATCCCACACGCTGCAGAAGTTAATCAGACAGAATACAAACACAGGAGGTGAGAGCTCCCAGGGGTTTGTTCAGGGTCCTATCTAACACTAGCAGACACGCACAAACTATCAGTATTCGTACAGGCAACCCTCACCATAATGAATGCACCAGCAAAAGCTCAGGTTTTAAGCAGTACAGTAACCCAAGAGACATTTTCCTTCTCGCCCTGGCTTCCAGCAAATAGAGAACTTGCTTGACCTGATCTTTGTAAGAAAAGCCCCAAACCCTTCCTGGATGTATGGACTATCAGCCTCTCTCTTCTGGATGCCCCAAGTAATAGGAACAAAAATTGATTTTGTTACCTTGGTCAAATACTGGACGTGCAATTAGCAGGGGTGGGAGAAGTTCTGTGCAGTAGGGACAGCTGATACTGCAGTGTGCCTGGAATGAAATTCAAGTTGGTTGTTAAAGGTGGCCCTTACTGTGTAATTTAAGCCTTGGTATATCCCAGAATAACCTCTCCTCTGAAAGGGAATCACAGAAATGGTTTAAAAAGAATTGCAGAGTTTCAAAAACAGAGCAAAGGAAAGCTCGGAAACAGTTTTTGGGTCTGAGTTGAGCTCCACACTGCAGGAGCGGGTGTGCAGCTGGCCTCTGTGGTCCTGAGGCAATACTGTGCTGCTGCCTTGCAGGTCAATTGTCATTCTGTTGTGGCTGTTTTCATATTTGTGTGCTGCTGTACAGCCATTGAGCATGTCTCCTGAAATAAATTACCATGTCCAAACCTCGGGAGCGTTTGGCTGTAACACGTGGTTTGCCTAAGTGTCTACAGTAGGCACCCCCCTACACTCAAACACACTTGACCTGTGCAAGACAATGCAGAAGGTGAGAGAGGTAACAGGAGTGACAGAGGAGACTGTTGCAGGGAGAAAGGGGCAGTTAGGCTTATTGCTCATTCTGTTTCTTCACCTACTGCAGCGCGACTGCACTTTGACAGTGACAGTTGAATTTTAACCTCAAGATGTGAATAAAACACTCCTTGCTGGGAGCTGGTGGATTTTGTGTTCTCTTTCCCAAAGTGGGAGTTGTCACCAGGTGACAAATACCACAACCCCTGACAGTGCTTTAAAACCAGATTTTTTCCTTTGAAATGAGTCAGCATGGAACAGTTTATTTGTGGTGGTCCGGTTTTGCTTCCCACAGCAAATCCAGCAGGATAAGCACTCCAGCTGCAGCTGCTCGTTCCACAGGAGCTTGACAGCCTTCTGAACCAGGCTAGCCAGTAGCTGTACCCAGCAGTGGGTAAAAGGCAACACTTACACCTAAAAGAGCAATTTGAAATCAATGCTGATTAATTACAGAGGCAATCCAATCAGGGAGGAGAAATGTTGCCTGCAATTTAGAGAAGAAGAATGGTCTTGAGGTTAAGGAACTTGCTGCATTCTCAGGTGATTTCAGTTTAATTATTGCCTCAGCTCTTGACTTCCTAATTAAGTCAATTAATCTCTCCAGTTCCATGAACTCCATCTCTAGAAGAGGCTAATTTCAGCTGACTTTTGCCTCTTTGGTTTTTCAGTTCCTTGTGGTAAGAATTAGTTGTCCCTGTTTTATTTTAATGCAGCAGCTACCTTGCTAGGATTTAGACCTCTGTAGTGTTTAAGATAAGCCTTAATATGTGGCTAATTTTTAGTTGCTGGGAGAGGTTTACCCAGCTTGCCAGGGTGGAGAAAAATGGATGGCATTCTATAAGCCAGGTCTCGTAGTTCTTAAATGCAGCTATTGCTTTGGATGAACAAGCTCAGATGTTCATGCATTGTGTGCCGCGTTAGCCTGTCAGATGTGCAGCCCTGAGCTATGCACTGAGTGTTTAAAGGTGTCCCTGCACAGTGCTGTGTTTCTGAAGGAGCTAGTACCTCGGGCCTGCTGACTGGCTGTGATTCAGCAATGGCCCGACTAGGTTCTGAATGGGCCTGCTTACTCAGGTGCTGTAGGGTGCGGGTCTATGGAACCAGCCTGAACTGAGACAATCCCAAGCAATCCAGGGGCAGATGATAAAAATATTTACGTGATGGTTATCAGTGCTGACTCTCTGCATATTGGGCGCTGAAAACTGAGGAACAAGAATTATAGCTGAACAAATGCATACAGAAAAGTTGCAATTGCTGAATTATTTTGCAGACACCTGAGAAAAGAGGGGAAAGTTGCCAGACAACAAACCCATCATCTAAAAAAGAAAGCAAATCCAAAGGCATTTCATGAGCTTCCAATTATTTTTCTTCTTCTCAGCCCTTGGGTGGTCCTTGTCTCCCTTGCCCATAAACAGCTCTTGTTTTGCCTGTTTTCCCAGCTCTCAGTCCTCCCTGACGCAAACATAAAGCTGTTGTTCAGCTTGAATGTTCAGTGGCAATGAAAGTGAGAGTGAAATGTTGCTGCTTCTTCCCTCTCTTGTCCAAGTGGAGTCTGCAGCTGGGAGTGGACTGGCTCTATTTTGACCATGAAGTTACACTCAAGGCACAACACAGAGAGTGAGAGACTGTATCATTTCAACTCACAGGAACCTACAGTCCAAAGCTGTCCATTCCTGTGACAAAGCTGACAAACATCAGCTGCCAGAATTAGGGCCATGGCCCTGCTAGTTCTTAGAACTGACTCTTCTGGCTGTACACACACAGTATTTTGACATTGGTGGCAAAGGCCTATTGATCTGACTGCAAGGACTAGCAGGGAGTTGGCCAGGACCAAGCTTGAAAGTGTTCCTTCCAGTGAGTTCACGGTAGGTTAGGTGAGATCACTAATGGTCCCTTCCAAGGCATACAATTTGAATGGAAGAGAGAGATAAAAAAGGAGGCAACAGCAGAGGCATTTGGAAAGGAACAGCTATCTGCAGCCAGCCAACTCCAAGACCATGGGGAGTTAAATGTGGGCAAGGCACATCTTTTATCTTTTTGACGTTAAGAAATTCCATCTGGAGGTTTCATCGCAAAGGGAAAGGCTAGAGAGATGGGGCTGTAATTTTAGCTAGGTAAATAGCCAACAAAATATATACATCTTTAATCAGAGAATCTTAACAGATGTGGAAAAGGGGATTAAGCAGTGAAGAAGTTAACATATCACAGGTTACAAATTGTGAGGGAGAATTGCCAGATGCCAAGCTGAGTGAGACTTGGCAAAAGGAATTAAAACAAATAACAAAAACTGCTGGAGCAAAGTGAATAAAAAGAGAACAAGGAGAGAAAGAGTAAATAGGGTTGCTATGCAGTTAGCAGGGGTTCCAAATGAAAGATTATTTGTGTACAGCCTCAGAATTAATACTGAGTCTGTGCTGCTGGGTGGTTCCCCCTCCCCCGCCCCCCCGAGGGTAAGTCTGCAGAGTAGGGGGAGGGGCAGCAAGAAGAGGAAAGAAGCGGAAAATGAACATTTCTAGAGAGGGAGTATAACCAAAAGAGATGTGCGAAGCAGGCATTCCCCATCCCAAATAAGTGTCAAAAATCAGTCATGTGGCATTGCAACTCCATGAGGCAAGAATTCAATAAATTTAATCAGAGCATGGTTGTATGGGGCAGAAACACTAGCAAAGTTTGTATTTGTATTTAGGATGGGAGGTACAGCACAACACAACAGCTGTTGATCTATTATAACATGGATAGACTGGAAGGCTTTCAAAAAACTCTTCAAGAAAAATTATTTGAAATGAAGGCAAAATTGAATAAAATACCTTGGCAAATTTGCACTGCAGCTAAGGGCTCTATTTCCTTGCCAACAGAATTGATTTGTCAGATAAGGGAAATGGGAACCTGCATGCCTGGAAGTTATGTCTGATCTGTTCTTCCATCATTGGAAGCACCTATGAGGTAGACTTGTTCCAGCTGGACTTCATTAATACTTTGGACATAATATTAGAGGGGCAATCATTAGCTCATCATGAGAAGAGGGCAAATAGCACAATTACTGTTAGATTCCTAAAAAACTGACTGAAAGGGAGATAAGGAAAATAACAATTGCTTGTGCTGAAAGCAGATCTGTGGGGCTGGAAGCTGCCAGCATGGTCCCATCATTATGCTTCTGTGTTTTATTTAATATTTTTCTGAATTATTGAGGCACTGAAAATAGGTAGTTGTTACTGAAATGTGTTGCTGGCACAGTCTTGGGAAGGTTTAAATGATCATGTGGGGAGTATTATGTGAGCTATCACCTGCAGTGATAGAGTGACAGGAGGTATAAGGCTACAGAGAGCAAGGTTGGATGCTTAGTAGCCCAAAACACTTAATTGCTTGTAGTTTCTCTTACAAGCTGAAGACCCACATTTGGAAGCAATAGAGTAAGATAAGACTTGGGTGAATTAGTTGGGTGCAAGAACCTCAGATGCGATTTGGCCTTGACAACAGCAATTATTAACCTCCTGTGTACCAGTTGAGATGCTAGGAAATGCCACTTCCTTATCTAGAAGCATGGTGGTCACTTAGAACTGTTCCTAAGGTGGCCAAGGCAGTGAAAAGTATATCTGAAGAGCTCTCACTAGGTTTAGGCTAAAGGCATGAGGCTGTTGGGAATGCTGAGTGCTCACCCTCAGTATGTTGGAGCAATAGCAGAAAAGGAGAAAAACTATTTCAGCGGCAGGACAATGTTAGCTCAAGGATAAATGGTGTATGGACTGACTGTGACAAACTTAACATTGGGAATTAAATTCCTCCATGAGCAAGGAGGTGTCTCAGCGGGAAGTCTCATGGCAAGAATCCAAACTGGTTCTGAGATGGATGCTTTTATGAGAGGGACCCTATAAAGAAATCTCTGTAGTAGCTGGCAGCTAGGCTTTGTAATCCTAGGGTTCCTTCCTGGACTTTCTAAGGGTGACTGCATGAATCTGGCATGGAGTATGCTCAGTGTCATATGAGGCAGGAGCATACTTCTTTGCATCTTCATCATCACCTTAAACAAATTAGTATCTTGGAGAGAGTGGAAGTATCTGCAGTGATGTCTCTTTAATGTCTCTTTTGCAGGTGTCTTTCATCACCTAAGTTAATGTCTCCTTGCTCAAGTTTCTTTCTCTTGTTCACTCTTGCAGGGCTGGAATCTGGTCATATCCCTGGCGCGGTGAACATACCCTTCCGCTCATTCCTAACAGAAACTGGCCATGAGAAGAGTATTGAGGAGATACAACAAATATTCCGTGAGAAGAAAGTGGACCTTTCAAAGCCACTGACGGCCACGTGCCGCAAAGGTGTCACAGCATGTCACATTGCCTTGGCAGCCTACCTGTGTGGCAAGCGTGATGTGGCTGTTTATGATGGTTCCTGGTCAGAGTGGTTCCACCGTGCCCCACCTCGCTACAAGGTCTCTGAGTTGAAGCGCAACAAGGCCTAGAAGCAAAGTTGTCTCTTGGGCAATGAGATCTAGCAGCTGTCTCCAGCCCAGGGTACAGGGAAAGGGAGGAGGTGGAAATAAAGCAAAAACATGCTGATTTATATTTTGCCAGTTTTTCTAAGAATGATCGGTAGATTCCTATTGATCTTTCAGTTTCTCACAATGAATAAAATCTACTTCCAAGATGATGCATCTGTGAATATTTCTAATTCTTCTCTGTTGCCTGTGACCTGCTTGTGCTGGGTGGGAAAAACAGCTTTGCAACATGAAGGACAGTTGCAGTCTTCCCTGGAGACTTGCAGAAATTCCAGTGCCCTGGTGAGAGCTCAGGTCCCTGGCAGAGCAGAATGGATGAAAAGCCTGGGGCTAAATTACAGCACTGGGTGCTGAACACAGGAGGGCCAAGCTGTGGTTCTGTCATTGACTCAATGTAAGACCTCTTGCCCACCCACTATTTCCCCTTTTCCAGTGTGGAAAATGGGGGCATCTTCCCCCTCCTCTCTGATGGGGGTCAGTGAGCTCGTGTGAAACATTCAGAGATGATAGAAGATCCAGTTCTGCTGCAATACAGTCTTGTTGATTATCATGACTGTGTTATGAGTCTCCAAGAAATCCTGTGGATGTGATGAGAACTTCTGGGCACAGGTGTTTCATGAGATAGGAGCCTTTTACTCTCCTCCTTGTTTGTTTTTTTCAATCAGTAAGGATGACCCTGATCTCGGCCATGTTTCTTCTGGTTCCCATGGAGACCACAGCTCATAAAGGGAGGGTTGTTCCCTAGCAACCATATCTGCTTTTCAGCCTTCATTCCACTTCCATAGCTGGACTTCAGCCGGACCTGCCTGCTTGTACGAACCACTGTGGCACCATGTCAGGGATCATGGACCAGGTGAGAGAGGCAGTTATAGAAGAGGCTTTGCCTCTTGTTAAATTCTGGATTTTTTTTTTTTTTTTAAACAAAAAGACAAAACCAAAAAAAACCCCAACAACAACAAAAAAGATCCAACATCAGTTTGATGCCCATGGGGCTTCTCAGGTCTGGAAGGTCACTGAAATCTTATATTTTGGAGGCCTGGCTGTATTTTGGAGGAAGGCATATGAGACCATTCTTGACCACATCTGGTGGCTGGTGAGAATGGCATACCAATTCCTACACCTGTCTGAGGCCATTAGTATTCTGCCTGGGAAAGACAGTTCCCTCTTTCTTCAATGGCTGCATGTCACAAAAGCCAGAATGTTAGGCTATGCTAAATGTACATTTTTGGGGCTTTTTTAATTCAGAAAGAAAGATCAAGTTTAATCATTTTTAGCTCTTTGATCAAAATGTGTCTTCTCTGGTATGTCATCTGTTGTCCCTCACAGAATTGGCCTAGCAGAGGAATACGTAGGCATAGTTCTGTGTCTTCTGTTACCCAGGAGGATGGTAAAAAGGCATTAAAGGCTTTCTCGGCATCAAGGTGTAAGAGTCTCAGAGCAGTGCTTTGGCTTTGGACCTTCAGGCTCAGAAGTAAAATGAACAATAAGGAATAACAATAACATCATATACAGTTACAAACTAGAAAGTAGTAATAGTTGGCTTCAGTGTAATAGGCTTCAGTGTCATTTTGTCCAGGAGGAACTGGGGAAGTGAAAGTTATCAATGAATGGGATTTGGGAAATGAGCACATTGCCTCATTACACAGAAATTCTGTTTCTTTGGAAGAAATGGGAGAGGAGGAATTTCTACACAACAGACTGGAAAGTTCTTTCCACTGAATATAGTAATATTCTTTCTGCTGAATATAGTAATAATAACAAACAGACATGGTTTTGTTTTAAGTAGGAGGTGGGAGTTAACACAGGAGTTTATTTAGCAACACAGATTCCTGCACTTTGATCGTGTGTAAATGTTTGGCTCTTCTTTAAAAAGAATGAAAAGCAATACAGAAAAGAAGCAGATTGTGCCCTGTGAGCCAGGGCTAGCTTCCTCTCTTCATCTCTCGTGGCCCTGTTCTTTTTGTGGGAGAGGTTCTGTCTCTTAATACATTCACAGAGCACACAGCGCTGACTCCTGGAATCTGATTGATACAGTGACTTCACCTTCAAGATCCCAATGTTGTACTAGACATGCTGCTGCAAAGTACTGGCATAGTATAAAACAGAAGCTGCTGGTTCAAGTCAGCGCTGGTGAGTTGACTTTGAAGTGGTAGGTTTCCTACCCCATTGGCTGGTGTGGTGTCTTCATTCCAATAACTAGCTCAGGAGCAGAAGGTAGAGCATATATGTCATGTCATGAGCTAATTTGACAAATGCAGCCACATATCCCTACCTGATCCAGATCCCATTTGTACTGATGCTAGTGCCAGCAGGCTCTCAATTACCGTATTCACCACTGTGGGCCATGGCTTCAGTTGTAACCTGTCACAGGTTTCACATGGGCTAAGCCTCTAGGATCCTGCTGAGATGAGAAACAGACCATCAGCAGGACATGACTGAGTGTTGCACAGACATTCCCTCTGCAGGAAAGACATGAGCTTCCTCCTAGTGCAGGAGGCAGTTTACAAAGGCTGGGAGTTGGGTCAATCACATCAGCAGGACTAGCAAAGCAGAATGGGATGGTCTGTGCCAGAATCAGGGAAGAAACCCTGTCTCCAGCCTGTTTCTCTTCCTTTGCATAGACAGCATTGCACAGGCATTTTATATTCATCACCTCGTCTCCCCATTTTTTCTGGCCTTTAATACACTAAGAGAAGGAACTGTTGTAATTGTACAGTACATGACAGACCTGACAACTCTGGGTGCTATAGAATAAAAAAAAAATACCACAATGTCACTGAGTTTGTTTCCATTTTGGCTTCTGTCTGCACCACTGCATGCGAAAACTTTTGCAGCTTAACATTCCCCAGAGGCACTGGTTGGCCATGTCCTAGGCAGGCTGTCCCACAAGCTGTTAATGTGAAATCCTGCAGGACTTCTGTGATTGTTTAATCTGAGAGGATTGTGGGTTTTAGGAACAACCATGCAGGCAGGCAGGGACAGCTCTATCTTGATCTAGGAAGGCGTATAATACATTTGTGTGAGAATAATCTATGTCATCTAAAGATAAGCAGGACCCCTGTCCCTTTCCTTCCTGTCTCTGAGCCTGACACAGCCTTTGTTTCTGTTCCAAGGGTGTGCTAGAAGTTCCAACTTCCCCTACACCTGATGTCACAGAAAGTGACTCTGTGCTGGCCAACAGTAGTTCAGGTAAGCAAGATGGCAGAGAAGCTCTCCCTCCTTCAGAGCTTGCTTTGCAGTACAGCTTGTGAGGCTGTGTTTCATTCCCTCACTGTCTTCATGCCATTCAGATTTGCATGTACCTCTGTGGGTGAAAACTGCTCAAACAGGGATCCTGTGTGCCATGGGCTACTGGGTTAAAATCCGCTTGCCCCAGGTGTGTCTTCCTCTACTGGTGGATTTGTCTCACTATCTCCTTGCACAAGGACGGTAAGCCACTGATGTGCTGTAAACTCATCAGCAAATACTGATGAGCCACAGAGAGTATAAGAGCATGTTCATGAGAGTGAGAGTGATCATAGCTTGGAGGGGCCCTTACACAAGAAAACACAGACCTTTGTGTGTGTGTTTGACCACAAGATTTTTACTTCCACAATTCTGTGCATGTTCATCTCTCAAGAGCATTTAAGACTCCTCAGGAACCTTCACCTGGTTCAGCAGGAAGATTGGTATAATGCTGCTATTGATTGGTATAATGTTGGGTTTTTTCTCTTTTCTCTCCCTGTTTGGGATCTTTAATATTTCTGGTTTTGTCTGACAATGACACCATGACATGTCCAGTGGTTTCCAGCTCCATTTATGGCACCATCTGTCATCAAAACAATATCAAATTCACTGAGCTATTATTTTTGTCTTTAAGTGGAACTTGCGGAAGGGAAAAAGGAGCATCTTCCAGAAGGCGTAGGTCCCAGCAGACAGAGAACTTCCCAAAGGAGCTCCAGCAGAGACTCCTGGAAGATCTCCAATGGCCCAGTGGCTCAGGGAACAGCAAAGAATTCCACATCTGTTAAATCCCAGGCATCTCCTTTTGCAAAGTGCATTCAGACTGAAAAACGGAGCAAACAGAGTCTCCAGGCCAAAACTCCCCCCACGCGGAGTGCTCGTTCAAGAAGACTTGAAGACAAAAGAGAAGATACTGCTGCCACTGAAGTCCTAATAGTGAGGCATGAGCCGAGAGGGAGGAACAGCACTTACCGCCTGTCTGCAATATCCAGGCAGAGGGAGGCAGAAGACATCAAATCTGTCTCAAATGCCAAAGAACCAGTAGCAGGCCAGCACCAAACACTGAGGTCTAGAGGGTCTGGATCTTCCCGGAAGACCATCACAGCCAAGGAGACATGCAGCGGATTAAGTGCCAAAGAGTCCTTAGCATCATTAAAGCCAGATATGAAAGCAGAATGGAAGCTCCTGGAGAAGAGAAACAGTGTAATCCATGCTAACAACAAATATAAAATTGCCAGTGCAGCTGAAGTTACCAGCAATGAAGAGGTACTGGAGGAAGCCATTTCATGTATCCTTTGTGGCAGGTTGAAAGCTGTTTTTATGATGTAGCAGGGTGCTGAGTGGGTGGGATATTAGCAGTATGTTCAAGCAGTTTCTAGAAGACATGTAGAGGGGTGGGTTTGGGCTTCACACTACAGGGTAGCGACACATTCTGCAGACAGCCTTTCTTATGTCTTTTTTAATTTTTTCCATCCCCCTTTCATTTATAAGGTTCCTGCAGCCATGCAGAGTCCTAACTCAGCAAGGCAAAACAGTGTGGTACCAGGACCCAGCCCAGAGCCCAACACCACCATCCCTTTCTAATTCCCCTGCTTTTACCAGTCCTACTTGTCCCATGCAGTTTCAGTGCCTACAGAAGCTGCTGAGGGAGACTCAAGGACAGACCCGGGTCACAGGGATTAGTCATTGCTTGAAGACCTATGCAGGGGTGGAAATGCCAGGAGTTTGCTACACTTAGAGAAAGTGGACTGACAGTGGTTCCTTGTTCTTCCTGTTTTCAGGAATGGGGAGCTCTGTGCAAGGCAGCATTGATCATGGGACAGAAGAGAATCGGTGAACGTACTGAAATGCTAAAAAACTCCTTTAACTGTACATCTTCTGCTGATTACAACCAGCTGGGTTTTAACCTGAGGTCAAACATTTTCCAAGGTGAGGGGACACACATATGCCTGACCTTCAAAGCTGTTTCCATCTACACTTTGCCAGGGCTCAGGTCAGCCACACTACTTTGGGTAGAGATCTGACTGCTGGTGACCCTTACTTTCCCCTCTTACCACTTCTGTCCTTAGTCACTGCTTTTCCAGGCTGCAGTGCTTGAGGAAATGAAAGCTAGAGCCTCCCTTTCTATGTATTCTATCCTCCTCTTTTCTCTTCTTTCACCCTTTTTTTTTCCAAGGTGTGAAAAGTGCAGGTGTATCATGACCACTGTTCTCCATGTTCAGAGCTGTCCAAATGGACACCATTTGCCATTCAATGTCCCCTGTCATCTCCAGTCCCAAGTTACCTCCGGTTCCAATACTGACATTATTTCAAGACCTTTAGAGATGTGGGGCTCTGAAATGTCTTCCCCAAATCTCTGTTTCCAAGGTCTCCAGGCATCCCTCCAACTAAACAAATATTGTGAACTAAGCATTCATCTCATTCTTGTTACCATCATGTCCAAGATACTCCAGAATAGTTGTCTCTGATTCCAGTTTCTCATGTACCAGCATGAGACATTCCTTTTCCTTATACAGTACATTCCATTACAAGACCTTGTGGGATATTGAAGACTGCATTGTCCTGGGTTTGTGCAGTCACACAGAAAGGAAGGACATCTTTCCCCAGGGAGCTCAAAATCATTATTATCAAAGAAAGAGTACAATAAAAAGGAAGATGAAGAGGAAAGGATGAGAGATTAAAATAAAGCCCCCTCAAATGGCTAAAAGTCAAGAGGGGATAAAAGAAGTCACAGTTGGGAACTTTTGTTACATATTACGGCAGAAAAAGAGCTCAGGAAGGCCTGGAGTGGTAAGATGGTGCTTTTCGTGGAACTGTGCTGCTGAATAGGAAGTTACTCGAATGAATGAGTGGGTTCAACAGGAGGCAAGTTGCACTTGACTAAAGAAAGGGCACTGGGATACGGATAAAAATGATACCTTGTGGCACCCTCTGTGTTATGCCCTATACTTGAGGATGAAAAGCTGGTAAATTGACAAACACAAACTCCCTCCTGGGACATTATAAAGCTATTGTTCAACACCTAGCCACACGCCTGATCAGAGGTATTGCAGTCAACACATGCCTTTTCTTGAGCCCTTGGAACTGCCGGTGTTGCTCCCCTGCTCAGTTCAAGGACTGCAGTAGGGTGATTTCTGTGTACAGTTCTGTGCTGGTTTAACCCCGGAAAGATGTGCTGGTTTAACCACGGCCGTCAACCAAGCACCACGCAGCCACCCGCTCACTCCCCCTCACCCAGAGAGATGGGGAGGAGGATCGGAAAAGAATGTAA
>JAVJGI010000060.1:34744516-34784790 GCA_035590275.1 Ibycter americanus | reverse complement strand
GACGGCACGGGAAGGGACGGAAAGGGAAGGTAAGGGAAGGGAAGGGAAGGGAAGGGAGAAAGAAAAGTAGCTCTCATTGCACGAGAAGAGGAAAGACATTAAACTCAGAAACACAAGCAATGGATATGGCAGATGGTCTCTTTTATCTGTCAGCAAATCCACAAGAAGAAAATCAGGTCATTTGGATGTTGCTGTTGGTAGCCCCCCCACCTTGTGTCTGTCCACTTGTCTCTGCTCCTGTCCACTACCATCTTCATCATGCAGTCTGTCATTTTCCTGTGTTTCTACTAACTATCATGGTCTATTCCTCCTTCCTATTCACTCATTAACCAGTCAGTTTGTTCTTCTCATCCATTTATCCAGTATTTCACCTGTCCATACCACCAACATACAACTGATTCGTCTGCACTTGCTTCTGCTACACACTGATTGTGATCAAGATGTCTGTTCTCCTACAGCATAGAAGATGGTGGCAGAAGGAAGCAGAAAAGCAAGCAGAAAATGAGGAAGAGCATTAGCTGAAAGAAGACGACAGATAGAAAAAGAAAGGCAATAATGGAAGGATAAAAGAGAACATAGATTTGAAACTCACCTCGAATGGCTCGGACACTGAAGACCAAATACAGATTCAGCAGAAGGGTTAAAATCTCTTTCACGTTCATACTGTTCTTTGCACGCAAACTTGATCCTAATTCAGATGATAATTTTTTTCATTGCCCCCTGGCTAATCTCTTGCTCTGCTTATGTGGAGCTTCTTGTTTTCATTTCATATAAAAAGAAGTAAAACTAAATTAGGGAACTTCTTTAGGCTTTGTGTTGGAGTGATATTCAGAAAGAACTTCTACCAAGTATTTATTGTAGGACAAAATCCATGTCTTCTTATTGTGTGAGCTTGCAATATGAGCAAAGAATGAAGAAGTAAATGCACATTTCCAAGGAAGTGCAGGGATTCTTTCAGCTGAGTAGCAACAAGAAACAATCCTAATCTGTGAAGAGAACTCAGCCTTCAAATTCATTCATCCTTCTGCTCTTCATGCTCAAAGCCTTCCTAATGAATGGCAATAGTGTTCTGTTTTTCACCTTTCCTTAAAACTATGATCTCCAACCCCATAGCTCCTGGGAGCTACAGGGATTGAATTTCTATATTCATTCACTTTCAGATTTCTCTTCAATGTGCTGCTTCTCCAGCTGCTCCCTAAACAAGTTGCAAGTTGTAGAAATAATACCAGAGAAACTATTTATTTGTGTGTGTGTGTGTGTGATTGCTGAAAGTAGATTGAGTGGTTCAAAGACCATGGACCACATTATTCAATAGTAGTATTCAAGTCCTTTTGACCATCTCTCATTGCCCTCTCAAAATTATAGTAAACTCACCTACTCAAGTATGTTACAGAGCTGAGACTCTTTTCTACTTTAGGGGAGCATGGAAAAAACTTTTAAATTCCTATTGACTTTCAGATTTCTGAACACTTCCTTACACCAGAAACAGCTGGCTGAGCCCTTGAATAAACATTTCAGTTAAGGAAAACCTTAATGACTCACAAGCCCTTGCATGAAGGCAGACTGTGCCATTTTGCTTTCCCCAGAGAGAAAGAAGTTTCCTTACCTGGACCCAGAGCTGTCTGTGAGGCAAATGACTTCAACTTGATGGGTGACCCTCCCGGTCCAGCCTCCCCCCACAGCATCAGAAACCACTGACGCAAAAACCAGCAAAACCACACTTCCCTAGAGCTGGAGACAGAAGATATAAACCGACCACAGGATTTTCTTGGCAAGTAAGTCTTCAGAATAACTGCTATATCTTTTACGCACCTCAAATGGCACTTTCAAAGACGACGACCACACCCTTTCAAGGAAAGTCTGTGTAATTGTCTGTAAAATAGGAAGTCTGTACTTCCTATATTAGCCTCCAAAGCATGCACTTAGATAGGACTGCTTAACTGGGAAGAGAGAGGAAAGAAGTTTCTCGTTGTCAATCTGCAATGTTAACAATTACCAGATCATGCGACTAATGTATTTTCAGAAAAACAAGGACTGACTGCAGCAGAAGTGAGAAAGACTAAGACATACTTCTGGTTTTTACTCCAGTGATGCTTCTTGCTTTACTCTAGGCTAGGCAATCTTCAAGTAAGGGATCATTTTGTACTTTACGGTTATTTGCACATGGGGGCGGGAGGGAGGCAGTGGGAGAACTACTTTTACCTCTGTAACCCTTTGAGTAGTATTCTAAAAAGTAAGTTTTATCCATTCAAAAACAATTAATAACACATTATGAGTATTATAGTACATAGAGGGAGAAAAAAGAAAACTGGTGGGAAGAGTTGATCTGAAATTATCCTACATCCAAGGCAGGACACTGTTTTAAATCCAGCTTTAAAGCTTAACACAGTAGCCATCAATAGTAAAACCTATAGGAAAGTTAAGTAGCCATAAGGGAAAGACACATTCAAGGTTTGCAGTCTCAGGGGTAAACTACAGGGGCTAAGATGAGTCCCCAGATACAGAATATAACTGCCAGAGTCTGTCTGTCCTACACCACTACTACACCTTCTCTAAATCCCTCTAGTACTGACCCAAACCACAGGTAGCACGGTTAGGCTCTCACAAGAACCATATCAATATACAAGGAACAAAATGTATATTGTGAATAAGGGAAATGTGGAGAGCAAGAAGGAGAATATGAAAGTATCTGAGCAAATTGTGTGGGACAAATCATTGGGACTATCAGGAGGTGTGCAGATAAAACCTGCAGACAAGGAGGGGAATATGCGACTTTTCTGGATGGGCAGAATTTACTTTGCATTAACGTATATAGACAGAAAGGAATTATCCTGCTTTGATTTCCAGAGGGCAGTAAGTTTATGTATGTTCTTCCCCTACCCTTAGAAAAGAGATTTCTTGTTTCCCAGCAGACATTTTCCCTCCCTTCCTCACTCAAACAGCTCCTCCATCTTCAGATTTGCTGAGCTGCTGGTTACATACATCACAGGATCCAGCAGTCAGTGAAAATCTTTGCTCAGTTGAACTCCAAGAACAGGTAAGAAGTAATCCTGCACACCAGAAGCTTTGCAGGCTGTGCATGCCGATTAGGTTTCAAACTTACAATGCATTCTCTGACACACGACAAGGGGTCAGATTACTAACATTATCATTGTATATTGCTTCATCTCCTTCCTAAACTGCATTGTTACAATGACTTTGAAGTGGGAAGTTACATTTTGTAATATTTTAGCAAAACAATGTCAACTAAAACCTTCCATCGTTGGGAAAAAGGAACACATAATGTGTGTCTCTTCTGAATAAATGTTACCTACCTCTGAAATTTAATATGCATGGATTCTTCAGGTACCTGGAAAGCATATATGGCCTGTAGCACATCTTACAACTCTTTGGAGAGTGATTTTTCTCATACAAGTCTGTAGAGGACTGGTATACTGCTAGAACTATGCACTTGAAGTGTCAAGTAAGAAATGATTTATGGATCCCAATATAGCAAACTATATGCTTATCTTTAAATATAAACTCTTTCCTTTATTTTCAATATACCTCTATGCATAAATGCAGGGCTACAGATAATAGAATATTAATGCTTATCTATATAAATAAGTTTATGTATATACATCAGGAAGAAAGAAAAAAAAAAAAGTTTAAAGGGTAAGTCTCCTTAAAAATTTTAGTTGCTGCTCAAGATCTTGTTACCTGACAGCATTACAGGTAACATCTAAGAAAAAGAGAAAACATTATCTTGCAAGTTATTCTTGCATTGTTAGTTAACTGTTTATCAGTACCTTCAGCTGCTTGCTAATCTTCCCTTTCGCCAGTACAAATTTTAGCAGCAAGTCAAGGACAAAGATTTTTTAAAGTGAGGAATTGTAGTTTAATGCCACAGAAACTAACAGTTGAATCCAAAGCATGGTGTTTGAAAACTCTTTCAACTTATTTTTTACTGATTATATTTATACTTGGTGGCATCTTTTTAACACCATAACCACATGGTGGTTTTAAAATACAGTATTTTAGATATCAAACAATTTATGTAAAACATACGTAACTTGTAATTCCTACAAGCTGCAGTAAATTTGTTCAAGAAGAAAATATTTTAATTGCATGACCATTACATAAATTATTGCAAGACACACTTTTCTTCAGTAATGAATTCCACCTTAAGGAAAGCTGAATAGGTAATATTCAAACCTTCTTCAAAATTATCTCACTTTCACAAAAGAAAGAAAAAAAAAAAGCACAGAATTATTTCATTCTCCCCCCAGAAGAACCTTTTGAATAGAAACTGATAAAATAAACTCATTTGTAACTTTATTTGTAGAAGAGTATGATACAGTAATTTCTTATTAGTTCTATCTCACAATGAGGTATTAGAAAGCAGAAGACAGAGAAGAAATCGCTATTTGAATAGGCATCACACAAATTTTCCCAGAATGCAGAAATAAGTAGTCTGTACAACTACAAAAATGTCTATGAGGAACACCATAGGTGTACTAGGTTCAATTCACAGAATTCAAAATATTGGTCAGTGAAAAGAAGAAAGCAAAGGTGGGCTGCAGTTTCTTCATGGAAGCATGAAAAAGTTTTCTTGATGCTTCCAGAACAAACTCTGAATGCCCAGCTAGACTCCAATGTGACAGAAATAATTACACATTCATAAGCACTGGCACACAAACCTTCATATCAGCAAGTGAAGAGAAAATTATGGCAGTCTAGGAAAAAAGCTTATAAAGACAAATAATTAGCTCTGGGAGTAAGAATAGAGATTGGAGCAGGTCTTAGGGCTCAGGGCACTAAACCTCTATTGCAGGTTAACACTGACTTGCTTTGTGAATACGGACAGTGATTTTATTTCTCTATTCCTCACTTTCTCTGGTCTCTGTGTACGTCTCTATTACAGAGCAATGCTAAAATGCTGAAGAAGCTAACCAAGTACAGATTTTACATTGAAAGGTAATGTATTACTAAAAATTACTCTTTTCAAGCTTACTTCAAAGGCTTATTAAAGGAAACTGTCTGCAGAGAGGGATTACAGAAGGACTCTATAGCTACCTATGGGAACATCTCTATACAGCACTTATGTTGCTCCTACTGTTTGAGTAGCACCTATTGCTGGACTAGTGCTGTAGACACCCAAGTCATCTTTGTGAGTGATGTGCAACTTCCAAGGGAAGAAATGCTTCTCAGAGGGCCTTCTCCTGCTCTGAGACACCATGAGTTCAACATCCTGATCAGAGAGCAACCGGATCAGATCACCATCAAGGTCCCGGTAATTCAGAACAATGTCATCCTGGTCAAACTCACGCCTGTTAGAAAAGAAATTGATTGATCCCCAGAAATCAAGGAATGCCTGGGAGGTGCTGCATGCTGAACAATATACTGGCAATATAATTCACTCTGCTAAAAGCCACACAAAGCCTTGGCTGTCCTGGCATTCTTGATACAGCTAGTACTAGAAATCATACAGCCATATTCATGCTGTGTTGTGTTTAAGCTAAGAAATCTGTCAGAACCAAGAACCACTTCCAGTAACATCACATGCGTGGCACAATTAATCTGTGAGTTTGATAAAATTCCCATACATAAGACCTGACAGTTGTTACCACCCACTTTTGCCTGTTTATGGCTGCTATTTTGAGATGAGGGCAGGTTAAGGAATGGAAGAATATTAGCACAGGTGTTCTGTTACTAATATTTGATGTTCAACACTAGATTAATCTAGTTTAAGAGTGCTTTAACAGGTATTAGAAGGCAATGTCCTGCATCCTGAAGAAGTATATTAGACAAAAGATCCTTGCATGGGGGTATGGCTCTGATCTTAGAACAAGAAATGGAAACTTCTACCCAGCATAATCAAAGTGTGTGGCATTCCATACTTACTGACAACCCCAAGACAGACTAGCATCTGCACAGATGGCCCTGGGCCAAGTCAAATACAGCTTCTTCAGGACACTTGAAAAGTATTCCCCAAGTAGACCAGGTAGAATGTGGAAAATCTAGGACTGAAAGGAACTTGACAAATCTTTAAATGATATTAAACATACAACTAACTGCTTGCGTTGTACCTCATCAATTCCAAGAGATCTTTGAGTGATGGAATACTGCTTAGATCCTCTTCCACTGAGATATCCCTGTAACAAAAACAAATCTTATCATTACATACCAGGAAAAGAGAATTGTCAGCATTTCTTCAGTAGTAAACTGGAAGACTGTTTTATTACCTGATAGTAGTCACAGTCTCATCATAGTAATAACAGCGAACTTTATTAACTGTGTCTTCCTGCTGTGGTAAATCTTTTATGATCTTCACAAAAGCGCATGGGAAAATCCCAGTGGCATCGTTAGCTGTTCCCTAGAATGACAGGAAGTGTTAGAATGAAGAGTATCATGCCATTTTGGCCACATACAGTAAGTTCTGGAATTCAATTAATTTCCCTGGAAACAACAGTAAAAATTTTTCTACAACAATCATGAAAAGAAAGGCTATGGAGGTGACCTGATGGCATCCCTACAAAAAGATTGTACAATTGCATAGTCAAATACAAGGTGGGGGAGTGAAACAGTGTGTAAAAAATACAGTCAGATGGTTACCAAGGAAGGCTGTGGTGTCTGAGCAAGCAGATATATCAGCAAACACACAGTATGTTCTCCTCATCCTTTTTCAGAAATATCCTTGCTGCATTGCCCAAATTCTCTCTAATCAGGCTGACGTGTGTTGTGGTATGAAGCAACTCACCCTGAGGCAAGAAACCAATTAAATGCTGAAATGGAGTTTCCATCTCCATTCTGTGGCCTTTTTGTGTTCTAATCACTTCCAAAGAATTTTAAAACATTTCAGCAGAAGCAAATGCAAACGAAAACCGAAGTCTAGAGGGCATAAAATCTGTAAGCTAAAAACCATCAAGGAAGGAAACAATTTCAAACTTGGAGTCAAGGATTTATTCTTGACAGTGAGACCTGATTATGATACAGTTTCTTCTTGAAAGGAGGAGACAGGTCCCAAGGACTAGGAAAACCCTTTATACTCATATATTTCAAGGTATGCTAATAATTCAGCACTGCTATTGCAGTCTTACCTCCAACCAGTCTTTGTTTACCCTGCTGAGTAGATAGATCAAGTCTCCCTTCTTGAAGCTGAGTTCCAGTTTATTGGTTCCAGGAAAATCAAACAGTGCCTATGGAAAGTAATAACACTGAAATTATTAATTCACAGAATTACGGAAGTGGATCTTTCCTTCTGTTCTGTTCTTGAGGTGAGAGCATAAAGCAGCACAATAGTATGCACTTTGTCATCACAGATATATTTCTGGAGTAAGGTCATATATATGACTGTAGTCTGCAGCTCTCGCAATTTCTTCTCCTACTCAGCACACACAAAAATGCTTTGAAGAAGTACTGAAAGCACTAGGACAAACATGGCTCTGAGAAAGCTACGTGCTAGGATTCTTAAAGTGACAGGACACTGAGCACCAGCGAAATAAATATAAGGAAGTTGAAAACACTTAAGAGCAAGTAAGTCAACAGAGCTGAAGACAATTGACAGCTTGAAAACTTGAAATCCTGAGAACTGAAAAAATATGTATTATTTCTGGTTGTAGCTTTACAGCTTTCAGATTTGCTGCAAAGTATCACAGCCTTTAAAAATTGCAGAAGTAGTGTGTCCTAATTTGAGGGTAACTAGCCATTGCTTTCATATCTAGCTTCCAGTCCTGTAGGCTGAACTGAGAGGTTCGGGGAAGTCTGGGAAATTGACGCGTAGCTAAAATGCAACCTAGATGCCCCCTTCAGGTGAAAAAAAAAGGAGGTAAGCACATGCTACCATCCTAACAAGCTGCTCTTGAATAATTAAAGTGGCCTAGTTATCAAAAATGCACAACTCCCCCATTGTCCTTAGAGAACATGGTAGCCATTTAAATGCTCTCAGAGGACCAAAAATGAAAAGGTGTTCTTTATTCTGGGTTGAGAGGTTCTTTTGGTCTTGTTAATGCCAAGTTCTCCTAATAAAAAAAAGACAATGGCTACTGATGTGCTAGTAGTTCATATGTCTACTTAATAGTTTTTTCAAAGGCCTTTTTTCATCTATTGAAAAGTTTTCTTAAGTATATTCAATATTAATAAATTGTATAGATAAAACCCAAGAGAGATGACTGATCCAAGACCTGCCATACTTAGTGTAATAAATAAAACCAACAAACCTCAAAACTTGCTTTTTTTTTTAATCTTACATGACAAAGTCACATGTTCCAGAAAGCAAGACCATGCTCAGACAAGTAATGGTTACGAAGCAGTTCCATGTGCTTAATACCAAAACAATATACAGCAAAAGACAAGGGTATAGGCACTTTTCAGTAGAACGCTTACGTTACAGAAAATAGTGAGATGCCTCACCTGCAAAGCTTTTAAACATATTCTGAAGTCAATGAGACTGAAGCTTGTGCTTGTTTTAAATTTAATCTATGGGTATCGCTATGTAAATGTGGACCATTTGCAGTAAGCTGCACGTGTCTCAGTTTTGAACCTCCTGCCATTCTGAATTCACAATGGACCTTCTTATTACTCAGGTAAGGAGGAACAGAGCACTTCTTTCCGTCCTTTGTTTCATTCCCTGTTGTGAAAATCAACTGCTTTCCCATGTCAGTTTTGCTTTTCCTCCTTTCCCCAAGCTCTAACTGCAAAAGGCAACTTGATCGATGAGATACCAAAGTAAAAGAGTCTTTAATCTCCTGTCCTATGACAGCTTGTGCAGCGTACTCACCTCTGCCCGTGGAGTTGCTGTGCGGTCAAAAATAGGCACCTGAGGTGAAATGCTTTTACTGCAAAGAAAGGAGACAACAGGGAGGTAAATATGTCCTTCTAGTCATCAAAAATACTACATGATCAGTAGTACAGTGTCTGCATTTTCATTATTTAAGAGGCAGGCAAGCCATAGATGACTGGAGAAACTGCATGAGAATCTGTGTTCAGCCCTGAAGTAAATAAATATGGATGCGACAACATTGCCCTAGTCCTCTCAGTTTCAGTGCAGAGCAGCAGCAATCTGATGATGTCTGCTGCTGAGAACAGATGGAATTTTCAAGACAGAGAGTATTCTGGACCTCTCTTCCACAGCACTGCTCAGCTCCCCTACTCTGCCTTCTGGGCATCCCTGTTTCTAACATTTATGGCATTCAGTTCAAACTCTGCCATCATACACACATCCAGGAATGCATACACACATGCAGTTTTTGCACTGTTTGAGGTAAGTGAAGAGGAAGCAGGTCCGTCTTTGCTCTGTTGAAAGGAGAATTAATTTGTCTGAAGGGTAATGAAGTATGATGTCTATTTAGTACTTTTCCAAAGGGGTGTCAATGCTGCTGTGTAGGACAGGTCCCTGTTTAGACAAAGGACAGGAACAAATTAAGTATTCAGTTTCATTTAGTGTCTGAACCAGATCTCACTGAATTCAGTGCCAGAACTCACATTGACTTCAGTGGTGCAAGCCTATGTCCTTAAGCTTGGCCTGTATATTCTGCACATTATAACAGATACTACCATTAAAGGGTTATCAACAGATACAGCTGAGCAGCATTTTTCTAAAAGCAAGCTATACTCTTGTTTTGGAATTTTCCTTTACTGTGAGTATCACATCCTCTTTAAAAATTTGAGATTACTGAAGACAAGAAATACCCTCTGTTCACTCTACCACAAAGATCCTCGTATTAGGACTTCATGGATTCACGTGGGAAGCACAGCGGTGATCCTCATCTCTCTCTCCCCCTGAAACTGGACAGCATCTCTTACATCAAGCAATGCTGAAAAAACATGTCAATCACTTACACTCGGCGTGTCCGTGGGCGAAGACGTCTCAGTCTGTGAGGTACCTGTTCACTATCAAAGGTTGAGTGGTAGAAGAACAGCCGTACCTCTTCATCCATCAACACCCAAATGGGCAGGCAGAGCAGGTTCTGTGCCAAGAGCAAGTAGGAAGCAGAGTGTAACAGTGGGTGAGACCAATTCTCTATTTATTTACATGTAACCAATATGCTTCTCTGACCTACAGGATCATGAAGGATATTCATTACTGCCAGAAATCTCCCTCCTCTCCCTTCTCACTCAGCAGGACACAGCTGAACAGCTGACAGTTTCTCCTGTTTACTCCTGGAACTGGCCAATATATTGCTTCACTCTTTTTGTGCCTGATTTACTGCAGAATGAGTAAATTGCTTTTTGTGTTTCCCTTCAGAACATGAATGACTGTAGAAAAAAGACAAGCTTAAGTACTGGAAGTCTTGGACAGTGCTTCAGATTTTTACGGATTTAAAGTTAGGTCTTCAGTTAACCTGTACACAAAGAATTTCTCTCCTCGATGTTACTGGCTGTGTCGTCACTGCAGAGCAAGTATACCCAGAAGCCCACCCCGCTCTCCTAGTCCCTTAAGTGCACGTACCAACTCCACATTCACACAACACCTGGAGATTCACCATTTCCTCATGCATCTTGGGTCGGTGGCTTTTTAAAGATATCTATCTATATATGAAGGCAAAGAGTGAGCCTTTGTGAACTGTGTACTGCAGCAGATCCTACAGTCTGAACGATCTGGACTGCAGGTTGTCCCACAGTGTGGACACTGTGTCTTTAGGAAAAACAATACAGAGAGAAGCAGATACCTAAGACTACAACAGTACTGTCTCTCTTAGCTGATTTCAAGGGGTAAGTATCTGCAGTATTCAGTGCAATCTCTACCTTAAAATTAACTTTTACCTTCATGTAGACATTTAGGATGGGAATCCTGCTCTCAGCAATTTCCTTTTTGGCCCCAACAAAAACTTTTCCTGGAAAATATAAAAATTGCGACAGTTACTGAAGAAAAGAAAATAAAGGCTGTCAGAGAAATCAAGCAGTCAGGAGAAAGTAAGATCTCCAAGAAAATACATATTTCCTAAAGGATTTTAGGTTTCTAAATGAACATTACCACAAGTGGAGGGACTGTCAATGGAACTTGACTTCTCCAGCATCCACAGCTGGGAACTAGTTCCTTGTCACAACTGCATCCCTACGATGCACTCCTTAGGACAACCTGGGGCTGAGAAAGCTATTAACCATGCACAGATTTGGTACTGACAGCTTACCTGGCAATATAGGGAGTGTGCAGGTAAAAGGGCTATTTTTGCTCTCTGCCCCATATCTCTCCTCTAGTTTGGCATGCAGGGCATGGAACTGACGATAGCGTCGGAAAATCAGGTATCTGCCACCACCTTTAACCTTTACTTCAATGACAAACATCTGAAACAGAGAAGGGGGATTCAGGCTGATGTTCACACTTATAAATACCTACCAAATGAAAGTGACACACACAATAGGAACATAAGGTCAGTGCTCTGGTAGTGGGAATATTGTCTTAGGGGCAGAGTGGAAAGCAGGCCTTCAGTTAAGCATCTGCAGACTCAGGTACCAGAAAACAACCAGTTAGCACAAGACAGTGTCGGTCCCTCTTTCCCATGCATCATGTCCCTGTGGCTGCTTTCTATTTCATAATCTTAAAAGGAAACCTGAAATGACTAGATGCTACTTTATGCTTACACAACTTCCCTCAGTGACAAAAAAAACATACTAGGGAGGTAAATGCAAATATTTCACAGTAGGATGCTTCGGACATCTAAATCTATAGACAGACATCTAAATGAATTGCTTTTCAGAGTTGAAGGCATTCATACTTCTTTTTTACTTTAAAGTACAGACTTTCAGAAATTACGGCCTGACCTCCTCCAACCACTATCTTATCTCTTGTTTCTTGCCAAAATTGCTTTGCTCTAAAGGAGCCCACAATTTCTATGCACTGACCTCTGAGTCACATTGCAGCCAGATCTTTCAGCAAACATAAAGACAGAGCAACCAAACATCACTATATTCCAGAGTATCCTGGTTTCAGCTGGGATAGAGTTAATGTTCTTCCTAGTAGCTGGTACGGTGCTGTGTTTTGGATTTAGTATGAGAATAATGTTGATACCAAGCTGATGTTTCAGTTGTTACTAAGCAGTGCTTACCCTAAGACAAGGACTTTTCAGTTTCCCATGCTCTGCCAATGAGGAGGTGCACAAGAAACTGGGAGGGAGCAGATCCAGGACAGCTGACCTGAGCTAGCCAAAGGGATATTTCATACCATAGAATGCCATGCTGAGTGTATAAACTGGGGGGAGTTGGCCAGGAGTCACTGATTGCTGTTCAGGGACTGGCTGGGCATCGGTCAGCAGGTGGTGAGCAATTGCATTGTGCATCACTTGAGTTTTATTCCTCTCTCTTTCTTTCTGTTATCTCCCTTTTCATTACTAGTATTAGTAGTAGTGGTAGTAATAGTGGTATATGTTACTCTGTTTCAATTATTAAACTGTTCTTATCTCAACCCACAAGTTTTACCTTTTTCTGATTCTCCTTCCCATCCTACGGGGGGGCAGGGGAGGAATGTGAGCAAGTTGCTGTGTGGTACTTCGTTGCTGGTTGGGGTCAAACCTCAACAGAGTAAAACCTGCATACTGCAGTGGGTGGGTTTTATAAGCGATGTCTCCGGCTAAAGCAGCATACCCTGCAGAAGTCAGACTGAGCTGGTCGTATCCAAAACCACTCTTCAGAAAACCTCATACTGCTTTTCCCTACTATTCTCTTCCTGTGTGCTCTTTCATGATTTATTAATATGCTACCTTCTGTGGAGATGGAGATGCTAACTTGCCAGTACCATGGAATAGTGAAGGCAAGACCCTGCCCTTCTACCCTCTTTGCATTCCTTTCCCACTATCTTCACCAAAGGTACAGCACTCTAACAGGAAATAAATCAGAAATCAGGTACAAATTTAGACAACAAGCAATGTTAGAGGATACCTCTGTCACATTTCACCCAGACAATACATTTTTAGACTAAATCTGTGATAGACTAACCACCATTCCAGAAAAAAGCAGCACTGGAAAGTTCTCCACACAGAATTATTCATGCCAAAAAGCAACTACACGAGATTAACTGCATTTTGTTTCCCAAAACCAAACCAGTCACAGATAAGCATATAAAGACAGGATAGATCTCCCTTCTTACATAATAATTAGTAAAGCCTTTCTTCTCTTCAATATCTGCAATGTTTGCTGAAACAGGTACATCATCTGGAAGCTGGTCAAAATCACTGTGAAGCAAGAACAAAAGTTTTAGGTTACTCATACTGGCATTAGCCTTTGGAGGTCTTTATGCCATACAGAGCAAAGACAGTTAGGCAACATCGCATCATCTAGTGTCAAAACTAAAAAGGTAGAAACTCGTGGTGTCATTCTTTTCCTCCAGAGGTCTGATCTTCAGATGGCAAGTTTCTGTAAGTTCAGCACAAGTCAGCGACCTTTGTGAAGATTCATCAAGCCTGAAAAACATCCTTATCATTCCTAGGCTTGCTAGAGTGGCAGGACTACAAAAGAAACAATTGAGCTGGTAAGCTTTCCCTGAGAAATGTGATCAACTCTGGATGCACTCTTAATCCTTCCTAAAGCATCTGGTAGACTTACAATAATAACTCTGTAGCAGTACCTCTTATTCTAAGGAGATCAATATATATCATGATTTATGCTGCTATTATTACTGCATTACTGTAGGGAATAAGAAACAGTTCTGAGGAAAGAGCTTGTTGTGCTAGGTGCTGTAGAAACTGACAGCACAAAGCTAATTCCTAAAAACCTTACACTCTATGTGTAAGATGCATACTATGTCCTTTACATTAAGATAAGCCAACAGAAGGATAAGCACAAATAGAAAAAAAGCAAAGAAACAAAGACGTAGTATTGTTCTATATCATAACTAGTGGTGCCACCACTTTCTTGTAAACATCACAGTAAAGCAGACTTTCAAAAAGGCTTTGAAAAAAGAATGAGTAGCCTAGCAAATATTTACAGAGAGACCTCCCAGTCACAGCAGATAACCTGAAGCAAGCACAAAGGTACTTGTTTGAAAATGTCAGAAATGTGTGAAGGAACACACAATAGTTGTCAAGGTTAGAATAAGCTTTGCAGATCCTAGAAAGTATCATATTGGAAGAAAGACAGAAGGAAGGATCCCTGTAGGAACACCTAAAGAGCATCCATATAACCACATTCTCATGTTTCTTGTCTATATTGTCCACACAATGAAACAGCATGAATTGGCAGATGCTTTTTCTTCTGGGACCTTCTCCTTGGTACAACATCTTTGACAAACAGAAGGCAAATTCACCTTTACTTCAGTCTTACAACTCAGTGTTGTTAGAGTGGTATTTATACTAACACTTAATTAAAAAAGATCAAGAGTGAGGAAAAAAGGATAACAAATGAGGTAGAGAAAAACTGTAAAAAGGATCATCTAAGAAATGCCAAGCTGACGTAATGTTAAATATTCTGACAATACAGAAAACACGGCAGTTGGTTCAGTTTATTCAGCTAGGAGAATATCCCAAGCAGGGTCTTCCACAATGCGTAGCCCATCTGGAAAGCTGAAGTAATGACGCAAAGACTTGCAATAGCTTCCTGTATGAGGAGAATGACATGAATCAGCATCACCCACAACACCGTCAATACTACCACTTACTGTGAAGAGGGATGTGGTTATGGAGATCAAAAGATATCATTATTCATATCACAAACATTCATATCACAAATCCCAGTAAAAAGGAAACTTTACAGCTGTAAAGAGGACAATGACGCACTATTGTCCTAAGTGGTGAATATTCCCCACAAAAAGAAAGTCCATTCCAACTTAAGAAATGGTCTGCTCCACACCGAGCAACCTAGTAGCTCTGATAACAAGAAGCCTTTTAGAATCTTCAAAGAAGTTTGCATCCAAAGCAAATTAACAGATCATTGCAGTTACATGGAGGCTTGTGGGGAGGCAGGGGGAGGGACAGACACATTACCTCTTTTCTCGCAGCTGTCGGGGAAGAGACATGGTTTTCAGCCTCTTAAATCCAGATGGCTGAGCTCTATTCCTCCACTTCTTGTGCAGTTCCTGGTTGAATATGATGAATACAGTCAAAGCAATTCTCCCTGTGTGAACCAAGACTCCTTTGCAAGGCCTCAAAGATCTCTTTTTTAATGTTTCAGTGTCCGACAATTTCTTCTGTACCTCCCCACCCCCATGAGATTGAGGAAGTACTAGAGAAAAAACGGTCATAAAGAAAGACTGTTCTGTGTTGCCTGTCATGTATCGAAACCGCCACAGTTGAGAAACCAAAAGCCGAACAAAAAGCAGAAACTATGAGCCACATATTCCATTTGTCCACCTCTTCACAGAAAAAATCTGTCCCTATGGGTAACCAGTATGAGTGGTCTCAACAAATTCTGTTTTGCCCCAGCTAGAATGTCCCCATATGCACCTCTACGCTAACATTTGTAAACTAAGGTGAATACTTCTGATCCCTTCTTGAGGCTCTGTGATTCCTGAGAATCCTCCTTGCCATGGACCAAGAGCCAGGAGGTGGAGCTAAAGAATAAATTTTCAAGTGGGAGCAGAAAATATGGTCAGGATATTCAACCTTGTCAAACATAGAGGTGCCAGGGTATCAGGCACAGGAGATTAGGAAATGAGCTTTGAAGGATGGATCAATCCAAGTAAGACACGAGTCCTTGAAAGAGCAGAGATCTTTTCAGCTTCATGTGCTCAAAAAAATCCACATTCGCCACCAAAAAAGACAAGGTAATGGCTCACCCAAAGATAATCCTGACTGCCTTGCCTTGTACACAAAGGGTGGTGACATAGTGTTTGTGCAACATCAGTTGACAATCTTTCAAGAAGAAAATAAAATGAAGAAAGTCACAAGGAAACTGTCATTTCCTAACACTGCAGTTAAGTTGCAACATAGCTTATCTGCCTTAGTTAAAAGCTGTTGTGTGTAGTATTTTTGCCTCCCCATTTCAGTCTTTGACTCTCTTTCATTTTCATCTTCAGTATATATTTGGTTCCTTCTCCTCCTGCTGTCAAGCGTAACATTTCTCATCCGAACAGAGCAAAACTCGACCAGCATCCTTCAAAATAAAACTCTGTTTACAACTGTGATCATCAGCCTTGAGAGTAAACTGCATTTCACGCCATTTTAATGAAGTAAATTCTTCACCCATCTATTTCCTGTGGATAATTGAAGGCACCACTGTAGAATTTGAGAGGGGATATAGTGTCTTTTGCTCAGAAGGGACAAGGGGAAGCTACAAAATTCTGAACTGCATTTTCTGAGTGATCTGCTACACTGTGCTGCCCATGCAGATTTAGAAGAGTATTTGTAAGTGGTGATGTTGGATGTAAGTATTTTCCCAGACCTTCACACTCTGCTGTGTATTCCATTTTCTTGATTAGGCCTGCTAAATGTGCAGTCATCATGTAACCTGAAATCAGGCTCATTATGCTCTTCCCTTTGCCTTGAGTGAGAGACAATTATCAAGTTTTCTAACTGCAATCCTCTTGCTTTCTCCTGACATTCAGAAGGAAGTAGGAACAGATCACCTTGACTAGAACTCTTAATCACAATATCAATATGCATGACTCATGAAAATTCAGAGGGCCCCTCTTGACACATGCAAAAAGATTGTGGAAAGCACAAGAACTGTGCGAACTTTTAACAAAAGCGAAAAGAGAAAGGCTGGAGGGGTGCTTTTAAACTAACCGCTTGCATTTGATGCATATAATAGTTTTGACAAGAAATTCATAAAAAGAATATTCTAATCTTTTCAGGTCTCTTGGAAGGTAAACTAGCTACAATGCACGTTAAGAGTCAGAGGATATGATACAACTCAAAAATACTTGTTCATTGTTTACCTGGAGACATGGTGTTTACAAGAACAACTCGACAGACAACCTCACAGACAAATTGTCTATGCAACTGCTTTGCTGTAAGATGAGTAAAACAAGGTAAGATCAGCTCCTCAACTCCACTACTCTCTACTAGAGATTATAGCCAGTAATAGTACCGGTCTGACGGAATAATGCTAAACCTGCTAAGAAAGTTTCTGACTCTGCAATAGTTTCTTGTTCTGAACTAAACCAAAAGCAAGACCTTCTTTTCTGATGGATAGGCAGATTCCTGCCTCGGAAGAGCGGATAGCTCATCGGTTAGAGGGCTCACCGAGGTTGTGCGAGACTAAAATTTGAAACACTGCTTTGCCATGTTCTTCTGTGCCGAATCAGTGCCTCAACTACCAGGTGTTTTCTCTCAATTTCTCCAATTGTGCTACAACAGTAGAAACAGCGATTGCTAATATTTGGGCTGAGGAAATGGGCTGAGTCTAGTCAAACCCACGTTCTCTCTCTGCTCAAATGATTACTTTATTATTGATGAATTAATTAAATGTCTGTTACAAAATTGATACCATAATGACATACCCAGGTCAAAAGATATGTCTGTACTAGGAAAGTATGCAATTTCATCAGCTGACATGGTCAGCTCTCAGGTTTGAGAAAAATCCCCCATATGCCATGGGCCACATGGTCATTATGGCACTATGCACTGACCTGTATTCATGTGCAAGAAATACTAATAAATTAATTAAAGGAGACTACTAAGAAAATCCTCAGATGACTGAATCATGACCATATGCTGACACCATTACATACCTTTTCACAGTTCACCACCTACTATATTATTTTGGCCATGTATGCCTGTGAGCTGTGAAATTGTGGCCTTCTGTTTAATGCACATGTTGTTAGAAAATGCTTGTATAAGGATACATAGCACCTTGGAAATCTGAGAGCATCAGCTATAACCAAACAGCCAGAGCATGCACAGAATTTTAATGAAAAATGGGAATGTAGTCCCAAATCACTAAAGAAACATGAACCACTAATAAAAGTTAAATCAAAGGAACATAGCAAAAATACTCAGTTAAGTCAATTCTGATGGCACCGTTACATGTGTGTAGTGCCTACCTACTGCCACGTCTACTGGGGCAGCAGCTACTGCATCATTTTGGCTGTGCATGTCTGTATGCTCTAGAATAACAGCTTCTCTCTGATGGACTTGATGTTAGAAAGTGCTGCATAGTTATGTTCAATCACCAGCCACAGAATAAATTTAAGTGACAGAATAAAGTGAAGAAGAATAATATTCTTAAAAGATGTCTGGTCCCATCACGCATTAGTCTGTAAAGGAAATAACATTTTAACAATCACTGCAAAGAAACTGGACATCAAATAGAAAAACATACAGCAGAGCTGGCTTGCAAGATAGCTTCATTCAACCTATTGTTTTCAAAGGATACGTGGAATATTTGTTTCTGTAGCATACACATCATTCCAGTTGAATGTCTTTTCTCCTGTGGCTGCTTGAGACTGAGCCTCAACTAGTAACAGTGATTTGGGAAAAGAGATTTGGGGCTATATTCCATTTTACATTCATATTACATACTTATACAGATTTTGCTTTTATGGTTACTATCAGCTTTACAAAATGCTTTAATACACTTTTATAAATTTATTTTCAAATACAGTCATGTCTAAACTCCTTATCATTATTACAATAGCACATGAATAATGAATTACAGCTTTACAAAATTTTTGGACAGAAATTACATAAGATAAGTTACTCACATCTGCCTCGTAACTTTCAGTGCTCTTTTGCAGGTAGTGCTACAAAATCCTTAGAAGGCAGTTGGTCCGATGGTAAATGATGAGACCCTCTGTCTTCAACACATGCTTTCAGGACAGCTGGAAACAAAACCAAAGCCATCAAAAAAAAAAAAAAAAGTTGTTGAAGTTGTCCTATCTTTCTGAATTTCTTGGAAAAAAACAAAGAGGGGGTAAGTTGAGCTGATTGGTTTTATATTCTTCATTAGATAATGGCTCTATTCATATTGGCTCAGTGCATGGATACTCTCCCTGTCACACATTGTGTTAGGAGGAAAAAAGGCACAGGAGTATGAACAAATACACCTTTGGAAATTTGCCTTGATTTAGATCTGGACACAGTTTCCATGACTGCTTTCTTAGGGTGAAAGTAGTAGGCATTTGCAGAAAAAGACCATGATCATGCCCTGCTGATATAAACACAACTAAACAATCCATCATCAACTAAAGAAATTTAAAGGTGAGCATCTACCACTGTTCCTGACAGTGAATTTGATGGTGTCATTGCTAGAATAAATTACCGCTCAACATGACAGGGCATTACTGAGCCAAATATTAAAGAAATAGCAGCCTTTTCTTTAATGACATTTTTCTTGGAACATCAAACTAAAATCCCATAACTGAACCTTGGCTTCTGCACCTCAATTGCTTGAGCAAAACAAGAAATAAGTATTGCAGGAAAAAATACACCCAAAAGTGAGTTTTTTCTTTAGTCATTATCAGCTGTTTTGGAAAGATGCATTCAACAGTATCGTTCTAGGTTTTGTTAGTTCATGATGCCATAGCCAGATCTTGCCAGCTTTTCTTATGCAGAGCAATACCAGAAGCAGTATTATGATGTGCCTCTCTGTGGAAAACAATTCTTCCTTTACCATAAATCTTCTGCCTTTAAAATCTTTTAAAAAGACAACAGGATTTCTCTGATATGGTAGGATCACTAAAGATTGGAAGAGTTGGAAGAATTCTTACCAGAACAGTAGTAACTTACCCTTGATGAGCAATAGGGCTTTTTGTTCTTGCAGAGGTTAGATGGATGTTGATGCCCAAGAGTAGGCTCAGTGAGAAAAATGGAAGCTCAGAAACAGTAAGAGAACATTTCTTTATCGAGATAGCATATCACTTCCAGAATAAAAGAGGCAAATAAGGAAGAAATAGGGCAGCGCTTGCCACTGCTACTGTGTATGACAGATGTGGGCTGCAGGTGGACCTGTGTGCTCCAGTCAACACCAGTGTCAAAATCTGGGAACTGGCCATTGCAGACAAAGTAGGATAGCTCCATCCAAGAACTCCTGAGAGACCTATGCCTACAATCATTCCTCCAGAAGCTTAAAACCTAGTTTTAAGTGCATAACAGCAGCGAGCCTTTGTGGCAGGAGAGTCTTTGTTTTAGTCTCCTCATCATCGAGAGAATCAAAAATCTGTCAGAGTTATTGCTACTCAAGACAAAGAAAATTCTGCTTCATCTGTTTAACCAGTTCAAAAGACCTGTCAAAATTACTCAAAAAAAATTTCACTGAACTTTCCCAAATCTCAAAATAGGGTTGGGATTTGCTAAAATTTGTGCGGTGCTGCATTCAAACCATCCTACACTGCCCCTAACAGTTTTATTTCCCCATCCATTTGATTAAATTCTGTGACCAAATTCCTTTTACTTAATTTAGAAACTTTAGACAGGCTTCTTTAGATAGATGGAAGTTCTCCGAACAGACAGTGAAGAGAGACAGGCACCACTGACCAATAAATCAGACCTCAAGTGGGCCAACTCCCCCTCTGAAGGTTTTATCTGTCTCCTTGGAATATACATGAATCATCAAGTAACTATATTCCCAATTTTGTCACCTCAGGTTCCTAAAGTTAAGGAAACAAATCTGTGCCTTACTGTGGACCTAGTTATTACTGACATAAAGGTACCTTCGCATTCGGGACTCAGTTATATTTGGAAATGCACTTTTACACTGGTATAATTGTCTTTACCCTAGGGGAGTTGTACTACTTAAGCTACACTGGTATCATCAAAAAAGCACAATTTTCTGGTGCAGACATATCCAGTCTGCTCATTATAGAGAGTTTATGGCTCATTTGCTAATGGTTCATAAATTGGGACAATGTTCCTTAGTAAAACTGGGTGGCAAGGGGGCTAGAGATTAGGATAGGCAGGCAAGTGGCAAATATAAAGCCAGTAGGTATCAAGATCCTGTAATTTTCAAAGTTCTGTTTTGTCAGTATTCCTCACAGTGTATACTTACAGCCTGTCTCACCTGCTGCCTCACCTACTGGCTGTTTGTCACTTCAGCCTTTATTCCTTGAAAGATAAACTTGTGGAATAAGCCCACCAACTACCGTACCAATAAGCAATCTGATCCCAAGACAGCTGCCAATCTGTCCATTTCAAGTGCGGAAGGCTGGAGTCCATGCCTCCCATACCTCAGTAGACAGAGGCTGCCTCGTTACACAAAGCCGGGTCTAAATAAGAGACCTCTCAATTAACTGCATTCAGTTCAGCCAGCGGCTTGCATTGTGATTCCTTATGCCTCAGCTTTGCTATCTGTAAAATGGGTTTGGCAGTAATACTTTGCTCATGGCGGGAGAGTGAGGAGGAAAAATGCTCAACAGAGGTGTAATTCTTTGGGAAACAGGTGACAAGTGAGAAACTACAACCATTATCCTTAGCAACCCACCTGCACCCACAATCACCTACAGTGCAAGTTGAAAACAATATAAAAATGTAGCTCTTTAAAAATGTGCTGATAATGCTCTGATGCCAGGCCTTAGAACTGATTCCCAAACCCCTAGAAAATAATGTAGTTGCTGAACTATCACATATGTTAAACAGCAGTAGCCAATGGGCCAGCCCTACTACAGACCGTAACAAGGAAATTAAACAGGGGCTATCTAACCTGGGAATACACCGCCCTGCTTGCACACTGCTTCAGGGATCTGAGCCAAAGGGAATGGGAGGCTCTGAAGTTGTGGTTTCAAGAAATGAGTGTGTGGCAATGGTATCAGCTCAGGAAATTCCCTGTCCTCACATGCTCTTGCCTTTTCCTGCCCCACAGGATGGCACATACGAGGCTGTGCTGCAAAATACATGAGCTGTGTATCATCCAGCTGTAGAAACATTTTTTTAAACCACAGGCCAATTTCCCAGCCCAGCTCACAGGGCAGACATCAATATGGAGAACAAATGGGAAGGAATACATTAAACCAGTATTGCTGCTGGATAACTTTTACAAAAACATTCTGACAACACACTGAATGTATATGTGTGCATGTACATGCCCAAACAATTCAGGCAACTGTACATTTATGTCTCTTGGCAATCCATCTCCACATACAGATGCTAATGCAGCCTCTCTCATGCATATGCTTTAGAGCAATCTAACACTGGTGTGGCAAGGATTTTACCGCTTTCATGATGTAAGGAAGAAGTCATAACACACCCTCAAACCATGACCTTTTCTGTAACAGTTTTTCTGAATGAGATAGCTGCTACTGAGATAGTATCTAAAGAATCCAGTCCTTGAATAGCTGCTTTAATGCCTTTGCCCTGTCTGCCAGCATTTGATTTTGTTTTCCAGATTTCACTACAAACAACTTTTATAAACTGCTGCACAAGCTGAATGTAGTGCCATTACCATGGGTTTCTCACCAGCAATCAGACCCCAGGAAGGTGGAAAGGAAGGCAGAAAAATGTATGTCTATAGCACTTCTTCATCTATAGCACTTCTTCATGAGTGAAAAGTGAATTCCTTGTGAAAATACAAGAAGTAAGAAATCTTCAGAATAAAGGAAAAAGAGCAGGTGGAGGGGGAAAAAAGGGAAGAAAAATCAGACATGCCTCTTACTAAGACATGTTAAAAAACCTATATATTACCCAAATAATCTTTGCTCCAAGCTGGCTGGCTATGACACTCTCAGATGTGTCTACTGCAAAACAGTAAAAGGTAGAGGGACTAATGTCCCGTTCCAGTTCTTTCTGTTCCACCTCTCGCCTCTGAGTTCTGCTGAATGTGACATTTTTCCCTGGCACCTAATACACAGAACTCTGCTGCTAATTTTATGCACAGAGTTCTCATGCTGTGTAATTTGAGGCCAGAGACTCCTCCAACAGCCTGCCAGACAGAGTACACACCCTTCAACACTGCTGCTGCTGCAGAGAAATGGGGGAAGGGAGAAGGAAATGAGCCAAACAAGAAACAAGAAACAGGCTTCCAAACTTGTCCAAGATGTTTGGCTGATTTTTGGCTCTCAGGTCTACCAAGGATCTGTCTCCAGCTCTCCCTGTCCTGTTTGTCAACAGACCAGCCCAGTGGATTTGCCAGCAACTACAAAGACTCAGTCACTTTAAGGTGCTCAGTTTTCCTCTTTTTTCCCCATATTAGGTTCTATCTGGCTGCTCTAATACTAAATTAGGCTGTTGGCCACAAAGCTCTTTTAATACTACCCTGAGACAGAATAAAAAGTGATCCTTGCAAGATTATAATCAAGGATTTACAAGAGAAACTGGTGTCTTTTTTTTCCCACCTTGGTTAACATCTCTGCATCTTACAGAGACAGTTTACTAAACTGAGAATGGACAAGTCACCTTCAAAACCTGGCCTGATCATACTCAAAAGGAGATTGAACTGAATGTATGTATCCCCATTAACTCTCTAGAAAAGCCTCTGTGTCAGACACCCCTCTTTGCTTCCAGCTAACTGGACCGATTTTTGCTGAAGCCTTTTAGTGGAATCATCACTCTCCACAGTAAAAAAAGTATGGAATCAGACCCATTTTTGATACTGCTTACTTCTACCCTGGTGCTGATAATGCCAAAAGGGGAACACCCTATACCACTGTCTTCTCTCAATGCCAGATTTTCTTTCTCTTGAATGTATGAACCAATAGACAGTGAGGGAACTACAGGTTAAAAATTAAAAAAAAAAGAACTTTGATAACAGAATTATATCAATAACTTCTCCTACTGCAAACACTTCATGCCAGAACAAAATAGATTGCACTGCCTAAAGACTTCTTTGGTTGGTACAGCATCCACCCCACTAATGCTTTTTCTCTTATAATTATGTTGACCAGCAGTATTAAGCAAAGACCTGGTCAAAAGAAAAAAAATGGATCCCAGGCGCTGCTGTACAGCAAGTGCTATTATAGCCCACAGACCTATCTGAAAATAAATAAAATCTTTCTTGAGAATTTGAGAAGAGCTGGGACTTTTACTGCTGTTCAGCTGCAACAACATCATGAGCTTTGACATCCAGAGAACTTTCTTTGCAGTTCCTCTCATCGTGAAGTATGTGCCTATGCAGAGAGAACAAGGAAGGAAAGACTGGGAAGAGGAACATAGTCCTTTATTCCTTATCTGGGGTGTGGGGTAGACAAAAGATTAAGCATAAAAGTTAGATAAGTTCATATACTGATCTGGTACAGCCATCAACATGCTCCACTGGAGAAAAAGAAGAGAATGAGAGGAAAAATAGGGACAATGCACAGCTGACAAGAAGAGGAATATAAAAGGAAAGAATAGGGATGTGTGGAAACAATCAAACGTAAAAAAGGATTGGGAAGAACCCAGCCTTCCTCTAAAGACATGCATCGCATTTCCAAACTTGACCCACATGTGTCTAGCTATCTAATTTATGACAGACGTGAAGCTGACCAGCCAGCAGGCTGGCCATAAATTATCGGTCTTATAAGCCAAGATGATTTACATTAGTGTCCTGGTTTCAGCTGGGATAGAGTTAATGTTCTTCCTAGTAGCTGGTACGGTGCTGTGTTTTGGACTTAGTATGAGAATAATGTTGATACCAAGCTGATGTTTCAGTTGTTACTAAGCAGTGCTTACCCTAAGACAAGGACTTTTCAGTTTCCCATGCTCTGCCAATGAGGAGGTGCACAAGAAACTGGGAGGGAGCAGATCCAGGACAGCTGACCTGAGCTAGCCAAAGGGATATTTCATACCATAGAATGCCATGCTGAGTGTATAAACTGGGGGGAGTTGGCCAGGAGTCACCATTTGCTGCTGCTCAGGGACTGGCTGGGCATTGATCAGCAGGTGATGAGCAATTGTATTGTGCATCACTTGTCTTTCTTGTGTTTTATTTCTCTCTTTCTTTCTGTTGTCTCCCTTTTCATTACTACTACGACTACTACTACTATTACTATTATAATATTTTATTTCAACTATTAAGCTGTTCTTACTTCAACCCCCTCAATCCACAGGTTCTACTGTTTTTCTGATTCTTGTTCCCATCCCACAGAGGGGCCGGGGGGGATGTGAGCAAGCAGCTGAGTGGTACAGTGTCGGCTGGGGTTAAACCACAACAATTAGAAGAGGGGAAGGGAAAACTGAAAAACAAGAATCTTGCCCTTGCCCTGCAGGGCACTGCCTGGGATACACTACTCTGTTGGTACCTAAAAATCTGCAGGTGTCCTGAGGTGGCAATGTTCCTTGCCAAGACACCTCCATTACAAAAGCTAATAGATCAGAGCCTTTTTTCCACTGCCTGACAACACAGTTGCCTAGCACAGCTACACTTTCAGATCCATGATACTTGCAATTTTGCTGACCAAGCTTTGCTCAAATCCTTGCTTTTTCGTCTTTTTTCATATATCTTCATTGTTTGTCTCCTTTATTTATATATATATGTGCACTTCTTTTTTTTTTTTTTTTTGCATTAGCAAAACAGTAGCCAGAAAGTCAAAAGAAATTACTTTTCTTCTTTACTAAATGCTTATAAGGCTGTAACTGGAATACTATCAGTACTTTTAAAGCAAGAGAAATATTGACAACCTGGATAGAGTTCAACAGAGGACAAATAAGGCTGGAGCATATGATATATGATGAAAGGCTGTAGTAAATGGGTTTGTTTAGCTTAGAGAAGACTGGAAGGGTGATCTAATTGCTAATCGAACTGAACAAAGTGGGATTAAAGAGGAGACATAGCTAAACTCTTCTCCTAGGTGGACAATAAAAGTACAGGAGAGAAGAATCACAAGTTGTAACAAAGGAAAAATCTCTTTGGACATAAGAAAAAATAATATAACATGACACTGGAACAAGGGCCCAGAAAGGCTATGGGATCTCCATCTAGGGAGATTTGCACACTGTGACTAGACAAGCTTGATCTATCTTTTATATTAGCCCAGCTTACAGCAAGACATTGCATAGATGACATCCAGTGGCCCCTTCTAACCTTGTTCTATATTCAGATACCAGATGCTATCCTCAGCTAACCGAAGTCTCCATCAGAGTTACTGGTCACCTTATCCAAGACAATCTGCTTGACTTAAATTAAAATCTCACAAGTATTTGGCAACTGTGAGCATTTCAGGCAGCCCATGGTACAGTGGTACATAAAACTAAAGTTCCTGCATAAAAAGAAAAAAGAAAAAAAAAGGAATGGGAGGAAACAGATGGACTACTCAGTGGATAAGGAATTGGCTGGATGGTCACACTCAAAAAGTTGCTCAGCTTGATGTCCATGTAGAGACCAGTGATGAGTAGTGTTCCTCAGGAGTTGGTTACTGGAACTGGCACTGTTCAGCATCTTTGTCAGTGACATGGACAGTGGGATCGAGTGCACCCTCAGCAAGTTTGCCAATGACACTAACTTGTGTGGTGCGGTCAGTGTGCTGGAGGGAAGGGATGCAATCCAGAGGGACCTGGACAAACCTGATAGATGGTCCTGTGCAAACTTCATGAAGTTCAGCAAGACCAAGTGCAAGATCCTGCATGTGGGCCAGGGCAATCCTAAGCACAAATGCAGGCTGGGCAGAGAATGGATTGACAGCAGCTCTGAGGAGAAAGACTTGGGGCTATTGGAAGGTGAGAAGCTCAACATGGCATGGCAACGTGCACTTGCAGCCCACAAAGCCAACTGAATCCTGGGCTGCATCAAAAGAAGCGTGGCCAGCAGGTTGAGGGAGGTGATCCTTCCCCTCTACTCCACTCTTGTGAGACCCCACCTGGAGTACTGCATTCAGCTCTGGGACTCCCAGCATAAGAAGGACATAGACCTGTTGGATTGAGTCCAGAGGAGGGCCACAAAGATGATCAGAGATCTGGAGCACCCATCCCATGAAGACAGGCTGAGAGAGATGGGGCTGTTCAGTCTGGAAAAGGCTCCAGAGAGATCTTATAGTGGTCTTTCAATACTTAAAGGGGGCTTATAATAAAGATGGGGACAGACTTTTTAGTAGGGCCTGTAGCGATAAGACAAGAGGTAACGGTTTTAAACTATAAGAGGGTAGATTTAGATTAGATATAAGGAAGAAATTCTTGACAATGAGGGTAGTGAGACACTGGAACAGGTTGCCCAGAGAAGCTGTGGATGCCCCATCCCTGGAAGTTTTCAAGGCCAGGTTGGATGGGGCTTTGAACAACCTAGTCTAGTGGAAGGTGTCCCTGACCATGGCAGGGGGGGTGGAACTGGACGATCTTTAAGGTCCCTTCTAATCCAAACCACTCTATAATTCTATGATCCTATGAAACACAAGTTCTCCTAAAAACAAGACATCTAAACATTACCTTTAATAGCTTCACAGCAAATCATATTGGTGGGTAGTCTCAGATTGGATTGCCAGTAAGAAGCAATCAACTGATCTCTGTGCCTTGCTTATACTACCTACCTCCTGCATTTGCAAATTCTTTTCTCTTTGAACACCAGCTTCTCCCTCCTCACCACTTTCCCCTTGTGGCACTCATCCCTCTCCAAGCCCATCTTCCCCCTCAACCTGCTTTCCTCTCCACACCACATTTTTTTGTCTTTTTTTGATCCCTATCTCACCCTTTATTCTTCTAGTCCTAAATCTCTGATCCTGAGTTGGAAAATAATTCTTCATAGCATCTCCCCTAAAGAGCAGCTATTTGGCTTCTGGCCTGCTCCTGCTTTGTCAGCTGTCTCTTGTCAACAAGTCTGTTGAGTGTGTGGGGAAGCTTTGGAATGACCAAGAAACCCATAAGCTGGCCGAGTAATCCCAGGGAAAGCCTGGTCTGCATTAATGATTCTTGTAAAATAAACAGGAGAGTTTGATGCCTAAAGTAGCTTAGAGCTTTGAAATGGGGGAGGAGGGGAATATGGCTACCATGAAAATGAATAAAGAGACTAAACTTATGCACCACAGAAGCACTAGGCCTGCACTGATTTTATTGGCAATAAATATAGTTCTTCAGATTTTCTTTTGCCTTAGTAGTTTGGCTCCCATTACCCTCAGTCTCTTTATTGTTGTTAGTGCTGTGGCCTTTAGACACCGGAAGTCTTACTGTAAGAAATAAAATAGTTATAGAAACTTAGGATGCCTGACCATATGTCTGACACAGTGAAAAAAAAAGGATGAAGAAAAATTTACACAACTTGAAATTGGACTCTTAAGACTGTTTACTAGTGACCAGTCAGAAAGGCTGCAGTTCTACAAACATGCCTGGTTCAGAGAAGAATCACAGAAGAAAACATTTTCACCACATAACTATGTAAGTCCAATTGGTATTTTTGAGATATAATTTGAAAATTCAGTGTAATTTTGCTCTCAGTTACAGAAAAGTCACTGTTGACATATGTTTGGATGCCAGACATAATGCTTACCAGTCCACCTATGTCATGATGTAACTATACAAAGAGTTTATGACCACCATAGATTTTTATACTAGAAAAATGGTTAGTTTTTTGCAGTCTTGAATCCATATGTTCACTATGAGCAGACATGTATTCCTACTTTGAATACTTTCTAACAGTGCTTTCCATGTTGCAGAAAAAAAAATTCAGTACAAAACACATTTGCTTGCCTTGGCAATATAGTTCACATTCTTACTCCTACTGATGATTGTCCTATGCTTTCAAAGTTTGTCAGATTTAGCTAGGCTAACAGCAGATACTCTACTTTTACATATAATCCTTCTTCAAATCTCAATAAATTCTTTGCTGAAATAATAGCTATCCAGCTGCTAAATCCACAAGATAATTAAACACTGTGTGAAAGGACATTTCTTTTTAAGCAGATTTAGATTTTATCAAATGATTACTCCATCTTAATTTGAGTAGTAATTATTGAAATACTTTTTTCTTTTTAACCTTTTCTCACCTAAGTCCTTTCTTGGGCCCTTAGGCAATAGAAAAACTAAAAATGTAACTGTGAGATAGCAGGAGGAAAGAAAAAAAGAGGCATGAAATAGTTACTGGATTCTGATTTAGGGTCCAAATTTGGCTTCAGAGGGACTATTCATAGTTTAAAAGTTAAGCATAAAGCAAAAGGCTGTGCAAGATCACAGTGCCTTTGGCACAGTAATTGTTTCTTGCTATGAGACATGTACGTACAATACTTATGAAAGGCCGTAGTTACAGTTGGAACTACAAAATGTGATGCAGTATAAACACAAGCGAGAAAGAACCATCTAGGAAAAGAAACTTCTAGCAGTTTTTAGTAAGTCTATTCTCCAAATATCTGACTGAGTTTTCTTGTATTGATTTGGTTTGAGTCTCCATTTTTGACTGCACACATGAAGTACTGGTCAACACGTCTACTTTACTATCCACAGACAGTGGTAAGAAGATGTGGTAGCCACGCTTTAAGAATTCACACTTGAATTAATGCTGCCACAGAAGTGCAAAGACTTTATCTAAACATGACAGTCTATAAAAATAAAGATGTAATGGGAAAAAGGAGTTAACAATAGCTTTTTTTATGGGCTAGCAAACTATCTAGAACTACAGCAGAAGAGTGTTTGCTACATGCTATTGATTCCAACCAGGATATCCTTTCCTTCACTTTGTAAAGGGAATAACTCCCTTAAATACTTACACATTTGGTTTTCTTTCTCCAAGTGGCTTTATCAACAAATATCCCTTCTTGACCAAAAGCAACCTGTTTCTCTAAACTATGACTGTATGGTGTGCTACCATTCTAAGGGAGACTTTAGCAGATGTTTCTGTTTTGCTGTCTCATCTTCAGGCTCCTTTTAAGGAGCTATTAGTCTTTAAGGTTCCCTAATCCCCCAACTAAATTTATCAGCATTGATTGCAGCCAAGAGTTAAGCTAAATTAGACTTTGAAATCCCCATACAGTGTATCAGATACACTTCTGGTAGGAGACGTAGAGCAGAAAGCTCCAAATGTTCCATTTACAAAGAGGTAGGAAAACCATGCTTTTCTCTAAAGGTTTCTCAAAGCTTCCCCACATTTTTCAAGATCACCACAATTTCCCTGATTTGATAAGAGCAAGAACTCAACTATTGAAACAATTTGTCATTTAACTCCATATCAGGTGTGTGCATGCATACACATGCATAAATTTGCATACAGGTACATACTTCCTCTACAAATGTGTATATTTTATATGGAGGAGGTATGTGTACACACACACTTAGGTTAAGGCTGCATGCATGCTTGAGACATCTGTTCCAACTGACACACGTGATGAAAAGGTATTTATCTACATATACATCTCCCTCACACACACACATGTATGTGTGTGTATGTATGTATGTATCTGTTCCCCAGTCTTTGTCCTCACATAATGAATCATTCCCTTGTTTGCTTCTCTTACTCACACTCATAAGTAATTATCAGAACAGATATCCCTCCTGCTCTCACTCCTGCTCTTAGTGAGTAGTAAAATACACAGTGTCTTAAATAATTTGCATGTCAACATCAATAGTTAGTTAGTTTTGATGACAATGTATGATAATCTCTTATTATTCCAGAACTGTGAATTTCTATGGTACTTCTATGTCAGAGGAGGGACAATTATGTATTCTTACACACACACACAAAAAAACCACCAACAAAAACCCCACACAAGATGAAACATAAAAAGGGACAGTCCAGTATGTACTCTTCCTTAAAAAGAAATAAGCACATAGAAAAAATACAGATGCTTAAGAGGAAATGGCACAAGATACAGATTTTTTTACCTGAGGGCCAGTAATTGCAATCTAAAATGTCAGCAGTTTAGAGAAGTCATTGATATGTAATGAGATCAGTACCCACATAGATTGATGGTGTCAATCAAATTCAGAACAGATTGGCCTTCTCTCTGCAAAGTAATTATTCAGTGGCACTAATTGATTCCTATCTCTTTGCAATTTCTCTAAAAAGTTCTAGAAGAGGGACCTAGTGAAATCTCCATTAAAAACACCAGAGAGTCCCAGTGACAACTGTGGAAGATGGCTGAGGTCCTCAAAAGACAATTGAGTTAGGACTACAGCTCTCTGGATGTAAAAGCAATTCTTGCAAACCAGGTTACAGTAAACTGGTGAAACAAAAACAAACTTTCTCTCCAAAGACTTCTTGCCATTTACTCTGAGGACACATCAAAGATTTGTTTCCAAAATCATTTGTCTGTCATTTTCACCAGCTTCTTTTTTTTTCTTTTCAGGAGAGAAATTGTGTGTGAGAAGTGTGATTTCTGCTGTCTGTATCCCCATGGCTACTAGAAACAGCTAGAAAGGGAATTGGGCACATCACAGCACACAAAATGTCAGGTTAACAAATTCCAACACAACAGCTCAGAGAAACAGACGCTTGCGTTCTCCCACCTTCATCCTTCCATATCACACTAAAAGAAAGGGGGGAAAAAAGTCAAGAGAAAACTAGCCAAAGCCATGTAAGTGAATCAAATACGTCCTTCAGAAAGGTAAACCTCTCTAAAAATAGGATGAAAGGCTAAGCAAGTCACTTGTTTTTACTTCTAGCAGTAATACAGGGTCCTTGTAAGGGATTCGCACAAGTCCTGTGCTGTTACAGTAGCATCTGTCTCCTCATTGCAGGAGAGAAATGGTGAAGAAGATTTAAAGAATGTGTAACCTGAGAGAGAAATCATCTGTCATTCCCTCACAGGGCGTTAGCAAACCTTCCTTCTCCTGGGAGAAGGAAGAGCCACTCTCCTTCCCCTACCTCTTGTGATTACAGCCTTAAGGATTATTACAGCATACATGCTTATCACAAAATTACAGAATGGTTGGGGTTGGAAGGGACGTCTGGAGATCAACTAGTCCAACCCCTCTGTTAAAGCAGATTCACCTAGAGCAGGTTGCACAGGATCGCATCCAGGCGGGTTTTGAATGTCTCCAGAGGAGACTGCACAGCCTCCCTGGGCAACCTGTTCCAGTGCTCTGTCACCCTCAAAGTAATATGAATAATACTAATAATCAGAAAAAATCTACCTCTATTAAGAAAAGGTAAGAGAAGACCAGATGAAAGCAAACATTCTGTGCAATCCACAGGGTGAGCCCAGTAGCAAAGAAGGCGTCAAGCAACAAACAGATGCTTTCTGTGGAAGGGATGATCCCTTTGCTTCACCCAAGTAAAACTGCTATCACAAGCTATACTTCTCACAATCAAGATCTGGAGCAACAAAACAGAAAAGGATAGTCCATTTTGGAAGATAATATCCCAGGAGAGGATGCAACATGCAATTTCTTGTGCCACTACACTGCGCAGTCTCATGCAAACAGTTATTTGTTGGTGTTTCAGATGTCCGCCCTTTAATGGGAGAAAGTGTTGTGGGAAAAATAAATCCCAAGACAGTCAGACAATACTAATGGACAACATGGAGGTACACTACCTCAGAGATCAATGAGGGGTTTAGTGTTCCCTGCTTCTTGTTTTTTCTTTTCCAGATTAGAAGGTAGAAATGTCAACAGAAGTGCAGAAAAATAGCAGAGATGATACATTTCAAAGAGGCAAAATGCTGCGAATCAGCACACCACTTGTATCTTGTGAGTCTCTGCTTCATCCAAAAGCAAGATATTAATGATCAGTTTACTGAAATATCTCATTTGTCTTCAAGACAGCAGCTTCTGTGTCCCACTAAGATCAAAACTCAAAGGGCCTGAAAGCTACTGCCTCTTATAAATAACTGTCAAAATACCATAGCATGAGCTAAAAATGCTATTGCACATCATTCAGATCTGTACCACATGCTACATTGATACTCCATTTCTAGATTACAACAACTTCCAGATTACATTTCTTTTACCGACACAGGGAATGTTCACAAAGTTTTAAAAGGAGGGAAAAAAGGCCCTGCAAGAAGGTGATTTATGTAAGAGAGCACCATCGTGAACCTTTTTAGGAAGGAGAAACAGTACAAACATCCAAGGAAAAAATACATGCCCATGATGAATATTAATACAGATGTGCAGAATATAAAAAACATAATGTGAGTTTCTATAGAACGGGTTAGTTCAATAAAACTTTTTTTTTGCAAATAATGCTTTAAATTGTACAAATAAACTTTTTCACACTGCCATATGTAAGATTATGAACAAGGTGATAAGAAGGAATATCTAAAAGAAAATTGTAAGAAGAAGTTGTGGTACACTGGTAATGGCAGGGAAAATTACTTCCCTTAGGAATACGCCAGTGAGTCTTTCTTTAGTAAAATTCTCTCCAGAAGACAGAGGATAAGGATGTTACAAAAGATAAACTCAGATTTTCAATCTGACATTTACCTAAGGGAAGCCCAGATGCAGCAGAAGTGAATGCTGCTGGACAAGCTAAAACATCCATTCTCTTAAGAAGTTTAGCATAGGTAACAAGAGTAGAGGTTTCCTTCCTGCAGTCCTCCCTTCAGGCAATCTAAAGAGATAAAGAGAAAGTACAGGAGAATTCAGTATTTGGGTCTGATTCAGGCCATGAGCTACATGGAAATATTCTTTTTAGTGCCAATAAATTTGTTTTGTGTGTATCTGTTTATTAACAACTGGACTGGGGCGGTTTAACTCATTTCATCAGGGTGACTGAAACAGTACTACAGAATAATGACTTTTATTTACTGATATTCTCCTTGGCTGGATTCAGATCATGACCTAATCCTTAGAAGATACCTCATTTACCAGTCATGTAAATGAAAGAATTGTTTTCTAATGAAATATTGACAATAAACAGCTGACACAACCCTGCTCCTTTTCTGCTACTAGTTATGGACTTTCTTAGCCAGCAGTTTCCACTTGGGAGGTGGGCAGGAAAAGACCCAACTTGCCATTTGAGCATCACTGCTATAAAATTCTTGCTACTCACTGTTTACCCAGAAATACGTCACTCCTTTACAAACCTCTGACTTTTAAATCCATCTCACTGTGTACTAACAGCTCTGAAACACATGGTAAGAGCATAAGAAAAAAACCCTATATTCATTAAAGAATAACTATCAAAATTTGGGTTATCACAGGATTCCAACTGCTAAGACTGAAGTCAAATTTCCCCAAAAGCTGTTTACTCTGATCTGAATGCTTCGACTGCTGTCCTAGAGCAGCCTAGTATAAATGGGAATAAGTAATGAAGCCATCTTTCTGCTGTGCTAGTTTTTCTGGAATATAACCCCTGTGGTAATAATTACATGGGTTTATCCATCCCAGTGTGAACAACACCAGAGTGTCAATTATGTGGGTACAAGTGTCTGTTGTAAAGAAAACCAGCAGTTTCCATTCTCTTAACCTTGGGGTCAGGGCTTCCCACTGGGACTTACAGCTTTTTTGCCTGCTGTAAATATCCATTTGAGAGTTGCTAGGAGATGTTATGATATACAGACCTACTCTTTCAGTGCTAGCTTTTTTCTTGTTTGGTCATCTAAGCCTAACTCTCATCAGGGGTTTGCACAGAAACACCTATTGCTAGTTTTCATTTATATCACCTCCTTTGGGTGATACTGCTCAAGATGTTTCACTTTCTTTTCCACACCATTTGCAACACAAGCTGGAGAGGTCCCCAAAGCCCACTAGTAGCATGGACTATTAGTGACTTACTTCTAGTCTCTGGGGTATCTCTTGTAGCCATTGGCTATTTCCAGCTTTTGAGCCAATTATCAGAGGAGTCGTACATAAAAATGGAATCACTAAGCTTTGATCCTAGGAATAAAGACTTCTTTCAGGTGAACCAAAGAATAGTCCATTGCATGGACTGTGAAGAAGTAATGGAACCTAAAAGGCCTGAATCAGTCTGATATACTCCATCTGGCAGAGGGAAATGACAATTAGTATACACAAAACAACTGACATTTTCAGCCACAGGGTAGTAGTGTAAAATATATATATATCTCTGAACAAGTATGTTCATATGCAGCCTAAAGAGGGCATATATGAACTTAAGAGCAGCATATAAGCAAAGGGTCCCAGTAAACATGAACTGAAGTTTCCTGTTTTATATTAGCCAAAAAAAAAAAAAAAAAAATAAAAATCTATGGCTACTGTGAGTCACTCTTTAAACTGATTTATTTTTCATATACATTCTGTCCACCTAATCCTTCCACTTACCACACATGTGTGATATTATAAACTACACTGAGGAAAGTAAGTTAAGAGCCACCATACTGGATCAAAGTAAATTTCCTCTAGTCCTCTAACCCAGTATCCTGTCCCCAACAGTGGACATAGACAGAAGCCTTTGTAAGAATGTAAGCAGAAGGCAATCACATTATGACACTTTCCTCTAATCCTATTCCAAGTCCCAAACACTTTAGCTCAGGAACTTCTCAAGTTGGATGTGGCCTGTATGACTTTGGTAACTTTCAATGGATCTCTCATCCATGAATTTGTCCATTCTCCTCTCCAACACATAAAGCTCTCAACATCACATTACCCTTGGAGACTAATTTTAATAGGTGCTACATTCTTTACTAAGTAAATGTATCTTTTGGAAAAGCTGCAAGCTGTACTCACCAACATGAAAGGTTTAGTGGTTCTTTTGCCGGAAGAGGTTTGTCCTAAAATTCTGGACAACTTCTAATGTGGGTATTGACGTTTCATCTTCCTAATAAATCCCAAATGTGATGTATTAATTGAAACTCATATTTACTCCTACTTCTCCAAAAGACTTTTGATACAGGATTTCTGGAATCCTGAATCACAACATTGTATTGTTTATGGTTATATGGAGCACCTCAGGCATCTATTTCAGCAAAGAAGGATAGCAATATGATATTTCTTGCTTTTTTAGAAGTAAGATGAAAGAGGACAATAACCTAGGACCTTGTGTGAAGGGGCAGGTGTGATAGCAAGAGCAGGAGGAAGAAACGTACGCTTACATCATAACTTACAGGGAAAATACCAAAGAAAATACTGCCATTGTAAAGATTCCTATCCTGCATCTAAACATAGGTGAGACCAGCACTGAGCTTTGCCTTAGAAGAAAATGATGGAGTTTCTGTATAATACGTATTGGCTATAACATGCTTAAGAAGTTTTAAACCAAAATACGCTGCAGGCATACAAAGTTTTTTTAAAGATTCTAAATTGTTCGATGAATTCTTTCCAAATTTAAATGCAATGTGGATGGGTACTAGATTGTATATATGTCTTGGACTCAGTAAACTCAACCTGATTTATCATTCTTGCTTTATGTAACAGGTTGGAGACTACAACAGATATTTTAGAATACTTTACAAGCTCAGACAGCAAAGTAACTCCATGTTATTCTGAGCACCACAACACCAGGAAGATGCTAACAAAACTGGAGGAATACCAAAACAAAGAAAAAATTATTGCAGGTCTAAAGAGGCTGATTCATGAGAAAATATGTAAAATAAGTAGTTCTGTATAGCTTGGCTAACCCAGGGACTGAAGGCTATTACAACTGTTTGTAAAATAAAATGAAAGGCATAAGCACCAAGAAGACAGTGAGGAAGAAGGCTGATCCAGAGACTTATATGAGATATTGATGAGATAAAAATACATAAGAGAAATTTTAACTGGCAACCAAGAAACATTCCTTGGTTTTTAAACCTCTACATTTTAGAATATGCTTTCAAATTAAGGAAGTCATACGGCTTCTTTAGCAAGTAAGTAGGAGAAGAAATGCAGGGTGAGTGAAAGATGGCTGACTGGTATCCCTGAAGACTGAAGTTGCTTCTCACAACACATGTACTAGACATGGGAGATAGCAACAGAACAAGCTTCCTTTTTAAAGTGCTGTGCTAGCACTGTGGTGATTACATCAAAAATTTTGGATACATTGGCTGATATGGACCTGGAGCCCCTTTTTATTCAGATCACATTTATGTCTGGTGGGAAAGAGAAAAAGAAATTATAATGGCTGATATGCATTAACTCTGCAATGTATATGTATCCTGAAGGGGAAGCCCAGTCCTAATCTTTTCCCAAATGAACTCGGTTGAGATGATAGTAAATATGTAACCACATTACTGAAACTGATGAGTGCAGTTAACACAAACTTCCTCCCTAAATTCTTCTCCCTAAATTCTATCATTTCACATAGGTGAACTCTCAGTGATCCTGTTGCCACAATACTTCATGTCTTTCAGCTTCAGGCAGATTTCTATGAATAACCTAGAAGTGTCAGATTTTGATCGCATTCTTCTTACCACAAAAAAATCTCAACAAAACCCCTTTTAATTACATACTTGACATGTTACAAAGACTTCACAATATGCCCAATGAGGTCATAGATCTGCTTCTCTCTTTGTAAATAAACCTTAGTAGGAACTAACTAAAAGGATAAGAAAGGATTTCCACTAATCAGGATTGTTTTCACATGGCTGAATTACACAGAGGAACCACAATGACTAGCCCTGCACTTGCTCTCCTTTCACCAGTGAACAAACGCACTCGTTCCAATGGAGCAGACAGAAATGGAAGTCACACTCCAGTAACCAAAAGGAGTTCTACAATCCTTATCCTCTCTAAGCTGCTAAAGGAAGGTAAAAGAGAAAAGTTGTTCTGCCACCTACCAAATGAAAATAGAGCATCCCGCTAACAACCACAAGATACTGCTATCTCTAAACCAGAATCTAATCTTGGTACTACATCAAGGGTATATAATATGTGAAAGTGTAATGCAAACACCACATCACTGAACTCAGCAAACAGCAGTCCACAAATCATACCATTGCAAAGGCAACACAGCTGTTGGTTGAAACATCTGGACCCACAAGAGTCAGCTCTCTCACATTGTAATTAAATACAAAGTCTCACCTGCTCTGAGCTAAGGCATGGACAAAGTGTTTGTGAGAAATAAAGGAGGCTACCTGAAAAGTAAGATTACTTCCCCTACTACTGTAGCATACTGAAAATTCAAAAACCACTACAGAAAGTGTAATAAAAATAAATGAGAAGATTAAAATGATTTAATTAACCTTTGTCATGTTTGATTCAATAAAGCTTCCTCTTTAGAAATTGTCTAAAGCTGCTGGAGAATTTCCAATTTATCACAGAACTCAGCATCAAAATGATAGTGAAAGATTTTAAAATATTCTTATTCCATACATACTTAAATTCTCTTTCCTCCCTTCTAGGATCAATTAATCAAGCTAGAAAAGTCAAATCTCATGTATGCAGCACCTGCCTTTCCCAAAAGATAATTTCAGTTGTATTACAACAGCCTTGGTTGCTTTTTAACCTAAGAACTGTTGGGTTTGAGTCCTGAAACAGAAGAGATTTTTCTTTTACTCACAAATATACTCCAGATAAATGTGATTCCTAGTTCTTTATAAAATGTTTCCCCTTGCCAGAAAAACATTAAATACCAGGAAAAGTGTCCCCAGATGGATTACCAAGTGGCAAATAGGTCTCAATGGCATATTTATTGTTGTTGTTATTGCTTGATGGAGTAAAAATAGAGGTGTCTTCAAGGGTGTCTTTCCCCAGAATGAGCAACTCAGCATAAAGAGAATTTATATGCTGAAAAGGTTACAGTCAGGGTATTATGACTGTATATGTAGTATCTCTTCATTTACAATGCCCTGCCTCTGCTAAAAAAGCTCAGGTTGTAAATTTTTTAGACTTCTACAGCACCTTGCCCAATGGGGCCCAGAATGGAGATTTTGGATGCTCCTTTAAGTATGAGCTACCAGAACTACACAATTGCATTTGCTATTGCCTGCAGGGAAAATCATTTCTGCCTTTCTTCAAGGCCAAGAGGTAAAGCTGAATGTTGCGGCTTTAGGTGCAGGAGGCAGTTTAGGGCTGTTCTCTCTTAGTACCTGCCAGGGCTAAAGAGAGGCAAGAACAAGCTCCTGAGCGTGCCTTCGCTTCCCCTCGCTCTAAGGAGGTTGCATCTCCCTATTCCCTTCCTTCTGAGCAGAGTACCACCTCTCGAACTGAACCGCCTGATTCACCGTCATCTCCCCGAGGCCACCTTCATCTGATGGAAGGGAAGAGCCTATCTGCCGCCAGGTAGCTCATGCACACCGCCTGCCTCCCCCATCAACAATGAAGTTTCGAGCGGACCATCAGTTTGCCGAGGTAATGGGTTTTCACAGCCAGGGGAAGGTGAGCGCCAAGGATTATTAATAGTGTTCCTTGATTAGTTAAGGGAAAGATAAATGTGACACCGCCACCAAAATCCCTGAATATCTGATACCAGTGGGGAGTGGGTATCACCTGCCAAAAATAGAAAGAGCATGAGAGATTATATAAGTGGGGTTCCTACCCCGACTTCCACGTCTTTTTGACCACCTTCGTATCTAACACCCCTTCCAAGCGTGCTTAGGAGAGATCCGAAAGGTAAGTAGCAAGAAAATGTTCAAACTTCCACAGCAAACGTGAATTCGCCCGCTCCCGGCAGGAACCCTGGAACTTCGCCCGAAGGAAAGCAGATAAGGATATCTTCCATCACTCCGACCCCGTCCCCCTTGCCACAAAAAAAGCCCAGAGACAGAGGTGCAAATTTCCCAAATTCTGAGGAATGGCTTCCCGCAGAGAAGACTCCATACGAGAAGAAAGGGCCATTAAAAGGTGAAAATAGGTGAACACATTGAGGGGAAATGAGGAGAAAGAGAGAAGAGAAAGTGAGAAAATGGAAATAACAAAAAAGGGAAAGGGGAAGGGTGGAAGTGAACGAGAACGCGAGCAAGAACTCGGTGAACAGAATTTACTGAAAAGCTCAGTCGTGAACAGAAGGCGAAAAAACCCTTCAAAAGACATGGCAGAAATGACATCTCTCTTTATGCACAGACGATCGTAAGCGATGGGATGAAGTTGCTCTCTTTGGTGTGGTCATTAGGAAGATACAGGAAATGTGTGACCCTTTTTGCAAAGGACCCCCAGCTTTCTGCTTCAGCTTTTGGCGTGGGGGCTTCTTGCTGTTCATTAAATTCTCCCTGAATCGTTTGCTTTTGACAAGGGCGGGTTGGTTTCTACTTAATTTACTTGATGGTTTACTTAGCAAGGATATCATCATTCTAGCGCTAGTGGAAGGGGGAGTTGATCTATACAAAAGTTTCTGTGCAGACAACTTGGAAATCCACGGTGTGGATTTTGCAAATAGTTCAGGCAGGAAAATTGGCAAAATCTCAGAAATAAAGAAAAACGTGTCATTCATCTCGCAGGGCTGATGAGAAAAAGGTGAAGGGGTCGAGTGTGAAGCTGCCAGTTCGTGAAACGCCTTTTATATTAGAGTAACAGAACAGTTTTGACTAAAGCTTCGTGGTTAAAAGCTTCTAGGAGTTTGCTCGCTGTCCTTAAAACGGATGCACTGATGAGGTTAGAGACGGGCCTCAGCCACCCCTCCACGTCCGGTCCCCACCTGTCCGCTTCGTCAGCCTGTGTGTCGCTGCTGCCGCTGTTCTGGCCGCCGCAGGTACGGCCGCCCGGCTCCTGAGCAGGGGACGGGAAGCGGGGGGAAATGTTGTTTGCGCTGTTCAAACGGCTCCACCTGATCCGAAGCCTCATTTTTCTGGCACCTCTCACTTTTCGCCTTCACAGCACGATTAGATCCGATGACGACGGGAAGCGGGGCGG
>JAVJGI010000060.1:34723350-34744497 GCA_035590275.1 Ibycter americanus | reverse complement strand
GCCAGCCCGGCACAGGGGCACGGAGCGTGCCCCGGGCCGCCCCGCTCGGCCTGAGGCTGGTTAACCTGCCCGGCGGCTGCCAGCGCAGCGCAGCGCCCCTGGCAGCTACCGGCTTGCGTTACCTCCGAGGGCAGCCTTCCAAACGTGCTCTGCCGTGTCAGCAGAGCGGGGCTGACACCGAAACACGAGTCGCCCGCAACGAGAGCATCCTCCCTGGCGGACGGTCAGGAGCGTTTTCCTGTTCGTAGGGACCTAAAAGGAGGGCCTGTGGCTCCGCGAACGAGGATACCTCCGCAAAGGGTTTGCAAAAGGTTCGTGAGAAAGAAAAGGAACTGTGGGGGCTGAGGCCCAGCTCCTTTGCCGACTGCACCGATGCTGAATTTAGCCAAGCAGGGAAGCGGACGGCCGCACCCCGCCAGGCCGGAGGCGCCGGCACTGCAAACGCGAAGGGGCTCTCCTCCGCCAGTTAGGGACGAGTAACGGGACGCCGCTTACATAAGATCGGGCACATCGATTTCTCTCGTCAATAGCTGTCTATTGATGGGTCCACATTTAACCTAAGCGTAAAACAGACCTAACGATTGGGTTTTAACCGATGCTACACGAGGCTTTTTCAACTCCCTTCTGCAAGCTGAACTCCGCTAAAGCGAGAGACCCGCGTAACAGCAGCACTGGCTTCCCGGCGCCCTCCCGCCTCCCAGCTCCGACCAGCGGAGATGGGTCTGGGAAAGGTGCGTTCAGCCTAGGGAGAGGTACTCGGCTCCCCCACCCTTCTTTTTATTTGTCGTGGCGGAAATGAGGGGGTGGTATTTCAGACGAGAGAAAACCGACAGTCCATCCTAAAACGAAGATTCGCTGTTTAAAAAAGAAAAGGAACAAAAAAAAAAAAACAAAAAAAAACAAAAAAAAAAAAAGGAAAAGGGGACCCCAGTGACACCTCCTCCTCCATCCTTCTGCGCTGTGGCATGCTAATGACTCACCCGCTACAGCTGAACTTGGGCCGCCGAGGAAAGGGGGGGCCCGCGCTGTCAGAGCCGCCGAGGCATCGCTGACAGAGCCACCCCTGTTCCCGCAGCAGCCGCCTCCTCTCCAGGCCGCGGGTGCCACCGCGCCAGCGGGATCGGGCTGTACCCGCGGATCGCAGCCCCTGCGTCCCCCTGCCACCGCTCCGCCCCCCCCGCCGTTCCCAGGCAGAGGTGCCAATACTCCTGCGGAGACCTGCCCTACTACTGGGCCCTAACCTTGGCTACCTCGGCCTGGCTCCCGCCCAAACTCTGCCAACGAGTTGGACTGCTTGCCATATTTCATGTGAAAAATGGGCACAGTTTCTTGGAGAGAAAAAAAAAAACAACCAAAAACCTAAAAATTACGCTACTATTCCTAAATCCTTTTTTTTTTTTTTCTTTTTTACGATGTCGAGAAGTGCCCGGTCCCGCCTGGGAAGCCCACCACTGCACAGGAGCTCCACACGAGCGTGTTGTCACCTCGCATCCCGTTTAACCATATCATATCGCAGAAGATTCTGCAGCATATTGTGCATTACAAACGGAATCTGTGGGATTTGCAGGGATGTGATAATTAATTCAGCGATGATGATGCTTAATATGGACTGGCCCGAAAGAAACGAGGTCTAAAAGGAGTATGTGTGTGAACGTGGCGGGGGGTGGGGGGTGGGGGTGGGGAGAAGGGGAAGACATTTAAAGTGTTTGAACGGTAAGGCAAATGTTCAAAAGCTACATTACATTTGCTTCCCGACCTCAAGAGCCGCTTGAAGCGTGGCATATGCTGCAGTTCCTTCCCCATCACCGAATATAACTGGTAAAGCTCGTCCTGACTTACTAGAAGAAAAGGCTCGTCCCTGCACCACTAGCTCTTCCACCTCACCCCAGAACTTGACCTTGGCACAACTCTTTCTTCAGCCGGTATCACGACAGACTCTGGCACTGTGCCAGTAAGGCTTAGATTCCAACCTCCCAAGGGAGGGACCCCCACTCACGTCCTCCCCCACCTCAGTCCCCGCAAAGGCACCCCCGTGCCCTCTCTTTAGCCGAACCCTCGCGTCTGTGGACCGACTACGTGGTGCTCTGCGAACTGGAGAGCAGCAGCCCCCGGCACTTATCCACGCAGAGCTAGAGAGCTGGCATGGGTCCAGCCTCTCCCGGTGTGCCATCCCCACACAGCACTGCAGCTTTGGTCATATGAGCAGAAATGATGAGAAAAGCACTTTTTAATCTTTTCGCACTTGCTTCCCTGTTCAAACAGTTGCAGGATGGCTATGACTGACGTGCTCAGCGCTGAGGATATCAAGAAGGCTGTGGGAGCCTTTTCAGGTGAGCGCTTTTTTTTTTTTTTTTTTTTTCCCTTTCCTTTCTTTTCCCACCCTTTCGTCCCTTTAGCTTAGGACAGCAGTGCATTTATTTAAGCTCGGGGAAGATTAGAGGACCCGGCTAGACAAAATATCAAATGAGGATGTGTTTTCAGAAGTGCAGTGGAAGCCTGACGGGTTTATTAAGTACAGGGCTGCATCCTCAGCAAAGTTGCCCTGCATATTACAGAGGTGAAATATTTATTCTAAAGGAACGCAAGCAGGAACTGCGGACAGACTTTGCTTTTACCGAGAGCGTACTTCCAAAGGGAACAAACCCCTCGGCGAACCAGGCTGGATCGTATCTTGATGTGGGATAGGGAAGTCAGCCGCGGGTGTCGGCGGCTTCCCACTCACCCCGGAAATTCAGCTTCAGGTATTACAGAACTGCTGTTGCTCGTTTCTAGGAGATAGGAAACGGCTCTTTCCTTACTTCCTATGCGGAATCCCCGGGTGGGCTTTGCTTTTCGGGACGGAGCAGCAGGCAACAGTAGAGCAAGCGGGTGCACTGCTCCACTGCAGCAGCTTTCTGCAGGACTGCAGCGGTCCCTGCTTCCCTCTCAGACTCCTCCGGGTTTCAAACACTCCCTACCCCTCTAATTCATCGCGATTCCTAAACTGACAGCAAACACACCACACACACACCCTCCGTGCTTACAGAGGCTCAGGTGTTTAAGGTTGCTCTCAAAGAAACGCCAGAAATCGTGCTCCGGGGTGCACGTTATCTCCCCCCTTGCCCCGAACTAGCTGGCGGATGGCACCTCCCGGGCGAGCAGCCTCTCGCTGCCCTGGGCTGTGCCATGACCTTCGCGAACAGACGGAAGCGCGAAACCCGCCGAGCCCGACTAAACTCAGCAGCCGGAGAGTCGACGAGACCGACAAACTGCTTAGCTCGATCCAGCAGCTGCCTTTTCTCATTAGCTTCTATTGTTCTAGGGCCATCTCCAAGTCCCGGCACAGATGCAATTAGCAGCAACTAATGGTAGATCTCAGTCAAGCAGATCTCGAAAGACTGAGCGTCCTTAATTTTATGTAATAGGAAAAGCTGCGGCGGGAATAAGGATGCGTGGGGGAAAAAGAAAAAAAAAAAAAAAAAAAAAGTCCACAGCACGTTTTGGAGGTCACTACTGGATTACTAACCCACACCGCAGTCGTTAGGCTGCATGGGTGGGACAAAAGCGGGTGCTGTTAAAGGACAGGAGAGGTGGAGCAGGTAAACCCATTTGTCTCGGCTCCGATCTCAAGGGCTCTAGGTTGTGGGTTTGTTCCCTCCCCGGCGATCGTGCCTCACAAGGTCTTGCAGGCAGCACACAGTACAGCACTCCCTTGCAGCCTCTGGGCTTACAAACCACGATTGCACGTACCTTTAGCGGTCGAAATGCAACACTGATTTCTAGTAAGTCTTCGGGAAAACCGAAACGGAACTGAAACAGCCATGTGCTCCAAAACACTCCTCGTCAGTGCTAGGCTCCATGGTTGAGCAAGAGCGGGTTTTTGGTTTTTTTTCCCAGGGGTGAAAAAGTGACAGCCATCTAATAGTCAAGAGTCCGCTCTCAGATGACTATTTTAGTGTAAAACTTAGCAAAAAAAGGGTTTAAGGCAAAGGCACTGAAATGAGACCAGGCAGGTTAGACTTCAGCTCCCAACTCTGTCACTGACTTCCTGTGTGACCTTGGGCAAGTCTCCATCCCTCTGTAGCTCAGCTCCTCATCTGCAAAACGGAGACACTGCCCCTTTCCCCCTGTGTTTATTCCAATTAACGCCTGTGAAGCGTGGACAATTACAGCACGTACACCAGCTCCTACCACAGCTGGACTCGACTGTGCCTCCCAGGGTAGGACACGCAGCAGGATGGAAGAAAACCATGGGGGGGTGGGGGTGTTGGTATATGTTGCAATGATTTTTCTAATCCTGGCTTTTCATCCCCTGTAGCGGCTGAATCTTTTAACTACAAGAAGTTTTTCGACATGGTAGGATTGAAGAAGAAAAGCCCGGAAGATGTGAAGAAGGTTTTCCATATTCTTGATAAAGATCGAAGTGGCTTTATCGAAGAGGAAGAATTGAAGTAAGTAAAGATACATCCTTTCTCAAATAACCTTGTCTTAAGACTCTAACTTCTTGTTTTCTTTTTTTTACAAGACTCTAAATAATAGCATACAATTCAATCTCTTGGCTAGTATTTGGTGTGCAATAATCAGTTGTTTGCCGATTAGATGATCTAAAGTGTGTTGGAGGCAGCTAGTTGTAACTTTTATTGCAGAATCCCCAAAACACATGATCAATACCTTGCAGACAGTTCTTCAGTCAAGCTCAGTTTCAGAATAAAGTGCTCCTCCTGAATGTTAAAGAATGTCAACAACAGAAGATACAACCTTGGATTCCAACTCACATCACGTCTCAAATAAATATGAAGTGAAACTGTTCTGGGGGGAAAAACAAAAACCAAAAAACTTTCCTTTTTTCCATGCTTCCTTTTAGGTTTGTACTGAAGGGCTTTACCCCTGATGGAAGAGACCTCTCAGACAAGGAAACAAAGGCTCTTCTGGCTGCTGGTGATAAGGACGGTGATGGTAAAATTGGCGCTGATGGTATGTGATTAGAGGAGTAAACTTTGACAGTAACAATCGAGTATTACTCTTACAAGAACTGAGGAAATCTAGGAATCGCTGGGGGCTGTGACCTTCTGAAGGGCACGAGTCGGATTTAATGAAATGCAAAGTCCTGCTACATTTGCCATACCTTGCTTGCAGGCTTCAAGGGAAACAGGGGCCGAGTTCTGACACTAGAGGGGGCAAGAGCTCACCGAAACTGAGATGTAGTTAAGGCACACTACAGCACAGTACAGTAAAGTACCCATCCAACGTCTACTTCAACAGAGAAGTTAAAGTAATTGGTTTCAGTGGAGTGAGAATCAGGACACTGAGAGTTCAAAGACTCAGGCTTGACTATAAAACTTAGAAAAGAGAAGAAAAAAAAAAGCTGAGTACCAGCATTTCTGCTTGATGTGTAGTAAACAGGAAAGTAATGCATGACTTAGCAAAGCAAGGCTCTTAAAATTCCAAGTACAGTCAGTTTGCTACAGAATTTCCATACAATAACTGTCTATTCAGGTTTTGCTAGTGTTTATGTGGATCTTTGCAGCTAAGAAAGCCTGTCACTCCTTTTTGCTAAACATGAGAATTACAAGAAAAGAACAACTACTCTCACAGCATTGCTTAAAAAAATACTGCTGCTTTCTATTCCCCCTTGGGATGAAATAAATGAGCCCACATATAAAACTTCTCCTTTTTCCTCTTTCTGTATCCCTGAGACAGACTGGAAGAGACATGAAGAGATACATTGCTGAATTAAATCTTTCCTCATTGTAGGAAAGTGGAAGTTTGTGGCCAGAGTAGTAAATCACCTAGACAGCAGGCAATTGTTAAGTTTTCACCATATTGATAAGCCATATGATAGGTTGAAATCCAAAAAACATCTAAAAAAATGCCTTATCTCTCTCTGTGTTACCTGATCTCTGAGATCTGTAAAAATGTTGTCTCCAAAAATAAAAAGCAATTTAAAAAGGAATAAAAAGTAAAATACAGTTAACTAACATAGTTTCCTAATTAGGAAGCTGAAAAAAGTCACACACAAAATCAGCCAGTGACATATTACTCAGGTTATATATTAGCTAAACTGCCTGTTCATAGCACGCCGGAGTATCAGTGACCATGACCCTGTTTCTAGACTCAAGCCTTTTAATTTCTCAGATCATAATTGTATTATGGTTGCAGAGGAGCAATTGTGAAGCATCTAGGGGAAGTTCCTGCTAAACTGCAGCAGTGCTACCGAACCTGATGAGTGTGTCATTATTTTAAATTTCATATGCCTTATTATATGGGTCCTCCTTATTCCCATCAAAATTAGTGGCAGTAGTACTAAAATCAGTGGGCAAGATTTTCAGAAGAAAACTTGATTCAGGTAAGTAAGTTGTTGGTTGATCCACCAACCTCACATCAGATACATTTTCAGTTATTCCCAGAAGGCTGCAAAACAAAAGCAGTACCAATTGGAGTAAAAGAATCACCTTGCAGAACGATTTTGGCTTAAACAAGAGAATACAGCATTAACATTTTTTATTTAAGATTGCCCATAACTTTAAAAAAAAAAAGTTGAAACGATGCCTGAAAGCCAGTACATTGTAATTAAGCAATATGAAAGACCTCTTCTCCTTATGTCTTTCTTCTGCAACTTCTGCCCTTCCGTAACTTTGAACTGGAATTACTCTGAATTTATATTTGATAATGAGAGGAGATGAAGGGCTTTTTTCTTTTGCTTCTTCTGGCCATATCCCTACTGTACAACATTATCTGTTCCTTTCCATTTCTTAAATTTGACTCCTACAGCAAATTGTTACACTGGAAAGGCTTGAAATACATGCAAAGTTAACAGCTGGGACTGTGGCCAAAGGATGAGGATGACAATACTTTCTAGCTTTTCCTTTGGTTCATAAATCCACTTCCAGATTATAACTGCCTATGTAAATAAAATATACAGTCACAAATGTACATCACATTCATATTCAGTACTGCAATGCTATATTTCTGTTGCACACCATTTGTTTGTTTCTCCGTAACTGAATTGTCAGGCATCACTTTTAGCCTTTGTTTCAAACATCAGCTTCATACGTCACCAAATGATCACAAACATGCAGCCTTTCACAGGGGTTAATGTTAATTTACTAGAAAGCCCTTGAATGCTGTCCCTCTGGAGCCCATACAGCTGATCAGTGATTTTTAACACCACAGAGCCATCTTTCCCAGATGTATCATCACAAACATTAATCCTAGTCTAATCAGCCTTCTTTCAGTTAGGGTCTCACATCACAAATTTTATCTTAGGTCTACTGCTTTAAACCTTTTATCATCCCCGCAAGACCATTCAGCTCAGAAACAGTTTCAACAGCTTGCCTCTTGTCCAATCAAGATTTGTAATTTGTGGCTGATCTGCCAGTTTCAAACAGTTGAAAACTTGCAGCCTATTCATGCAAGACATGATCATCTTCTGTGTGATGTCAGGCCCCCTCCATCTTCCACTGATGTGAACAGAAGATGATGAATCTGAAAAAAAAACGCCGGTCAAGGCCAGGTTACCTAATAAAACTACAAACATTAGCTTCCATATTGGATCGGGAAGTGATGGTGAAGCAGCTCTGTCAGCTTCAGGAGAACATTTATAAGAAAGAGGAGAAAAGAAAATGAAGATTTCTGCTCACAATGGTTTTTTTAATCTGTTTTGTGTATTAGCATTGGACATGAACATCATGATTTTCAGTTTCTTGATACTAATAGACTTGAGAAAGTACATAGAGAATTTTCAAAGATCACGCACTGTAGACAGGACAAAACCAAATTTTTATCCAAGTAAATCAAAATCTTTTCCTTGATACAGCTCAGCTTCCACAAGTATTTTCAAATGTTTCAATTACTTTCTTGAAGTGTTGTAAACACAAGACATCAAGCATTCAAAATTACAACTGATAAGTCATGACCTTGCCACAGGTAAAAGTCATGACAAAAAAGAAAAATCTTTTGGAAGTCCTTCTTTTCTTATCCCTCTTTGTACTCTTGCATCTTCTAAAAGAAACTAGTGCAAGTCATTACTTATAAAGTTTTATAAACAGATTTGCTGTTGTACAGACAATGTAAAAAACCATGGTCTGATGAGAAAAATCATTACCCTACAAGAGGTTCTCTGTAATTTTATCTGTCACTTCTGTAAAATACTACAGGGTATGCATTAGGCTGGTGTATACTGCTAAACTATACTGAACACAGTGAAACAATCCTTTTAAGTCAGAGCTTTGACACAAGACAGCTAGTAAATTATTTTACATGACAAAATAGTCTAAATCCTTGTAATTTAAAACTATTATTTCTGCAAAGACAGATACAACTTAATTTTGTCTGGGAAGAGCATTACAACTGGAAAAGAGGATGTAGTCAATCACAAGGATTCTCTCACCAACAGGCCAGTCAGAACGACCAACAGACAAGGGCTAATATACAGTTTTGCATGTATGAATACACTTTGTAACAATGCCTCCACAAGCCACCTGTGGTTGGGCTAACCTTGATACAAAAAGAAATAGTGAACTAGGTTACAAGATTATCCAACTGGAACGTCTTTGAAATATACTGAAAACCCTGGGAAAAGTATAAAGCGTATCCATGAAATATATTGCCCTTCAGTGATAATATCACAACGTATTATAGACAATATTTGGCTGCAAGTCTGAATAACCTTTCCCAAATATATTCTGTTGATACATATCATTATAAAAAAGATTTAATTTAGCAGTAGCAAGTATGATAACTTGTTCTGTTAGAATATGCATAGTTAGTTTTCCCTTTTGGAAGGGTTTCCTTCATTGCAGTTCATGTTTCTTTCTGCAGGATTTATTCACACAGTGATTTAATAATCATAGCCTTTTTCCTTTTCTGCCCAGAATAGTCTGGGTTTCTATCACAAGCACTTTATGTTATCTCTTAAATTCAGTTTGCAACACTTTCGATCTATGTACCCACCAAGTACAGGATTTATATATGTTTTGTGTTAAGTAATCAGCATCACTAATCCTAATTTGGATTTACATCTTTCAAAATGATGGATAAATTTGGATTTAATTTAAACTCTCTGACACTTTTATTTCTCAGTTTGACTTGTCAACATTTGGCAACGTGTTTTTTGGACACATCATCAAAAGTCCTGTTTGCACACACCAGTCAGTAAAGATCTCCCTGGTTTAGAGTTTAGCATTTTTCAACTGAACATCAGAACGTTCTTTAAAATGCCTAATTTTCATCTTCTATCTTTTTTAGTTGCAAGACATTACTCTTCATTATGTGAGACTTCAATAATTTCCTCTTGAGCCTTTACAGATGACTGCCTCCCCTATTTGCCATTTTCCCCTCAGCTGATTATGTTAAACCTATAAACCACTCTCTCTGTATACCCTCTAATCCCTTTATCATCTTTGTTGCCCTTCTTGGGATTCCCTCCAGTCTGTCATTTTTAATGCTCTGAGGCACACACAACTGTGCAAGGTATTCTCATGTGTAACTGTTCCAAGGTTAGATGGAGCTAGGAATTATAACCTCCTTGGGTAATACAGTATTCAGAGTGCAGTGTGCCAGGCAGCTATTCACCAGGATACAAGTGTGCCTTTTCCATGCTTTATCACCCTGCTGAAAGGCATTATATATACACCAAAGCATAAAATAACTCCAAACTGCAGATAGATACATTTATGTAAATATTATGGATGTAACACTACTAAAAGCCAAATGGTAAAATCCCGTCCCTCTGAGATCACAGGAATTTTTCTTGTTATCACCAGTGTGGTCAAGGTTGCTACATAGGTTGGTGTCAGCCATCTGTTTTTGTAATCTGTCATTTTCAGTCCACTTGCCATTACAAAATAGAGTTTACATGTAATATATTTATAATACAGGGACACAAATACTCTGAAAGACTCATTAATGAGTCTTTGTCAAACTTTGCCTCCAAGTAAAGGAAATTTATCTCACTGCAAAATTAAATTTCTAGTTCTTGCCTTCATCCCACTGAGATTTACAAAGGAATAACAGGGAACTAATCAAGTTCTTCAGATGAATAGCAGTGGACAGTCTTGACATTCTGACATGTATAGCATTTCTCCCTTACCCTCAAAAAATCCTTTCATTTCACTGGAAGATTTCCCAAGTCGTACTTTCCCTTTAATTAACTTGGATTTCTTTGTTCTTCTGTTATTGTGATGTTTCTGCTACACCAGTGAGTCTGTAATCATTGTAATATGCTTCCTCCTTCTTTACATTTTCTTTTCTTAATATTTTTAAAAAATTTTTCCCTTCTCCAGAATTTGCAACTATGGTGGCTGAATCATAAAGGCTTTGACCAATGCAAACCCTTCACCCATCCTTCACTGCCCAATTCCAACCACCTCCTGCTGACTGCTTTGGCTCCTGTCTATTTATTTATGTTATTTTATACTCCAGCTCTGTTCTCTGCAATCCTGCAACTCTGTAATTGTGCTGAAAGACACTGTTAAAATAATAAAGGTCACATCAATCTGGGCTTTATTCTCTCTCACTATAACTTGTTTTTATTTCATGTAGGCTTGGCACACGCTGAGAGAAAATGTTACTCTTTTTTGCTGACATCCCTGCTGCTTTATCCCTAGCTAGGGTAAAGTGGGAAGAAATTAAAAAAATTATTTGGGATAAAACATGTCTATAATGAGTCATTCAGTCCCAGTTCTGAGCTGTAGCAAACCCAACTACATTATTTTTAAGCCATCCGTGCTAAATGGATGCATACTCATAGCCTGAAAAATCTCTAGTGATGGAAAAACTCTAGTGATGGCAATTACCCAACTTCATTTGGCAGTTTGTTCTTTTGACTTAATCAGTGTTATAGCTAAAAAGTATTTTCTAATATTTAGCCTGCATCTCCCTTGCTGCATTTTGGTGATCAGTAAATTGATCCTTGTCTGTATCATTCCTTAAATTTGCCTTGTGCAGGGGGATTTTTGGATAAAAGGTTTGACAGGAATATCAGTTGGTGCCAATCATGCATGGGGATAACTTCGTAAATATTAAAAAGTGGTCACTTCTGAAATACAGGATATGTTTACTAGCAATGTTACACAACTATCTGGGACCGGAAGAATGGAATACTCACAAGAAACAACAGTATGAATTTCAGGAAAGGGGACACCAAGATTCAGGTGTGATGCTGCTGTTGACACTCCCACTGCTAAAACAGTATATAAAAAAATGACATCAAAAAACATTTCTTCTAAAATTTTACTGGAGAAGTAAGTATCTCTTCTGGAGTTACATACAGGAAGCTGAGACTCAAGCTAAGGAAGTGATTAGCCAACAGTAAGCCTATGACAGAGCCAAGAGCTAAATACTTGTTTCCCAAATCCTGTTTGGTAACATCGGCACCAAGCTCATGCTTTTTATATTTTATTTTTTTTTAAAACAAAGATTAAAGGGGGGATGGGGCATCCTTTTAGGCAATACCTTTCCCCCATCTTGACAGAACAGTGATTACTACTGCAATAAAAAGGAAGGATATTTGCCATTTCTGGATTCCAAACTATTCCCTGCAGCAATAACACCTTACTCCATTCAGATTTATTATCGCTAATTTAGTATAAACAAAAAGACAAGGCTGAAACCCTGTCAGCATCACATATTACAGAATACCATTCTCTGTCACAGCGGTTACTCAGTGCAGCTCAGTAAGCCAATAAACACTCCCTAAAGCCATTCTAGATTTTCACTCTGCAGTAACTTACAAGGAGGACTTTTTGCTGAAGCTGCTGTGCGTTCAAAAGAAATCCTTTGGTTTTGCACAATGTATATACGGATCTGAAGAATGTATTGATTTTTAAGTATTATAAATAAAGCAAATTAAAACAGATTGCAATGAAGCCAGTTTATTTTCCTCTTTTTCTCGGGAGCTGCTGACCTCAAGTGACAATGAAGTGTAATTACAGGAGTATACAGACCCTCAGAAAAAACCTTAGGAACTCAGCTATTGAAGTATCATGAATGAAGAGGAATCAGAGAATCGACATAAAAATCGCTACACAGACAAAGCCCTTTATAGCCTTTTTCTATTTGTTGAACCTGCAAGGTTTTATATTTTAATGCTTCACTGGATGGCATGAAAGCTAAAATTTTATCCAGGGCTTTAACAAAAAAAATTAGCAGAGTAGAACAAATAGCAAATAAACACAGCCATTAATGAGTCTAAAAAATTATTTGTAGTGTGTTATGGGAAAGAAGTTCCAGCAACATTACTGGGGATATTTTACTGGCATAAAAGTCTGAAGACCCCATCAGTCTTTCTTCACATTGTTCCCTCAATTACTCCTGAGCAAAGCAACAGTGAGTGTATAATTTGGCCTGAAATTTCAGCTATATAGTAATGTATAAGGTGAAAAAAAATATCCTTTGCTTTCAAACTGAAAAAGTTACAATGGGTAGAGAGACCTCCGAAATATCATCTCTACTTTTCATGGTGACAGTACCTGATATTATAAACATGCCTTTTGTTAGTTCATTCGAATATGCAACTGGTATACTCAGAACCTATGTAATCAGAATACTCATAAAATCTGTTTTAAACCACTTCTTTTCCTAATTTGTATTTTAACCTGTATTTTAAATTCAGAGTTCAAATTTCAGTTTTTTATGCCTCTATCACTGAAAAAAAAATAATATAAAATTCAATCACGTGTAATACAAATAAATCTCTGCCCAAACATAAAATGACTGTTTCATCAATTATCATCAAAATATTGCTTTTTCCACTGCTGGCTCTTCAATGTTTATCTTAGATTCTTACTTTTGCCACCCAAATTCATCCCAAACCTTCCCCAAATCTTGAATTGTTTTCAATATTTCCAATTAATAAAAATTCTCAGAATTTTCATGTTAGGTGGAAGTTATCTAGTCATCACTCAAAATGCAGCAAACAAATGCAAAATTTGAAGTTATGATAAGATATAAAACAAAACATCATACAGTTAATATAATAAAACATTCTTTTTCTTATCACACTCATTTTAACATCTTTAAGACTGTCACAGAAACTACTGTAAAGACTGAAGAAAGCAGAATTCGCAACAAAATTTGATCAGGCTTTCAGCTGAGTGTGGATTATAGTACGCTTGACAAAAACAAAAAATCCACATTACCCTGCAATATACTATTTCATGAAGAAAGATGTTCTAATTTTCACATGCATAAGAAAATGAGGAAAATTAAGTTTCTCCATGAAACATTTATCTTACATTTCTTAATTGGCATCTTACACCATCTTTGTCCTGAACAGTAAGTGTTCCATAATTTTCTCCCCTGTTGTAACACAGAAATAGTTATGCAAAAAAACCCCCCCCAAAAACAAAAAAAAACTCCAGCCATCATGTTGAAGACAAAATTTTAAATCATCAGTACACATCCTTTCCTTAGATTCATATAGTCAACGGTTTGTAACAAGACACAACTGGATGATTTAAGATATGCAAATTATGTTCACAAATACAAAAAAAGATACTACTTGTTCACATTGGTGTTATATATTGCTAGGAAAGAAACACAGCTCACAACACAAAAGGAAGAGCCAGATCTTCCAGTTGTAGACAAACCATCATTTCCTGACAAATTGCATTAGCATTTAACAAAAGGGGTTTGTAGCAACAGATCATCACCAACTCCTGAAATTTCTCCTATCACCATTTACCATTACCAGATCCTTAACCAAAAAATTCATAATTGTTTATGCTTTAAGGGACCTGCCAAGCTCTTAATGGAGTTTCATGGATCAACAATTTTCCACATGTCTTATTTTGGGAATCAATGGACTGGAGGCCATAACACCTGTTCACTTTGCAGAAGCTGAGCTAGAATTTATATTTACAGTCTATTCACCAGTACTGAGTTCAACACTGCGTAGTGTCATATGATTGCTTCCACACTTTATTCACTTCATCAAAGCAAGGCTTGCTTGTTTGCTTCTTTTGCCTTTTCTGACTTTGCATCTTTGTGGGGGAAGTAAGGACACTTTTCCCCAGTTTCTAAATACTTTCACAGACTGGAAATCCAGTTCATGTTCTCCTTTCCAGCAACACACACAAAGTTTTATCAAAGCCTTTGTGCTATGGTATCTAAACATTAACAATATTCTGTCCAAATGAGAGTTAATATTGTTATGGAATTAAAAACTGCAGCATGGCACAGTATTTGCAACAAGTTCTGCCTCAACAAGATAACATTAAAGATTATGAATTTATACAAGGTTCAGTGAAGACACAAATTGGCCCACAACATTTTTATTAATGAGCATAAAGCACAGAAGAACTTCATTTGACTCTAAAATCACAGATTGAGATACAAGTGGTCAGTGGATAGAGAACACATTCTTTTATTTATAAATCAATTGCAAATTAAAGCGAAATTACATGGCATGCATTAACACACCAAAATTCAGCTGTGGTTAGAGCCCACGCTGATGTTCTTCTTCTAACACCACCCAGGATTCATGGGTAACACAGATACGAGTGCACAGGCTTTAGCACATGCCAGTGATTAGAACACTTCCTCTGGGTCCTGGACTCTCTCATTGCTAACCTGTGCTTGAACCTGAGCTGCTGCATCTTCATTCTGAGACAGTATTTTTGCCTATTATCTATTCCAAAGAGACACAAATCCCAACACTCTCTAGAGCTCCAACATTTAAAACAACTTTTCCCCTAACCAAGAGAGAGTGAAGCCAAATGTGTCTACAGCGGGTTAGCTGTGTGCATGAGAGATCAACCATCAAAATTTTCCCAGGCTGTAGGATCTCCTAATGTAGGATAATTACTTCACAATGGAGGAAGTACATTTCTGGTTTGTGCTCTTCTGGTCAATAAAGTAACAAAGATTAACAAAGTTGATACAGTTTTAAAGATGGAAGTTAATATAAATACAAATACTTTTCTCCACCCACCAGAAAAACAGAAGGGACTGCATGAGCTACAACAATAAATGGATTAGAAGATCCAAATAAAAATACTGGAAGATATTTAATAAGCCTATGGAACATGCAATTAGAAAAGACATTTTTTTCATAAACTTATTTGGTCTTCCACCTCAGAAAATCTAAGTAAAAGAATCTTCTAAGTGCCTGAATCAGAATGTCCAACTCTTAATGCAACTACAGTTTTTAATTCTAGGAGATGCTTATCCGAGCAACAAAAATACAGTTGGTTTCACTTGTGTTACAGTGGCATGACATTGGCATTAACAAATGGATACTTAGGCCTTCAGGTGGTAAGAACACGGTAACTATTAAGCCCAACTGTGCCACTAGAGCTTCTAGACAGGTCATAAGAAGCACAGGACCAGAAGTCAAATGCTCAACCATTGATTACTGGAGGGAAGGTCCATGCGTTACAGAAAAGCCAAATAGCTCAGAGACATTTTCAGGTTTTGGAAACATTGCTTGGAAGGATTTTTTAATTCTAACATTTTACTTGTTAACAAACTCCACTTCCCATATTTCCACAATGCAATGCGGTTTCAAAAAAATGTACCACTAGAAAGATACTAAAAGATACAGGTAATAGCAAATTATCAAGCATTTATTAGTGCTTTAATATAAAGAGGAATAAGAACTACATGGCTGTGCTAATTTTATGCTTCCTTCTGCAGATGAATGAAGATTTTCTGTCTTAAAACATTTGCATTCCCCCCACCCCCAGCCTTAAAGTAATTTTCAATTTTGCTGGATACAGCACAATTGCATCTACTTTCAGCTGCAATGGGTTGTTGAAATTGAGCTATTGCCCAGCACCTGCTCTTAGTCAGACAGCTGAAATCAGAGGTTAGGGGAAAAAATAAAGATTTTATGTCATTGTAATGCAAGTCTCCTTTTAGCTTTGCTGCAGTCAGTGTTCAATTATGTTCTGTAACAATCTCCATTACCAGAGCCAGTGTTTTTCTGTTCCTCTTTGCATGTATTAACTTTCTTGTTCACACGTGACAGCCTTCTTAGCAAAGCAAAGGAGTCTTAAGAGATACTTGCCCATAGATTTAGTAAGCCTACATCTTGTTTGGCATGTTTAGGATCCTAGCGTGTTTGAATGTATCCTTGTTTTCAATGCTTCAAAGGAAGATAACTGATACAATAGAACATAAATTATTTCTCACCGAAGGCCTGATAGGTCAAAATTAATCTGAAATTTCATCTAGTCTATTGAATACAAAACACAGAACACACAACAATGAAGAGTTCCCATGTAATTTTTTTTCCTGGGTGTATCCTCTTTTTACAAGCTCAGGATCCTTCTCATTCAGAATTTTTATAAGTTCAGTATGTAGCCCAGATGTTTAAGATTTCATCAGAAGCAGGAACCAAGGCCCTATGTCTGCAGGAAGAAAGCCACAAAGACTCTGACCAACAAGGCTCAGTAGTAAATGGGAAGGAAGTAACTGGTGTAACAGCTACTGGGAACACAGGAAAGGAGCCTTGCTTTTGAAGTAGAAGAGAACAGCAATACATGGACAGTGAGCTCTGAGACAGAGGCCAGAGGGTGAACAACACAGAAATCCAGGGTCTGGGACTTGGGGAAAAGGAAAGCCAGAGCAGGAAGAATTGGAAAAGATTAGAAGTAGGATTTGAAAAGCTTAGAGCAGAAAAGGGTTTATTATAATATAAATACATTATAATAAATTGACCTTGAAAAGAAAGGACATGAATAATGTGGTAAAGTTTGTGCCTAAAAATTAACCTGTTAGACAAGTAAGCATGATAGAAACCAGAGTGTTGTAAACTCTGAAAATTTAATTAGAAGCCTCAAATATTTCTCCTCTCCTTCCTCCATTAAACCTCCAGGTCCTGGAGTCACATGGCTGACTCTCAGTTTTCAGCAAGGGGAAAAAAATCTAGCTGTCCTGCCTGCAGAGAAAACCTTGAACATTCAAACACTAAAACCATAAACAGAATATAAACCAAAACATAGCCTTTTATTTTGTAGTAAGCCTCATGATTTGAATGTAGTCTGTCTTACAGTTCTTAACATAAGATACAGCATTAATGTAAACCTCGCAGCTGCTTTCTAAGCAGACAGCAGCTAGAGATCCAAAAAAAGATTCCCAGCTGCTATCATAGTCATCATCACCACATAATGACTGACATGCTGGAATTATGGGTAGCTTATTTAAAGATGTCATGTATTTGTATATTCTATATTCAACAGATTAACCCCTTCCCCATGATGCAGAAACATACTCAACGCTCACTTACCAGCATCCAATCTCCCTATGCACGACTCTGTGCAAAAGAGCATGACAATGACTGCTCCAATAATAGTGTACCCACAGCTAAGAAAGCTTCAGGCCACACACAAGGCCACAGCAAGTCCTCAGTCTGTCATAGATACTCCCTCATGGAGAGATCTATACAACAGTAAGACCTTCTGTATGAAGTTCCAGATCCCTGATCAACTCTCCATGTCTAATGCTTTGGGATATATAGTTAAAAAATAAAGATACAGGTTTTGTTCCCGACACTCTTCCTAGCTTCCATGTGCAGGAACAAATAAAGATTCAAGCTGGAATTTTTTCAGACGTGTGCAGAATAATTATTCCCCCAAAATTCTCCTTATCTTTATCCTTGTGGATTCAAATGCATCCTTGAGAAATCTGTCCCTCATTCCATATTCATCGGAAGAGAGGACAATTACAGTTACAATTAGTATACTCAAACAAAGTTTACAGTCTTGTAGAGGTACCTACCCTACATCTAATAATTTATCACTTTTCATTGATGCCACAACCATCATTCATTTCTAACTTCCACTTTCCCAATGTTGTAGTCAGAAACAAATGACAGATATGCCAGATCAGTCAGAAGTGCTGTTGTAACTGCCAACAAATCCTTTGGCTGATTCAACCATTTCATAATCATCTTACATTTCAGTGCACCGAGTCTCAGCCAAAAAGCCTTCATATCTGTGTCTCAGTCCCTACCACAAAAGAGCAAAATCTGAAGACCTGGAACTATAATGCCATTATCAACAGTGATATAGAAAGCATCCAAATTCATACTTCTGGGCTAATAGCCCCACTCTGAAGAGAAACAAAAGGCAATTTTGGGGGATGCCAAGTGAAGTAGCCCTCAAAATAATGAAATGTCTATTTATTCTACTGCTTGGCGAAAGCATAAGGAACGGAAATCTACAATAAAATTTACACATCCGTTCTTGCAGTTTTCAAAGCTCTCCAGACATATCAGTAAACACTCATAGTCAATTTTGTAAGAATCTATACAGATTTAAAAAGCTGCATGAACTCTGAATATTCATCCATTTGCAAGATACTTCTGATGTTGTCACTGTTTCCTTTTAGTAACATAAGACTTAAAAAAGAACTGATGAAACACTTTGTATTTAAGAGATTTTTTTTACAGAAAGATCTACTATTTCCTTTCCTCAACATTAGTGCTTGCCTGCGAAGCATTGCTTACTCCAAAGAAAGCGACATTACTTCCTCAGTAGCTTTTATTAGGCAGCACGTTCAAGTTACAGGTTGTAACCTGTACAACTCCGAACATATCCAGAACATTTGCATCTACACACAAGTAACTACAAAAACAAGTCCTAGGAATATTAGTGAATTCTGCCTCACAAAATCACTTTTTAACAGGTATATGTTGTGAAGGAGATAATGAAGCGATCTGTGCAGTGCCCAACAGAATCTGAAGCACAAGCCATACATCAATCTAAAAGACTGTATGAGCTCAGTTTAACCCTCATTGTAAAGCCTTACCTTGCTTCTGAAATTCATTGCCACTCCTACTGGGGCTGCAGTTCCACCATCGCTGCCTCCTGTAGCCCGATGAAATGCAAGCCGCACACAGACACGTGCAGTTTATCTGCTGTTTGTGACCACTGCTAAAGGAACATGACTTGAAATTTCAGGGTCTTGTGGCTGTTGGGGCAATTTACCCTGCTCAAATAAGAGAAGGGGCGCTTCCCACTCATAGGAATCTTGCTTCGTTTGAGGAAGAAATGAAATGAGTGAATAAAAAGAATACTGTATTTCTCCTTAGCTGGTAAATACAGGATTTAAGCTAATAAACACTTCTCTAGGGTAAGGACATCATCCTCTGCTGGTTTTTTTGTTTAAATCCACAGGGTTTCTCTTCCCCTCGCTTTCCCACGTATTGAAGATGAGACAAGCTTCAGTGAGCACAGCTACCAGTATTCCAATTTATTCAGCAGCAACCCCTGTGGACTGCTAACAGCAGACTGTGATTCTGCTTGGATTACAAGGTGTAGATAAATAATTCCATCCTTAATCTATCACTGTCAATGCCAGTAAGGGAACAACTTTTACCTGTGAGAAGTCAGGCAGAGGAAAAGACTGAGACTGGGGGGGGGGGGGGAAGTGTGGGCCAAAAGGACAGCCGAAATAAGAGAGGACACAAGAGCTCCATTAAGAGCTCTATGTGCAAGTGCATGCAGATGAGGGAATGAAGGACCAGGGTGCTAATAGGAATGTAACAAACAAAGGAGACAGCCAAATTCCAAGCAGAATTCTTCAATAGCAATGAAAATCTCACTTCCAACATAATCTATCTCTTCTGTTACACTGATCCCAGTGTAAAATGGTAGAGAATTGCAACCTCAGAAAATGCTGATGGATACTACCACATTGCAGCTATGATCAATAAATCTCAAGTACATCATAATGGAACCCCAAAGCCTTCGTATATAGACCTGTCAGTAAACTGGGACAATATTACAAATAGACAACAAAGCATAATGCAAAGATTGCAAAAATGGAACAACACAGAGACAGGTGAATTTCTTGGAGGATGGAGTGGAGTGGAAGGCAGAAAAGATGAAAAAGGAGGTAAGCTATTTAGATGTAAGTGATGGAGAACATCAATAACTGCACACCTGTTTTATGTGATGGAGGATTCAGGAATGGAAGAGAAAACACTAAAAGCAGTAATGAGACCTGGGATTAATTTTTCTTCTCCTTTTTAATGGAAGCCCTAGTAGTGACTCCACCACTATACTACACTACAGTCATCATCTACAATTAAAGCCACTGCCCACTCAGGCTACAGAAGTCCCTTTCATTTTTTTTATCACAGAAACAATGCTTTTATCTGCATATAAAAGACTCCTTTGATTTTGCTATAGGTACTTATTATTTTTATGTCATTTGCTTGCCTGGTTAGATGCCTGGCAGATACGACATGTAGTCCCAAACATGTGAAATGGGTCATTCATACTAGAAAAGAAAAAATAAAGCTGCTTTCTAAGCAAGGACTACCTTGAGGTTAAAATAAAACTTAGAAAAATTTATTTTCAATGTACTGTACTCTCGGAATGTCCAATCGTATAACCGAAACACTGATGCATTATTGATTATTCTCTTCTTCCCAAGCTTACTTACTGCCTTTCATAGCAAGCAGATTCTGTGCTCCACAGTAAACAACCTAAGGTGTAGCCAAGCAAAGTTTACACCCTGAAAAAGTATTGTTTGTTATTAATGGCATACTTTCTAACCGCGTAAGATCTTTCACAGAGATTGGAAGGAGGGGGAAACCCAGGAGGCTTCACAGTCAGCTTTTTCAGCTCTAACCCGAATACATTGAGTCTGACTGGAACTGCTTGAGGAAGACAGAAGATCAGTATAAAGATTAAGAACAGGGCATAGAAATAGTTTAAGAGAAGTTAAGGCAGGTATCAGTAAAAATATTTGAAAAAAAAGAAGAAAAGCAAGTAATTGAAGGAACCAACCTACTGCCGTGTGAAAGACTACAAAAATAGCAAGGAGGGAAAAGAGGAACAAAAAGCTGAGATACTAAGAAAGCAACTAAAATTGGTGAGCAAGAGAACTCCCCAGGAGAACAGTAACATAGTCAATCGCAAGGCAAAGTACGAACTGGGAGGAAGGTCAGCAGAGCCGGCGCTGACCCAGGCTGAGAAGCGCTGCCCAGCTCCCACCCCCGGCGCGCCGGCCGCCCCAGCCGGCTGCTTTAGTCACGCTGACCCGGCCGGCACCGTGAAAGTCGGGCATCGGGGGCTGACATAAGCGGCCGCAGGGAAGCACAAAGCGGGGCGCGGCTCCCCACTCCCGCGCTGGGCACTGAGGGACAAACGACCCCGCGCAGGGGCCGCCGCCCGCGCGCTGTCCCTGTGGGAGCCCCCCAGCCGCGTGACCGAC
>JAVJGI010000060.1:34697780-34722348 GCA_035590275.1 Ibycter americanus | reverse complement strand
GAGAAGAGGTGGGGAAAGAGGCGACGGGAGAGAGGTGGGAACCGCAGCTCCCTCGGGACGGGACGGTGGAAATGGTGCTTGTTGTCAGCTGCCCTATGTCGTTTCCCTCCCACGACGCGTGGAGAATCGAGAGCCGTGTTTAGGGAGGGTGTGAAGCGTAGTTGGACCGGCTGAAATGCAAGGACAGGATCTGAAAGGAAGGAAGAAAGAAAGAAAGGAAGAAAGAAAAGAGTATTTTTACAGTGTGGAAAGGTGGGCATGAGATGGGAGAAGCGTGAAGAGAGCAGGGCAGGCAGCCGAGGCCTGCCTTAGACAGGAGGCTCCCTTTGTGCTAGAAGAAAAATTCGTATCAGAGACTGGGATGATTCTGAGAGTGTGATGGAAAGGTAGAGCCTTAGCAAAGAACAGAAGGATGAAGCATGTGGACTTCACAGAGGCATTTTTTTCCCCAAGCAAACTGGAGGTTAACCTGAAAAAAAAGTGAAGACAGCAGTCTGTTTAGTCAGGATGAATTATGGAGGTGCTGAACGTAGGTACAGCTGACTGTTAACACTAGGGGAAGAAAACTTTTCCCCCCCCCTCTCTCTATATTGAAGCTCTGTGCAGCCTCAGCCAGAAGCACAAATCCATAAAACCTTTCTGGGCAGACAACTCCCAGGTTTAACTCTGTGCCAATCCTCTTTTCTTTCATCCAGAATAAAATGTTTGCTTTTTTTTTTTTTTTTTTTTAAACATCAGAAGCAGATAACCATCAACTCACACAAAGCCAAGTGTGGTCTTTGGCAAATGCAACAGAATGAATCTCCCTCGTGCCTCTGTTGACAGTGACCATGGACAGCATGAGTATCTTGCCTGTCTTCCAGATTTGAAACTTACACATCGTTTCCAGTTTCAAAGTTTCCAGGTCCCAATACACAGGCTTTGCTTAAATCTTTCAAGTTTTGCTGTTTAGTGTTAGGGAAGGCCAATTCCATGATCATTTTAAATTCACATAGGTTTTCTTTGGAGGACCTAGTTATGTGCTTAATCCTAATTGGGTCTGGAGCTGCCTTTTCAGTTCTGTTCACAACACAACCAACAAGAAGGTCCTGTCCCATATGTAGTTCTCCTAAGTGCTACAATAATATCCATGTATTATTAAAAATAATAAATCAATGAAGCAGACCATGCAAAATAACTTCTTTCTTGCAGAAGAGACCAATATTGTGAAAGAGACATAAGGGATGAGTAACCACAACAACCTAAAGGGAACAAGAAAATGCAATTACATAGGCAGGAGAAAAACATCAGAAATAGAATAGGGAATTCTTGTGTACCTAAGGAAATGGTTATGAAGAATAGAGTGGCTCACAGGAGCTACACTAAGGTCAAAGAGAACAACAGTGGAAAAGGGCTTTTATTAGCAAAAGAGAGACTATTAACTTGGCAATAGAAAGCGATTCCTGTGTTATCTCAAGGGTAATTTACAGACACACAGTAGAAGGTATTGTTGTTTGAGCTTACTATGGAGACACTATGAAAAGGTTTTAGTTGTAGAAAGACAGTTGGCAGTAGCAGGCATTTTAGACACACTACAGATTCTGGCAGGATAACAGAAATATGGATGGAGTAAATACTGTGGGAGTACTGGCAGATGAGATCAAACTAAATGAAAAGGGCAAGGAAACTTATTTTGAGAAAGTGTAGTGATCTAATGGGCTAAGAGGATGGCAAAGAATAACAAGGCGGCAAGAACAACTGGGGCTGTCAAATTGAAGAACGGCAACACATTAGTTAAGAATTTGCACTGGATGATGCGTGCGCAGTTTGGAGCACGTATGCTTCTCTGTCTCATTTTACAAAGACAGATCTAATTGTCTATTGAAATACAGAATAGCTTCCACTCAGAACAGACTGTTGTCTTCAGCACAAGTTGAACTGATCAGGGAACAAACAAGCTGACTTACCAGATTTTCCTGTCTAAATATTATGAGCCCAACTCAGCTCAAAGTAAGCAAGCATGCTGAAAATGTTTAAACAAGAGCTACATTTGGTTAATGCATCTAGGAGCAATTGTCACGATCCAAAATACCCTTCCTCCTCTATAATACTATGTGAGCAGATAGCTTCACCAATTTCCTTCAAAACACCATCTAGAAAGCTGTAATAGGGTCAAAATGTACTTCTTTCTGGGTTTATTTATTAACAACATAATGGAAAAGACTTGTATTCCAAGCTTAGCTGCCAGCAGTGTTCCTTAAAGGGTAAAGCTAGAACTACTGTGGTATTTAATTCCTGGTTCCTGTCCTTTGAACTATCCAGGCTAGTAAGACAGTATGCAAAGAGAGAATAAGCCCTTGGAGAACATTAAGTCTTTGTTTTGCAAGTATTATGATATTATTTCATGGAGTAATGTGGGCAAATATGAGTTCTGCAGTTCTGTGCCATTGCTTTGGATGTAATGGAGTTTTGTAACAGCAGGCCAAACCAGGCAGCTGCCAGGTTTGCCCAAAGTGTTGTGCAAGCCGTACAAGAAAGCCTTGGCTGTAGGAGAGCAAAAACTAAAGCCCCTCGGTTCTCCTTCCATATAGGGATGAATCAGCAGGCTCTTTTTCTCCAGCTAAATGACATTTGCTTCTGTTTTGCCTAGGATGCAACTAATGAGCCACCAGCAGCATTGAGTCAGCAAGAGCTGCTCTCTTAGCAGGGTCAGCAAGAAGAGTTCATCGAGGAATGTTACCAACTTAAGCAGCTTTGTAGTAAATAAATGACCTGTCTCTTCCCTAAATTCAGTATGTAACAAGGATTTGAATCTGGGGAAATGAGTAATCTGAGGAGAGGAAATACCTTCCTATGCAACCCAGTCTCCCTATCACATTGCGTTTTTCTCTACATGATAACATATCTGGGAATTTTTAATTCTTTCTTGAAGGCTATAGAGTAGACATGAATTTTAGAACTAACAGCAGTTCCACCCTGATCTGGGAGGCCTTCACTGTTGTTCACAGAGCAGAAATCTGATGTCAGCACCAGTATGCATAATGGCAATATTAATTTCCTCACGTGGTTATTACCTTTTAGATTGTTTTGTGCTTCTTGTGACAGTTATCTTGCCTGTATTCAGAGTTAGAGCATTCAAGCTCTTATGGCATAAAGTAACAGAACTGAGGGAAATAAGATTCTCTAAGATTAAACAAAAATCTTTTATGTTTATGGTTTTGCAGGAGATCCAGCTGTGGGGAAGAGTGCTCTAGCCCAGATGTTCCGCAATGATGGGGCTCATTTTCAGAAGAACTACACACTGGTAAGCATACAACAGCCTCAAACTGGTATCCAACATTTTTCTAGCTTGCATGAGAAAACTAAGAAGGTCTAGAACAAAATAAATAATACAATTAGTTGAGGCATTCAAGGTGGGGTCTTACAGGGTTTTCTTTCTCTTACACCCTAGATTCTGAAGAGAAACCATTTAACATTCTGTAAGTCTTTAAATTATGTGGGTGCTGCTTTTGAAATTTAATGCAGAGTAATTTAGGTAATTTTGTAGTTTTTCTGCTGAACCAATGTTTTCACAAGCTTTTGTGGTGTTAGAGAGCTTCCTCCTTTAGGGAGTGCTCTATGAAAAAGCATTGCTGAAGAAGAAGGCTTTTAATTCCAACTATTAAATGTGCGTGTGGACAGTGCGCTTATCACTATGCAAACACGAAGATGTGCTGCAGAGCCCCAAGATAATTATAATCTACAGAAACTGTTCCCAGATGAAGAGGATACAGTTTGCAGTCTTTCAGTGCGAGAATCAATGGTGATGACTAATCAGAAGCAGGATAAAAATAAAAGTAAATATCAGTAAAGTAAAAAAAGGAAAATATGAGTGTGGAGAAAAAAACCCTAAAATATGTTTATTCATTGAAATAAAGATGGAAACCAGAAGTTAAGGATAGAAATAGAACAAACAAACAAGCTACAAAGCAGAATGAGATAAAAGGTGGAAGAGGCACAAATAACTTCAGCCCCATATGTTAGTTGATCATATGGCTGGTGCTAAACGTTCTAAGGTATACTTTAGAGCAGCAGTGTGATAGTGAACATAGCCCTGCAGATATCAGCTAATACTCTTAGCTGTATGTAAGCAAATCAATGGACATTGGTTCTTTTCTGTCTGTTTCCCCCCTCTGAGCAAATCTGCATGGCTTTGACATGTAGGTGGGAGTAAGTTATCAGAGCTATGAGGAGTATTGCTGAGTTCCCAGCAGTCTATGTTTGATGGGATTGTAATGATTCACAAGAATTGCCTCAATCCAATGCACAGTTGGTATGCAAGCAGGCAGGCTCTTAAAAACTCTTCTGATCCTTGTTTTCCTGATTCCTCTTGACAGACAACGGGCACAGAACTGTTGGTGAAGGCTGTATCGGTTCCAGAGACAAGTGATACTGTGGTGAGTTTTTCTGTGACATGAACTGGGTCAGAAAGAGATATTCAGAGCTCAAACCTCATTTTAGTCTCATTCTGGTGGAAGATTGCTCTGCATGTTCATCAGGCCATTAAGTTGCATGAAGGAAATGGGGCTGATCATGTACAATCACTGATACTCCAGGATTAGTTTAATCTTAAAAACCTAAGTTTTACATGCTTGTATCCAACATGACATCTTAAACCAAAGCTGTTGCCAGCTTTGTTAGGACTCTGTTTTGTCCTTTAGGGCACTCAGGTTTAGTTCACGTTTCTTAGAACTACAGAAGCTGGAACTTACCTGCTATTTTTCCTTATATATATATATATATAAGCCCTATACTCTCAGTAGTGGAATATGGACCATATGTGTAACCATATGTATAATTTTGTATAGGTAGTGCCGGTTACTGTCCTGCTCCACATATTCTGTTTCCAGTAGGGATGGAAACCAAACTTGGGGTTTTGGAGGTAACCCTTTTATTGGTTATACATGAAAATATCTATTTCTTTTCTCATACTATCTGAATTGGAGTATTCTCAGTGCAGGGAGTTTGCCCCTTAGCGATGTAACACTGCTGTACTGAACAAAATGCAGGAGTTACAAGTTCCAGTATTTACTTTCAGAATCTTTCCCTACACTGCGTTTTTTCTGGCAAGAGCATTCTTTCTGCTTCCACTTTCAGGAATTCTTCATTTTTGACTCTGCAGGAAAAGATCTATTTTCTGAAATGCTGGAGAAACTGGTAAGTCTTATGTAACAGTCCTCTTCCTCCAAAGAAGTGCTTTTGCTTTGAAGATCTGAACTCCCCAGTCTGGCAGAAGTAGCATACTTTGTCTTTAGTGTAAATGGGAGCAATTACCTCAGTTGCCAATGCATCCTGCTCTACCTTTCTAAAACTTGTACCAAGTACTAGAACTACTTTCCAGAGGAAGAAAAGCAGATAGTCATTCAGTTTTCTTACAGTAGAAATGGGGATGTTTAACTGAGAATCACTTTCTACTGTTGGTTAATGTTATTTTTATTCCTTAGAAAAACAGCTATTTTGCTGCTACTCCAACAGTGGTTTTTTTGTGTGTTATAGCGATGTGTTTGATCCAACAGGATTCACTCTTGTCCTTGAGCATAATACTGCCCTTGTTTTTTTCCTTCACACATTTGTGTCCTTACCTGTAAAATTCTCCATTGTGTTATCTCATTTTGAGAGGTAGAATCAATTAATTGATATGAGATTTCATAAGATGGTGTATTGGGTCTGGCTGAGCCCCACAGCAGCCCTTATAGTGCTGTGCTTTGTATTGGTAGCTATAAAGGTGGTGTTTTGGCTACTGCTGAGCAGTGCTCACATGGCATCAAGGCTGTCTCTCCAACATTCCCACCTCCCCTCACCAATAGGCTGCAGGTGGGCGAGATCTTGGGAGGGGACATAGCCAGGACAGCTGACCCAAACTGACCAAATGGATATTCCATGCCATATGACATCTGCTCAGGTATAAAAGCTAAGAGAGAGGAGGAGGAACTGGGGGCATTTGTTATTTACAACATTTGTCTTCTGGAGTGACTGCTGCGTGTACTGAAGCCCTGCTTCCTGGTAAGTGGCCAAACATCACCTGCTGATGGGAAGTAGAGAATTAACATCTTCTGTTTTCCTTTTCTTCTGTATGCACAACCTTTGCTGTTGCTTCATTAAACTGCCTTTATCTTGACCCACAAGGTTTTTTTCATCTTATTTTCTCCCTCCCTTCCTGTTCTGCTGAGAAGGGGAGTGATAGATCAGCTTAGTGGGCACCTGGTGTCCAGCCAAGGTCAACCCACCACAGATGGCTAGGTCAACCTAATGGTTCGTTGCTCCACAAGAGGCAATACCACTTCTGTCCTTGCACTAGGTCTGATTTGCAAGGGGCCTCTCTAGAAGCTGGCTCAAACTGGAAGAAAATCTTCCTGCTTTTTTCTCTAGGATTAATTTTGCACTGATTCAGCATGAAGAATCAGCTTCCCCAGGGATCAGATGATTGCCAGAGCCAGTACAAGTAAAGGAGCAGGACTTTGCAGACAGGAATAGGAAAAGAGAACAAGACCACCTCTCCCAGTGCCAGCTACCCCTTTAGTCAGCTCAGCTGAAATATGAGACCTCAGCCAGGGCACAGGATTCCTGTATGTTAGGCTTTTTATTTTTGTCTTAGCATCTGTGTTTGCCGTGTTTACAGACTGGCTGTTGACCACATCAGTTTCATTAGAGCTGACAATGTTCCTTTCTTGCTGTGCAGTGGGAACAACCCAACGTCTTGTGCCTTGTGTATGATGTCACTAATGAGCAATCTTTCAACAACTGTGCCAAGTGGCTGGAGAAGCTGAGGGCTCAAGCAGTTGGAATGCACATCCCAGGTAAGAAATAGGTGAGATTCTTGTTTTCTGCTCCCCTCTTGTAAGACAGCTGTTGTTCCCCTTGAGATGTGGCATAGAGCGTTTCTTTTAAGCCAGGGGCAGGCATGGTTTCCTCCAACTCATTTGCTTTTATCACAAAGCAGATAAGGCATGAGTATGTTTCCTTTGTGGAACCTTTTCTAGGTAGTTGTAGACTGTTCTCCATGCCTCCAACTTTTTCAGCTACTTTTACAAATGTTCCAGCATTTATTGCTAACAAGTCAGCATTTCTGGGTTGTTGTTTTTCCTTTGTTTCAATCAAGGAAAATCAAAACATTTTCATTTTCCATTTGTTTCCTATGTTTTTTTCTGCAGGTGTCTTAGTGGGGAATAAAACAGACCTAGTTGGTCGTCGAGTTGTGGAGCAGAAACAAGCACAGGAGTGGGCTGAGAAACATGGCCTGGAATACTGTGAGATGTCAGTGGTGAGTGTCTGCTCCTTTCACCATCTGTGGAAGTGGGTGTTTGTGAAGTTATCTTCTCTTTCAGGTAGAGGAAGATAACTGGGGGCTCTCTTCCACTTGTCTGTCATTTAACTCACCCTCAGTTTTAATCTGTCTTTTGTGAAGCAGTTAGAGCAGAAATAGTCAAATGCTTATTCCATCTGTCATTCACAACTTTCTTATTTCTTTACAGAAGGAGATGAAAAATTTTGAGGCCCCTTTCCGCATCCTGGCAAAGTCATTCCACCAACTGTACAAAGAGAAAGTGGAAACTTTTCACTCACTAGCTTGAGGGCCGTGACTGGCATGAGTTATTTACCTTCTAAGCTTCTTCTGGTGCCCAGAATCCTGCAGGATGGAATACAGAGAGAAGAAAAAAGATAAGCTACTTGCTTCTTCATGGTCATCTGCTGGTAATTCAAAATTAACTAGAAATAAGCAAGTGGAAAGACTCTTCTGAAGTTGCTACCTCAGCATTCCTTTCATGTCCTCTACCTTGGTTCTCTGCTCAATGAAAGTCTGCTAGGTTGGAGGAGGCAGGGAGTAAAAGGGGTGGACAGAATGGAAGCTGCCAGCTTTTTGCTTTGATATTGTCTTGTCTCTTGTCTGAGCAGACTTCCTGCTGCTACAAGCAAGGATTTAGAGGTTTGGAGAAGGTGAGAGAAAGCTGACAGGATGTTTTTCCACTTAAGCAACCCAACCTTGATAACATACGTTGCAGGGCAGGACTGATTTGGCCTTGCTGCTTGAAAAGCATTTTCAGTAGGAGGCCTATGCCCTAAAATCAACACATGGAGACTCAGCTGTGCAGGGACCAAGCTGGATTTAGATGTGTTTCTAGAAGTGTGCAGAGTTTTAGGCCTTTTTTAATAGTGTTACCCTTATCAGTTGTAGGAATGATATGGTGATGACTAATACATATTTCTGACTTCTAGAATCTGGTTCTTTTCTTCAATGTGGCTCACTTTCACTGCCTGGTAGGAACTGTCTTGCGACTGTACTGCTGTCACTTGGTAACGCAGTGCCCTCTGCTGGTCCCAGGTCACAAGATTTCTCAAGAAGCTATCTCTTGAAGCAAGCAGGACTTCCTACAGGCACATCCAAATTGGCTTATCTGCAAAATGGGGTCAGATAGTAAGATATCTCTCTTATTCTAAACATGAGTCCAAATTTTAAAACAAATTAGCTTTTCTTCTTCGTATCTTTGTCATCTTAGGCGGTTTTGTGTCAATTTTCTTTTTGTCAGCTGAACTTGGCAATACTATATTCTCATTAGGTTCAATTCTCAGTCCCTTACTAGAATCAGAGTCCTCTTTGTTGTTAAACTTTCCCTGTTTGTCCTTGAATTTCGTATTGAAGACCAGGATTCTGATGTTGCTAGTGGAAACAGGACTAATGAAATAAAAAGACAGCTTGGCTAAGTTACTCTGACTCAGCTGTGCCTGGCTAGAAGTTTCATATCAGAAAGGGTAAAAGCCTAGAGAGAACTGCTCTTTTGTGTGGAGTACTGATGCTGCATGTGTAAGAGTCTATCTGCTAATGCAGTATGTGAAAGCATCCATGGTAAGGTACTGCCTTGTTACTGAGTGCAACACCAAGAAGTTCAAAACTGTAACCTTTCTCTTCTCCCAGATTATGTTAACCTCCCTTGGGCAAGGGAAGCTGAATTTTGTAGAGAGTAAGCACTGAGTGATTTTTCAGGCAGACTTTTCAGGAATCTGTGTTTCAAGACTTTTATACGTGTGTTTTATAACCATTTTTATGGAAAAGTGCATTGGATTGAACATAAGAAATATGGCTGCAGATGTTGTAGCAGAGTTTATGAAGCACTTCAAGAATATGGAGAAACAGCTGGGCTCATTTCACTGGCAACAGTGTGTTGATACTGGGAATTAGCTAGGGAGCATGAACAGAAGCTAAAGAGGTTAAGTAGGAGCTCAGCCCACAAGAAAAGAAGAAATAGGTTCTTTTGCTAGAAGCCACCTCAAAAAAATGACAGAACCAGCTGAGAAAGCTCTTGCTTCCTCCAGAGAAGGAAGGACTCCTCTATGGTCTTAGGGTAACTAGAAGACTCACTCTTTTTTGAACTGGATTAGCATTGCTGGCATTTGTGTCTTTACAAGGGTTGTCTTGTTAATCCTGGGAGGTGTCTATTGATTCACAGGGGCTGAGTAGAGTTCTTGCCTGCAGGTGCTAGTACTTCTGACTACTAAGAATAAAAGTTATTTTGGATGCTGTGCTGATCTAGTTAAAGAACTGAAGAAGGTTTGTTTTGATTTGGTAGCTCATTTCCCCCTGGTTCTATTGATGATGTGATTCCAACACAAGACATATTTTTTCATATTGAAAATAGCATGCCAGGTGTGTGTGCCACCTGTGATGTGGTATATAGAGGAGATGAACGCCTTGGGAATGGGTAATAAAATGAATCCTGTGCAATCTTTAACCAGGGAGTTCAATCTCTCTGCACCAGAAGGACCTCACCTTCAAATAAACAGTTTAAATGCACCAGTAAGATGAAGACTGGTGAACACTTTTTTTATTAAATGAATGCAAAAGCTGGAGGATCTCATTAAGGGAATGCTTGCAGTGGTGATCTGTGATTTATGGGGAAGCTGCTTTTGAGAGGTTAGTGAAGAAAAATGTATCCCATGCAGGGAAAGATATATTGCCTGAGAGAGGAAATGTATGATCTAATTAGCTAGCAGTAGGGATTCACCTACTGCCCCTTTCCCTCTTTCCACAGGCCATGACTAGAATTAGAAAAGAGGTTGTGTCTAAAGCATATTGCCCAATTTGCTTTTTAGAGGACTATTTCAAACACTAATGTAGACACAATTTAATGTCCTTCAAAATGGTATGTTTGACAATAACCATCTCAGTCCTTCTGAATGCATTTTAAAAGCACACGATATTGTCCTTCCTCGCTAATGTGCTATATAGTACCAGAATGAGGCAGGTGATGCTTGTTGCTATTTTTCTAGCTTATTTGTGACCTTGGTTATAGATGCTAGTGGTGAAGAGCAGATAGAGAACATGGGAGCCAGGTAAGGGAAGGCTGTGGAAAATAGTTTTGTGTATGTGAATGAGTTTAGGGTGGTGAGTAGGTGAGCTGGGCAAGCAGGATGAGTAAGAATCTGAAGCCATTATTGTTTCTCTTACTGTGTTCAGTAACTGTTGTGGTCACAGCTGTAGGGTGAGGATGCGTGTTCGCTGCTTATAGCCTTAGCATTACTCTGAATTACAGACACTGTGGAGAACAGTGGGAGGAAGGCAGAAAGCGTGTCTGCTGACCAGGAAGCTTGTTGTCTTCTGACAGCTCCATTAGTTTGTCCAGCTGTGCAGTGCTGCAGGTGCTCAGCATGGGTATTTACAACCCAGAAGAGACCCAGCTCAACCAGAACTGAAATTTCAAAAGAAGAGGGAGGAAACAAAGAGGCCTTCAACTGTTTTTAAGAGATACATGGTCCTTCTTTTTCCTGCTTGCTTGCTTGGTTAGACAACAACATTCTTTCCTCCTTGGAAGTCCCTCCTTCTTACCTTTCCTTTGGTCCTCATGATTCTACTGCACAGAATCCCTGTTATACTTGTGCCCTGCTTTACTTAGCTTGATACATCACCAGCTGATTTTTTTTATCTTTCTAATTTCTGCGTTATCTATTCCCAAGGCTGCAAGACATTTCTTCTTAGAGAGATTAATAGATGAAAGAAAACAAAAGTGGAATTTTTAGTCAAATTGTCTTGGAAGAAAGAACCTTAAGAAACTGACTGACATTCACAAATTTTACTGGAAATTTGTTTGTGTAAAGTTGTCATATTAAAGATGCTTTAATGGTTTTGTTTTGTCTTGCCAGACATATTCTACTGCAGAGTGAAATGCAGAATGTAAAATTCCAGAAAGATCAGGTTTTATTGTGGGAGTTAATAGTTTCAAAGGTGATCATACTGTGATAAGATCTGCTAACAATGATAAGTCTTAATAATGGAGTGGTCGCTGCTGTTCATAATAAAGCATTAAATATACCGAAATGGGGCTGTCAGAACAGTTTCTTCTAGAGATTTGTTCATTTTAGAGACTTAAAACTTAAGAAAGGACATCTTTCAGAAAACTGATCTGATACATGACACCATTTGGACCAGGGTTATTTCTAATATAATTTCAGTGACTTAAAGGGCCAGATTTAGTCTTTTATGCCAATTGACTCCCCTGGGTAAGCTTCATTTCTTTACCCACTGTACATCTTGGACCAATCTGACCTGATAGCAAAAGACACATGATGTTGTTGAAAATGAAATACTGCCTTGGGGCAGAAGGATAAACTGTGTGGCCTCCTGAGGTCCTCCCAGCAATACTTTCTATAATTCTATTAGATTAAGTGGGGAAAGAAGTAGCATGGAAAGCACAAAACAGGCTAAGTCATAAACTAGCAATTAAACTGGGAGCTGGGCTACAGCAGAAAACGTACAATCTATCCCAATTAAGAGCTGTATCTCAAGAGAAACCAGGAGCCTGACGCAGGTGCTGACAGCAGGGAAAACACTGCATTTCTGTTCTGGAGGCAACAACTGCTTTACTGGTGCTTACACAGATCCACGGGGGTCCATACCCCGCTCAACACTGTGCTCTGCTTGTAATAATTACTGTATCTATGATATTCAGGTGGCAGCTGCTTGCGGTTGTTGTCTCATCCGCTTTTATAAAGCCAGCAGCGTGATGGCAGATTATCTGCTAGTAGCAGGACATTCCTATTCTTGACACTTGCATGATGAGACTCCTCTCTCCCCATGCATTCTCAGTCCTTCTTTTCCTATCTCATATCCACTTCTTGATGGAGAATATCCACCTCTGCTTGTTCTTAGCAAGTAATTTTTCCATCTTGCAGACGCTACTCCATGGAAGCTGGGGCTAAGGGACTTCTAGGACCTTCTGCAGCAGAGGTGGCGTCTGAACAGGATCTCTTCAAGGGCCATGTTGGCCCCTGCAATGTCTCTCTTAGCCTAAAGGCACATCATCTCTCTGCTTCTTGCATCCTATTTCCTCCTCCTGCTGTCATCTTGCCTTGAGAACAATGTCTTCTGTGCCAGTTGCCCTTCGCTTTGTTGACCCGGAACAGCAATGCTTGGGGGAGGGAGAAAGAAGAGCGCTACACAATCTCAAGTCTTTTCAGGGCTCTTTAGCTGTTGTGACTCCCTGTTGAAGTCACCTGAGAGATGGGGATGTTGCTCAGTCTAGAGTACAATTTCCTGGCAGGAGACCCCCAGCTGAGACCTGGCAGCCTCATCTTGGCTCTTCAGAGCTTGCCGCAGTGTAACTTTCACAGACAGTGACTGTTCTCATTCTGACTTTGAGTTTTGTTTGTTATTTTTTGTTTTGTTTTGTTTTGTTTTACTCCTTGGGGGTCTTTCTCTCATTCTTCTGTCACAGCTTCACATATTTCCTCCCCTAGAGCTGTTTGTCAAGAGAAGCCTGGAATTGCTCTCTTTCATGGTCTCTGAGATCAAATCCAAATCTGGCAATGTTTAAAAGGGAAATGTGACAGACCCTACATGTCAGGCTGGGGTCAGGGCTGGGGTCAGTTTGATGAGTTTCCCTCCAGCCAGATATGCATCAATTGGAGAAACATGGAGCCTGTAATCTTTCTGCACAAGTACTGGAAAAATATACAATATGAGGGCTTCAAGTTAGGGACAGTGAGCAGAAAGGTATAAAGGCAGAAATGGTTGGCTGCTGTGTCCCAGATGGGACATGCAGGAGCAGTAGAGGAATAGGAATATGCAGGAAAAGAGTGGGGTCTACGTCTCTTCATGAAGAGCCCAAAGGGTTTGCTGAGGCAGCGTGGGAGGGTGGGAATTAGAGGTGGGAAGACCTAAGGCTTTTCCTGGCTTGTAGAATGATGTATGGAAATAAAGTGGGAGGAAAAGTAATTTTTGCATGAGCCATTGAGGGAAAATGAGGATACAGGGTAGAGCTGGATGACACTGCAGGTGGGAGGGCAGGTGGTAAGAATAAATAACTGAACAGAAATTTTCAGGGCCAAGATCTCGGGGCCAAGGTCGGTTTGGGGAATTCAGAGCCATGATGAGTAAGGTCGGTGGTAGCCGTTGGTTTAGGTTCAAGAGGTAGGGCCTGCATTAGAACAAGGCAGAATGATTTAAAGTCTGCATGACAGGGTTGACGCTGGGATTTGATAGGGCAACTACGAGAATCCAGAATGATAAGCCTAGGAGTAGTGTGGGGAGATAAGAACAGCAAGCTGTGATGCTGTGAGGAGCAGTGGCTGGAGACAGCATATCCAGGTGAGACCAGAAAAAAATAGAGTAGGTAAGCTAAGGGCACTATCAGACTGTCAGAGTGGAAGAGTGTGAAGAGCTGTTGGAAATTCAGATCGAGTACAGTTCGTCCGAGGGGATTTCTGAGTGGAGGGAAATAGACGCCTACAATTGTTACCCACATGTATTTGTATCATTTAAAACACAGATTAGTTCCAGCACTATCTCTATTTTCCTTTGCCAGAAAGTAGGGTGATCTATTTGCTTAAAGCTTTTTTTTTATTTTTTTCCTTTGGTGAGGGGAGGGTGCAATGCATAAACTTATGCCTAATTGTGCAGCAGCATCCTGAATATATTATGTTCATCTATTCAGGGAATGGACAGAGAACTTGCACCTCACCTGACCAAGCAGAAGTGCCCTCTACAACTTGAGCATTAACATCTCACAACAAAAATTTCACAATCAGTTCATACAGCAGAAGATCTCCTCAGGATATCAATATTTAACCTCAAAAAATAGAAAAATGCTATTTGTGTGAGGTCATTGTAAAACAGATAGAAATCACTCTGTTCATGAATAAAATTACCTACAATAAAAAACACTTTTCGCTGTGCATGGGAGGAATCTCTTTTATGTGTTGGTTTCCCTTCTCTGCATTTGCTAATTTATTTTGATTTCTGTGAAGCGTCACTTTCTCTCAGACTAACAGTTGTGCATGGCCAGTGTGTGCTATTTCTAGGACTTTGGTTTTGTGAGGTTGGGTGGTTTCAGTCTGGGGACTGTGAAACTGGAAGTTCTGAAATTCAGGTTGCAGTTGAAGCATCAGGCATAAAATCAGCTTGTAAGGACAGCAGAACAGAGTATCTAGGAAAGACGTCTTACAGGGTTAAGATAATGTGTTTCAGTGCTGCTGTCAGCAGAGAGAGATCAGGCTGCAGTGAATGTGAAAATGTTAGTTGGGGAAGGGATGCTGGTGTGTTTGGAAATGAGTAACAAGTGTGGGTTTCTTGTAACTGAGGTAAATGCAGAGGAAAGGATGCTGCAAGTCTCTGGATGCAGATGTCTGGGGAGGTGGTGGAGGAGGTAAAGAGTATTCTTGGGTGGTGTCATGAAACTGAGTAAGGGCAGGAGGACAGTTCTGGTAAGAGCAAAAGCAGAGTAATGCAGACCCTGTCCTCTAGTTTCTGCACCTATTGAGACCTGGGGATATTTCCCTTAAGTGGATGAAGTCAGTTGCTCTTGATGGCCTTCCCAGCTAAGACTGCCAGGAGGATGGCTTTCCCTCTTCACCAAGGCAGAAGTGATCACTGGATGCAATCTCAGTCCACAACCATTTTGATATCTGATTCCTTTACACTGTCCACACCTCTTGCCTTTTTCCTCCTAACTGTCTCTGCACAGGGACATCTTGTAACTATACATCCCCACGATTCTGCTACACCTCTCATGCTAACAGCCCTCCCCATTACCCTAAGATGCCCCCCATGTACTTTTCTTGCTGGGATTATAAGCTGCTGCCAAAAACCCCATTGGTCTTTCTGTGCACTACCACCCACTCCTACCCCTCTCCTCTCCATCTGGTACCAGGGCAGAGCTCGTGCCTTGTTTGGCTGGCTAGTTCTGGCACCAAACTGGGTGGGTACAGGAGCGAGAGAGCTGTGCCCATGTTGGATGTGTGTCTCTGCACGGGTGAGGGGCATCCAAGGCAGGCACCCTTTCCTCCTTTTATCAGACTGCACTCATTTATTATACCATCTGTTTTCCCAGTGCCGGAGATGATGCTGGGGATATGTGACTTGGGGCACTCAGGCAGAAACTGGCCTGCACAAGGCCGGCCATGTGTTTGCCTCCTAGCAATGCAGCGGTCAGCAGCAAATTCTTTGCTGCCGCCTCCTCTCAGTATGGGAGAGAGAACAAGTGTGGACCTGGGTGTGGAGGAGACACAAAGAGATTAAATGTGTGGAAAGGGGGAGGAGAAGGAGAGAAAGAGCAACTGGGGTACATTTGTATCAGCTGGAGACAACTGTGGGAAGGAGGGACAGGCAGACAGATGGGCAGAGTGCGGGAGAAGGGAAAAGGAATGGACTGCGGAGAGGGAAAGACAGAAGAACTGGGTGGGGGGAGACAAAGAAATGGACTGGCTGGGGGACAGTGAGAGAAAGGCTGAAAAGGAAGGAAAGACAGGCAGATTTGGCAGGTGTGTGATGTGGAGATGGATGGATTGTCTGTGGGAGAGATATGTGTGTCAGCTAGATACTGCAGTAATAGGTAAGTGGATACCTACAGATACTGAGGTAAATGGGGTGGGGGGGGTGGGGGGGGTGGGGGATGTAGGGGGGGATGTTTATAGAGGCCTGTGTAAGGAGGAGCTGAATGAATGACAATGAGGAAGACCCATAAGGAAAGAGGAGAGAGATAAAGCAGAGGAACAAAATAGCAGGGCTAGAGATGAACCATGGTGAAAAGAGAGGCATGGGAAGGCAAGGCAGCCCCTGGAGTGCAAACAAGAGCCAGGAACAGGCAGGGGGCTGGAAGGGGATTCGTATGAGAAGAAGGGAGACTAACAGCGCTCATGTGTCTGGGACTGAGGTTTTCATATGGGGACTGGAGAGAGAGTGCAGGGCAGAGATCAGAGCACAATTTCCCAATACTAAACAGAAGCATTTTTTATATGCAGGGCTCACTGCCAGTGCACAGAGAAACCCAGTAGACCTGGGAGTGTAAATGCCACCGTGCTAACACAGGCTGTTTCCTCCCTGCTGAACTGTAATGTGTACCTGAGCATTTGCAACCTGTGAACCGCCTGTTTCCAGTGTACCTGCTTGACTGCTAGGAGCTGTTCAAGATGGCAGCTCAGGCATTTATTTATCCTTTTCTCCCCCCTCCTCTTGCTCTTTTCTTCAGTGTACCCTCAATGGAAAAGGACCCATGAAACAGAAGTGCCCAAAGTCACAGGCACGTGCTTAATTCTTCTGCCTTGTGTCATAGACACCACCTTGCTTTGCTACCTGACTCAACATCCCCCCCCTTCCCTCTGAACATTTGTTTTCTCTTTCATTCTTTCCTCTGCCTTTTTTCATCTCCTCCTTTCTCTCTTCCTTCAACTTTCTATCATTTTAAATTGTTACTCTTCCCTGTAACTCCATTCCCCTTTCTCTGTTGTGTTCTAGACTCCTAGTTTACATGCCTTCCCTTGTTGTTGCAGCTTATTCCTTCCAGTTGCCCCATTCCCTTTCTTCTGCTCCTTTTTATCTCTCCCCGATTCCTCTGTCTCCTGTCTGTGCCTGTCTGCCTGCTTTCTCTCACTCACTGTCTGTCTCTCTTGAACTGGGTTGTGAATTCTGTTGGCATCAGAGCGGGACAAACTGTAAAACCGAGGTTCCCGGAGGGCCAGGTTGTGATCATTTTATTTTTACAGTGTCCTTGGATGTGTAAAGGTGTTTGTTTGAGGGGGAGGAGCAGTGCATGTGCTCCATGCGGGAGAAGAGAGAGGAGTGCAGGCCAGAACAAATGAAGCTTATAACTAATATAGGTCAGTTGCAGAGAAGAGTCCCAGTGGTCTGTGAAATAGAGAAGTGCTTTGTCGCTTCAGACTGGCTACTGGAAAGATGGCAATGGAATAGTTTTATCTAACAGACACAAGCAACCTGGAGAAGTGTCCTGTTAAAGAGTGCAGTAGTAGTGATCATGGGAGGAGGACCAGCTCTGCACAGGGGACTGCTCGTCTCCCAGCCACCCCCTTAACCCAGGGAATAACCAGCCTGAGATTCCCTTTTCCTGCTCTGAGCTGTCTTCTGTGCGTGTTCCTGTGTCCCTGATATGTAGCGGGGAGCATGGCTGAGATACGCTTCCCCATGCCCCCTGCCAGGCTTGCTCACTGTGTCAGAGCAGACAACAACAGAGCAAACAAATTAGAGAACCACAAAGGAAAGCCATAACCCCACACCCTTGGAGGATGGCCTGGAGCGTTTGGCCAGCCTCTGCTGAGGTCAGTGCTGCCAAGGAGACCCACATGGCCAGCAGAGAGGCATCATCAAGGCCCTGAGCTTGGACTGGTGGAGCTGCATGAGCCAAGTACTGCTGGGAATTGCTTTGCTCTGCAGTAGACTCCTCACTGCCCATGATTTGCCACCGTATGAGTAAATTCTGCTTTCAGACTTTCCCCAGAAATTTTCACAAGTGGTCAGTAGCTGCAGTGAATGACTGGAAGTGGGAAATCCTGATGAGCCCAGCATTTGGCCTTGGGACTTGTGATTTTCTTTCTACTAAAAATTTTGTTGTTATATGAGGTCATAGTTAATCTGCTAAGATGACGTGAAAACATCAAAACAGACATCCAGATTTTCAGAGGTGTTTGGAGACTCTACATCTCTGCAAAATCAATGTGAGATGCTGACTGCTCAGCACAACTGAAAACCAGGGCAGTTCTTCGATGTCTAAATATGGAGTTAGAAGCCTAAATAGGCGTATGTGTTTTGCTTTCTTTTTAAAATAGGCCTCTATTACCAAGGCAGAGAATATCACCTCTCTACAATTTCTACCCATGGTATACTCTTCTGTGCATCACCATAATGCTCCAGTCTAGCATATGACTGCCTTAATCTGATGTGTTTAACCTACTTCCTCTATAAGAATTTACATTGGGGATCCTAAACCATTACAATGGTAATGTAAAACCAAATCCTAGGAATTAATATAATAGCTCTGTGGACACAATATACCAGCTGGCTTTCTCTGAAACAGTGTCTAAACTACATGTACATCTCATGGGATGCCTCCCTGACTATGTGAGACTACAGAAACAAACCCTTCTCACATTAAAATTGGTAGTCTGTTGCTGACATCAGTGGGACTTGGTGATTTTGAATTTTCTAAGATTTCCCACTCACTGAACTCCCGAATAGGTGTTGGGATATGTTCTTCTCTTCATTTGTCCCACTGAAAAGTCAGCAGGACTAAATAACCTATCCCAGAGAGTAGCCCTTTCTCTTGTTTTTCTCAGGACGTTCCTTCAAAAGTCTCTTTTAACCCTGATTTATTACTGAGCATCAGAGAAATTAGAAGTTCAATATTCCTCCCCTGATACCCTAAACTATCTGACAGAAGAAGAGCTAGGGATATCTTAAAGAAGACAAAAGTGTATATGGCTAGCTGGCTTTCAGAAGGGTTGCCTGTGTCAGTACCACCAGGCCTAGGAGAGCAATTCTGCCCCAGACAGGAAGCCCCAATGATACTTCTGTGACTGCTGAGGGCCAGATGGCAAAAGCTCATGTCTGGGCTGGAATTTGGCTGTAGATGATGATACTGAATAGATGAGGCTGCACAGGATCTTCTTCTCTGTCCCCATCTGTGCCCTTTACACTAGAAGAAAGCCTGATATCAAACACCAGTTTGTCAAGAAATGATGGCTTTTTAAACTCATGGATCCTGAAGTTGACCAGGAGAGACCATCCCTTCCACGAGACGCAGATCAGGAGTGAGAATCTATTCTAGTTACAGTCAGTGGATGGGGGGACAAAGGCCTTATTGGGAGCAAGACAGTTACTTGTGCTCGTATTTCATACACAATGGGCAGTGAGACCCATTGCTTCCCTGATCCATTCTGGAGACCCTTTCCCCGTGCCTTGACCTTAGAGCAGATTCTGATTGCAAAACCTGTGCCGTGACCTTTTCACCAACTTTTTGTTTCCTGGATTATGCTTCCAGGGCTGGGTGTATGTGGATGTCAGTGGGAACTATCTGTGTCTGGTTATGGATATGAATGTGAACGAAAAAGAGGACTTCCATGAAGGGCGTGGAGATATAAGATTTCTAAGGTGTATAGTTTATGTAAGGGTAAGGGTGTGTAGGGGCAAGTGTTTATTTATACACAAGATGGTCCAGCATGAAGGTAGCCTGGGATTATAGATCAAGTGTAGAAAAATGTGTGCTCTGGAGTGGGAAAGTATGAAGGACCATACCTGACTGGGGGGGATAGCGTCTTCAACATAGCTAGGCAAATATATGGGAATAGACATGCTGGTGGGAGGGGGAATGTCCTCACAACTTATTTTCTCTGCTAGTCTTATTCAGTAAGTTTGTATGTATATGTATGCATATATTCTCACTGAGGATACTTTACCAAATACTGGAATTTCAGCTAGAGTGGCTTGTTAGCAGCCTGCCTTCCGTTACAGCTAATGGGTTTCAAGCATTGATTTTTTTTTTCTATTCCTATTGATTAGGAGGCCTCTGTACATACAAACCTCAGCACAGCATGGAAAGAGAAAGGGAGGCAAAATAGTTCACATCCCAGCAATTCATCATGGTGGAAAATTCATCCTGGGAATCCCAGTTTTCTCCCACCATCTCTTTCAAGTAAAGAAGGAAGCCTTTCCCTTTTTGAAGAAATCAACCCACAGGGCTCATGAGATGACACTTTTTTTTTTCCCAACCATCTTCAAGTAACAAACATTTCAAAGGTTACCATTCAATGGAAGAAAAGGTTGCATAAGAAAAAAGGAGTCTTGCATGGAGAGCACAGGAGTTCTAGCTTCAAGACTCAATCTGGAACAGATTTCTTTTGTATCCATGAGTAACCAACTCATTTATAACACCACCCAGATCCCACTAAAAGCAGTGCAAATACTTTCACTTTGGTAGGCTTTGTGATTATATTCTGAATTTTTCAGTGCCTTATTGCCTCCGCAAACTAATCACCATGTTACTTTATAAGAGTGTTATGAGGCTAAATGAATTGTTTGCACAACGTTTAGCTTGGAAGAGGATATAGGTCAGAAATTGAGGGAGTTAGGTATTGCAGCCTTATAACCTCATACTTGGTCCCTGCCAGAGTTCCACTCCTGCCTGACACAGGAGCTTTTTATGCACCCAAGGCAGCACCAGCACCCCTTTTGCATGGAAACCTACTAATTTTAATTGTTAGACCTCTGTTACCTGTATCTCCCTCCTTCTTTCTTCATTTCTGGTCACAGTGTTACATTAGAGGTGACTCTTCTGTAATATTTGAACATTTGATGCTTAAACTGTCTTTTATGTTGGTCTTTAAGTTATATGAACCTGAAGATAAGAAGAGAGGACCACTGAGGCTTTTTCCATCTGTATTTATCTCCCTATCTCTATCTCATCCCCATCTCCATCTCTATCTCTATCATCTCCATCTGAGGTTCTCTGGCAAAACCAGAAATCTTCTTTCCTTAGTTTTCTAGTTTAGTTTGTTAAGTTGGTCTAAGAAAGCCAGCAGTATGCAGATATTGCGTGAATAATGTTTCTTAAGTGCTTTGGGACCCTCAGCTTTGGATGCCAGTGATGACTGCTCTGATCACCCCCTCTCATTGTCTAACCATACAGATATGTGACTTTTTCCAACTTTCTCCAGTGAAATCTCTTAACTTTGAATTCTCTTTCTGCATCATATCTCACTTCTATCTTCTCTGCCCCCTTGTCTTCCAGTTCTATAATCATCACCCTAACCTCAATTTATTTTTCCTAACATCTCCTCTGCTGGTGCATCTGTCTATTAACACCTCTGCTCTGCCTGTGAATACAGCTGCATGAACTCCATCTCTTTTACATCTCATTACAGCAGCTCCTTCTAAGGTGGTCTCCACTGGGTGAAGATTCCTAGGTACCAGTTTTCGTACACTATCACGGTCTGATTTTCTCCTATGGGCCGAAAAGCTCCACTGCAGCACTCAAACCACAAACACTCTATTCAGTTCCATTACCATCCCATGGAGTTGCTTCCGACTTTGTGCCCTTCAACTCCCTTCCTGCATCTTTCTTGTGCCCCTTTTTTTCCTACAGCACTGCCCCTTCTCTCCACAAATAGCAGCACTCTTAGTTTGCCATTGGAAGCAGACTTCCTGCAGCTCCCTGTCTCATCAGCTTCTCATTTCAAGTAATTTAAAATGTAATTTAAAATCTCTCTATTTCCTCCAGACTATTAATTTCTCTCTCCTTACTCTTCTATAGATGTCATTCTGTGTTGCGCTGTTCAGTAAGATGCGTCTGTTGTAAAAATCTGCCACAGTGGTTTTATTCTGTATGCTTGTTTTGTATTACCATTTTTAATGATTCTTTGTAGGAAAGATGAAATCTCAGCACAGCACCTAGCCACAGCACAAGCAGTCACACAGGACATTCTGGCATTTGCATTGCCTTTGTTCCATTCTTCCTCTGTGGCATTTAGAACTGTAGAGGGATTATTGTGAATAGTCTAAGAGTATATAAGTAGGGTAGCAGGAAGAGAATTATTTCTGGAAATTGGGAAGTGCGAGGCAGGAAGCCGTGTTTAGTCCTGATCCTGAGATGAGATGAGCCCTCCTAGGTTGCACTCTTAGCCAGAGATGAAAAAACTCACCACCCTGCAAAACTGCCCTTCTTACACTGGCAGTTTCTTTGGGGAGAACGTGCCCCTCTCCTGTTGCTGTGGTCACTTGAAACCAAACTTGTCAAAGCTGTAGAAATATGTAGTGAAGTTCAACAATTCTGGATTGGTTTGTGGGTCTCTGTTTTGGCCCAGCTGCTGCGTCATCCTCTGCATCTGACTGGATTCATTAAATGTAAAGATATGTAATCCTATGTTTCTTGTTATAGGTGAAATCTGTGATTTCTCACAGTGTTAGGGTCCCCTGCAAGCCCAAATCCACAACCTCTGCAGTGACTGCTTGCTCACCCTGCTAGTCTCACTAGGCACAGATACCAACAGAAGCAAGCTCCTCAGCCCAGAGACAACCCCCTGTCTGAGCAGCCCAGCATATGTTGAACCCAAAGCAGCGCTAGCATTTGTAAGAGTAAAATAACACTTAACCACATGGGCTATACAGGTGAGCCCTAAGTGAAAACACATAACGTCAGCCCTTCTCTCCCTCTGCAATTTGAATTACCCTGGCATGTAAGGATGGGTGAGCTTTCAGAGGGTCTAAGCAAGTTTTGTTTCCGCTCACTCCAGCCAGGTTGCTTGTGTGGCATTGCTACAAGAGCTGTGCTACACTTTTTGGGGAGTACAGAGTAAATGAGGATCCCACCTTCCTTGGAGCTATGAGCTCCAAGGATTTCCAGAGTGCCTTTCCCATCTGCACATGTGATGTTGGTGCCTGATGGATTTGAGTGTCAGAGTAACCAGCTGAAGTTTTTTCCTCTTCGGAGTCTTTCAGTCTCCTGGACCAGCTTTTCTACCCTCCTTTGAAGAATGAGAAGACTTGAACACTGGCGTGGGGTTGAGGGGGAACAGCCATCAACACCCAAAAAAAAATGTCTTGGAGTCCCAAGAATTACTACTCCCTTATGCCTTCCCTCATCAAGGCTCCTTCCTTCCTTCGGTGGAAATGTCTCAGAAGGGGAGGAGAGGTCCTCAGGTGATCTTCTTTAGCTTCCCCAGCTAAAAGCCTCACAGAGCCTTCTCCTCAACGCAGGCCATCCCTGTAGAGCCATAATCTCCCACCAGCTTAGGGGTCTTCTCTATATCTCTCTGCCTCTCAGATTCCTTTGAACTCAGGACAACAGTTCAGAGAGCCTGTCCAGAGCTACCATCCTCCACACTCTTGCAGCAGGCTGTACTCAGAGTGCTAAAGGTGCATTGGGGCCACCTCCCCCCTTGCCCATCCTCATCCATTTGGCAGCTCCATGAGTGCAGAAAGAGACCCCCTGCTCCTGTGGCAGAGGACAGGGCCAGGATTCCCCCAGGGGAGGCTAGGGGCTGTGTTTGTCCCCCAGAAATGTGTCAGTTCTCTCCATCTGCACTGTCTTGTACCATCCCTCCCTTCATCCCTTCTCCTGCCTCCCCTAGGGCCTTCCCACCTGCTAGTGGAGAACTGCATATGGTTTATGCCAGGCACCATGAGCGGTTGCTGGTAAGCACCTCTACCTTGGTCTCAGCTGTGAGGGAGGCCTGGTCTGTGCCCTACTAATGGGGGAAGTGATCAGTGGTCTGTAGGGCAGCCAGTGGCCCCCTTGCCACTTGCTATAGAGCCCTTCATGTTCAACAGTCCTGGGGCAGATTGTCCTGAAAGGGCAGTTCCGGTGTGTGCCCTGAGAGAGAGCAGAGAGGAGAGATAAATAGTTGTGAAATTGCAACGTGGCTGAAGCCGTCCAAGTGGTTGAACTTCCCAGCACCCCCTTCCCTCCACCCTGCTCCCCCGCACAGAGCAGCAGCGAACCTCAAGCAGCTCTTCTGGTCTCTTTTTCACCAAACAATGAATCCGATCAGAGAGAAACAAAATCAGTAGCATCAAGAATTAGATTATTTCTTTTCTTTATGGTTGTTGCATTAATGAGCAGCTACATGTATAGAACCGGGAGGTGACTAATGTAATTAACCTGGTGTAATGATACTGCTGAGGAAGAGAGAGAGGATTATGACATACTTAGATGTCAGTATTGCACAATTTTGTATATGTTCCCGGTACTATCAGGTTGTGTCTGACACAGGGAACTTAAGCAGTGATAGATTTCAGTCTGCATCCATTCAGCTCCTGCATCTTTCTGTGCAAAACGAAGATGTGAAAGGTCGATTGCTTTCTGGGGGTTGGGGGTGGGGGTGGGGGGAGGTATTCAGTTTTGGTGGTTCCTTTCCTTAAGGAAATAATAGTCATAATAAATCATCCTTTCTCGTGAAGAATCTTCCCAAAATGTCTGCTTTTTGGAGCAGGCATCGAGATTTCACAGAAAGCTATAAAGACAAAGTCAGAACGCAGGGATTCACACAACACTGGTCAGGGGGAGACAGAGGGACGGAAAATGAGCAACACCAAAACACAGGCAACTTGCAGCACACCCGAGAAGAGTGAAGAGCAAGCACTTGAAAATTGTAACAACAGCAACAGTAACAGTGATAAACGCCGATTTTTAAATTACCCTTCCATGTTACATTTCGCCCGTCTCCCGGGGAGAGAAACGGCTGACTGAAGTTTTGTGCGGGTCTAACTGCGGTGTGCGGGTCGCACTTGCAGCTCTGGCACGTACGGCGGGGATGCGAAGGAGGCTGAGCTGGGGGGCGG
>JAVJGI010000060.1:34631257-34697287 GCA_035590275.1 Ibycter americanus | reverse complement strand
GCTCCGCTCCGCGCCCCCCGCCCGGGAGGGGCGCCGCGCCTGTCCCCCTCCTGCCGCCCCAGAAGCCCCCCTCTCTCCTCGCCCACCTCCGCCGGGAGCGAGCGCCGCGGCTGTGTGCAAAAGCCATGGGAGGCAAGACCTCGGCACCTGTTCAGCTGAAATCAAGGGCTTACAGTATACTGGGCAGTCTGGCTTGGTGGTAGGAGCGAGCGAAAGGAAGGAGAAGCGAGCGAGAAAAAGTGAGAGAGGATTGGAGCAACTGCCGCTGCCGGGAAAAAAAAAAATAAAAACCCAAGGAAGATAACTGGGAAGGAAAAGGATTTTCATGGCGCAGGCTGCAGAGCTAAGCAAGAAGACTGAAGGTTGCATCTCTGCTCTTACAGTCTCTAACTGTCTAGGTCCAGATAATGAGAGATTGTGTTGAGGATGCTGCTGCTGCTCCCCTGTTCACTGTGGAAGCCATCTCCAAATTAGCCATTACATATGGAAACTGGAGACCAGAATTTTAGAAAAAGGGATTAAGGCGTCTCATTTTGGGGGGGTTCTCTCTTTATTTGTTTGGTTTTTCTTGGTTCTTTTCTCTCTCTTTTTTTTTCTTTTTCCTTTTTCCTTTTTTTATATTTCAACCAGAACGTTTCCGATTTAAAAGGCAAGCCTCTCCCCGTGTGGTCTTTCTAATTTACACTCTTTTCCGTGGGCTTTCTTACCTCCCTTTTTTGATATCTATCTCTCTATATATACCCATTATATTATTAGTCGGAATTATTATTCTTTTATTTTATTAAACACACACACCCCAAGAATCAGAAGGCGGTTGGGTATTTGTATAATGAAGAATTATGGGGCTCTTTGACAGAGGTGTTCAGATGCTTTTAACCACCGTTGGTGCTTTCGCTGCCTTCAGCCTGATGACCATAGCTGTGGGGACCGACTACTGGCTTTACTCCAGAGGGGTTTGCAAGACTAAAACTGTCAGTGAGAACGAAACCAGCAAAAAGAACGAGGAAGTCATGACCCATTCTGGATTATGGAGAACCTGCTGCCTGGAAGGTATTTGATTCTGGATCTCCACACACACCCCCCTTTCCTCTCCCACCACCCCATGTTTCTACCCCACCTCCCCACCCCCCCAAATAAATCCCTCCACATTCCACCATTTTCTCACTTCATTCCCTTCACCATGGATCGAGAGCGGTGGGCTCAGTTACTCAGGGCACAGAGGCAAGAAGGCAGGCAAAACATTCTCCGCTCTGTTCCCTTCTCCCTTCCTCTTCCCCACCCTCCCCCCTCCACTCCTTCCCCAAAAATTCACTTCCCCCCTCCAACTGGAATAATGTGTGTGTGACAAAAACACTGAGAGACCCTTTCAAAAAGCAGCCGTGAGGTCTGTCTGTCTTCAGCTTGTTTGTATTGCCTGGGAAAGCAATGCCAAAATGCTGTATTATTGCTGTGCTCCAGCTGTAACCAGAGAGTGAAATAATTGCTCTCTTTGCAAACGGCTTATTTGCAAAGACAAGACTCGGAGTGAGGAGTGAGGTGGGTAGGGGGTGACTGCAAAGCGTTTCGGATGCAATTATTACTTCACTTTAGGAGGCAAAAAGAGAGAAAGGGAAGCAACCCTGTTATGTCCAAAATGCCTCATACAGCAAATCTAACAATTCCAGTCATCTCAAGCAGAGTTCAGAGCATTTCGTAATGTCTGTAAGCAACCACATCTCACTGGGCTGAGTGCAGGGGGGTCTAGTTAGTGGCTGGTTGTTTTGGTTTGGGGCTGGGATTTTTCCTCTGTCTGTTTGTTGTTGAGGGGTGGGTTTTTGTTTGGAGCTTTTTTTTTTAAGGTTTATGGTAGAGGTTAAAAATAAACAAGTCTCTGAATGGAAAAATCAGCCTAAGTCTGATGTGGTGAAACTGAACAGCAACTCAGTGACACGTCTGATGGCAGAAGAGACACCGCTGCAGCCAACTTCTGGAATCAGACGTTCCTGAGGGAGGGGGAAAGAAAAGAGGGGCCAGTGATTCGCTTTTAAATATGTGTTGCTCAGTACTGCTATTGGCGTACATGTGGGCTGGGGAGGTGGTCTTCAGCCTGTACTGGAGGGATAGGGGCAACCGATGTAAATGCGTGGTTTATGTTACACACGTAGCGAGAAGGGGAGTCAGAGCACAGGAGCGCACATTACAGCCCATTGTAAAAACCCTGTTTATGAATCAGCTCCCAGCTGGAGGGTGGGCTGCCGGGGCTTTATGGACATCCAGGGATAATGTCTGTGTCTGTCAGTGTCCACCAGAGCTGGGTGTGCCTGGAGCTCCCAGATGGGAGAGAACAGGGAGTGGGTACCGCAGAACTGATTTTCTAAGACCGGCACTGGGAGATGGAAGACAGGGGGGAGGGGGGAATAAACTATGTATGTCCTGATGTCTCTCACCAAAGCAAGCTAAAGCTGCTGTTTGGAAACGGTTGTGTCCGGGAAGGAGCGCGAATTTCCCCCCCATTCTTGGTGCAAACGGTTGAGTGATGGCTGGACATGTTTTGAATAGCTAAGTGACTTCATTGAGCGATGGTCTATTTGACGCATACTGCATTTAGTGCCCTTTGTCAACCCAAACTGCTGCCTTTTAACATATCCTGCAGAGGAGCTCTATGCTGAATACTATATGCTGTCTCCACGCCAGAAAATCAATAGCAGTAAATTAATGGGGGATGTTTTAAACACACTCGCTCACACACACGCACACATTTCCTCCGAATAGATAAATATATGGAGGTATATATTAATAAAAAATGAAAAGCCTTTCACACAGCTATTCATTACAACCAGGGAAGGAGACATCTCCTTAATTAAAAATTAATAAGAGAGGGAAGGGGGAAAAAAAAAAAAAAGAAGCCCAAATGCAAAGCCATGCGGGGAAGGGAGGCTGCGGGGAAGAACTCCCTTCCTGAGCCATGTCCCCAAACTGTAGGGTGGAGGGAGGCTGGGGTGGAGACAGGAGGTATGAGGACCCCGGCCAGGAGAGGCAGTGAATTCAGATCATGTCTATCTGCCCACAGAGACGTACCCAGAGGGACGCGGTCTGAGGGGGAGGAGGAAGAGGCGGGTGAGGTTTGTCAGTTCGGAGGAGCTTGGGGCTCCTTCTCCTTTACATCTGACAGGACCCCACAGGCACTGTGGAGAAGTGGCTTGCATGGCCAAGGAATGTGCCAGGATGCTTCCAATTAAGAGCTCTGAAGTGCCCCCAGCCCCCCAACGCTGTGCTGCCAGCCCAGTCCCCCTGCCCTCCCTACTGATGCTCTCCAGTGGGCTCAAACTGCAGCCCTGCACAAGGGGTGTGAAACGCCGCCCAAGCATGAGCTGCACGGCCCTGGCAGGGTGCTCTCGCTTGCCCCAGCCATGTGAGGGTTGGGCTGGCCCATTTCCCCAGCCCCTGGACACTGGGCAGAAGTGGCGAGCGGGACAGGAGGGTGCAATGCACCACACAGGAGTGGAGCCCAGCTCTGAGTCCCTAGCCTGAGGACACAGGTTTTACCACAAGTTGGATAAAGGCTCAGTAGCAAGAGCATCTCAGCAGCAGGCAAAACCAGCCCTATGGCCACATGCTGAGCAGGGCCCGGGCATGGGTTTGCCTCATGGGGCGGCATGGCACAGGTCTGGCACCGCCACTGCCAGAATGCCTCCACTTGGCTTCCCTCAGCCCCACGACCTGCATGGGCTGGTGACTGGCACTCTCTTGCTCCCAGGACAGCACAGCCAAATATCCACAACAGCCCCTGGGCAGCAGGCCTCTTACTGTCACGTCTGATCACCTAGAGGGGGTTGTTTTCTTTCTCAGCAGAAGGAATCAGAAAGGTGTCCCTGGCTGACTCAGTCTCTCTGGTGAAAGCTGCCTGCTGGTGAGCAGGAGGGAGAAAGGTGCAGCAAAGGCTCCTTTGCCCCATGATACAGAGAGTGGGCAGATTTGTGGAGGGAAGGGCTTGGTCCCAGGAGGCTGTAAAAAAGACAAAATCCTTGGACTGTGCTCACACCCTGCCCAAGGTGTGGCAAAGGCACCTGACAGGGTGTGGGACAGACTTGCTTCTGCCACCTGGGGTGGGTGTCAGGGCAGTCTATAGGGTGAGGGGAGGTAGTGGACGGCAGGAGGCTTTGTAACAAGAAATAATCAAAGGAGCCCAAACTGCCTCCTGCTACTGGTAAGAAGCCTCTGATGCGGTTGCCTTCATTTCTGGGGATGTGGGGCAATGCTGGCATTAGTCAATGCTGTCAGAGATGGTGGACTTCTCGTGTTCAAAATATTGTGCTAAACGTCCTTTTGCTTCTTGGCCAAGACATCCAGTAGCAAAAATGGATGTGGGGACTCGGTCTCAGGCTGTACACACAGATACACTGTGGCCAGAATTGCACGTTCCTCTTGGAGAATTTGGTCCTCAGGCTTCCAATTTTCAGGTTCCCTTATTTTCAGTTATTCTGTTCCCCACTGCAGACTTTCAGTCAGCATTTTCAGATCTTTGTACTGCTCCAAAGAGAAGCGGGCTATTCCTCTTCTGTCAGGATTTCTCTCCCCCCTTTCTTCTGTCCTATAGTGAGTCCCTGCTCCATGGTAAGGCTAAAGCAGAAAGGTGGTGTCAGTTCACATTACTGCAGACCACACGTCTGATTTTTTTCCTAATCTTCCTTGAGATAATTCTTTCTCAGTCTTCGGGGTTGCCCAGACATGTCCCCAGGCCATTCAAAAATCTTTGCCCTTGAAGAAAAATGGCCTTTCTCAGCCCTTTAACTGTGTAGGCACAAAACACACGTGCACCAAGCAATTGAGATCTGCAAGCTCATGCCACACATGGATACTACACCTCTTACAACTTCGAAATGGCTGCAGATCTTCCAGCTTAATTCCTTCTTGGCACCAAATGCTTTAAAACCACTTTTTATTATGAATGACGCCTTGTCTAATTCTTTCATTAGCTCCTGTAGATGTCCTACAGGATCTCAAAAAGTGAGCAACGATGCCTTATCAAGGTCTTATGAAGCAAGCAAATGAAATGTATTTTATATCTGTAGGTTATTGGTTTTGTCATGTTGTCATTATTATTAGGAAAGGGATAGGTCTGGGAGGCTTTTAGACTGAGAAGGAGGGAGAGAAGAGTCCAGGGCAGGCAGGCATGAGTGATGCACATGTGGTTAGACATCCCTGTAGATCTGACTGGTGTGAAGGCAAGTAATTGAACGGATGTTGGTGCAGAAAATAATTCCTGCCTAGAGACCCTTCCCAAGGAAAATTAATGAGCTGATCTGTTCCCTTTCCAGCTTGTTATATCTGAACAGCGCATGAGAGTTAAGTGCAGTTTCAGTGTTTGCAAAAATGAAGAGCTGACAGCAAAGTGAGGCAGCGCACAGGCAGTGGACAAGCTTCTGCCAGACAATTCTGGCACTGCGCTGCTTCCTCGCGCTGCCTTCTGCCGCTGCTGTTTGCTCCTGGGCCACCTTTTCTTTCACACACACTCATCTTATGAGTGTTTTTTTCCTTAACTCCCCTCTTACCTTTCCCGATTTCCTTTCTTTTACCCTTCATTCCTGTCAGCGTCCCTAGTTTGTGCTGCGGAATTGCCTGCCGTCCTGCTTCCGAGGATCCACAAATCTACTGGGGTCCTTTCCCCTGACTCTGACTCTGACCCCCTAATCCAGGGGCTTTTCTGAACACGCAGTGAAAATAGCTGTAGGTTATGTCAGGATCTCCATGTCTTCGCGGTTCAGGACCAGGAGCAGCCTAGCACAGCCCTGAGATGCAGCAGGAGGCAATGTCCCGGCACATAGCTGACTGCTGCTGGCATTGCATCTGCCAGGGAGAAGGAGGTTGCAGAGCTGAACAGGCCTTGGATGGAGAGGAAAACAAAGGATTAAAAAAAGTGGGGTGGCAGATAGTGAGGGAGAATAACTTAGGGTCACAAACTTGGGTGGGTTTTGTTCTCCTCTCAGCTCAAATTCACACCTGGACTGTAAGACACGGAGAAGGCAGGGATTTGAGGGGCTGAGACCAGCAAGCTTGGTTCCATTGTAAGATTTCACAGGGAAATGCCGTTCCTCCTCACTGAGTTGCTAGCACTGGCTTCAAAATTGCTTTTAAATTATAAATCTTCCTACTGACAGAGAAAGAGGAATGGGTTAATATTGTCCTGAAATGCACCAGAAATTGCCTTGCTGAAGAGAGTGAGAGCGAAATGCAGTGGGAGGGACATGGAGATGCAGTGTGGCAGCAGTAATGTATAAAGAAATTACACAGAGATAGAACAAATGTCTCTTTGCCAGGGAGACCAGGAGCTATTCCTATCCAATGTTTTCTTTTTAACCCATCCCTTTCCCCACACAGCCCACTGAGCCCCTGTCTCGCTTCACAGTGGTTTGGTACAATCTAAGTAAGAGTTTTGGGGGAGGAGGACCGCTGAGGTTTGACAGCAGAATCTCCTTATTTATTTAATTTCAAAGCAGTGTCGAGGAGGTTGCCGGGAGGAGCAGGGAGCATTTCAGGCTCTCAGATGGCTCTGCCCCCTGCCCCTGTTTTAAGAGCAGATTCCCAATCAAGCGTACCGGGTTTATCCCAGGGGGAGCCCTCGATGCTCCATTCTGCGCTGCTTCTCCCTTCCATATTGCACTCGTTGTCAGGGGATGTGCTGCTGCCTTCCACGGACACAAAATCTTCCCCCTTGCAGGGGGCTCTCAGGGAGGGAAGGGGCTGCTCCCTGGGGAATAGGTTAGCAGCGGGGCTCTCCCTCCGTCTCCTCCCCACACAGACCCCTTCACAGGGTGACAGCTACCTGGCAGGGGAAACACAGAGCGCAGAACAGGTCAGGCATACGCAGACCGTGTTGTAAATACAATACACCTAAAAGTTATTTTTCCCTTGCCTGTATCCCCAGCTTTTTTCTCGCCCTCCATCTTTGACTCATTCTATCCATCTCCATTTTAATTTGTTCTTTTTTCTCTCCACTGTTTTTCCTGTTTATTTTTCTCTTTCATCTTCATGTCTCTTCTCTGCTTTCTCTCAAATGCAGCTTCTCCTTCATTATTTCTCCCTGTTTCTCTCCAAGTTCTCTGAAGCCCATCCCCCCTTGCTCTTTCCTCTGTTATATTATCTTGTCCTTGCTCTCCTCTGTCCCCTTTGCTCCTGCCGTCTCATCTCTCTGTCCTTTTTCCTCTCCTCTCTGCCATCATTTCCCCCGGCTTTCCCCTGTCTCACACACAGTCATTCCCCCTGGCTTTCCCCCATCTCACGTACAGTCATTCCCGCCAGCTGAAGGACCCTATTGCTTTGGAGCTGTGCTGCCTTTACGTTCTAAAGCAACGCTTTTCCAACCTCTCTCTGGCTCTCCCCCTCCTCCTTTCTCTGGCCGGTGTCCCCCTTCCTTGAAGCAGTGTATGACACCAGTTGCTGTCACTGTCTTCTCTTGCCCCCAGGGCAGCCTGGCTGCTTCTGAGGGGGGTGAGACCCAAGCCCCTCCTTCTGCTCCCTTCATTGCTCATTGCCTGTGGTCAAGCCAACATCTCTCCACTTTGCTGCCTCCAACCTCCCGTGGCCGGAGGGCTCACTGGCAGCTCAGCTGATGAGCTGGCTCATCTGCATGCAGCCAGCAACTGGGCTGGAAGGAGCTCGTGGCAGCCCTAAATACCCTCCCTGGCAACCCTCAGACATGGATCAGGCCGGGATCCAAATGGAAGATAAGGGTCTCTGTAGCCATAACCCTAGGGCAGTTGTTGTGCACTACAGCGAAGGATCTCTGGTTGTCAGGAAGAAGTGTCTCAGCAAGCAGTCATCCTTTTCAAACTGTTTACAGGGGGATGATTTTCTCAGGAGCTCCTGAGGGAGTGAGGTGAATGGGGCTGGGGTCTCCAGACCCAGTGGATTGTGGCGATCAGCTGAATGAACCTCAGTGAGTCAGGTCAGAGGGTACTGCTGGCTGGTGGGAAAAGGGGGACTGTGTACCGTGCACGGCTCTACATGAACCATGGCAGCTCACTGAATGCCAGAAGCAGGGATATTGCTGCTAGTGGCCCAGTGCAGCACATGGCTGTAGACAGAAAACCCACCACCAGCAAGTCCCCAGGCATAGAGATTAGAGAAGGGGTGATAGCAGAGAGCTGAGGAGCAAGGGCCATCCAAGGTGGTGGGGGTTGCAAAGTCAGAAGAGGGTTCATAAAAAGGGGACAGGGATGAGGAGGAGTAGGAAAGGCCATGTGTATGAAGGCAGCCTGCAAGATTAGATGTGCTTGCCTTGAAAAGGAGGTGAATGAAAAGGAAAATGATTGGATTGTATTGAATAATGAATGGGCAAGAGAAGATGGGTCAGTAGCTCTTGATTTCCCCATTTTGTAACACACAGACAAGAGGACCTGACGTGAGTCACCGGAGACCCAGTTAAAGCTTTCTCATTAGATGTGTATCAGGGCTGTGGAGCTCATTGCCACTGGAGCTCCCATGGCCAAGATTTTAACAACATTTAGCAAGCAAGTGAGCATTTACGACAGAGTTCACAAAAATTAAGCGTCCTCCTAATGGATGTGAACAGCATTTTGGGTGTTTTGTAATTCAGCAATTAAGCCAGTCGCCATAAAAAACTAGGATAACATTTCACAAGGGCAGTCTATCCCCTATCTGACTGCCATGTGGTTGTTGCCTCTTCCCTGAAACATTTGTCAGGGATTAAACAGAGCTCAGATTTACTTAGTCTGGCATTTCTTTTGTTTCTAGATGCTATGCTATGCAGTTGCAATATAAGATACAAGCTAGGCCTGCGTTTCTGCTGGTGTCAATGACTGCCCTAATTTGACAAATTACCAGTGAGTTTAGGTATTTCTATCATATTTTTCTAGGAAGGATCTGGGATAGTGAGCAATTAAGAGCATATGGAATTAAGTGGAGTCCTTCTTCTTCACATCCCAGGGTATAAAGTAAGTAGTTAGTGATGAAGGGACTATCTATGTGCAAAGAATTATTATTGTTGAAGTCCCTGCTTCCCAGAAAGCAATAGGCTTTGGGTCTCTTTGATGTTATCATGACTAAATTAGAAACAAGGTTGTCTCTTTCCTCTTGTATCTGTGGAAATGATTACTGAACTGGCATCTGATGACGTACAATACTGTAGTGTTTCTATGCACAAGAGATGAAGGCCCAGTTCTCCCCTTGTTTGCACCGATGCAGCCTCACTGACTCGGATGGAGCCACACTGCTTACGCTGTCGGTGTAGGCAAGGGGAGAATGAGGCTGAGGAAGGGCTGTGCATGCTTTAAACAACCACGTCCCCAAGGCCACCCTGTGTCCCCACTTTGCCAGTGCCGTACTGAAGAAACCAGGTGCTAAATTCACTTCCAGTTGTGAGTGAGCGAGACAGCCCCAAAGTTAATGAGATTCTGCATTTATTTTTGCCAGCTATTCATCCAGTCCAGCAGTTCCTTTTTTAACTATTTCCATTTTCATCATCTTTCACCCTCATTAGAAAAATTCAACCTGGCTGCCCTCCCTGCAGGGCAAAAATCCTCTTACGGGCTCCTCACCCTGGATCGGTGAGCGTGTAAAATGGCAGAGGTGATCATGAACCCCCAGTATTCATCTTTCTCTTCTTCTTCTTTCTGCATTTCTATCTTTCATTGAATTTCTTTTATTTTCTGACAGCTTTCTGTCTCCCAGCCCCATTTATCCTCTTTGTCTTACAGAAAAGCTCTCCCATAAAATTCCAAACTACACCATCAGAGTTTTCATACCAAGCCCTGAAGGATAGGTGAAATCCAGTTCTGTTTCTGTGGCACAGGCTGCTGAAGTTTTTATACTAGCTTCCTATCAAATCTATAACTCCCCAGAGAAGCATATGGACTTTATCCTACACCTCCTATTCCCCCAGAGCATATACTCCTACCTGCTAGCTGCGAAAAACAGAAAATGAGGATGGTATACAAAAACTTGAGAATGCAACGCCATGCTATCCATGGGTAGGAATTTCTCTGATGTGTGTTTTTGCTAGAAGCAAACAACCATAAATTTCCGATTTAGCTTGTTGTATAAAGTATACATTCTGTCAAATAAAGAATAACACTATCCACCTCCGTCCCCTGGATTTTCTATCCCTTTCTGATTTTTCTCTTCCTATTTCTCAGTTTTCATTTTCCTCCTGAACATGATTTTTTTTTAGTGTCTGTTTTCTTTTTCTCCTCCCACTGCTTCATAACTACATTTCATTCTTAAATTTGCTATCGCTCAGAGAACAACTCTCTTTCTTCGGGTCTTGTTTATACCACCAGCGTGGCTGTGATGCAATGGATCACACTTGAACACTGAATATTTTCCAGGTTTATGGTCATGTTCATTCAGTACCATAAACCAAGCACTGTCAATCAAACAACTTTTGAGCCAACCCTATTTGCTGCCTCCTGCAACCTTACTGTGACCTGTCCATTGTAACCAGTAAATTTCTGAGAGCCTGTTCCTGGAGCTTTATTTTCTCCTGAAGATGTTGCCTCATACTTTTATTTCTTAATTTCAATTTTTCTTTTCATTCTTGATTTAAATTTTTCTCCATTTCCTCCATCATTCCCTTTCAGAATTCACTGTTTCTTTTCTTACCTTTTTCTGCACATTATCTCTCATGTCTTCCATTTTCTCCCCGAGCCCTCACCCTTGATGATGTTTCTTCTCTTCCCTTTACATTTCTAGCCCATAGTCCTCCTGGGTAGGAGCTACTTACTCCCCTTGATCCCATCCCATTCAGCCTCTTTGGAGAGGTGATGGAAAAGGATTGACAACTAAAAGTGTTCATGTGTGTGTCTGTGCACGCGTGCACATGTGCATCTCCTTTCAGACAGAGTCGGTATGAAAGCTTGGTGGTTGAGATGAAGTGGCCTGGGTCTGACTTTTGCCTTTCTGGCAGCCATGAGGAGTCATTTCCAAAGGCAGATGCCCTGCAGAACTGCCTTCAGAGTACAGGGTGTCAAGGGATCAATCATCAAGAATTTCTGCTGCTTCCTTTTAGATTCAAGCATTGCCCTTTTCCTTAGTCTGAGGGTCATGGATTTTTGAAGGGCAGTGGCAGAATCATGAAAGACAACATTTTTCTCTTGCTCATTTTTGAGCGAGGGAGTGAATGAACTGTGATAAATATTTTTCTGTATATAGCTAGAACTGTCTCAAAGAAGTGGCAGAAGAAACAGATGGCAGAGGCCCTTTATAGGCAGCTGCTGTTGTCTCTTAAGGTGTCACCATCACAAGAAAAGTGGTTGTAATTGGGGAGCTTCAAGATCAGTAGTGCCTGAAAGGACTCGAGGAGAAAAGAATGTCATCCCGCATGAAGACAAGGGGAAGGGAGACAGAAATCAAATATTCAGAGACTAAGGAATGGTGCTTGAGAGGTGAAATAAAGTACAGTGAATAGGTTGAAGCAACTGTGAAGTTTTACTGAATGACATGACCACAGGATGGTTGGCTTTCCTGCATTTGGGAGTTCATACTTGGCCACAGACAGTGGGAACACTGTAGGCAGGGTGAAAGAGTTGGTTTACAGTATTTTGGGGACAGCAAGATGGGCTGGTGTCCAGAGGAAACCACTGAGTGAGAGACAGAGATCCCCAACACACTGTGGAAAGGCAGCTGGTGGGAGAGGAAAGGCCCAGGAATAGCTATCTCCAGGCTCCTATCTCCTCCAACCTGCTTCAGGGCACCTCTGCAGTGTGCTTTTGGCATGGGGTGTGTGTGTGTGTGCTACCATTTGGTGTAGAAGCCTCTGTCCCAGATATTCCTCAAATAATTTGCCTGCCTGGAGCCCTATCATCTCAGTGTATGCAGCACAAAGAGAAATTGTGTGTTGACCTGTAAAATAACAGAAGTGGAGACACGTTAGCTGCTCCCTCAAGAAATAACCAGGGCCAGGTTCCTTCATCTCTTCCAGGCTGGGAGGGATTGTACAGTGGGCTAGACCCCTAAGTCTTCCAGTCATGGAGAGGAGCTGTTTAAATCTCTCCTGTTACCCTTGTGTCTTCTAAATTAGGAGCCATGTATTTCTCCCAAGGAAGAGAAAATCCACATAAAATTTCAACAGGAGGTTTGGGAGGAAATCAGGAAGGATAACAGAGAAGTCACCCATCATAAAGTGCAAGGGTTTGGGGTAACAGAGCAGCTGTGAACAGGCTTAGTGTTGGACATTAATTGGAGCTGAACGTTGCAGTGTGCTCTAGCTGAGAGACCTCCGTTCCAACTGCACTCAACAGTCTTGAGGAAACTACTGCCAAGAGCAGAGCAGAGCAGTGCAGCCGTTTTGCTGTTGGGAAAGGGAGAAACAGAGAAACTAATATGTCTACCCTGCCGAGTCAACTGCAGCACAAAGAGCAGCACAGCACCCAGGAAAAGCATGGGATTGACAATTTTCCTAAATTTCAGGTGACTACCTAATCATTGCACCACCCTTCCCCAGTCATCACTCCATTCTTCCCCTCTTCAATCATCAGTTTGTCCATGTGTTCGCAGAAAAGCATAACTCAGAAAGGCCAAGAACGGCTTTCGAGGAATTAATTCCAGGGGCTGTCTAAGATCACAGGAGAAAGGTGTTTTTTCTTGCATCATTACAGCTTGGCCCACATTTACAGGAACAGCAAGGGGGAAAGCATTCAGAGCAAGGCAAGACTGTGAGAAAGAGCATTGTGAGGATGTAAAGGCACCAGGGCCAGGGAGGATTTATGCTCTTCTGCAGAAACTGAAGGGATGGGTTGTTTCTGGGAGTAGACTGACTCAGCTATGGAGGAAAGCATCTCTGCATGCTGGAAACAGGGGAATGGCTGGGGCTGGAAGGGTCTGTGGCAACTGGACAGCGCAGCTGGCCAGAAGGAAACACTAGGCAAGAGGGGACCCAGCATGGCATGGAGAAGTGGTAATAGGAATGCAGTGTGAGTACTGGGAGATAGTTGAGAAATATGGTCTGAAAGAAAAGGATGAGTCAGGAGAAACCCTGGGACTCAGAGGTTGGAGAGGCATGAATTGCTGAGAGAAGCAGGAATATCTGCTGGATCTGATGGATGGAGAGACAGACCTCCTCATCCTTCTTCTTTGCCTTTTGGAACGGGACAGATTTTCACCTGTCTGATGCCAGCATCTGCCACCCCTAAATGCCTTTTCTCCCTCCCCCCTGCTCCAGCCCATGGGAGAAAGAAGGGTTTAGACACACACAGACAGGATCAATCACACCAACCAACCAACCACAGACCTGCAGCAGCTTGGAAAACGTGACCCAGTGGTCACAGCTCCATGCAGTGAAGTCTGACAAAGGAAAGCTGGGGAGAGGAAGAATCAAAGGAGCTGGAGTATAACATTTTTGTCCCAACTTGGTGATGCCAAGAAATTTATCTGTATAAGCAGACATGGCCACCTCCTACACTGAGGCTCTCTGCTGGTCTCACAGCTCTTAAGAACATGAGTTTGCCCATCTTCTGGAGGCCTGGGGTACAGTTTTCACGGAAGAGAACCCATGCTTTGGTCAGACTATCTTTGGTAAAGCAGGAGGACCAAAACTTAATGCTCCTCTCTGGCTGCTGCTCTTTGGCAGAGGGTTTCTGAGTATTTCACTTTTTATTGTTGTTGTACTGTTAGGGCCGCACCAAAATGTTTCATGTAGGGTGGAAACACCTTTATGCTAGACACTGTGCATACACAAAAGCTGTTGTCCCTACATCAAAGAAGTGACAATCTAAGATGACAAATGACATATGAAAGGCAGCAAAGCAGAAGGCAGCAAACATGTGGAACTGGTTTCTGCATTGTTGCTTTTGACATCAGTAAGAGTAAGTTACACCTACAACTGACCTCATCTCCTTCTCCAGGCAGAGCAGAATGCAGAACAGGGCACGTCTGCCCAGTGCCAGGCAGTGCCAGAAGGAGATACCCAAATAACTCTGAGCAAGCTAGCTTCAGTATTTCAAGCCCTAGTGGCTACTCAAGCATGGTGCTCTGCACAGGCAAATTAGCAGTGTGTCTGAGAGCTGTCAGGATGCAGCGCTTACTCAGGTGTGCTGCTTCCAAGCCCTGTGCAAGGTCACATCACATCATGCCATGGAGACTTATAGTAAGAGCCTCTCTCATCTCTCAGTCCATATCTAATTCCTGTATCCCCATATGGGCATCCCTATGTGATTGGAGGGGTTTTCCCCCATACTTGGTAACCACAGGTGGTCTGAAAGGAATGATCACATCTCATTCCGTTTCGATGGGAGGGGTACTGTATTACCTGGGGTTCTGGAAGGGAGCTTGGTCCCAGACATGTCTCCAAGTGCTTGAGAAATCTGGAGCCAGAAGATGCCATCACAGCTGGATTTCTCTTTTGCAGTCTTAGCAGGCAGGGCTGAAGGACACAGAGACTAATCTCCATGTGACCTGCGGATCCTGTCCTTTCACATGAGGGCTGAAGCTTGCTGAAGAGGCAATGCTGGAATGCTTTTGTCCATGTGGTATCTGCCCTGGGGATACATGGCCACTTCCGTCTCTAGGGTTGTCACTTACCAGTGAAAATTCATTGGATTCATGACAAAACTGCAGGATTTATCAGCAAAGAAATAGTTTGTTCTGAAAATAAATAAAATCTGATCTGGAGGTGGTAATTTACTCAGACACCCAAGAGATCACTTATTTTGAGTATCTTGTTTAATTCTCACTGCGACTGTTAGTTTTCTGTCATTCTTGATCTTAGTTTTCTTGGAAAAAGGTGTAATATGTTACATGGCTTCTTCCCTGTAACAAAAACAAAGGAAAGGACTCAAGGAGAGGGAAGCTCCATGGCCATCACTTCACTGAGCTGCACCACAGCAGGGACAGAGGTTGAACCCGCATCCAAACAAATTCTTAAGACCTATATGAAGCCCTGCTCTTCTTTGGGATCCACATGAAGAATTAGATCTCTGCAACAGATACAGAGTCAGTAGCTTTTCCCAAATAATGAACTAATCAGAAATACTAAAAATAGGCTGCATTGGAACATCAGTTCAGCCATTTGGAATGTAGAGCAAACGGCACTGAATGTGTTTAATGAAGTGAAAGAGCTTTGTTTTTAATCACTGAGCTATTGATAAATTGTTGATAGGTGATCAAATGTGGACTTTGCTTTCAAATTTTGTGGCTTTATGAACCTGCCAAGACCCTCTTGAGCCACCCTTGTTCTTTTCACTGCTAATGTAGTAGGACTTCCTGCCCTTTTCAGGACCTAAAATAAGAATAATTGTAATGTCATCTCTTTTTTTCTGGATAACAAACATTTAGCCTCCGGGCCAGTGATCAATTTTCAAGAATAAATGTTCATAGTTGTACAAAATCAGACCCTGGGAACTGGGTTGGATATGTGAGGGAAGATGACAAGAAGGGAGGCAGATCGGTTCACATCTCTACATGCTGTTATGAGAATAACACCAGGCTATTAGCTTAGGATGATGGTGAGAGGGAATGAGGGATAATCTGGGTTTTAATTGTACAGCAGCAAAATGAGTGGGGACTTGTGATAAAGCCTACAGCTGAGGGAAGATTTCATTTTCATGTAGGGAAGGAAGTGAGTTGGGACCTCATGGATGTTAGACCAAGGGACATGCAAAAGGCGTAAGGGAAACTGAGGCTCTAATAGGAAAAAAGTAGGTCTATTATGAGGGTTGAGACAATACTATTGAACCAGTTCATGACAGGCACTGTTGGCTATCCTTCACATGTGGACTAGATCTTCCAGCATGTCTGGATTATACTCAGTCCACAATGACAGAGAAGGAGAAAAGAGTCTTAAACTACTGTCACATTCACATGTCCCTGAACTTATGTCATCCAGATTTCCCCTACATACAGAATGTCTTCAGATGGAATTTAAGCAAAATTCTTTGCTGTTTTTTTTCTACTAAATGGGATGAAACAACTGGAATGAATTTGAAGACAACACTGTATCTATGCTCTTGCTGACATATGCTAACACATTAGTGATCCTAGTGGGCAGTTTGCTATGCACCTTGAAGCTATCTTTACTTTTCCTTCCAGTGGAGAAGAACCACAGTGTCTTTCTCATGGTCTGCAGGAAATCTCAAACCATATTTAAGATATAGTTTACACACTCTGCGACAATGTTTTAACACGGATTTGCTTAGTACACACAGTCCTTAAGAGTTCTCTGTTAATGTTATTGGGGTGGGGGACATCATCCAACTTGTGTGCTAAGCCAGTATAGTAATTCATTAGCTGACTGAACATTTGTATTCTGATTATAAACACACAAATTATTCAATTCTGTCATATTAGAAACCAGCTTTTCCTTTTAACCTCAACTGCAAACCAGCTGTCCATCAATTACGAAGCGCTCATACCTTAGGGTGATGAGAGCAGCAGAAAAGCCTAAATGGGTTGCTAGAAAGTGCTACAAGTAAAATAGAGATGTATTTCATTAGTGTTGGGAGGATTGGCTGCTCTTTAATTGGATGAATCACCCAATGGGTGTGTTCCTGAAGCCAATCCGAGCGTGCCAGTTCAGCAGAGCCACAGTGAGCAACACTGCTGCATCATTCGGCATTCTCCAGTGAGTGATTAAATCCATGTCACTTGTAATAAATCAAATGTTGTCACAGGGTCAATCTTGTGGGTCATGCTAGGTTGTTGTGGTGATTTTGCACTGGTTATATCAGGTACTGCTGTGTCATACAGGTTTCTGCCGGGTCATGGGGTCATGCTGAATTCCTCAGATACCAACTCTTGAACTCACCAGGAGCCCTGCCGGAGCATGTCAGGGAAATTATGAGAAGGGTTTGCGCATAGCCTTCTAGTGCACCTGGTTAAGGCCTCTTCTCATGGCTGAAGTATCTCTTCACTGGAAAATGTGCATTTGTCTCATTTATCAGCTTAAACAGATGTTGTGACTTTCGTGATTTGTCCTCTCCAAAACAACACCTGCCCAAGGCCCCAAACAGGCAAGATCTAGTCTTGAGCCAGTGACTTCTTTTTTTTCAGAACAGAAGACATCATTTTATTATCAGTTATTATCAGTTAATTGTATTGCTGCCTGACTCCACAGAGTCAGAAAGAGATCCTGCCCTCTGCTAACATTGTTGCACATCACTGGTTTAAGTTTGCTGTTATAGGGAAACCCCCACATAGCCAAGAAATGCATAAACCTCCCCTCAGTTAGGGGATGTGGCTAAAGGACGAACAGTACAAGTAACAAGGCATCATGTTCCAGGAGCCACCTGCTTCAGTGGTACCTTCTTTTGAGTTATGATTTGGTCAGGTATATGTTAGAACAGCCCTGAGGTACACTTAACTTGCATCAGAAACTAAGCTAATCTCTTCTGGTCTGATGGTCAGAAAACTACAAAGACAGCACAAAGCCACCTTTAACCCCCACACCACCCATCCTGTTTCAGATACCACTGAGAAAACTGGAAATCCACAGCTTCCCTACAGAAGTCACTTCGCATGGCAAGAGTTTAAATAGTTGATTTTTATGCATGGAAAGACTGTTCTAGGATATTTGTTTTTGAGATCATTATGGCCTCCTGTGAGGTCTGTGTGGTTAGTTGAGTAGTAACTGATGCTTGCTTTCACAGAGGAGCATAAGAATAGTCTCAATAATATTTTTAAACCTCTCAAAATAAATTTATTTTCCATGACACACATGGCACCTCCAGAATAGACAGTGGCAGATTGTGGTATGAAAGTTTTACTGGTACCAATCAGGATGACATTCCCAACCCACTAGTGCCATTGCTGGTCAGGTAAACAAAGACTAACAGATGATTTACTGACGGAAATGTCCCATTTTTCATCAGCAAAAACAATGCTGCTGGTGAGGTTTCAACTTGTGCTTTCGATGCATGCTATTGCTGTCCTCTGCTCACAGCAACAGAAATCATTCTGCTAGTGCATGGTTTTTCACTCCTTGATGCATTTCATCACCCAGTGTCCCTGGAGCACAACAAAATGCTCCCATGCCCATTCTACGTGTGGAAAATTTCAGGCAGAGGAAGGTTAAGTGGTTAGCCAAATATACACAAGGACTGCAGCAGAGCTGAACTCACTTTTTGCCAAGTCTTAAGTCCATATCCAGATCACTCCACCATCCTTCCAGAGCACTGTTTACCTGGCCCTGCTGCCTATCACACTACAGAAAGGTATTGCCTGTTTTCCAAATGTGAAGTACATAGATGATGCCTAAAGCACCATGGAAACGTCATGGATTGCAATCAGTAATGTGTTAGAGTTGGTTCAAGCTCTACAGTACTCCTTGCAAGCTCCCAGATTCTTTGAACATGGAAGGTCTCTGCAGGAGTCGCATCAGATCTTGCTGGTCTTCTGTTGGAGTCAGTGAGTGAGCCAGGAAAAAAGTTATTCCCTCTGCAATTGAAATCAAACTCATGTTTTCCTCTGCAGAACTATTTTAAGTCATTCATTATTATCTTTTTTCTCTCCAAAGCAAAGCCCGTTTGATACTCAGAGGTTGTTAGAACCAAAGGGGAAAGACAGAACACTGGGGTATTGTTCTTGCTGCAATTGCAGGCTTACTTGGCACCTAAAAAGGATTTTATTAAAAACAAACCAGCTCTACAATGCTTCGAGTGAGAAGAAGAAAACAGCAAAGGAAAAAAAGAAAAGAAAATCCACGCTGTTGAAGTCTTGCGCAGTGTCATGGAAGTAAGGCCTGAAGTTGACATATTGGGTCAAATCCATAGCTACTACAAATGAGCATAAATGACTGATTCTTATGTTCAGTGATGATGTGTGTGAGGCTAAAATGCAGATCGTCTCATTTAACCTTTCTGATGTAAGAGGGATCCAATACTGCATTCACTGTGTTCCTGTGTACATCTACAACAGATGGTGTTTAATAGTAACAACAGTCACTGTGGGTATGCCTTTCCATGTCTTGCTGGATTCCAGCTTTCTCCTCAGGCTTTCCATGTCAGTTGTAACTCACCTGGAGAAATTTTCAGGTGTGTTTTTCTACTACAAAAGCAAGACATGGAAATGCATCCACGTTAACTTGCCACCCCAACGCAGCCTCCTGTGTTGCCTTTGATGCAGGCAAAGACACAGTTTGCCATCTCACATTGCTTGCTTTCTTCCACACACCAGCACAGGAATCATCTCACCATCATCCATTCATGTCTTTCTCCACCTGCTTCTCTGTGTTTTTTTTCTTTCTCATTCATGTTCAGCAGGTGCCTTCAATTCCCAAACATGTTCCCAAATCTTTTCCAATGTCAGCTATGGAGCTAAAAAGGGATTTTCTGAATGTGATTGATCAGGTGGTCACAAACCTGGCTGGGAGCCACTTGTTGGACACTAATCGTATTGCTGCTGCAGAGTCCAGCTGATGAATTTCCAATGTGCTTTTAGCCTCTGGACTGTAAAGAGAGAAAAAAGCACTACACCTGACTGGGCATCTCCAGGGATGTTTGAGGGGCACAGAGCCTCTATCGACCATCCCTTCCTGAGAGCCTGACCTTGCTGCAGTTGCCTCTCCCTGCAGGCTCGCACAGCCTCCCCAGGTAGCTTAAGCACAGCCTTTCACAGAATCCGATCATGAGGCATGAGCCTTCTGGTTTACACGTTAATTCATCAGGCTAGATAGGTAGTAACACTACTAGATGTTATACATGTGATAAAGATGAACTTGGCACATAAAGTCTGAACACAGCATCTCTCAGAAAACACAGATCATGAGAAAACAAACACAATGTCCCCACCCACTGCTCCCTCTGTCCCTTTGGATTGCCAGTTCGTAATTTGTCTTTTCTGAACGTGGCTATTTCCTTCACTAAACTAGGCTTTTTTCTTTCAAAAACTGTTCATTCCCCTCACTGCCATCAATTCTCTTCTGCCTCTTGCTGACGTTTCCTGTTTTGTTCCTTGCCCAAGTCTTTCTGTAATCCTTTCCACCCTTACCTGGCTTTGTTCAGCTTTTTGTACAGTACATAGGGCTCAGCAATACCCCCACCCCTGTGTTCAGTCTCAGTCATCACCCACCAGGGTTCAAAGACCAACTACTGTCAATGATGTAAGAAAGACTCTTCTGCTTAATACTGAGCAGGCATCCACACTGAAGCTACTCTCATGGTTACAGCAGTGTAATAACACTGTGACATCAAGGAGCCTGCACAATTCATGCAGAAGTCCCACATCAACATGAGGCTCAGGACCAGCTGTTCAACAGCTAGCACCCAGGGAAGAGGCATTTAAACCTAGTGCTATTCTAGTAGCATTGCAGGCTCAATAAGTACAATGACTTTGAAAGAGGTAGAGATATTTATCTCAACAAGTGACTGGGGCCTTCAGCTGCTCATCTGGCAAGTGTTCAGAGCTGCTGGTTCTGCCCACCTGCCCACCCGGATCTTCTCCACCCATTCAAGTTCCCTGGAGCAGGAACTCAGAGAAAAAAGACAAGATCAGGGCACAGGTTGTCTTCCAAGCGCTACATGAGTCAGGGACTCAGTGCACAGCATAACCTGCATGTTTTCATAAAGGGGAATAGGTGGAAGCATCACGTTATCTGTGGCTGCAGCTCAGCAGATGCTCCATTTGCATACCACAATTTATGAACCGTGCTAAGGTATAATTTAGAGGATAGAGGACAGAGTGCTTTGGTTTCATCAGGGACATGGAGGGAAGGGAAGGCTTCCCATGAACAGGCTGTGAATACAGCTTAAGGTATGAGACAGTCTTCTCACGCTGACATGCCCACACACAGACCAATGCACAGATCACCCTTGGAGTAAGGATGACTCGATGGGCTCTTACTATAAATGATCCTTGGCTAACAACATAGACAAAGTAATTTATGGCTCTTCCTGCATTTCTGAATAATCTTTAGTAGGTTGAATTGTCCATAAATCTATTGCTGTTCTTTGGATACAGGTGTGAATCCAAGGACTCTCTGACTCTTAAAATGATGAAGTTTGGCAAGCAGAAATCACTTTTAAAATCAAGGATTCACTCTTCTCTCATTTACATACCGCAGGAAGTGGTGACACACTTACAGGAAGTAAGGTCCGATTCTGGTAAACTGGGCTGAAATAATGCCATTTTCAGAGCGGGATGGAACACATGGCAATTATAATGCAAGAAGCTTTATGAGGATGTAACTGTTTAAAAGCTGATTATGGAAAAGAGGGACTTGGCATCCAATCTGGAAGGGTAGTAGAGGGAGGGATGGCTGCATGGCAGGACTCCTGTTGGTGTATGAATGTCTGCACCATGGTGGCATTGTTATCCCCTTCTTGTCCTGACAATATACAGTCAATGGCACTTCAGGAGGTGGGTGGGGGACATCTGGTTAATGAGGAACAGATGGACATCATCGGACATGCACTATACCTGCTCTTTCTTTCGCTGCTCCCTCCCTCGCTCTCTGATTTCTCTATTCTCCCCTGCAGCTAAGCTCTTCCTTCTCCTTCCTTTTAAATGGGAGGGAATGTTTGTGTGTTCCTGAGAAAGAACAACGAACAGCTCTGGTCAGAGCCAAGTGCAATACCAGCAAATGCAGTTAGGATATGTCTCAGCTGTAGCATGTGCCTTTCTCTGTGATCCCTATGTGCTGTGCTGGTCCCCACTTACCACGGCCCCTTCCTACTCCAGTTCCTGGACCCATCATGACAGCAGGCAACAGAGGCCACTTTCTCATCTGTCATTTCTTTGATATGACCTGTTTAATCATTTGAGAAGGACTTTCTTGAAGTCCATCATTTGGGACTTGGCGGTTTACCCCACTGTGAAAAAGTATTTGTTCATCCATCCTGGCTCTCCTCTCCTCTCCTTAGCTGATGGGGGTGATTTTTAGAAGAGATGCAGTGACTGGAGCTGGCAGTCTGAATTTCACTTCTATCCTTCTGGTTCCTTCACAGCACATAGGTAGGATTTGTGCCTGTGCTCACGCGTTCTCATCCAGTTAACGGGTGCCAGTAAAGTGGGTTTGTTGGTCTCCCATAAAAATCTGAAAAGCTGAATAAAAACCAGATACTGAGAGAAATACAAATTCCCAAAGGCTTGTGCATCTCACAGCTCAGAGGAGACAGCACAGCATTCCTAGATGTGCTTCTACGAAGGAAATCTTCCTAAATCCCTGTGTTCCAACCAATGCTGACAAAATAGCAAAATAATTCCTATCAAGTTCCAATTGGCTTTCATTAATACTGGTGGTTTTCATTGAGATTTTCTCCCTGAGAAATATGACAGAAAAGTCAGTCCCTAAACCCCTTCTCACTCCTTATAATAATTTTGCTTCACTACAGTTATGCCTGCTCACAGTTACAGAGTTGAACTGATCCCTCAGTTTAAGTTACACGATGTGCTCATGTAACACCAGAACAAGGTTTTCCACCATCACCTTCCTCTAACTCACCAAGTGTTTTAGTGTGGTTGAGTAAAGTCCTCTGAATCGGTCCCTTTCAAGGGCAGCAAGCAGAGGTATAGTCAGCAGTCCAGCCATGCTACCTTCTTCTGTCTCTCTAATCTGAGAGCTTTACAGTGTCCAAAAATGGGATTGATTTTCTGTGTAGGTCCAATTTGGGTAAAAGGCTTCTGTGTTCCTTCCACGGTTTCTACTCCAGCTGCTTTTGAGACACATTGGATTTTATATATAGGGGAGAAACATAGCACGAATGAGGAAGGAGAACTTCAAAGGATGATTTAGCTTGGATGAGGTGGAAACCAAGTTAATTCACTTGAGCTGATCGTTTCAATGAGGAAAATGGACTGAGTCCCCATGGTATTCTCACCATAGGACACAAATGCTGAGTTAGCATCCAGATCCATTCTCTGCCAGGATCTTGACTTTATGGGCAACTCGGAAGTATTATTCAATATACATCCCAGCCAAAGCATCGTGACTATATCTGATTGTCCTTGGCTTTCCTTCCAAGATCTTTTCCATACTGCCTCTTTTTCTGCCTTTTCCCAAATGAGCTCTCACTCCTCTCTTATATCCATGGGGAATTAGCAAGCAGATTTTAACACAGCGAGTTAGCAATACATCAGCAGCCGTACAGAGTCAAATAGCAACTGGCAGGATGGGTCAACAACAGGGAAAGCCTATTCACCCCTCTCCTTTTGCCATTCATCAGAAGCTGAAGCATGCCTGTCTTAGATTTATTTTGTATGTCCCCCAGGATTCTATTCCTGCCTGGGACATTTCCTTCATTACAGCAGATGGGTGAAGATCCCAGCCCCCGCCAGAGTAACCTCTGAAGTCCAGAGTGGCAAGACTGTTTTTACACTACTCCTCTTCCACAAGCTACTGAGCATGGCAACATAGTTTGGAACTGGTGTATGCTTCATTGAGTTCGCAGCGAGATCGCAGTCTAAGGATCCCATCCAGACGTCCTCAGGGAGACAATGCGCTCAGCCATCCCTGGCAGCTCATCTCCAGGCTTCACCATGCACATACAAACAAGTCTGTCAAGCCACTCAGTGCTACCACTTCCCATCTGCTTGGATGGCTGTACACTTCTTGTTTTGCCTTAGATTCTTTCCTTAGATGTATCTCATATCTCTCCTTGGACACATTCCACAGGGACAAAAGTCCTTTATGAAGCTTTCTACCCCCATAAAAGAAGTGTCTGCTCAAGGTCACTGATCATTCAGTCCTCCGGCTGCAATGGAGCTGGCATGGTCTGGGAGTTTCTTACCAGCATAACCTCTCTGTTTGACAGCTCCCTTCCCTTCAACCCCAGGGTGCAAGTCTTGGCAATAATGCCATCTTCAGTGTTCCACTTCTAAATAGCCTTCCATCTGCTGAAGAGTGAAAACTGGTGTTGGTGCACCTGAACCTGTTCCCTTTCAGGGAGATTTTCTATGCACTGCCCCAGATTTGTCAAGTCCATTATGAAGAATCCTGTTGTGCAGAACTTCAATTCGGGACACACTGCTTTGCAAGATAAATGCAGGTTGAAAGTGTGCAGCTGCATGCCTAGAGAAAAAGGCTACAATTCCCCAGAGACCCTTGAAGGTCCAAGGTAACTGCAGTCACAACCTCGTTGCCTGCACCAGTCTCATCAGTGCAGTAATGGAATGAACTTGTACAAGCCCCACTGGAGAAGGGACAAAACTAATAATCCTGATTCTCTCTTCTGCAGCAAGTGTGTGCCCAGAAATGACCTGGTGTGCCTCTGAGGAAACCTTATGCCCAGGGCTAGAGAGGGAAGGAACTAGGGTTTGCCGGTGGTTTTAAGAGTCAGTGAATTTTGGACTCTTGCTGTAGATTCTTGTGCACTACAAGCAGATTTTTTAATTTCCACCAGAATGCAGCAACATCCAGTGAAGTGGATTGCTTTTTGGCAGTTGAGACTGCTTCCCTGGGATTTCAGGATTCCGATTTTCCTGCTCTGCTCACAGCACTTCTCAAATGCTGACCCATGGTCACCTCAAGCCAAATAAAACACCCCTGGCCTGAGTCAGTTCAGCTTCAGTCCTATTTCTCTGATTCAGTTTCACTGGTAAGTTGGAAACATTAATGCATCGCAAATCCTAGGCAAAGTCTGAGCTTCCATCTCAACATGTTCTCCGAGGCTTACCAGTTACAAAGAATGTCGTGACCAGCTAATGGGGTGGATTCGCTGGAACACTCATCCTTTTCCTGTGTTTAGACTAGCACAAAAATTTATTTTACTTTAATATATGATGCACTGACAGAAGTCTGTCAATATGTTGTCAGTCTGGAAAAGTCTGTTTTTCCCTGTACATGTTTTTCAGTCTGATTCCTTTCCTCCTTTTAAGTTCTAGTTATAACACAAGTTTCAACAGCTGGGTCCTGTGGTGGGGTGAAATTTTACAGTTGCTCCATAGGTATTTATAGTCTGGTCATTATCGTGCTGTGCATGTATTTTAACACTGACTTTCTAGGCTTTGCAATGACATAGTACTGACTTTCATCTCCAGTTGTGCTTGTTTATATACATCCTCCAGTCACAGGGCAGGAGGTGTTGGTAAAGAAAAGGTCAGTCAGACCGTTGTGTAGTTAAGTTTGAATCACAAGATAACTGAAGCATTCAGGTGGGAAGGGACCTCACAAAGTCCCTAGTCCAAAACTACTGCTCAAAGCAGGGCTGGCTGTGAAGTCAGGCCAGGTTGCTTAGGGCTTTATCCAGCCAGGGCCAGGTTTGATATCATATCCCAACAGAACTTCAAATGAATGTGTTATATCACTGAAGAACAGCCATGGTCAAACTTCCAGAGGTACATAGCTTTTTAAAAAATAATACTTTGGTCTTAGTGGTTTGTGCATCATGTCTTTGAAACTTATCCCAGCTCCTTGCTCTAGCAGTCCTCAGTAGGTACTGATCAAGAACTGAAAATAGCCCATCTTAGATCTCAAATCAATATAAGTTGTAAGCCCTGCTTGGGCCACGTACTTGTAAGAAAACTACAAAGGAAGCACCTTGTATGACTTTTCCTAGGTGGTGCACGCAAGTAGAGAGAAAGAAGTGCTTCATCTACTTTATCACAATAACTAGAGAGTAGCCAGAGAGTGAGAGATGTAGGAAAATGTGATCTGCAGTATCAGGCTCCTTGGGAGCTCACGGTGTGCACATTAGAGGCTGTGAACCCATGTGAACACCTCTGATGCCTCTGCACCAGTAGGCGAAATCCCACACACCCTGTTTCTAGTTCTTGTAGTCAGATGCACATAGGGCTCCCCTCTGTCCTGGGGGTGAGCAGACTCTTCTTTGTGAACCACATCTTACAGGCTTCTGCGCATGTAATAGGAACTTATGCCTTTCTGTTGGCAAAGGGTTAGGCTGGAGGAATCACTGTATCATAACCCTTCTGGGCCATCCTCAGATTCCTGGGAGCAGGGGTGGGTATATGAATGCAGTGAAGTTGCCTCTGGTCAGCATGGGTGCTACTGGATTTGGATTCCTGAACCAAGGTATAATGCCTGGTCAGGAGGGACAAGGAGAACAATATCCTTCTGAAATCCCATTTATTTGGTTCCTTATTCAGGAAATTGTACAACGGCTCAGAGAGTATACTACTGTCATCACGCAGTGCAAAGTAGACAGGAAAGTTTTAACAGCAACACCGATCAATTTGGCTGTTTCAGACTAAAACTTCTTTTTTTTCCTACATGTGACAAGGGATCATAGTCCCCATGTGCTGAGGATCTACTGTTGTAGGTCTCAGAGCTGCAAAACTGTGTCAGCCAGGGCTGCTCAATAGTTCAATGGTCTGTTGGACAAACGAGAGGATAAGAGACACAGTAAAAGGCAACCTGAGACCACGTGAACATCTGTCAGCCAATGCCACCATTCTGGAAAACCCTAGGTTGTAATTAGAAACGTTTCATGATATCATCATAGAAAAGTATTTCATAAAGCACTATCTCCGACTGTGATATATGTTAGATAAACACACAAAAAAGGCTTTAGGCTGGCCCACAGGATCTAGTCCAGCCAGGGCAGTCAAACCTGGAGCCAGAGAAGCCTTCCCAAATTCTGGGCTCCTGGGAGAGGCTGCATCTCTGGGTGGTACTGCACACTGATGCTCCAGAGACACCAGCCATAGGGCTGCAAACAGCTTCACGCAGACCCCTGGTAACAGCTTGGGCCTCTTGCATGATCAGAAGCTTTCCCCTCTGCCATAGCAGTGGTTGCATTGGTCACAGGCATCTCCTCCTTGCTGTCACCTCCAGTAATTACTTGCACACACACATACGGGTTACTGTCAATTCCACTTTCCTGGAGCTGGTTGCCCAGGCCAGCTAGGAAATGGGGCTATGTTAGAGAGAGATACTGTGCTTCAAACCTAATGATGTGCAGCCAGAGGAACCCAGTCAAATGACTTTGCAAATGGCCCTGAATCTGCTTGCTCGTATTCACTAGTACGCCCCATGGCACAGATGTCACTGCGCTACATATGGTAGATGAGCACTTGGTGTTTTGTTGGGTTTGAAATGTGTGTGATTCCCAGGGCTGCTTATTGGTTTTATAGCTGGCTTATAATCTATATGTTAGGCATGTAATGGTGTACAGTAGCATGATTGATCCAGAGCTAGATGCGGTGACACTGTCATCTCTGTCATCTCTCTTTTTAACAGTTCATCAGATGTTTGCAATGTAAGTTTCCAATACCAACTTTATTTACCCGCAGCCATTACTTTGCACTGCAGCCATTTCACTGCACACAACATCTGGGATTTAATTTCAGGACTTCTCCACTCAGGAGCAAAGGCCTTTCATCCAGCAAGCTACAAGAGCAGTTTCACTGGCTCGGATGAAGAAGATGGAAGTTTATAACTAATGAAAATGCCAGCAAATCATATACATTTGGCTACATTCACAGTTTGAGCTGAGAGAATTGGAGGCAGTATGAGCTGCTATAATGTGTCATTTTCTCTGTCCTGCCAGTACATAACTCACACAACTTAAACTATCTTAACTACCGCTGGACTCCCCCGCACTTGTCCCTTGCTGCCCAATAAACAGGATAGTGATGTGGTGCTCCTAATAGCACCTGTAAGACTGCCCTGTACTAAAACAGTAGTGTTCCTGGAGCAGCCAAGAAAAGAAACATAGCTGGGCAGACCAGTAATTGAGAAAGCTGATATACTTCCACCAGGAGAAGGTAGCAATTCATATCCTCTACCTATCATTATCCTTAAGTATTGATTCTCCAGTCACATTTTCTTTGTTAAATGGCTTATTTCATCAAGGAGGGATTCTGTGGTTGCAGTCAAACCTTGACTGAGCATATATGTGCATTTGGAGTGAAAAGTGTACATGATCTGAATTTTAGACTAACCTCTGAAACTACCCTTTTAATGAAAACTCAGCATGCTACATCTCCCTGTTAACTGTTGGCTAACTCCCACCATTTGAAGGGACAGGTCTGATGGACCTGTTGCCAGGATGTTGTATCTTACTTTGCAAAAATTATGTGGTGGTTATCAGATGGGCAAGAAGATAGGTTTTAGTAAATATCACATAAAGTATTTGTGTGTGATCATCCAGTTTACTTTAAACAAATTTGCTTCACTTGTGTTCCCACTCCATTTGTCCGCCTTCTGTGACTCTTCCAGCAACATATTTACTGGCATTGGATTTTCACTCAAACAGCAACATTTAAGTGAACACGTTTGTAAAGAGCAAATGTTGGATCTATAATCAAAAAGCATTCACTCTGACAAGACATTACTTTTAATGAGTTAAAGCCACTACCAAATTGTTACTGGAAATTTTTGTCTGAGGGAAACTTAGAATTTACACACAATGACAAGAGATGCAAATGTACCTGTTTTTCTGGCCATATTTTTGATATATTTTTTCTTTTGTGGGGGCAATGGAAACTAAAACATTTTCCATTTCAGGTTGATGGCATAGGATAAAAGTCATTTAGTGTATGTGTCCAGTCAGAAAAGAACTGAATTTCACATTGCATATATGTAAAACAGTGCTGGAAGAAATGGATTAGCAAACAAATCGGAAGCTGACTTGCCCTTATGTTGTCGAAAAATGCCAATCAACAAACAAATTATGGGAAATTATTATTATTTTCCTCCAAGATTTATTTGAAAACAGATGGGAGTGAGGGTTAATGGTGTTGAGGGAGTGGATATCTGCCAGGGTCTTCAAAAGAGAGAAGGGTTTTCTGTTGATCATGCATGGAATTGTACTTTTACATTGCTCTTCAATCCCATCTTTGGTAACATTTGTACTGTGTGCTAGAGGAATGCAGGCTGGCCTGGGTTCACAGTGGAAAAATACAAGACTAAAGTTTTTAAAAAACAATTGAAAACAAATATGAGATCAATTGAAATCAAGACAGAGAGGAAAGAGAGAGAAAGACCAAAAAGCAGAGACAGAAACGTTAGTCCAGGCCAAGGAAGCAGTAGTGGAAAAAGATATGTCAACTGCTGGAGCTATGGGACACTGAGGAAGCCGGCGCTAGCAGAGAAATTTGAGTAATGTCACAGACTGGAGCAAATCAGCTTGGAAAATAAAGGAGAGGAATTTGAAAATTTACCCCAAAATAACTGGGAAACCGAGAGTTTTAGATGAAAAGGCAAAGATGTAATACCAGTTGTATTTAGTTGCTCACACAAATTTGGAAAAGCCCTGAGTAAGAACATTTCAAAGGTCAGACCACACTGTAGACATTGTGACTGGTAGATGTGCTGTTGTGACACGCCTAGGTAGAGAAGATGAGTTAAAAATTCACAAAACTGCCCAGGTTATGCTTAGCGTATGCAGAATGGGTTTCAAAGAGAGACAGGAAAGAAATATGCATTATTTGAAGCATTTTAGAGTATTCTGCCTGTGAAGGAGTTAACTGAGAAAAGCCGATACAAATCCAGAAGTTTTCTTAGGCAAGAGAGGCTGCAGGTAAGCAGGGAAGAGCCAGTGCAGTAATAAAAGCTATGTGTATTTGAATACTGCTGACATTAAAGTGACTGCTAGAGCTCACAGGAATTTTTTACTGAAACACATCTTTTGTCTGTGAATGTCAGTTTGTTGAAGCTGACACTCTGCAGGAACATACTTCCCAGTCTCAGCGGAAAAGGTTGCTTAGATCTGAGATAGGACCACTAGTCAGAAGAAGAGAAAGGCAAGAGGCAATCAGAAGAGCCAAATAATTAACTTACTCATCTAGAATACAGGAAAGCCGGAGTGAAGTCTTTGCTGGGTGAGAAGAAGGATTTTGAACCAGTTTCCACCATTTCAATATTAAGTCTAGCTGCTATATCACTAATTCTTCTAGGGCAGGGTTGTTTTCTCCCTTCCTCACAGAAAAAAACCGACCAAGGAGGTATGGATATGTCACAGTACAAACTGAAGATTTATTCTGAAAGCTCTAAAATACCCTGATGCTTTACACCATCACATCTCTCCACCACTTAAGGCAGAAAGTTGACCCTGAAGCAGCAGTATCCTTGTGAATGGAGGTCTCTAGCTCTGATGCCCAAAGTAACTGAGCTCTGTGTGGACTTGATCAGATAGTATACAACTACATTTTCATAGGTACTCATTTCTCAGTGCCTCATTTGAGACACTTTGCACCTACTGTTCTATTCTGTATTGTTCAAAGGTGCTGAAGACCTACTGCTCCCTTTCAAGTCCTACAGCAAAGCAATTAGGTTAAGTTATTTCAGACTGGATTCCCAGAAATGAAGATGCATAAAATGAATGAACACATGAAAATATTGGCCCTAATATCTCTGTGACTCAGCTTTTCCATCTCTACAATGAGAAAACAATGCTTACTGATTTTGCAAAATGCTTTGAGCTCTACAGATGAAAAGCAGTATGAATGTTAAGTATAATTACAATTTTTAGTAGAAAAAGATTTAAAGGATCATTTATCCCCAGAGAAGGGATCCCAGCACAGAAGAGGTATCCCTGTCTGGAGAACTTCTTGAAAGTTGAGCAGTTGCTAAGAAACCAGAGTACCTTCATTGCAATGAATACCCCTAGACGGATGGAGTGGGCAACCATTTCACAAGGCTGCTATGAGGTAAAAAAGAAATGGGATCAGGCGTCATTAGCAGAAAGGAGATCATTAGATTTCTGCACTACAGTCTGCATGAACCTACAGCGAAAATGGACGAGGACAGTCATGTAGGAGAGATAGGAGGGAGTGACTCTCTTAAGTGCTCTATGAAGAATAAGGAGGCTCTGGGTGCTTGTTAAATGGAACGGCAGTGTCGATGGAGGAGCCTGAGGACACAGCAGATAATGGCTTATTTTCAAAGAGCTGAGCAGAGTACCAGAAGCTAAGGAATTACTGGAAACAGGAGTGAAGTAAAAAGCTGGAGTAAGGAGATAGGCGTAAATGATGAGAGATACCAGGGTCAAGAGAAGTAGTTGTTTTCTTGAGCGACTGAATTATGTCAGATGTTTCCAGGGCTGCAAAGAGAGTAGGAGGAGAGGCATGAGAAAGGCTCAGGAAAGGGGGGTGTTAAGTCTAAGTGAGATAAATCAGGGCAATCTGTGACTGAAAGATGAAAAAAGTATATTGTACTTTTCTGGAAAAGGGCTAGGAAGTGAGAACAACATGGAAGGAGCACATGGAGGTGCTTGGAAGAATACCGGGAAGAATGTCAGAGAAACAGGGAGGAAGGGCTAATAGCAGCTTGAGAAATGAAGAAGGAATAGGAACAACACTATCCATAACAAAATGCCCTAAGTTTCCTGCTGGATATGAAGAAGGGATTCATACTATTGTTTCTGAAAATATACCCCAAATGATGGAAAATCAGAGACTGGACAAAGCACCCTGAAGAAGATCTTGAAGTGGTGGATTTTGTTAGGTTTTGGTTTTTAATGCACACTACGTTGGATAGAAATGGAGATTAACACAGCACTGCAAGTATTGCTATAAAGGACTGAGAGAGGGAGGGAGGGAGCCAGTCAAGCTGCAGATGTGCACTAAAAAGTATGTGGGGGGAATGCTTGAAGTGGATCAAAGGTTTAGTGCAATCTTGAGATGAAAAGACAACAGGGATTGGTGCAAATTAAGCAAGGCACCACTGGGTAGGGAGGGAAAAGTTGGGCTCATTAGGACAGAGTCCCAGAGATCAGAAAGGTAGAGTTGAGAAACTGAATGCCAATAGTTGGGAAAGAAGGAGAAAAAAGAGGAAGGGCTAGCATGAAGAAAGAGTTACCACAGTTGGAATAATAAAGCAAAGACTGTAAGAAGTCTGAAAGATCACAGAAGGTAAGAAAATAGAAGAAATTCACATGCAGAAAATTGCTTCAGGAGTGAAAGGATAGATGAACTGTTTAAAAAAAAAAACCAACAAAGACATAGGATCTGCTCAGAGTTCCAGAGAAGGAAGATGGGGCTTCTCCCAGGAGGGAGCCAAAGGAACAGGGATGTTTCTTGCTCATGCTGCAGTTCTGTCCTGCAAGGACTACCCCTGGTAGGACATGATCTAGGGAAGCAGCAATACACAACAGAGACAGTGGTATTGATCTGCTTGGGAACCTGCCGAGTATGGAAAATGCTCTACTGCTGGGGTTATCCCCTTGGTCACCTTCTGGCAAGGTCCTGAGGTTGGAGGCAATCCCACTGCCTTCCTCTCTATGGAAATGCTCTGCCCCTACAACCTGTGGGCCGGGATGGGAGGTCCTCAGCTCCTCAGTGTCCTGTTGTTCCGCTGCTGTGATGGCACCCATCCCACTGCTCATAGACAGCCCTTTCCCTGTGACTGCCTCCCCTTACAAATTAACACTCCTGATGCATGGCTGATTGATTAGGCAAAAACAATATAGAGACAACACTTTACCAAGCTATTTAGACCAGATCACGAAAGCACAAACCCACTCAATTCTCAGAGCCGGAGAGGCCCAGCAGGACTACAGGGGAGGCTTAATACTGACACCGAAACACCCAGCATGCAGCAACTACATTATCTTTTCCTTACCTGCTGTTCCACTTGTGTCACTCTCTCTTCTCAAATCCCTGTGCTGACTTCCAGTCTCCTTCTACATCAAAGTTCAGTTCCCCATTTCATCTTTAAGGCCTCACGTGGCTCTGTCAGAGCTTGCTCCCTCCTTCCTCTCCCACCCTACTCAGTGCTCACTCAGCACATCTCCCTCTCCCCAGCCCCCCTCCATCTCCCTGCAGCAATGACTCTGTTCCTTCTCTCCTGCTGCCCTCTCCCCTCCCTTCACCGCACAACCTTGTTCACCTCCCTCGTGCCTGCCCTCAGGACTCATTTACCACAGCTAGTCTTCCCGCATTAATGACTTCCACTTCTCCTATGCCCTCAGCAAGCTTTGCCCCTTATGACTATTAACTTTGTTTACTATATTACATCTTTGGAATGAGGAATGATTCAGAGATACCCGGCCAAAGCCAGGAGCAAACCAGACATGAACATGCCATAGCTCAGCTCGTGACCTTTCTCAGGCACTTCTTTCTCTCATTCCAGCCTGCATGTCTCAGACCTAATCTTGTCCCCACTGTTTTCCCACTGACCTCACCAGAAGCAGGATCCAGGCCTCACAGTTGCTGCCTAACAGCTGCTGAGAGCCTCTTCTGAAACGCTGAGCATCCTCACTCACTAGTGGCCCAAAGGTTGGGTCTTTGTACTGTGAAATCCTGGGGCCAAGATACTGCCTTTTCGGCTGCCAGGAAAACACCATATACGCATGATGGCATGTGAAAATACATAATAATGCTTAACACTACGAGCAGACAGCATTAGCAGGGAAAGGCTTTCCCCTCCCACTCACCCTTTGTCTATGTTTCTTTCCTGTTGTCAAAATTTAGCATCCTCCACTGAGAGACTCAGTTCTGCTCTGATGCTTGGAAGGCATCCAGTCCCAGCTCACTCGCTTTCCCTGCCAGTCTCCACAGGTATTCTGTACACAGGGCTTCCAGCTAGTCAAGAAACACTCACTCTTCTCCCCCCCACAGGGGAATCTCCAAGTGCCGGGGTTGTTACAGGATCCCAGTGGTTAGGCAAAGTCATTCATTCCTGCTCTGATGTACTAATCGCCTCTGCTCCTCAGCGCACCGTGAAGTGCACTACAGGAGAAGAGGAGCCCTTCAGCAGGAATGGAGGGCAGCCCTGAAGAGGCGTTTACACAATGATTTGTTATGTCAGGTCACAGAAGAGGCGACAGGAAAACTCACATGGCTGTGGTTCTAGCTTGGCCAAAACTCATTTTAGTGTCCACTAAAAGTGACTCCAGGAGAGAGAGTTTGGATTAGAGACTGATGCGTAGACTGAATTTCATGGTTTAGGTTGACATGACTCTAACGTTGGCTTGGCAAAACCAAGGCCACAGCCTTCCAAGGCTGTGCTGATCAAGAGGGCCAAGAGGTTCTTGGTGCACAATGTATCTCAGAGGTTGGTTTAGAAGAAACAGACTGATAGACTGAGATGTGGCAACTGTGGGTAGAGTTAAGCGGGCAAGCGGTGCGGCCCCCGAGGGACAGCTGGCCAGCTGTACCTTCAGCAGCCACAGCTGTCCCAGCAGGACCCAGAGAGAAGCTGCAAACCTATGCTAAATAAGGTTTATTTATTATTATTATATGCAAACCTACGCTAAAGAAGCTGACATGAAGTCTAGGAGATGCAGAGACCATGAAAAAACATGAAGAACTATTTTCCTGCCCCACAAAACTCTGAAATTATAAAGCTTCCTCTTCTACTCTGGGCTGGGACAAAGGTGGCTTTTGAAGGTTTTTTTTAAGACCGAAACTGTGAGCTAGGTGCACTGAAATTTGTCAGTAAGCCAATAGTTCAGGTATTCACCTTATTCACCTGGGATTCAGATAGTCGGGTCAAAGTCTCTGTATCCCTCTGAGAAATTTTCATTGAAAAACTCTGACCAACTTCAAGAAACAAAGATTTTCAGCAGTGGCTGTAGCATGGGCAATCAAAGGGATTTTATTCATGGAGAGGCAAACATACAGTGAGACTGAAGTGCTGCAGTTCTTTATCTTGGCACACTTACTGACTGGCAACTCCAGTTCAAAGGTAAGATAATGAGGTTAAGATCTAAGGTGTGACACAACATTTGTTGTTGCTTCACAGGCTATAGCTATAGCTATAGCAGTAAATTAGAAACTGAGGGAGGGGCTGGAATTTCAGACCACCGATTCCAGTGCAGAACTGGTGATTTTTTCCAGGGAAAAGTGGGCAAATCTGGAAGGAGTTTGGGCTTTGGCAGTCTTCCGAATACAAGTTCTTGTTTTACAGACTTCAAAGCAGGGAAGTTTCAGTTCTGAGACCTATGTTACTCTGCGTATGGGGTAGGTGGGGAGGTACAGTTTGGTGTAAGAAGCTCTGATGGGCATGTCTCCAGGGAGTACAATCCTGGTCACAGAAGGCGGCTTGGTACCTGGCTTGAACTTGATCCAAAACTCTGAAATAGCCTTTCAGGTTTCTAACTGAGTGTAACTGGACCAGATCACATTAGAAATAATATTCCTTAGTCTAGTATTGTGAGTAAATTTTATCCCATTATGAATAACCTCCTCCCCAGGACGCAAGAGTGATGTTATGTGTAGAGAGTAGCTGAAAACGCTTCAGAGATCAGCCCTAGCACATAGCTCACACCTACAGACTCTTCCGTAATAAATTAGCACGCTCAATGGATGAAAAAATATTGGTGCAGTAGTGCGGCTTGCAGTCAAGCTTCAGAAGGGTTATTATGACTGAGCAACAGTACCTGCTCCCCCGTATGCCTTCTCCGGCTGTGCCACAGGTAGTTTCACACTCCTCCTTTGCAGCCTCCCCTTCAACCTCTCCTTTCCAAATCATCCTTCCCTCACTGACCTCCTCTCACCTTTCTGGCACGCATCGTCCTTAAATCTAGCACACTTCTCCTCTCCATGGTTTTCTTTTTAAAAGCCAGCATAAACTAACAGGATACACACGCGCACACAACCGTAAATGTCTCATGATCCTGTGCTGCCATAAACCTCCCTCTTCCAAACACCCTGCTGGCACTGTTTGCTTGTTAAACAAGCCCAGTGCTGTGCTTAAGTCTAACTTTTGTTGTAATCACTTCAGGAGAGGGCCAAGTCACTATGTTTCCTTGTAAATCACTGGGGTAACAGCAACCCGGAGGAAATAACAATAATAAAATTATTAATGTTCTAATAGCAGCCTCTGAAAGCTAACACCACTCGCAAGGCTTGACATTTGTTTTTTGCTCAGCTGCATAAAAAGGAACCTAAAATCAAATCTGTGCAATATCTACTTTAACACTCAATGTTTGATGTGGATTATGAGTAAAGCAGCAAGTTGGAACAGCAGCAGCTCATCTGGAGACGTTGAGAGCCACAGCATAGCTGTGCTAAGGCAATTTGATCAGACTCACATGGGCCAGCTACCCTGTTCGGCCCTGTGGGGTATAGACTGTGTTTACCAACACCTTCAGAACTCCAGCAACTCAAGTAAAAAATAAGCATAATTTTTCTTTCGTGTGTAAAAAAGGAAGCTCTGTGTCCTGGCCCTTTTAGCACAGAGAGCACTGCTTTACTACAGCTTTCACAGAGCAGGCCAGTTGTTACTCCAGATACTTGCCCTGCCAACAAATGCACCAAAATAATCCCAGGAAATTAGGAGCCTAAAATTCTTTGTGACCCATACATGCAACCCATGCAACTCTTCCAATCCCAAATCCTAGCATAGCTGGGAAATGCATGAAACAATATGAAGCCATATTTGGATTCAGTGTTCAGGATGATTGGGAAGCAGCTGCAATGGAGGCTGTCCCCACCCTGGGGTCATGGCCAAGGCAGGGAACTCCCCTTTCTGGGATAGCTGGGGACACCAGTGGCTTCCTCCCCAGCTGTCTGCAAGAAGGGGTTTGCTGTACATCAGATCAGTCATCCACTCTTCCTGCCCTGTCTTCCCTCCAGTTTCGTATTCTTTATTAGTTGAGGAGTATTTGGGAGGCTTTGGATCATTTTGTGAGTGAGGCCCTGGTCAGGAGTGGATTTACGGGGGGTGAGCATCCTGAAGAAGTTCGGCACACTCACATTCCCCTCATCCCAGGCTGCTCCCAGAGCACAGTGCTGGGTAGCCCTGGCCCGGCTGGGGAGCTTCTCTGGGCTGGGCTTCTCCCAAAACACCGGTGCTGCAGGGCAAGATGTAGCGACTGCTAGAGGAATTTGCAAAATTAGAAAGTCCTGACCCCTTCCTCAAGGGTTTCAGTTTCTGATTTTAAGTGGTGCATTTCAGGGCATAAAGGGCACAGGGCAGAAAAGCTCCACAAGTGCACGGCCCTGCACGTTGCAGCTCAACCCGAAGCACTGCAGTCAGCAGGGCTTTCTGCCAAGGAAATCCGATGCCGAGTTCCCTCCTGGCCATCTCTGGTGGGCTGCCTGAAGGGACAGCAAAAATTCCAGCATGCTTTCTGAACAGAGTAAGGGATAACCAACATTCCCTGCCTGGGTAAATCCGCCTCCACTCTCCGAGGGCAAGCATGTGTGAGCTCAGTGAGCACGTAATGGCTGCCATGCTCGTCTGCAGAGCCACTGCGCTGGGGGATCTTTCTCAGTGTTGCATGAAGGGCTTTGGGTTCCCTGGGGTATAAAAAGTGCTAGAGAAAACCCAGCCCTTCCCTTGTTCTATTTCCTCACCTAAAATAAACTTCACACTCATCTGCTGGGCTGGAATAGCCAAAACAGGTTGTGCAACGCCAGTGGAGCTGCTCACCCCAACTCAGGCAACCATGGCTGGACCCTGAATTCTTACCCAGAGGTCATTAAAGAAATCAGGCTGTGCCTACCTGCCCAGTCCTTTTCCCTGGGGCAGGGAGGGCAGTAGGATGAAAGGCCCTGAGGACCACCAGGGAAGGGCTGCAGTTTTCCCATGGGAAGCAAACTGAGGAATTCCCACGCCACGCTATTCTCCAAAATTTCTACTGCTGGCTGTCAATTACATTACAGATTTGACAATTCCTCCTGCAGGCTGATGATGCTGTGTGGGAGAACACAGGAGACTTGCTGAGACTGCCAAACTGCTAAACATGTGTTGGGGGTCTCTCCCTTCCTTCGTGTGTCTGAGCCGTGGAGGGGAAGGGGAGGAGGGTTTAAGTGGCACAGAAGAGGGAGGATGGAGTGAAAGCTGCCTCTGTCATTGATTTGCTCCATTCTTTGGATTATTTCCCTGGGGTTCTCAGGTATTTTTATCATTAATAACTAATAATATTTTTTATATAGCGCTTTGCATCCTGAAGGACCCTAAAGCACAACACATACTTCATAAACTAATTACCAGCTGCGAGCCTATTTCCCCTCTTGGTTGTGACTGTATCTGCTGAAGGAGCAGCTCAGAGTCACACTAGATTTACACCAGTTTAACTGAGGACAGTGTCTCCCTATAGATCTGGCTGGGTATGTCAGAGACAAATGCAGTATGGAGTTGGAGGTGAAAGATTTGAGTTGCCTTTTCTCCTCCATAATTTAAAAATGACGAAGGAAATTGCATTCAAAAAGCTCTGTGAATGCAGCATTACAGTTGCAATGTTCAAGATCTGGAGTTTGGGAATAGCTAAACCCAGGTTCCTACTGGGGTAGGGGCTCAGCCGGCATTTGAACCAAGGTACTGTACACCTCGTGGCTGTGTCCCAGGCTGCGCACATCACTTTTCATGGTGTAATGAGGGCTGGTTTTCCTTCTTTTTTTGCCTGGTAAATTCGTGCCTGTGCACAGTAACTTCCAGTCACCCCTAGAGTTACAGTCTCTGACCCAAACGTGACCTACTGTACAAGGTGAGCCTGGCTCTGTCCCCTGATGCATACTCACAGATCAGCAGCACAGTTATATCTGAGGAGAAAAATGCAACCCGATAGGATGAGATGAATTATAAATTTTCTGGCACATGGATTTCCTCTACATGCTTCTGGGGAGCGACTAATCCACCTGAGCTCTAGGTCTTTGAGTTCAAGTTCGAGACTGTTCAGTCCTTATGTCTTCATCTGGCTAGGATGCTGTTTACATGCTCTGATTTATAAGACTTTGATGTTGTAACCCTATATGTAAAACCTGTCGTAGTTGCAATACTGTTGCTATGATAGAGGGGTGGAAAGAAGAGAAGCAACAGCACTTAAATACTCCCTTCATCCCATCCACCCCTTTCCCTTGAGGCTTACATTAGTATCTCCCTTCCTGTGACATCTGGATGTGCAGCCAAGGATTGGGATTGCCTGTGGTAGCTACGGAACATCTCCTTTCCTCCCACACCTTATGCACATCATTTCTCTCTCACTGCGGATAATTGCATCACCCTTCCTGTCACTCGGCTCACAGTTGTAGTGTCACATTTGACTCATTACACACATACACAAATATTCTCAGTACAAATTGCGAGTTTTGGTTTGTTTAACTTTAATCCTCTGTAATATCTTGATTTATTTCACTTGCCCTTTCTGTTTCACTGGGACTTCTCTCAATGTCCTGATCAACTTTTGCCTTTGCATTTCCATCCTTCACTCCAGCAGCTCTATCCCCTAGGTTGTACTCCACGAGTTTAAAACCCAACATCATGCTACAACATATGAGCACAACTATTTTCAAACTCTTTTCTCAATTCTTTTTCTGGTTCCCAGTTCATTTAAAGACTAGTTCTGCCTCTTCTTGCAAGGCAAAAGCAATAGCTTTGACCAACTCAGCTAATACACCTTGCAAGCTCTGCAACAGGGCTCGTATGCCAGAAAGTTCCTATGTTTTTCCTACCTACAGTGACACTAGTCACTCTAACAACTGTAGAAATAGTTTCTAACCTCTCTGCTGAGGAATCAGAGATACTGTCAGTGCTTTACACATTCACTGAATCACACAGGAAAACATCAGTTAGAAAAACCAAATTATTTCATTGGCATAGATAAGAAATCATAACATTCATTTGTTATATATGTGTATATAAAACTATTTTCAATTTCAGAATGCCAGCACAGCAGGGAAATGTGAGAAATACAATGTTAAGAGGAGCAGTTATCCACAGCTTTAGGTGATCTAGATGAGCCTAATACATTTTTGTGTTTAGCACTATGTTCAGAAGAAATTCAGCTCAGGTTTGATTCTGGCAAAGTCTAGAAAATAGAGGCCATTGTTTACTGGGGGAGATGATTGTACTGGGTGTATGCAAAAATTATTTTTTTAATTATTTTTATCATTGCTGTGTTGAGGTTTTTCATTTGTGACTTGGACAGTTGTCTAGCAGTCCCTGAAAACGAGCCACCCGCAATGTTTCAGCTTGTACTGCTCGAACATGCTGGATTTGTGTTTGCACCAAAATGTGCTCCAGAGCCTTTGCCCAGTTTTCCCAGCCAATCTCACTCTCTGCCTGTGACAAAGCATGGGAAATTTCAAACCACAGCGAGGATATTTTTGAAAGTTACAACCCTGTAAAAAGAGGGTGTTTATAAATGGAAATCTTCATATAATCTTAATAATAGGTTTTGCTACCACTGCATCTCCACCCACGTACAAGGAATAGCTATAGCCAGCTCTAAGGCAGAATCTATCAGCTACTTAGCAGCACGCAGCAGTGTTACGGAGCGAGGTGGGAAGGCGAGGAAGCTGCCGCCTCCAAGGAAAAATGCAAAACGATTCAAGGCTGAGAGCAGGCGCAGGGTCCGGCCGTAATGCAGCGCGATCCCTGTTGGCAGCTGCAGCTGCCGCACCAGGCAGGCGGAGCGCTGCTGGGGGACCATGCGGGTAACGATGGGACGTGATGGGGCTTTTCTGCGCTCCCACGCTGTAGAAGCTCTACAGAGGGGACCCAAGCTGCCTCCAGTGGCACACGTGGTGTCTTCTTCTGTCATTAGCCCCCTCTCCTTTGCCAGGTGACTCTCAGGGAGGGCTGCAGAGAGCAAGTAAGGAGTAAGAGCTGAAAAAGGCAGAACAGAAGCTTGGTATTGGTTTGGATGGGACTTTTCTCCCCAGTGCTCGGTGGCCATTCACTCTACCTCTTTCCTTCCACCTTGTCATCTTCTCCTCAGTGCTACCCCATACTGGTTTCTCCCACTTTTTTCTCCCCTGCCCATCTATGTCTGCATTTCTTTTTCTATTTATTGACTATTTCCTGACTAAACTCATCTCCCCAGGATTGGTATTATCAGGCCATTTTACTGATGTAGCTTTGGTCATTGCTAATGCGCTGTGATATACCCCTTCCTTCATGCCCATCAAGGCAGCAATGGTCTATAAAGCAGTGTTTGTACCATTTTTACTGCAGTAAACTCCCTTTATCATCTGATGCTTGGCAACAGCTGTAATAAACATGATTATTAATAATAAGGTGAGGAGAGCTGGTATAATGGTTCTACCTTGCAGGCAGCGGGGATATTCTTTCATAACCATAAGATTAATTTCTATTTTGCATCAGTTCTTTTACAGGCTTCTTCACCACAATATCTGAATGATTTCCAGTGGCACACTAAGTGATGGGGCTTGATATCAGTCACATGTGGTTTGTTCTTTTATCCTCTCCCGAGGGAGAGAATTATGTATGCAACATACTGGTTATGTTGCTAGGGTTTTGTTTGGCTTTTTTAACATATGCACTGCTGCGTGTTTGTGTAGGAGAAGACCGCATCAAAGCAGGCACACTGCACTTAGACGGGAAGGTGGCAAGATTTCTGACAGTTCTTTGTTCCTGTGGGATCTCTGCTATCGTCCCAGGCTCACCCCTGCAGACCTCATTTGCTGCCCCACTGAGCTTTACCTTGCAGTGGAAAGTTCCTCTGCCCTTAAGGAGAGCTGCAGACTCTTTGGTCTTAAAACTAACTGCCTGAGTCAAAAGGTATTGCCACTAGCACAGCATCCCCAGCTGCTGTGCAGGGTCAAAGCTGTCGGAGCAGCACCTGCTCAAGCCCCAGAATGACCATCCCTTGCAGCACAGTGGCTCTGTTTGCTGGTATAGCCCTACACCCTGTAACCAAGGCCTTTAAATGCACTGAGGCACGTAAAAAGATGGTCTAATTTTTGTAAGGTGCTATCTATGGAGAGATTCCCCAACCGATAATGAACACTTTTGAAAAGCCAGCCTTTCTTTTGGGCATGTCAACACAGGTGGGTAAAAGCAGATGCCCATGAGCCCTGTCTGTGCTCCCTGCTGCTGTGCTCTTCATCAGCTCCAAATCCCCCAAAACAGTGAGTGCTCTCCAGTGCTTCATTCTTGGAAGGGTGGAGAGCAATCAAAATGCCTTCAAAGGGTTTTTCCTGTGCTTCCCTTGGCGCTTCATGAAACCTTGTGAAGTCATGTCAGGTTGGGCATTAATAACTCAGTGTCACTAGTGTCATTCTTTGACAGGGACTGCAGACCTCCTTTCCTGGTTTGGAAGCCCTTTGCCAATACGTGTAACAAAGACATGCCAACAGTTTGCCATGTAGCTGTGGAATTTGTCTTCCCAGCCCAGAGGCTGGCTCTGAGCCCCACTTCACCACCTGGCACCACATGGGCTGTGCTCAGGAACGGGGTCCTGGAGCAGAAAGAAATGTTTGTGTTTCTGTCTGACTACCTGCCCTTCATGCGCCATTTCTTATATTTATTTCATGGGTAGATAGTAAATATTAGTCTAATCTGCAATGAAGATTACTTCTAAGGCAGGAATCACAAGCGTGAATTTGAGAGAGCTTTCGCGTGTGCGCAGCCTTCGCATTTATCTGGGAGAAGGTCGCATCAAAGATGAGCATGTTATGTTTGAACTAGAAGGTGGGGAGAATTATCTGGCCTAAATCCAGCGTCTGATCACTTCCGTATTTTTAATATAAATATCCTCAGGCTATTTCCCTGAGGCAGGGAAACACCATTATTCTCATTTTGTGTGAAAGAAAAGGAGGTTTAAGTGACTTGCCTAAAATGATAAAGGGAGTATGTGGGAGAAAGAGGTACTGAATCCTTGGCCAACACCAAGCCATCTTTCCGAGCTTTCAGAGACAACAGCTATATCCAGCCCCCTTTATTTATTTCTCTAGAAGCCATCATGCCAAAACCCCTGCTAAATTAAAGAGTGAGACTGAAGGAAAGCTTTCAGTGGATTGCTTTTTTCCATAAATGGAAATATCACAAATCATTCTGGGAAAACAGGTCTTTCTGTTCTCATCCCTCTTTGTCTGCTTCTCTCCTTTTGGACGTCTTTTCCTCTGCCTCTGGCTCCCAGTTTTCAGATGTACAGTCCTGGCCATTTAAAAGTGTTCCTACCCCGCAGGAAAGGAGTAGCTTTTCATTCTTTGGAACTTACTATTTTGTGATGGATTGCACTCTGCAGGCAAGCGAGACCTCTGAAAGAGACAGGGCTGCACAAAGCAGCACAAAAATAAACCATATTACCAACAATACCAAGCCAGGTTCTCATCGGGGGTAACTCAGTCTGACTCTCGCTGCAGCAGAGCTGACGGCTGCCAGCTGTCCTGGATAGACAGCCTGTACCCAAACGATGACCTGGCTGCATTGGAGAAGGTCTCTCTGAGGGCTGATTTTCATGCATCTTAGACATTCAGTCCCTCTTGGCAGCATGGCAGGTTGTCTCTGCTCTTATCGACCTGGCTGGGCAACTTCTGTCCCGGTCCATGCACTGAGGCGGTGCCTGTTGCACCAGTCCTAGCTCCTCCAGACTGCATTTTCCAAATCCTGGGCAGGCAACAAGCAAAGGGTGAAGATCTTGTCTAAGGACCCCCAGTAATACCCAGGGGACTTGAGGGCTGCTCTGTGATTTTCCATGGACCTAGGCATCCCCAGCTTTTCTGTCCTGAAAAAAATCAGAGCTCCTCCCTGCCTTTTCTGCAGCCTGCACATCCCAAAACATATCAGTGTGATGTGCCAGGGAGAGGGAGGTGGCTGCGATGAATGAGAGAGACTGAGAAACAGGAGGAAGATCTGGTGGGTGGGCATGAGAAAGAGGATGAGGGGAAAGTCCCAACTGCACTGGGAGAGCTGCAGGGAGGAGGTGGAAGCGCGTGGCTGAAGTTTCTCAGAGGCGTGCAGGAGAAGCCAGAGTGCTCAACACCAGCCTGTTCCAGGGTTTGCAGCATGAAATAGTTCAAGTTGGAAAGAATGGGAACGGCAAAGGGACAAAGTACAGAGGAGACATTGCTCTCACTCCCTTGAGGGGCTCTCAGAGCCCTACTCGCCTTCCCAAATAATGATTTGCTCTTGCTCAGGCATTCAGGAGTATTAACTATAGGGTAGAACATGGCTCTTCCCTCCCTGGCTCTGCAAACTGCATGTGCAGCACGGGAAAAGGCTGTTGTGTCAGATCTCGGCAGCACTGCTGAGCTGCTCCATCCCCCTCCCCGTGTGTGGCCACGGCGCTTCCACCAACACAGGTGCCAGGGAGGCTGCTGCACCATCTCAGCAGGCCACAGATGTCTGTCAGAGAATTGCCGAGTGACCTTGGCACAAGAAGAAACATCGAGGCCTTTCCCACACCAAGAAGGTTTCTGAACTGCCACTGTCCATCATCCACCTCCTCCATGTGCTTGCACAGCTGCAGGCACCAGCACACCCACACCATGCCCTCTTTAACGCATCCCCGCTCGGCACGAGGCAGAGGAGTGCCGTCACCCCCATTTCACGGTGTGGGACTCTAAGGCAGAGGGAAGAAGTGGTTTTAACAGCATGCCTGTGGCAGAGCAAAAACTGAATCTTGTTCTCTTATATTCCCAGTTAGCGCATTAATGACCTAAATTCTGCATCCTTTCCCCATCCATTCCCCAGAGGAGCTAGGAGGCATTGGATGAGAGGGTGTGGTAGCACAGGCAAACAGTCAGCATCCAGACTCACGGTGCTCTGTGCTGAGCACAGACAAAGCAGGGACTAAAGTGGGACCAGCGCTGCCCACCCTGCCCTCACGAACCCTGGCAGGGCTGAGCCAGGGAGGGGGATCAGCCTGGTGCAGTGTATCAGCCTGTGGTGAAGGGCTGCTCCTCAATGCCACGACATTTTAAGCAAGCCAAGGCTGGATGTCCCAGTGGCCAAGCACCCTGCTGAGCCAGATCAGCAAGGCTTTTTGGACACTCAGCATCAGGAGCAGATGAGCTGCTCACAAGTCCATATAAAAGGCACCCTGCACAAGATGCAGCATCTTTCCCAAGCAGCTTGATTCTCCACATAGGAATTAATCAGGCTCAAATACAGGAAGAAATGGAGCAGAGGAGCAGGGAAAGGATGGCACAGAGTGAGGGGGTTTCCAGGTGCAGTGCCTCTTCCCTCTCTGGCTGATTCCAACTGGGGGGCTCTGGCTGTGCACTGGAAGCCTCCCCTGGGAGGTACATGCAGGCTCTGCCTGCCCTCCCAGCATGTATGGGCAGGAGTCATTCAACGTTCAGGATCTGCTGGGCAAGGAGCTGAAATCTTAAGCTGGAGACTTCCCTGGTGCCTCGGAGAGTGGCAGTGTCCACGTGCACTGTACAGCAGTGACCACAGCCAAAGGACCAGGGTGATGAGCTGCTCGTCTGTTGCTGGCAGATGGCCCCAGGCAGTCACGGGCAAGCAAGGCAAAGGGCCCCCTTCATGCTGTATCTACCTTCCTGACACGTATTTAAATGGGCGAGTTGCAGGGTGGGAGTATGCAAGGGAATTTGCTCGGCTATGAAGCTTTCCTTCCAGAACAGCCATGGCTGAGATGCAGGCACTTTTTGAACGAGGTAACTGGATTGGGGATGGGTGGTTAATACCCTATTTTCATAACTCACAGTTTCAATGTGGAAATATACTTCAGAGGTACAAGGAGAGGCTTTGCTCCTACTTTCTTCTACTACTTACAGCTTACACGCATACACACTCCTCTCTACTGCCTCTAGCCTCTTCATGGAAGCTCATTGAACTAGTAGTTAAAGGCAGTAGGTATCTCAGAAGCATCAGACACAAGCCAACAGGATGCAGAAGCAGCTGAACTTGGGAGCTGACCTAGAGGAACCCACCTATCTGCCTTCTACAGCTATTTGTTCAGCACTGCCTCCCAAAGCATCCCAAACCTTGCTCCAGGAAGACTTGGCCTCAAGAAGAAAATCCTTTGAGCTTGGTCCTTCTTTCAGCCATTCCCAAATCCCTGAAAGATCATTGGAATTTATCTGGAATAAACTTTGGAAGACATGATTCAGGAATTTGACATGGTCCCTGCAGGTCTCAGCCTGGGTAGGGTTGGCCTGGAAGAGCTCTGGGTTCCTCACAAGCAACCCTTCCCAGAGGCAACAACCGCAAGTGTGGTGGCTTCATTGTCCCCTCACCCTGCACATCCACCTGGTCCAGCAGCTGGGCTCAGGGCCTTCCCAGGTTGCCACAGCATTTGTCACTTTCCAGACTCAGGCTCCAAACTCTTCTGCTGAGGGATCAGTCAGCCTGAGCCACTTTGGTGGATGACCTCTGGTGAGGGGGCCCGTGGGATCACCATGCCTATCCATGCACCTCGTGTGGGCACTGCATTCCTCCTTTCTGGACAGATCATGCCAGACAGTTCTGTGCAAGAGTCCAGAGGGAAATGTAAGGGAAGGCAGGAGAAAAAAGTTTGGGGGAGCCCCAGAAGGTATAACGAAATTGTCTTCCACATGATCACTTCTGTACAAGCATGAACAACCTGATCCTTTGAGATGCTAATCAACCAGTGGCCATGATGATGTGGCTTAAGGATTACCTGGAGTGGTATTCCTGATTTCAAGAGGGGAGAGACATGAATGATGAAAATAAGAGCCTGGTAGACATCCCAGATGACAAAAGACTGCGAAGATGTCACTGGCTTCCTGCTGGGATAGCTTTGCTGGTCGTGGAGTGTGTGAAAAAGGGTGGCCCATGAATAAAGCTAGCAGAAGGCCCTGTACATGAACCAGCCTGACAAAACTGAGGGTGACCAGCCCAGCTTCCCTCACTTGCAGTGGAAGATTTTACTCCCCCATTGCAAAGGGTGTTTTGCTGCATACACACACTTGCACCAAGCTTCTTGTAGCCTTAGCCTTCAAGAGGACACAAGAGGAGGCCTGACGAAGGTATGCAAAAACAAGCAGTCATACACGGGAAGTAGATTAAGAGCTTTTGTTCTTCTCCTACGGGACCAGAACAATAGCATGTATCCCGCCCGTGAAATGAATAGGCAGCAAATTCACAGCTGAGAGAAACAAACGCTTTTCCACCCAAACCTGATCACCCCGCCATACACAGCACTGCTGGGATCCACCAAGACCACGCCAGCTGAAACACAAACACACACAGTTATGCCGACTGATGCTGAGGGAAGGGTCCCCAACCCTCATGCTTCACAGCCTGACCCAGACTCTGGCCCCTCTTGCCATCCCACTTCCCTCAGAGGCGGGCAGTGCTCTCCTCCTGTTGGTAGCAGGAGTCACACCTGCTAGCCAAAGCTTCTGGTGCTCTCCAGCATTGAGCGAGGGGCATGGGGCTAGGAGGGCACCAGGCTTGATCCAGACAGCAAATCCCATGTTCTTGTGCAATTAAGAGGGAGATAAGTGTGTGAGTGTGCCAGGAGGGTACCTGGGCATTTAATGGGCATCCATACATGAGCGGCTGTGCTGCCTGGGAGGAAGGCAGGGCAGGCACAAAGGGCGACGCAGAAGGCAGCTGCTCTTGTGAGGCAGGTTTTGGTGTTCTCATTTGTTCTTTTTTTTCTCTTGTTCCCTAGGGAATTTTAAAGGTCTGTGTAAGCAAATCGATCACTTCCCTGAGGATGCAGATTATGAAGCCGATACAGCAGAATATTTCCTCCGTAAGTCCGCAGGCTCTTCTCCTTGCAGTGGCTTGTAGATGTTAGCGTTGGGTGCCTTTTTCTTTCTGAAGGTAGGGTGGTGGAGACACTGGGACTTGCGAGGCTCACCAGGCCAGAGGAGGTGACCCCAGAGCCTTGCCACCCCCCAAAAACAGCTCTGCTCACACCTCCCTGGGGCAATACCCATAAGACAGTGCAAGTTTCAAACTCATAGTAACAACCAATGGTATAGTAGCATTTTTTAATAACACCAGTTAATTACAATATAAATCCAGAGTCTTAATTCAAATCCATTGGAGAACTGCTGAGTGAGCTTAAGGTCAGCACTGGGCTAGCTGGGGCAGTGTGAATGTGTGTGTGTGTCCTCCTAAAGCAGAGGAAGGCCAGGCTGGATGTGGCTTTGAGCAACCTCATCCAAGTGGAAAGTGTCCCTGTCCGTGGCAGGGGTGTTGGAACTAGATGATCTTTAAGATCCCTTCCAACCCAAACTATTCTGTGATTCTATGATTTCCTTACCCGATACTCCAGTTGCATCAGATTTAAGAAATCAGCTGGACTGTGTCCGAAGAACACCTATTTCTGTCTTCATCTTTCCCCAAACACCACTAGAGGCTCTTTGTAAATCGGATCTTTGCTGGTTTTAGTGATTTTAGTGATGGGAATGGGAAGCAGGAGTAAGGACAGCCAGAGCCCTTTGAAGAAGAGACCTGGTGCTCACTCAGGGCCCTGAGGAGAGGTGCTGTTTGCCAGGCACATGGCGCCTCTGTAAGGAAACCTAACCTGAGCTCCAAGCGCAGCCTGTGATGTGCAGATGAAGCTCGCACTACTTTGTGCATGGGAACAGGGAAGGCAGCCTGGCCAGTGGGGCAGATCCACATCATGTGATCACAAGTCAGCATTTTCACCTGCCCCAGAACAAGAACTTGCTCTTCCTTTAGCACAGCTGAACAGGGATCACTCCTCTTCATAGGTCCCTACCTAGCTACCCTCCCCTCCCTCCACAAGCCCAATGCCTTTTGACATCACAAGAAGAGATCTTCTCCCTTCAGAAATCTGAGATAAGAGCTTTTGACCTCCCAAGGTTAAGTATCAAAGGTCTCCAAAGGCTGGGACTCTTTCAGCATAACTCCTTGTCACCCGGGTGCGCTCCAAGCCAGACGTGGAGACCCAGCCCTGCGGCAGGGATGAGAGAGATAATTTAGTCTCTGTGAGGCTCATTTGTATGTCAAAAGAGGCGAATCTTATGCTGCTTCCTCTTGGTTTCTCAAACAGTTCTTCATCCACTGTAAATAACCCAGGGAGATTGCTTCTTTCAGATGCCTTTCTGCAGCACTGGTCTCTTAATCACTGCGTGGCCCCTGAACAGCAGAGCTGAAGACTGGGGTTTGATCCGGTTTGGCACAGTGACTGTGCAGGCTGCCTCTGAGGGCAAACCAGCTCTTGCAGAGTGCTTTGGGAGCAAGGAAGCTGCTTGCAGCATCAGCAGCACTTCAGAAAGAAGAGTTGGGGGGAGGGGGAGAACATCTCGAGAAGTCTCAAGGGTCTGTTCCCTCAGAGGGAACAAGATCTGAGGACAAAAACTGGCCCAACGTCAGGACCTGACAGTATCCCCAGGGTAGAGCCCTTTTTAAGAAAGAACCAGGTTCAAAGAGGGATTTGGCAAGTCAATAAAGGACTGCTTGGGTGACTCCTGAGGGAAGTGGGATTTCTGCTGGCTTAGACCTGACTGGACAGGGACCCCACTGAACAGCTTCTTCCCAGGACTTCTGCCAAACCAGAGTTCCTGGGCACTCTGCATGGGCAATGCCTGGCAGTACTGGCAAGAACAGCTAGGAAGTTGTTTATTAGTATCAGCCTAGGCGATTCCCTCATTCAGGGGACCAGGATGATTGTGGGGCAGTGTCCATGGCCTGGCTAGAAGCGCTGGACTTTATTTCTGCCAGCCATCCACATAAGGTGTCTTTTTGAAATCAAATGCCTGTTGTCAGAGAAGAAGCAGAAGCATCCCTGAATTTCTTTGCTAGAAGACACTTGAGTTAGAGTAGATGGATGATACCAGGGAGCATCCAAACACCATCATGAGTTCCCTTCTCTTTAAACCAAAGGCTCTGGACCCAGGAAGACTGGATGAGATTCTGCCCCTCTCTTGCTGGCATGGTCCCCCTGAGGGACAGAAAGCAGGAGCTGAGCAAGGCTGCTGTCCTCCCACATCACATAATGCCCGCAGCTCCCCATGTCAGCCGACAACTTTGTGTCCTCCCAGCAGATGTGAATTTCATAATTAAGACCCAGATAAAGCTGATGTGGTCAGGACCAGGTTGCGGGACTGACCAAGCATCCCTCTAGAAACCCCCTAAAGAGTGGATGTCTGCCTACTACCATTTAAGCTTCACATTTGTCAAATTCTACCTCACTTTTCAGAAGCTATTAAGATGGTTATTATCACTATCCTGTACCCTGAAACACAGACCAGCAGAACTGGAAAGCAAGCAAGAGAGGTTTCTCCCTGCCTTTTGCACTTCCCATGTGTAGGCAGTGGGCTACAGCCCTTCTCAAAGAGTTGACTGATTGTGCCTGGTAGGATCCTGATGCCAACAGGGTCTTTGAAGCACAGTCTCTGCTCGCTTAGGAAAAAGTCCTGCAATTGCTTCAGTAGGGTTCATTCCTGCAGGCAAGGAGGGATTAGCTTTCATCCCCCCCTTCCAGAGCTTTGCCACAAGCAGAATTGCACCAGCCCGTCTGATACCTTTCTTACCAAACAAGGCTTCATTTCACACTTTAGCAGCTTATTTTCTCTTGGGAAGGGAGGAGGGAAGGCCTTCCTAGTTAAAAAATATGAATATTGGCAACACAAACTCAGGCAGACTGTTGGTACCCACTGAACAGCCCACGAGCAGTGTGTGCATGCGTGCATGTGTGTGTGGGTGTGTGTATACACAGTCCTGGCCTTTCGCTGCTTGAATACGAGACAGTCCCCCCAGAAGCACTAGGGTATGTTTTGCATGCGTGTGTGAGTATATACGTGCATCTATGCCATTGCCCTCTGCTGGCTGAACTCTTCCCATATCGACCGATGGAGAACGTGCGTGTGTGGGAGCTGGCACATCCGAACCCATCACTGCCCTCTGGAAGCAGCCCAGTCATTTAATCACTAGGATAAGCTCCGTGTTTCAGCATGCAGGGCTGGGACTTTTGCTTCTCAGTCCTCACTGCAGCCACAGAGCAGTGCACAGCACCAGGAGCTCCTTCCCAGCCCTAAAAAAAAAATCTCTCCTTGAGATGCTCATGCCCTTCTGGGAGGATTCCAGATTGAGCAGCTCGACAGGAAGCATTTGGGCTGCTGCTCTTCGAAGAGTGGGCTTGAGTGGCAGTGCTCTGCAGGAGGAGAAGCCAGAGTGCCAGGGCTCCATCCAGCCCATAGTCCCCCCAAAAGCAGAGGAAAAGACAGCACAAGGAGGGACAGGCAGCACAAGCAGGCTCCCAGCTCAGCCACTAGCCCCACAGCCCCCTCTGCCTGCCCACACAGGGCCACTGGCTTCATGGCAGCAGCCAAAGCACAGGAGAGTTTCTTCAGACCACTCTCTTTTTCTGACACACTTTGTTTCTCTCTCCCTTTTGTCCCCCAATGCCTTTACCTCTCCTTGAATTACTTCCTGCCTGCATGTTACCCGCTGTCTCTCCCCTTCACCCCCACCCACAAAATGTGCTCACATCCCCCTGTCCCCTCACCCCGGCGCTGTTTCTGTGCCCCTTTTTCCTCTCACATTTGCGCTGTTCTTTCTTCCCCTTTCCCTCGCTCCTCCACAGGGGCTGTTAGAGCCTCTAGTATTTTCCCGATCCTGAGTGTGATTCTGCTTTTCATGGGTGGACTCTGCATTGCAGCCAGCGAGTTCTACAAAACCCGACACAACATCATCCTTAGTGCCGGCATCTTCTTTGTGTCTGCAGGTAAAGGAATGCACAGGGCCTGACACCCCAGAGATGGGCTTGCGGTGGGGGGGTAGGGGGACTGCCCAGCCAGGGCATCCTGCAGGGGCACAGTTGCCTAGGCTGAAGTGCGTGTATTCCCCAGCCCTGATGAGCCTTTTTCGGGGTGAAAGCAGCCTCCCAAGGATGCCTCTCCACCCTGCCTGCTTGTCTGGCAGGGGCGGGCAGAAACACCCTGCAGGTAGGGGCTTTCCTGCTGCTTGGGAGCTGCTGGAGGGGGAGGGTTTCCTTACACCCGGCATCTCAGGGACCAGCTGGGAATGCAGTCCAGGGATGTGACAGGCACGCAAGGAGGGTCTTGCCCGGGTTTCCCAAGGAAAGCTGCCCACCAGGAGGGGATGGGTGGCTGGGGACCCTCCCGTCCTCACCTCCCAGGGACAGGGGCTCAACCCCACAGCCCGCACCGCTGCCATGTGTGACCCCCCTGACATCTCCCTCTCTCTCCCCCACTGGCCGGCTGGCAGGTCTGAGTAATATAATTGGCATCATCGTATACATATCAGCCAATGCTGGAGACCCCTCCAAGAGCGACTCCAAAAAGAACAGCTACTCCTATGGCTGGTCCTTCTACTTCGGGGCCCTGTCCTTCATTATAGCTGAGATGGTGGGAGTGCTGGCTGTCCACATGTTCATAGACCGGCACAAACAGCTGCGTGCCAACGCTCGTGCCACGGACTACCTCCAGTCCTCCGCCATCACCCGCATCCCCAGTTACCGGTACCGCTATCAGAGACGCAGCCGCTCCAGCTCCCGCTCCACTGAGCCTTCACACTCCAGGGATGCCTCTCCTGTTGGGATCAAAGGGTTCAACACCCTCCCATCAACAGAGATCTCGATGTACACCTTGACCAGGGACCCACTGAAGGCAACCACCACCCCCACCGCCACCTACAACTCCGACAGGGATAACAGTTTCCTCCAGGTTCACAACTGTATCCAGAAAGAGAACAAGGACTCTATCCACACCAACACAGCCAACCGCCGGACCACCCCGGTATGAAGCCGTCACCAGGAGCTGACAATGGGGCAGGAGCAGGCAGGAGGAGACGGGGTGGGCTGTGGGGTGGGGAGGGTGGAAGGGGGCAGGGGGCAGAAGCGGAGTGGGAAGGAGGAGGTGGAAGCACCCCTTGGGGGGATGGGGACCTTCCCAACGCGCAAAAAAGAAAAAATCCACAAAAAGCAACAAAAACAAAAACAACAACAAAAAAAAAAACAAAAAACAACGAACAAGCAGATAAGCAGACAAACAAGCGAGCAAACAAAAAAACAAACAAACAAATGAAAAGGAAATGTGAGGAAAGAGACAACAGCGAAAAAAATTCTTTAAAAAAAAAGAAAAAGAAAAAAGGAAAAAAAAGAAAAACTTTAAAACTGAAAGAGATTTAAAAAATAGAAATAAATTTAAAAGAAAATGCATGATTTCCCATGTACCATTATTTTAACATTTAATAAAAACAGACTTAAAAAAAAATAAAAGGGAACCAAGAAATAACAACTGACAATAAATCAAGTGGGAGGAGGAGGAAAAGGAGGCAGCTCTTTGGATTTTCGGGGGTTTTATTCTTTAATTTTACGGTTCGTTTCCCACTTACCTTTAACCCAGCATGGGCTCCTCGGGGGACACGGGATGGGAGTTCGGCTGGCAGCGGCTTCAGTGTCCTTGGGCCAATTACAGAGGATCCTGGGGTGCTGGGGTCAACCGCGACCCACTCCATTCCCCCGGGATCTATGGGGATCCGCTCCATTCCCCCAGGATCCATGGGGATCTGCTCATCCCCTGCAGGTCCGTAGGGGTTAAGAGCGACTCCTGTCCCTAGGGAGTGCGGGAGCCAAAGCTGAGTCACCCCTCCACAGTGTCCCCAGAGGGGGCCCACTCCCCTGGCCCTGGGGACCCTGAGGTTAACGGTGACAGTGCAAAAAGCAAACAGACACAGTAAACAAAGACACACACACACAGACAAAAAAAGGGACAAAAAAAGGTTTCTTAAAAAAAAAAAAGTGGCAATTTTTTTAATAAAACAACAGCTATAAATAAATGTAAATATAATAAGTGGATTTACTTGCAAGAAAAGCAGATAGTATTTTTTTCTTTTCATTTTTGTTTTCTCCAGCTTTAAACTGTGAAAAAAAAGAAAGAAAAAAGACAGTGGGGAGCAGGATGGGAGGCACAGGGAGAGGGTGGGGACTGATGGAGGGGAACTGGGGTTCCTATCCCTTCAGGATGATGTTGCTGGGGCGGGGGGGAAGGCCAGGGAGGCCAAAGCCGAGGGCAGTGTGCCGATGCGGGGGGCCGCACTCATGAATGCCTGTGAATGCTCCAGAGGGTCCCCAGGGCAGCCACACACACCCTACATCTGCCTGGATCCCCTTAGATCCTGCCAGTGGAGGCACGGCAAGACCCACGCAGCCACTCCCTGAAATCGCTCCTGCCCTCCCCTGGGCACAGCCAGCCTGCCCTGACCCAAAGCCGGCTGCCAGCTGCTTGGTCTTCACACATGTACCCCCCTGGCCCCCATTCCAGGAAGCCCCCCCGCTCCGGGCCTGAGCCCCCCAAGCCCAATGGCCATGCCAGCGACAGGTCCGAAGCTGTCGGGCATCTCCATGCCTGCTGGGTTTTGTCCTGTCCTCCCATCACTGGGGATCCCAGCCTGCTGTGGTCTCATCCGCAGCAGTGAGGTGAGCTGGGCCCCCACCACCCCATGCTGAGACCCCTGGCCTGGCTGGAGCCCCCTCCCTCCCTGCCATGGTGGGGGAATGGGGCACCGGGGGTGCCAGGAACCACTTTTAACCCAGCTCCCCCTCTGAGGGCCGCCGCGGGTACAGGCAGGAGGGGAGGCGGTGGCAGGGGAGCGCGGGGCTCTCTGTGACACCCCACTTGCCGGCCAGCCTGGGGCAAGGACAAGGTCCTGCTCCCTGAAAGTGGCAGCGCCCCGAGCCGGTGCAAGGCCGAGGTTTTGCAGGATAGGGCCGCCGAGCCCTTCGGCAGCTCAGACCCACTTTTCGACTTCTTTTTGTCCCCGTTCCTGCTGCTCCAGTTTTAGGAGCCGCACAGTCCCCCGCTTCGGGTCCCAGCGGGGTTTCTGCTTTAAAGCAGCCTGATCCTCCCTGCGCCTCCCCCGCCTCGCTGCTTTAACCCCCCTCCCTGCTCCAGGGCAGGGCAGGGGGCAGAAGTGGGAGGGAGTCACCCCCAAAAAACAGCATCACAGGGCAAAAGGATGCAAGCGGCTTGGTCGGGTGTCCAGACGCATCCCCTCTCCACTGCTGAAATCCCCTCCTGTGACCCCCCAGCCCTTTAGAAAAGATTCACGGAGAACCCCCTCCCCGCAGTGCCCTCCAATGAATAAGTTAAGAGTCGGTTTTGCAGACCCCGGCATAGAGTGAGGGTGGCCTTGGGGTGTCCATCCCCAGCCGCCCTCGCCCACTGACCCCCACCACGGAGCTGGGGAGCATTCACAGGGCCGAGCGTGCCCCCAGGGCCGGGCAGGATGGGAGGCTCCGGGAGGCTGCGGGAGGCGAGGGCTGGCAGAGGAGCTTTTTTCTGAGGGTGTTGCTCATGTCCAGCTCAAACCAGTACAAGAAACCAACCTCCATTTTCTTTATTTTCTGGTTTTTTTCAGACTGTTAAAAAGAAAAAAAATTTTAAAAAGAGAAAATGACAAAAAAAAAAAAATCCTGGTACATGAAATAAAGATTTTTTTTTATAACTTGGTCCTCGTTTATGTGGCTTTATTGGGGGGAGATTTATTGTCCCACTGTGCCTGTTCGAGGAGTACCTCGAAACCCAGCAAAAAAGCGAACTTTCCCAGGCACTTCTGTCCCTTTCGGTGATTCAGTGGACAGGCTGCCTTCAGCTGCTCTTCTCAAGCCAGTCTTCAAGACAGAAGGAGGAAGGACGAGGTAAGAGGAGAGGGCTTTGCCATAACTTTTTTGAAGTAAATGTGGGTAAGCTCAAGTCACGCATGTGGGCTTTCCCTGCTGCCCTCCAAAACATCTGCTCCAGCCCCCACTTAGCCCCCAGTGCCACCCCTCCGGTCCCATTCCTCCCAGGGTGGTGTTACCACAGGGGATGACGCCCCGACTCCCACCCAAACACAGCAGCTCTCGTGGCGGCAAGCCAAGGACCGCCGGCGAGCTCAGAATTTGCACAGGCTCGAGGGCTCAACAAGGAAAAAGAAAAGAAAGCGGGCCTAACATTGTTTCGGGGCTTTGTTCAGCCACTCATGCAGTTTCTGGTGATTTCCTCAGCAGCTGCGTTGGCAGTGGCTGCCTGGTAGAAATGTTCAGTGTCAGAGCCCAGAGCAGGGGCTGCCTTACAGCTGGAGCTGCAGACCCAGAAATGGGTGAGGTGGCAGCAGGGCAGGGAGGTGAGAGTACCACGAAAGGACCCGGGCTCCCAGCATGTCCCCTCACCTCCCAGCCCACCACCGGCAGCAGGCGTGCCACCAGCACGCTGAGACCCCCTTGCTCACCACTGGGCTCCTGCTTGCCATGGGACCCACCATGGCTTTCCGAAGCAGATGAGGATCCCCACCAGACCCCACCACAACCAGCTCAGAGAGGTGACAGGGAAGGGCAGCCACCTGAGTGACAAAACTCCTCCAAAATGCAGCCAGGGTTTGACCCATGGAAGGCAAGCGAGACCACGAGCTGAACAAGCAGGTGGGGCCAGGGGGGTTAATTCAGCGGTGGTGGGGGGCAGTGGGGTGAAGGCACACCCGGCTCCAGGTGTCCTGGCAGACACCCATGGGTCACAGTGCGATCCCAGCACCGCAGTCCTTCCCACCGCCTGATACACCTTGTGCAGGCTGATACCAGTGCTCAGCATCTGGATCCCCTGGCTGGCACTTCTGGACCCCCACCTTGGCCCTCCCCAGCCCCCGGCCTCCAGCCCACCCCCTCCAGCTCACCCTTCTCCTTTGGGCCCCTGGTAGCACCTCACACCCACCCTGTGCCCCCCCAGCGAGCCTCTCAGCACACGCATTTCACGGGCTCGCCGGTGGGACGCTTCACCGCTGAGGTAATTGGGGGCACCCGCCGCCCTATTTCTGCTCTTCCCCAGGGACACTTCCCGGGAGCAGCCTCGCCAAGAAGGAGGGCACGAGGAGGGGAGAGGCCACAAAGCAGGCCAGGCGCCGGCTCCAGGGGACACAGGGAGCTCCTGGCCCTGCCATGCACACGTCTAGGACGCAGCTGCCTCCCCACTCTGTCTAGCTCACAGACCACAAAACCTTCTCACCCCTTTCTCATCCTCTTGCCTGTCTCTGAAGCCACCACCAGTGCTGGGTAGCCCCACCCTGACATGGGTGGGATGAGCTGGAGAAACCCCCACGCATCTCCTCCATCCTCCCTGCAACGTTGTTAACACCGGCCCACCGCAGAGCTGAGGGCAAGAGGGTGCTCCCTCGTCCCCAGCCATGCCAGTGGGGCACTGGGGAGATGTGGCTCCACTTCCCATGCGATGGCCCGCCTGGGGGTGCATGAATGGCTCAGCCCTCCTACACAACTCCATGAGGTGCTCCTTCCTCGCAGGGTGCAGATGGGCATACTTCTTCCTCGCTGCTTCTTCCCCTCTCCTTCTGGCTTTTACAGGTTGGGGCAACAGAGGGGGAGAGTCAGGGAAACTGCACCGCCCTGAAATTAGGCGTGGGGAATGCTGCTTAGATGGGGCCAGCCTCCATGCCATAATAATTAATACTGATACTCAGCACTTACATGGCACTTCTCATGTTCAAAGCACTTTACAAACATCAACTAATTAATCTGTCATATTAAGTGATGTCTTAAAGGGGTGTCACTGAAAGCAAAAGGCTTGTGCACAGGTGGGAGCCCTCATTCCTCCTCTCTCCGAGGGCACATTAACACTTGGGTGGGTGCAAGATCCTAAAATGTTACCCTGTGTCCCTCCTGGGTCTCAGTGCTCCCTGTGCCACTTGCTTGCCTCTCCTGGTGATGGCTGGTGCTCCAGCAGGCCCTGGTTATACCAGGGGTGAACAGGGCACCAGGGTCTTCTCCTCCACAGCACTGAGCCACTGAGGTCCTGGGGATGCCAGAGACTTGTGACTGAGAGGTCAGTTAAAACATTTGGGTTGGAAAAGTCCCCCTGCCCCAGTCCCAAGACCCAGCAGTGGGGGAGGAGAGCCACCAGGCCTTTTGCAGTGCAGCAGGAGCAGAGGTGCAGCAGGCAAAGCCTGGCCTAATGCCTTCAGCCAGGTTCCTGTTGCAGTCCAGTCCTGGGAGCTCCATGGGGGCAATGGCTATTCCCTGCTTTCAGGTGCTGGAGGAAAGCAGCTCCCAGCCCTGCATGGGGCTGATTTCTGACAGCCAGTCCCGTCCCCGTCCGCCCAAATCTGAGGACGCACTCTCAAATGCTGGCCATGGATGGGTGGCAGGCAGGCAGGACATCTGCCAGGGAGAGTGCTGTCCCAGTCAGATGGAGCAATCCCCTAGGATGGCTCTGGCAAAGGATCTGAGCTTGAGAGGGCACACTCTGCCCAAGGGATGCCGGCCAGTACTGGCAGCAGTGCCAGGTCTTCTCTTGCTGTGGAGGCAGCATGGCTGAAGAGGGGGCTCCCTTTGGAGTATGGTATGGGGTGAGGGAGTGCTTCCTGCTGAGTAATGCCCAGGTCCTGGCACTGGTGGGTCTGACATTAACTTATGCTCACCGCTCCTCTGCTGCCTCTCTCGTATGGACCACAGCCAGGGCTGGCTGGGTCTGTGGGAGACGCTCTGAGAGCTCTTCATGTGGGGAAACCCAGATACTTGGCTATTAAATTAATGTCGGGCATTTAACAGCATCACTGAAATGGTTTAAACACCTAGGAGTGGTAATTAGTAATAACAGTTTGGTGAGGGAGGAAATTAAGACCGAGGTTTGGAGCCCAGTACTTTTCTCTGCAGATAATTTTTAGTGCCAAATGACTACAGAGAGGCCAAGCATCAGACACACAAGCCTACCGTCTTGCTTGCGTGTGGATTGACACAGAGGAGGAAGACAGCCACATATTTCACCTTTCAAACGCCAAGCACCAAGGCCAAGGATGGAGAGGGGCTCAAGAAGGAGAGCTGATGGAGAAAGGGGGTCTATGAGGAGGTACAGTCAACGTAATGAAAGCTGCTAGGTAAGCAAGGCTCTCAAAGGGCAGGACAGCTGAATGTCTTGGAGGTCTGTCCAAGGGCAGAGGTGGCTCCAGATGACTCAGCACCCCCTCCCCGGGTGCCTTCCAGCTGCTAGGGACTTCTCCCCTCCTCTCCCCAGGCCCTTCTAGACACCCCCTGAAGAGACAGAAAGAAGAGGGAACAGTTTTTGTAGAGAAGGGAGGCAGAGGGAGGGTAAAGAGCAGCCAAGGACCTATATGGATTAAGGGGATATGAATCAAATGTCACCGCCCTGAGTTTCCCCTCCAAAAGTGGAGAAGAAGTCATCTCTCTTGCTAAGCCGAGGCATGGAACTGGACCCCATGGGGGCTGCTGTGTGGTGTGCTGCTCCCCACCCAGGCAGGACGTTTACAAGAAGTCCTAAACAAACTGAGTGCATCTGCACCACAGTTTGGTGGCTCCACAGAGATCCAGAGCAGCCGTGCAGCCAAAATACCCGACAGAGAGGTGAAAATCCCCTCCAGCCCAGCAGACAGGACAGGGACCTGTCCCCAGGACATGGAACAGGTCCTAGAAAGACCTTTTCTTGGGGAACTGTGCCTACAGGGTAGAGCGGACATCTGTAATGTCCCAGTGTCCACGGTGGATACTCCATCCTAAAGCCATCAACCACCAGCCGGTAGAGGGATGCTGAGGGCATCAGGACTCCATGCTGAGAGGCATTGAGCTGCAGTGAGGACCCCACCAGAACAGTCAGGATCCCGGTGGGCCATGCTGCTTCCCGCAGGAGCAGAGGCAGGAGACTGGTGGCTGGGTGCTCACCCAGCCCTCGACTTCCTGGGCTGCAAATCCCAGCTTTGACCTGGCTCCAGCAGAGCCAATGCAGGCATGAACCATTCTGGCAGGGCGTTGTCATTTGTGCCAGTTTTACACCGTAGAGAGGAGTAACGTGTGAATGACGCTAAACCCTGCTGGCCTCATTTTGCTTGCCCTTTATTGAAACCTCCAGGCCTTGCACCCCAGGCATGGAACGACAAGGGTGGAACAGCTTGTGTGTGCAATCAGGGCTGGGATGAGATGGCCTTGGCATCCTCTGCAGAGGTTGGCTCTTGACATTGCAGAAAGTCTGCAGTGAAGGAGCCGGCTGGCCCGGTACCGACAGCTTCAGCAAAGGGGTCAAGATATACGGGTATGGGCTGAGTCCCAGAAACAGATCTGCAAGGGCAAAGTGCTGGGCTTGGGAAAGGGTTTTCTCTGCTGCTGCTCTTCCTGCTGCTCCTGATCCCCGCAGGGATGGAGAAAACAAGGGACTCTGCTCTCTAGGGACCTGTCAATCAGAATCTGCCGCTGCCGTTTAATTTGCTGAATTTATGCCTGCCAGGAGCGCCGGCCCGGCTGCCCGTTCCTGGGCAGGCAGTGCCATCCCGTGGGACAAGCTCGGCACAGCAGCAGAGTCTCAAAGCCGCACAGTGTGGGAGCCGGAGCAGTCACACAGCTCCCACAGGAGACGCAGCAGTGGGACCCTTGCCCAGTAGTCCCACTGGTGCACAGAGGTGGCCAGGGCCCATTTCCAGTCTGCCAGGGCTCCTCATGACCTGCTTCCCCTCCTTCCTCCTCTCCTTCCAGCAGGAAAGCTCGGAGGGGACACAACAACGTAACTCACCTGGACATGGGGGTTTGGCTCACTCCCACCTGGGACAGGCTCCAGCCAGCCCAGAGGCGGGTATGATTTTAGGTGGGGAAGGCAGACAATAAAGCTCTTACCCGGAGCCTGGTGTGGCCGTGAGGTTTGAGGCAGCATGCCCCAGCAAGTTGCCTGCCATCAGCAAGCCTCCCCACCTTTCCTTCCCTAAATTTTGCAGCTCCTCTTGTCTCTGGCTGGTGCGGGGCTAGTGATCATCCAGGAGTGTTTAGCAGGGACATACTGCATGCATGCAGAAAACAGAGCAATCCCACAGAGCAGTTCCCAGGTCAGGGAGCCCCACGGCTGCCCCATGTCTCCTCCTGCCCCTGCTGCTCTCCCCCAAGGGCTTGGTGCTGTTTCTGGGCCCTTGTAGGGAGGGAGCAGTACAGGGAAGGTCCCTTCTCAGCCCTAGCTCCTTCCCATCCCCTCCTGCAGAGGCCACAGCAAAGCCTGAACCTGACCTTGGGAATCAGCTGTGACCTTGGGAAGTGCCTCATCCAGAAGGACAGGCTGCAGACAGAGAAGAGGAAAGGAAGAAAGACCTTGGGCTGCTGCAGTGGAAGCTTTCTGGAGCAAGGCTGAGAGTGCACATCCTTCCCAGCTGCCTCAGGGTGCCTGACGCCCTATGGGGGACATACGCAGCACGGCTTTGCCAGAAGGGACAAAAGCGCCCGGCTGACTCCTGCAAAGACAGAAGAGAGCAGATGGCACTGAAATCTGCTCAAGAGGAGAGGAAGGAATAGCCCCGAGGCTCTGCACTCCCTGTACCCCAAGAGGCACATTTGTCCCCAGTGAAGCGTGTCAGCCAGCCCCATCTTTGACTTACTGAGGGGCAGGGAAGGGAATGGCAACTGCAGGCTCGCAGGACTGCTGCACGTCCCTTGCCACTATTCTCTTTAGCAGAGACTTTCCTGAGAGTCCCTGGAAGGGGAACAGCATGTTATACATTGGTAGCATCTGCATTCTGCTCCTTACTGCCTTGATAACTAGGTCTTGTGCAAATGGGGTTCAATTCCCTAGCAGAAATCGCTTGGACTCTTTCTGCCTCTTGATGTCCTGTTTAGACATCTTTGCCTGGCTGGCATAAACAGTAAGCTTTCCAGAGGAGGGACCAGTGAGGCAGGAGCATTTGCAGAGCATGTTTAGCCCCAGAAGATTCTGATTTTTCACTGAGGTTAACTTAACACTATGGTGTTGAAGGAAATAACTGTGGGCACTTCTGTGCTGGGCAAAGGCCCTTGTAAAGAAAGCCTGTGTTGCCTGCGGTTCTGCTCACACACACTAGGATCCTTTTCAGGGCAGTGCTGAATATAACTCAGGCATTGCAGAACTGCAGGGCACGGCGCGGGGCTCCCAAAGCTGAAAAGCAAACTGCTAACTCAGTGGTGAGAAGGCACAGCATGCACAGCACCCTCCATCACCCAGGGCCCCATCCTTTTCCCTACTGTCGATCTGGCTGGATCTACACAGCATTTCCCAGATGCAGCAGCCGTGACCTGCTTCTGCCTCTGTTGACACAGTTCCCCATCACCAGGATAGCTTGTATCCCTCATGTATTTCTCCTCCAGTGAGGCAGGGAAATGTCTCTCCCTGTGCAGCATGGAGGTGCCAAGCTCCCACTGGGGAGGCTTACCAGGGTGGCCTGGAGGACAGCCACTGAGCAGGGACTTGTAGCTCAGCCTGTGGACTCCCAGGCTCATACCCCAGCCACTGCACCAGCCTTCCGTTCCTTCTGCAGGCTCGGAGCCAGTAGGGACACTGCCGGTGCCAGCTGCTCTAATTGAGCTTTGTAGAATAAACTTGTAGAATTAGCCTGTTGGCTGCCGGGATAAAATCCAGCCCTGAGTGCAGATCAAAGGAGGCAATCTTGCTGACAGTTTGCAGGGAGGCAGCTGGACCCAGGCTGCTTCTACGGCTCTGGAAAGGGAAGTGTTCAGCAGCCGAGGATGAGGACAGAGCACGATACACACTGCCTCTTCGTAATACATGTGGTCCAGGCCCTGATGGTCAACACTACAGAAGCCTTGGGAGAGATCTGACACTGCTGATAAATTTGTGGCTTTTCCTGGTACATGGAAGCAGACAACGTAAGGCCAGGCTCTGAGCCCAGCCTACAGAAGCGACATGGGAAAGCCTACCTTTGCCAGGTTTCTGTCTGTCCTTGAGGGCAAGACAGTATGGCCCAGCAGTCGTAGGGAAAGCTCAGCATGCCAGGAGGAGGAAGAGGGAGAAAGCCCGTAATGAAAACAATATCTGCTACCAAGAATAATAAACTCAGCACATTCCCTGCGTGGACCTTACTGTATGGACATGGCTGATCTGAACACATGCAGCAAATCTGCCAGGTGCCACCTGCTCCCAGCCCCACTAGATTGCACAGGCAGCAAATTAAAAATCAGATTCACAGCACGTGCACAGTAAAGTTGCTTTACGGTCATTTTTCCAGGGTTCCTGAAAATCCAGTCAAGAATTTCACCCAAAAAGCTGGCAAGCAGCTGCCACGCGAGGAGGGCAGGTTTATAGTTCAGCCTCCAGGGCACCTGGGAGAGGGATGAAGGCACTGGAAAGGAGGCCACGCATCACAGCGAAGCACCTGGCCTGGGAGAACAGCAGGCTGAGAAGGCAGATAAAAGTGCAATGGAAAAGATGGAATGCGAAGAGGAAGGCCAAGGAAGAACGGAGGGCTTCCCAGCCTGTGAACACTGACTGGTCTGTGGCAGGAGCCAGTTCATATACAGCCAAGGTTGGTTGCAACGAATGCCTAGGAGCCAGCAGTGCGTTTTGCTTTGTAAAGACAACAACGATGACTGCGGAAGAAGAGTCTGACCTGAAGAGGTGTGTAAACGTCAGGCTTCTTCACAGTGAGAAGGCGTTAAGGCTAAAGACTATTTCCGTTGGTTTCTGGGTTTGTCAAGAAGTGTGGGAAAGTGGAGACTAAGCATATGGCACAGGCATACGGTGTGTTTGTTGTTTAGTGAGGAACAAGAACCCAGCTGGCTATTTTTGATGCATTTAGTATAAGAATGAGAAAAGGAACTACTGGAAAATAGTGGTTTAATGTGAACATTAGTCTTCGAATCCTCAGCTGCCTCTTTAAGTGGAAGTACAGTCATGCAAGCTGGAAAGCAATCCCTGTCTTAAGGCTTTCCAAGGCATATTCAGTCAAAGCAGATGTGATCTATTTTCTAGGAAAGGCCCCTAATGGGTTGGGCGCTTCGACTTGCTTTCCTTCATTTAAACCTGGCAAACCTCTGGTAACAGTGCCCAAGCTGCATGTTGTCCCCGCTCAGCGGGAGGAGGCTGCTGCTCAATGCAGAGCCAGCTCACAGAGCAACAGCTCTCCAACAAGCCTCAAACTGTGGCGGAGGCTGATGGTGGTGAAGGTTTTGGTGCTGGAATGGTCAGGGTGCTGGAACAAGCCCCTTTTTTACAGATCTAATACCAGCACACAGCCCAAAACCGGAAAAGTGGGAGACACGAACAGAAAACCAGATGGGAGCAATTTATCCTGGCTGTTCTCATGACCATCTTCCAGGGAAGAGTGATTAGCCTTATTAACTGATTAAGTGATTAATTAACTGATGAACTGAAATTATGGATCTAGGATCAAATGATTGCAAGCAAGTGTATTTTAAGTACTTTTCCGGGAAACAACGTATCTCATGTGCCTTTAACGAAAGCTAGAGGCTAGGTGGTGAACCATTCGCAGCCATGATGCTCAGGGTCAGCAGGACAGGACAAGAAGTGGAGGCAATTGTGGGGCACTGGCTGCATCATGGCACAGGACACAGGAGGTGCAGCGCCTGGTGTGAAGCAGAAAGTGAGACAGACCTGCTCCCTCCTCTCTTCTAGTAAATTTGACCTAAATGTGGCAGCAAGTCTCACCCACTTCAAGACTGGGGTTTTTTTTCTCAGAACCTTTCTTCCCCTTGATAAGAAACTGAAAGGTTATGTCTGTGTCCAGAGAGGCGTATATCCCACACAGCTCTCTCCTCTGACCCACACCTGTATCCAACTGTATCCTCAGTAAAGGTAGTTTGATGGGCTAAGCCTAAACTGCACATGATCTCTCATCTCTGGGAGACAGCACCAGTGTTATATTTTCTTGTACACACCTCATGCAGGCTCAGGAGCAAAGATGAAGCCATGGAAAGACGGGATTTTCATTTATCAGTCTATTTGTCACTGCTTCTCTTCATTCATTCCTTAGCCCACTTTTTCCTTCAGAACTTTGTGCTTTTTATCACTGTCTCCTAAGCAGTCAGCCCCTCTGAGCCCATTCAGCCCATTGCCCCGGCTCAGAGAGGGTGAAGGACAGGCACCATGGGGTTTACCCAGAGCTGCGATTGCAACAAGCCACTGCCAGAGACCCGCAAGGCAGTTCCAGCACCAATTATGTTTATCTCCAAAAAGGCTGCTTAGGTAAGACAGTTACAAATTGTATTTTATAAACTGTATTTCTATAAGTGGATTTTTTTCTCTAGCAGGGAAAAGTGCTTTAATAATCCCACTTCTGCTTAATGGCAGGGTGTCTTGGCAAAGCAAAGATTGCTGCGGCTTCGGTTCTTTCTCGAGGAGGAATTACAAGCAGTAAATAAAGAAGAAAACGCACACCTCTGCCTGGAAAATATTGATCTAGGCTCTTCTTAGCTAAAAGATACCCAGTAAAATTCTCTAAAGAGGAAGAGCTACTTTTTAGCCTGTGTGCGGAAGAGATTTGTAAACTGGATCCTGTTCTTTTTAGGGATAGAGAAAATTTCAGTCATTATGGCATGTGAACATCGGAGTTTAATGATTTATTGCCTTCACTCCCTGAGAAGAAATACTACCCCAATTACAGAGACAGGGATCTGAGGCACATGCTGTATTAAATCATTGGTTCATGGTCTCCTAGAGAGGCTGTAGGGCTGAATCCTAGCTTTCAGGCCTCCCCTCCAGGTCAAGGAAAACCATCAGGGACAATGCAAAACCTTGAATACCACATTGCAAACACAGCAAGGGCAACAGCAATTCCCATTCTTCGCACATCTTTACCTCTCAAACCTCAAAGAGCTGTTTTGTAACAGCCTCTAAAACACAGTCAGTTTAATAATCACACAACCACAACCTGAGAAGTACTTGCCTTTCTATAAAACCATTGCATAGTTTGGGATATATTTTTATTTCAAGAGGCTGTGTGTAGGAGAAAATCAAGAAGCACAGCATGAAGTCATGTTTCCTGTTCAGACACATGGCTTTATTGATACACTTCTTGCCCAGAGCTCTGTAAGTCTGTTCTCTATCCAAGTCATAAATCTCTCAACTTCTATCTCCACTTTTATCTGTGAAAACAGAAATTTACCTACCAGACTTTACAGTAACTCTGTCTCATGTCTGTAGAGCAACCTGGCACAACCAGACTGGGACTGAATGCTAGTAGTTGAAATCTTCATTTGACTAAGCTGAAGATCAATATTCTCCCAATACATGATTTTAGGACGGATAATTTTAATTCAAGTTCTTCCAAAGGAGGAGAAAAAAAAAAATAATCTTGAGATTGGGCAGTCCTTTGTGGGGACATGAAGCCCAAGTTACCTTCACAAGAGTAGAGGACAGCCAGGAGGTGGCAATCTGTTAGACAGCATACCCCACTGTGCTGCTACGGGGCGAGTCATTTGCACCACAACCATTCCCGACTGACATTCACCTACCGTAGGCTCAAACACTTCTGCTAAGAGTAGTTCTGTATTTCTAGTAAGTTTAATCATCATAGGCGCCGGAGGAGATGTTTCTGACACCTTACCATCGCTTGTTTGAGCTGCAGGGCTTTGAGCAGACACAGAAAACAATGTTTTCTTCCTCTTTGTGACAGCCGGGTACAAACCGAATGGTTGTCATCTGTCACCCCCGGCTTTTCTGCTTAAAAGCCGAACCCAAGCTTTTTAATCAATAGGGTGAATTTACTGTCATTAACGTCACTCTCTTCCCACTCCTACGCATTTCTGTTATTAAGCAGTAATTAAGAGGGAGCGAAATTTCGGTAAATGATACTGTAGTGACAGAAGGCACAACAAAGCGGGGGAGACAGAGCGGGCGGGCCCGACCCGGGCGGGCACACCCCGCACGGGAGGCGGCTCC
>JAVJGI010000060.1:34612461-34622667 GCA_035590275.1 Ibycter americanus | reverse complement strand
CGGCTCGCGGCAGCCCCGCGCCCCAGCTGCGCCGCACGTCACGTGTGGCGCTTCGCGGGTGGTGGCCACGCCCTGCACGCCATTGGACGGGGGCGGGGAGGGCATCGGGGCCGAGACCGGTCTCTATTGGCGGGGGAGCGAGGGCAGCGCTGGGCACCCCATCTCCCATTGGCTGATGGCTTTGCACCTCCCTTTCTCATTGGCTGTTGGGGCGCAGAGGCACGGTAGGGGCTTGCGGCCCACAGGTGCTGCCTCGCCTTCCCACCTGCTGGCCCGACGCTGTGTGCTATTGGCTGGGGCAGGGGGCCCTGTGTACCCATTGGCTGGAAGGCCTGGGACCCCTTTTTCTATTGGCTGGCAGGGAGCAGGACCCTGCCCCAACACCCCTACCTCAGCTTGGGGCCCTGCGGGGCCGTGAGGGTGCCGTGGGGGCCAGGCCTGGGCCAGGTAGGCACGGGCCAGGCTGGGGGCCTCTTGCAGGGAGGCCTGTGCCCGCCGGAGCTGCTCAACACCTTGGTGATGCCTCCCTGGTTCTCTCCCCCACAGGGGTGGCAGTCCGGGCCCCGCCATGGCCCTGGCGGTCTGCGAGACGCTCCTGGGGCTGGCCTTGTACGCCAGCAGCCTGTGTGTGGTGAGCGGCACCGCTTTCATCTACCACGACTACTGCATCATCGGGGCTGGCCCCTCGGGCTTGCAGGCAGCCTATTTCCTCCAGCGAGCTGACCGGGACTACGTCGTCTTTGAGCGGAGCCACGCTCCCGGCAGCTTCTTCGCCCTTTACCCTCGCCACCGCAAGCTCATCAGCATCAACAAGCAGTACACAGGCAAATCCAACAGTGAGTTCAACCTCCGCCATGACTGGAACTCGCTCCTCAGCCACGACCGCCAGCTGCTTTTCCGACACTACTCCCGAGACTTCTTCCCTGACGCTGACACAATGGTGCATTACCTGGAGGACTTTGCTTCCCGGCTGAAGCTGCGGATTCAGTACAACACAGCTATCGTCCACGTGACACTGGAGAGGGATGAGCAGGCCTGGAATGGCCACTACTTCCTCCTAACTGACCAGGACAGGCAGAACTACAAGTGCAGGTAAAGGGCAAACCCAGGGCTAGGCACACCACCCTCCATGGGTGTCTCTGAGGTCACAAAATTGCAGAATAATTTAGGTTGGAGGAGACTCATAAAGGTTGTTTTGTCCAAGCTCCCTGCCCAAAGCAGGGCCAGTGACATCAGGATGCTCACAGCCTTGCCCTGTTGAGGCATGAGTATCTCCAAGGATGGAGATTTCACAGCCTCTTAGAGCCCTAACCACTATCACAGGGGGAAAACATTTTGCTGAGATTGGCAGACGGGTGGAATAACTGCTCCTGGAAAGGTGTTGCCTTTTGCAAGCGATGTTATGCCTCAGACAGCTGAGAGCTGGCAGGCAAACTGGCTGAGATTTCCATCACCGCAGGTTCCATCTTTGATAATAAGGTTGAAATCACTTCTGTTTTATCACTAAATAATTATTCTCTGAAAAAAATAACTTGGTTGTACTTGTTGTAGCCACTGCTGCCTTTATTACAAATTTGAGGGAGTCAACATGGGGACACTTGTCTTCCATTAACCCATATGTGCGCAGAAGTACACCCCAGCCAACTGAAGCCCTGGGCTAGCACAGAGCTGGCAGGGGGAAACCAGAGGAAAGTGGGGCTGTTGCAGCAGTGGGAGCTGACTCTGAGAAGTAACTGCTGGTCCCTGGATTCCCCTTCCCTTTGTCATAATTACACATGTGTATCCCATACCACCACTGAGCTACATCACTAAAAACCTAGAAGTAACTAGTGTGAACATATGGAGTATATTTCTCACCTCTCCTGAGATCCTCAGCTCCACAACAGCAGGTTGTGCTGGCTGTCACTTGGAGGTGCACTGGCTGGCAGGCTCGGAGGGGACAGAAGGCAATCCCAGACACCTACGCACCACAAGCAAGTTGCTCTTGGGAGCTGCGTGAGCAAGTCTGGGATAGCAGACAGTGCTGCTAGCTTTGGCTACCCGGTGGTTCCATCTTAAGTCACAAAAATTTTGCTAAGATTTAAGTAAGAGCTCTTATGGAGAGAGATAAAAAGATTACTGTACTTGTTTTTAGCGTTAACAGTTAGTGATGTTGCTAACATGTTTTTATGTCCAGGAGTTACATTTTAAAATACTGAAACCGTTTTCTATTCCTCTTAAAAATTACTCTTGTTCTGCTGTACCAAAAGGCAACACAGATTTTAAGTCAAAGTAATTTTTTGTGCGACTTATAATCAACCTGTGAAACTCTGGTGTTGTGTATATTGTCAGTGAATACCTGTGAGTAGTACTTGCACATTCATAAACAATGGAGGGAGTCATATATGTACAGGACCCACACTGACTTTTGCTATATGTGGCGACATTCCTAATCATTTTTGTTGGCCTGAGGATAGGGAAGAGAAGAGAGGGTCATTAGGTGAAGCTGGGGAGAGGTTTGTTTTGAAACCATGACCTGTGCAGCTGATCCAGCATGGTTGCAGGGGCACATCAAAGCCGTCTTCTGTGGACTGTGCAGGAGAAGGAAGGAGTGATGAGATGGAGCGATGGCTCCATTCCTGTAATTCCTGCATCCCCTGTTGCTTACCCTGTTTTTGCAGCTCTTTGTTGGTCGCCACTGGGATGTGGGTCCCCAACGTGGTAAACTTTCCTGGCTCAGAATACGTTGAAGGTTACGAGACTGTGTCCATCAACCCAGAGGATTTTGCTGGCCAGACCGTGTTGATCTTGGGCCGAGGGAACTCGGCCTTTGAAACAGCGGAGAACATTCTGGGTGTCACAAATTTCATCCACATGGTGAGCCGGTCCCGCGTGCGCCTCTCATGGGCCACCCACTACGTCGGGGATCTGAGGTAGGAAACCACTCCTGTTCCTCTTTCTAACACAGCTGGAGTACAAACGAGGAGAATCGCTTCTTGCCCAGGTGACAAGCCAGACCAGCACAGGAGGTGCTGTGGTCCTGGGGGTTGCAGAGGAAGCATGGCGCCTTCTGTCTTTAGGTTTTTGGTTTAAAGCAGTCCAGGTTGCAATTGCTGGACACAGGACCTTGATGAGAGCTCTTTGAGGGCTGTGCGAAATAGGAAAATGTCCGTTGGAAACTATATCGTTAAAAAGTGCTGGCTCCCAAGTTGTTACCTTGCTTGCAATCGCAGAGGAGAGCTAAGAGATTGACTACATCCTACAAGGGCAGTGAGGCAGTGGTATCTGTGCTGTTCCTGTGAGCCCTGAGGCTCTGGCGGTAACCTTTGCACTGAAGGAGAGTGTGGGATGCCTGGTAAAGATGTCCCATTTTCAGCAGCTGAGACAGAACTGTGGGTCCCATGTCTCTTCCCTTCTTTTAGCCCTTCTTACATTCTCCTTTTCTTTGTTGCAGAGCAATTAACAATGGCCTGCTAGACACCTACCAGCTGAAATCTCTGGATGGACTTCTGGAGGGCAACCTGGAAGATCTGGCTATCGTGAAGGACAAGAAAGGGAAGCTGCACATCACGCTCCGCTTCTACTTGGAGAACAGGAACATCAGTGCAGGCATCGACTCCATCACCCTCCCTCAGGATGAACTTGATAATTTTGCCACCCGTGCACCTTACGACCGTGTTATCCGCTGCCTAGGCTGGAAGTTTGACTTCTCTATCTACAACAGGTGAGGGAGAACCAGGATCTCCAGGGAAGCTGGTATTTAGAGTGAAGGGCCTGAGTAGGGAGAAGAGGGGAGAGCAGGTCCTCTCCTGGCAGCACTGCCCAGACTTCCACGTGCTCTGAGCTACCTGGTGCTGTACAGACCTCTGTTTACTCTGCAGCTATGGCCTTGTCCCTGTGGGAGTGTGTGCGCCACTGCCCTCTGACTGACAGGCTCTAGGGCTGAGCAGTTGGCAGTGTTGGGACCTGGGTGACACAGAAACATTTATGCCTTTAGAAGTTAACATCCTGACCTGCCAGATCACATGGAGAAGGCTAGCAATGTTTTGTGTGTTGGGTTTTCTTTGGAATGAGGATGGTACAGGTACAGATCGCTACAGAAAGATTTTTTTCTGCTTTTTTTCCCGTGAGGATGCAACCTTCACTCCACCTTGGTTTGTCTCCTAGTACATCCTGCAGTTGAAAACAATACTGCTAACTTCCAAAATTCACTGTCAATGGCTCAGGCTGGAATTTGGTCTTGTCCAGAGCTACCTTGAGATGAGCACCCTTGTCTTCTGGAAGATCCTTGTTGTAGTAGTAAATCCCACTGAAGGCAGTGGGGGCATGAAGCAGTGTCTTGCAGTGGCTGCATTCTAATGTGTGCCTTATGAGAAATCCTTTTTATTTTTCCACCCCCATCCTTCCTGACAGCCTGCTCTTCTCTTTTGCACATCAGATCCCTTAGAATGATGCCAGGAAAAGGGAGTAAAAAGAAATATCCTCAGATCAAACCCAACTATGAGTCCAGAAGCACTCGGGGGCTCTTTGTTCTCGGCACTGCTAGCCATTCTGTTGACTTCAGGAAATCTGCTGGGGGCTTCATCCATGGATTCCGATATACAAGTGAGTATTGGGCTGTACAGGAAGGGCAGAGGTGGAAATTGTTCTTCCCTTCAAAGGAACAATTCATAGCTTACTGCTGGAAAGATATCGCCCTTAGTCTTCTGCTGGCAATAAGAATGACAAAACACAGCCCAGCTGCAGCTGTGTCATCTGAAGTGGAGTAGAAGTGACTTGGTGTCATATCTGAAGTTTTTGGTTGTCTGTCTTTGTTTTGTCTTGTGTCTCTCTTGCCCATTGTCTCCTATTTATGTAACACAATAGATTTCTGCCTGCCAGATGCTCTGCCTCGTGACAGGCTGTGGGTGAGAGGTCTGTGCTGTGGAGTTAAAACCCAGCAGTTTTGGGCAGTAGAGAGAATTTCCGTCTTTATTTGTGTGTGCCCATCCTTATCATTAAAGGACTGCTCAGAAGTAATAAAATATCCCTGAGGACCCCCCCGCCCCCTCACCAACCACTTAGCATCACATCAGCTTTCAGAGGGCATCTCCACTGCAGTTAGCAGCGATTGGGGTGGGAGATCTTCAGCGCGGGTGTAAAGCTTATTTATTGTGTCCTGCCAGTATCTGTGTGCTGCAGCAGAGCGATCAGATTTCTGAAAAGTGTAAGCTTGGATTTTTAAATAAGCTGTCTTTGTTTCCCTCTATGACTTAGCTCGTGCAGTTCACCGCCTATTGGAAAACCGTCACCATGGTGTCCCCTGGCCATCCACAGTCCACCCTGTTACACAGCTGACCAATTCCATCATCAAACGGGTGAATGAGGCCTCAGGCCTCTACCAGATGTTCAGTGTCCTGGCTGACATCATACTGCTGAGAGAGTGAGTGAGTAATTATTCCCAGCACTGCACTGCATCGTTTCATTCCTTTTTCTTTACCATTGCTTCCTGTGGTGCCACCACCCAGATTGCTCTGTTGCTGCCTAGGGATGTTACCATCACGTAGGCAGCCACCTCAAAACTTGTACCACTGCCACAGCTGGTGCCAGTATGCCCAATTCTGCCAGTTGCTTGTCTCTCTTAAAGGGCTGAAATGGTCCAGACCTTCCCTCCAGGCTCAGAGGTGTAGTAGCCTTTTACTGTACCCAGAGAAAAGCTTTCCTTGAGTAGTGCTAATGTAGAGAGGAATCCCATAATCCATGAAAATAATGGAGTCTTCTAACAGTATCTGCAGCCTTCATAAGCTTTGCCTGAAGTCCAGCCCAGATCTGTAATGACCAAAAATAATTACTATCTGATGGCATTTTGGCCTTAGCCTCAACCAGCTGAGGTGGTGTTGGATCCCAGCTGGCTTTTCTTTGGTGGAAAAGTCTGATGGTTGTGGTTGTAATTCACAGGAATGCAACGACATTTGAATACCTGGAAGAGTACCCAGTTGGAGTCCTGGCTGAGCTGGAAATGCAGACGGGGAGAAAGGCTCCCAGTGGGCTGTTTGTCATCATCATGGAGTATGGAAGGAATTTCTCTGGGGCTGACAAGGATGTCTTCTACTACAACCGAGCCGTGGGAGAGGCACAGCATGCCTGGCAGTCTAACTTTTTGCACCCTGTTATTTACTATTACAAACACCTCCCAACAGGTAAGCTTTCCTGCTAATTATCTGATACAAGCCAAACAGAGAGGGATGAAGATACTTCAGAGCCAAAGTGGGGAAGGGGGTGGTGGTACCTGAAGGCACTGCACACCCCTCTCCTCCACTTCCTTCATGTCCATCCTGTGGGGCACCCATCCCCACTGTGTGAGTTGGCAAAAAAGCTGGGAGTTGGGCAAGAAGTTTCCATCAGTTGGACCGATACGGGGAGGGGGCTGGGTGTTTGTACCAGAGACCTCACATTTGAGAACAGGAAAAAACAGGTGGGCTGGAAATTTCCCCATTCCCAAAAAGAGGAACATTGCTTCCCTTTGGCTGGTACCCTGCATGTGTTATGGCAGTCCTGGCAGATGAGGCTGGCTGTGTTACTGCCAAAATAAAGCTGCTCTCTGTGGCCAGCCCAGGTCTGAGAGGTCATGCAGTGACAGGGGCAGCCAAAGGCAGGGGTTTGAAGTTGAGTGTTATATCCAGCAAACAAACATGCTTGGAATATACTTCCCTGGGAAGTGAGTGTGCTGAATCTTTGGCTCCAGAAACCTAGGGTCAGGTTCCAGCCTGCCTTACATGGAACGAAGAGTGATGGGTAGCAGTATTAAAGCTTGCACTCAGCTCAGCTCGTCTGGCAGTCCCTGCCCAGGGGGAACAGGAGTGAAATGACAGGAATACCGTGGGCAGGAAAAAGGGGCAGCTGTGCAGTGGCAGGGCTGTTGAGGACAGAGCTAGCAGAGGGGATTGCAAATTAAAGTAAGGTAGGGATTAAAAGGTCAGGACAAAAGCTGAAACAGCTGTCACAACTGCTTTCCACTCTCCAAGCTCTTTTTAATGCCATTTTGATTCCAAGAGATTCCCTTAATGTTCTCTTGGCAGAGCGTGAGATGAGACTTCGGCCCCCAGACTGGCCTCTCCCCCGCCCAGATGCTGTCCATCACATTGTGGAGGACTTCCTGACAGATTGGACAGCCCCGAACGCTCACATCCTGCCTCTGAGGCGTTTTTTGGAGAACTGCCTCAGCACTGACCTGCGGAATTTTTTTGCAGGTAATTTGAGCACAGGGTTGAGGTGGCAGGAGGCGGAGGAGGGAGGTGAGGGACAAGCAACAGGAGTGATCTCTTCTGTAAGTAGCTGAGATCTCCCTGTGGCAAGCTGGTGGTCTCACCGTCAGTCACACGTCTTTGATGCACCTCCCAGACAGTAAAAAGTGCCTGTGCTGTGTGTATGTTCCCAGATAGCGTTTGCTTCTGCTCACCGCTAGAAAGAGACTGCCCCAGGCACACCTAGATTTGGGGAAAGCTGTACGAAGCTGGGTTCAATCCCTCTTCTAGCTGCAGCTTTCCTTTCTTCTCCATTATCTGAACATTCCTTTGTGCCATTGGGTACCAGATCTCTTTCCATGTACCAATGATGGTATTGCTTTTCCATGGAAAAGGGGAGTGCTGGGATGTGAGAGCTGGAGAGCATCTGCTGCCTCTGTCCCTCCCTGGTCTGGGAACCTTCTGCAGGAACCCCACATGGCATGCAGAGGGAAGCAATCCTGTGGTACGAAGAAGATGCCAGAGGGCTGCAAGCTCAAATCCAGCTCCTTTTCTTCTCAGAGCGCAGAGTGGAGATCCCACCCTGCATCTCCTGAGCTCTGCAGAATTAAGTGGATTACTCTGCTGCCATCCAGGGCAGGGTGCTGGCCGGGAAATTCCAGTCATCTTCCCTCATCCTCTCTGCATTTTGTATGAGTCCTCAAGAGTTCATGGGAATTTTTCTCTACAGGGTATCATCCCTCCTGAGCCTGATTTTTGATCCTTTCCCTTGCAGAGTCCTGTTTCATGTTTGCCTTCACCCGTCAGAAGCTGCCTCCCTTCTGTCAGCAGGGGTATGTGAGAATGCAAGGGCTCATGGGGAGCGAGGGGCTTCGGCGCCACGCAGTAGAAGCTGGCCTGCTGGAGGATTATGCTCTCACAGACTTTTCAAGCGACAGACCCCCTGACAGCCACAAAGGGTCACAGGACCAACTGCTGAGAGATCATGCAATACCAGTTCGTCCACTGCAGCATCTTGTTAACACCAAGGATGAGCTTTAACCTTTCTCACTCCACCTTGAAACCCATAGGTGCTGTTGTGACAGTATTGTAACAGAGATCCACAGCAGGATTCTGCCCTTTCCCATGCACCTTTTCCATCCCCATGCCTTCCACTGATCATGAGTTGCCAAAGACCTGCTCAGATCTTGCTGTTACAAAGAGGACCAACGTGTCTGAAGGATAAGTGAGGGGCCAAAATCCAGTGATGCTGAGGTTCCCATATTGTTCTTGTGGAGCTCAGAGTTGCCTGGAGGTGGTGTTTGTGTTTATCTCGCATACCAGAATCTGCAGCAACGTGCAGAGGTCCAGGAGAGATACAGGAATGCCTGGGTAACCTAAAAACGTCACGTCCCTCTTTGGAGGTGACCTGCTTGCACCCTGTGGCAGCCCGGTACCGGCAGGCTCTCTGGTGCCTGGATGCCATACGCTGTGTACACTTGAAGATTTGTTTCTGCACCGAATCCCAAAGTGGTAGTCCAGGCAAACTTCCCGGTATTTTTCCTGCACTTGAGTTAGGCCAGTTGTGTAGCTTGAGTGGAGGGGGCTGTTTTTTAGTTACCGTATAGGTCAGATAATTTGTCATTTTCCAGAGAGCACTCCAAGGGACCCTTCCCTCCGATGAAGTACAAGTAGCTTGACTGGAATGCCTGGGACACAGAGACTTACACTGAGTTCAGCTCTGGTGCCCTCACAGTTTTCTTCTCCCGCACCAAGGAGCCTGAAACGTTAGCCCCTGTCTTTTATAGAGCATGACCAATATTTCTCCTATTTGCACTACGTCCCATCAAGAAAGTTTTGGGTGGACTTTGATGTTGTTAAAATGCTTGTTCTCTATTTTAGTCTTCTCTGGTCACTTTGAGATCTTACCAGTGCTGACTGGGAAGCTGTCTGCGCTGTATTGCTGCCTCTGTCAGCCACTTGCACTTGTCTGTCCCCTCCCTGTGGGCTCCTTCCGTGTCCCTGGGGTTGCGAAGCAAGAGCAATTTTGAACTTGACCTTACGATGTCCCTGTGATATCTAGGAAATGGAGGAGGGGTGAGAGGGAACAGGCTTTGACCTCCACACACATTTTCCAGCCCCTTAGCATCTAGAAGAATATACCTCTCTGCACTTGTGCTTCCTGATACCCCAGACTGGGGGGGTCTAAAACCTAAAATGCTCCCAGACCTTCAAATTCAGCTGCTGTTTCTGTAAAGCCCTGCCACTGCTTCATGCTGGGAGAGGCTGGGGAGCAGAAGAGGTGAAGGAGATGACAAATGAATTCTTGCTCGTTTTTGGGAATGCTGGGCTATGCTAGTGATGCTGCTGCTGGAAGATCTTACATTTACACGCAGCTGGAAAGGGGAAACAATCACCTCAGCTGGCACGGATCAGCATCCTTCCGAGGGCTTTACATCCCATTGCCCCAGCTCCAAGGCCAGTCTGGGAACGGCTCTCAGGGCCTGTAATTGTCGAGGTGATACCACTACTTCCTACAGCCTTGGCACTGTAGGCTTTTTACTGTGGGACTGTCCAGGGGAAGAAAAGGGCTTGTGACTGAATTGGGTTGGCTGGCTGTCACCAAGAGCCCGTTTCGTTTGTTCCCTGTACGCGCTGATATGGAGCAAAGCCCTGTTGTACCCACAGGTGTGCACGTTCTCCAGATGTTTCCTCTTCCATCCTCAAATGCCTAGAAGAGACCCACAGGCTGCACGTCCACAGTGTATGTGCTGCCTTAAATTGTGACTCCCCTTAGAAAAGCGGCAGTCTGACAACATGGCACGCCTGGCTCTTCCAGCATGCTCCGCGCCAGCCGCCCTGGGCTGGATCCGGTGACTGTGCCCCACACCTTCCAGGGGTGCCGGGGCGCGGGGATCCGAGTCCCCCCCCCTTGGGTGCCGCTGAGCGGGCAGCGCCTTCCAGCCTTGCTTCTGCTGGGCCCGCCGCCGGAGCTGGCAGCGGGAAGGGGACCGGGTCCCGGTGC
>JAVJGI010000060.1:34583367-34612197 GCA_035590275.1 Ibycter americanus | reverse complement strand
TAGGCGGCGCCCATTGGAGGGCGCCGCCGCCAATCAGCACCCGGGCACGCCCCGCGTGACACAGCCAGCCGGCCCCTACAGGGCGGTGGGAAGGGGCTTGAAGGACGGCCGCCGCGGCCAGTCAGACAGAGGGGGGGTGGGGCTTGGGGCGGTGGCCAATCGGTTGGGAGGGAGGCCGTTCCGTTGCTGGCCTTCCTGTGTCAGCGGCGAATCAGTGCGCGGGTGGGCGGGGCACTAACCGGAAGTTCGGTTCGGTCTGGGTCACCTCCGGGCCCGGGAAGGTGCGGGGCGGGGGGTTTCGTGGGGCGGGCGGGGATCCGGCCCGTGGGGCCTTCCTGGCTAGGGCGGCTTGCCTTCTGGGGCTGGTGGAGGGAGTCGGGCTCCCGTGGAGGGGGGTATCCTGCCTTCTGCGGCTGGAGGAGCAGTGAGGGCTCCCGTGGCTTGGGAGTGGTCTTCCCCATCGGGTTGGGGGGCTGAGGGGGGAACCCCGTGTCTGGAGGGCCCTGTTCCACTGGTGGGAGCTGCTGGGACCCTCTGGCCAAAGGAATCGAGCCCCATGGTATCAGGGGAATGAGGATCCCGTGGCTGGGGGGCCTGCCCTGTGGGTGGGAAAACAGGTCGGGAGGGAGGGCTCTGCTCTGTAGGGATGTGGGAAATGGGAACCCTGCACCTACCTCATAGAAATGTGGAGGCATCTGGGGTCTGTACCTGGAGGCTCCAAGGTGGGTGGGACCCTGCAGCTGTGTGACTGAAGCTGCAGTGGGCTGGCAAGGGCTGGGCTTAGGGGCAGTAAGCGCTCCTGTTCGATGCCCCATGTGTTTCTGTCTAGGGCAGCTCGTGGCTTGGGGGCTGCCCTGCAGAGAGGACTGTGAGTGGGGCACTGCTGCAGTGGGACCAGCCATGAGGTGCACCCACCCCACACGCCTCCTCCTCTCCCCACAGATGGCCCAGAGGCTGGTGCTCCGGCAGCTGCTGTCCCTTACCTCCAGGACGCTGCCCCCCCAGGGCCCCCTGGCACCACATGCTCCCCTGGCACCCCACAGCAGGACCTTCGGCACCTCAGCAGCCTGCAGAAGCACCTTCAATGTGCAGGACGGCAGCGACTTCCAGGACCGGGTGGTGAACAACCCCAAACCCGTTGTGGTGGACTTCCACGCGCAGTAAGTTCTTCCCACACAGCTCTTTAGCCTCTTTCTGCCATCAAACGTGCAGGTGTGTCCCCTGCTGCTTTCCTGACAGTGGCATTCCGGGTACACTGGGAATGTGAAGGCTTCCCAAGCTGTGTAGCTGCCATGTCTGGTGTGAAAAGGTGCTTCTGCCTCTACAGCGCAATCCATAAAGGTTTAACTGATCAGGTTGCACCACTGTAGGTGTAGCTACACCCTGCAGGATTGTAGAACACTAGTGCCTGGAAGGCGTTCCCCAGGACAGCATAGCTGTGCCTCCCAAGTGCTTGGGTGTCACCCTGGTGCTGGCATTGAATCATCCTGCAAAAGACACCTCAAGATAAAAGCTCCGATGCCTCCCTTTTTTAGCTTTGTGGATTAAACTTCCTCTTAAAAACACTAAATGATGTTAACAGCCATGGAATAATACTGCTCTTGGTGTACCCCTGCACCATCGTGTTGCATCTTTCAGGTTTTCTTACGCTGCGTGCTCTTGAGGCAGGGCTCTTGACAACAAATGCCTTTATGTATTAATAATAGCCACGTGATACCAACAGCAGCATTTGTTATCAATAAAAAAGTTGTCATTCTCTTGCCAGTAAAAATATTCCTAGATGTTATCTGCTGGATTAACGATACTGATTATCTTTGTTTTCTCATGTATTTTCACAGTCCCACAGTGCTGTCATGTGAGCCTGTTGTGGCTGATTCTGGGCAAACAGAGTATGAAACAGCCCCAAAACTTCTGCTCTAAGTAGACCAAACTGACAAACCAAACTGAATGTGTATTGGGATCATCCAGGGAGGAGAGGACAAATGATTGAAAGCCTGAAACCCGGTCTAGAGGGAGGCTGAAGAGGAACAAAGTTTACCAGAGCTTCAATTTAAAAAAAAAAAGGGGGGCACTTAGAGCTTTGACTGATGTTTTCCTTGAACTGAGTAACTTCATACCATCCTAATGTGCAGTCAGAAGACGTAGGGAGTGTTTTCTGTGTACAGGGCCTCACAAAGTCTGCTGTTACTGCACCTGGGCTTGGAATAGGTGGTCTCTCTTTGAACAGATGTGATGCCTCTGCAAGTTTCGCAGCTAAAGGGGAATTTCTGTAAACCCTGCGGTGAGTGTGGAAGGGAAGTCTGTGATTTGATGATTGGCATAAACCGATTTGAGTGTGGGCTATGACCCCCACACCTGACAGCAGCACTTGCTCTAGGGCAACTTTGTGGTCAGCAGGGTCACAGCTCTGCACATACGTACCAGTGAGGACGCAAAGCAGGGTAGAGATGAACAGCTGAGAAGAGGGGGCAGGAGGACCACCAAGGCTGGCAGAGCAGACCGTGATATGATTGAAATGACATCAAAAGCCTACCACAAATGCTGAATGGGACCTCTTCTTCCACTCAGCTCCTACCACCACACACCCACATAGAAAAAAACCCTTTGACAGCTCTGTTATGAGAGAAACATTTTCTAAGTCATGGTTTGGGAATGGTGTTCCCAGCCTGGTTCTCAAATGGAACAGCAGTGGTGGTAAAGGCACTGGTATACCAGCAAGCCTTCCACAGCTGCTGCTGTGCTTACCTCCTGTGATGTCCCCTCTCCTCTTTCTTTCTCAGGTGGTGTGGCCCCTGCAAGATCCTAGGCCCCAGGTTAGAGAAGATGGTGGCCAAGCAGGAGGGGAAGGTGCTGATGGCCAAAGTGGACATTGATGATCACACAGACCTTGCTATTGAGTACGAGGTAGGAGCCAGAAGAGTGCGGACTTTCTTTTGCTGATAGTGCAAAGAAGGTCCTTCCCTGGGGAGACGTGTGCCTGCATGGCAGTGGTGTTGGTGGGGAGGAGAAGCCCAGTGCCTACTGGTTCCTGATCCCTTGGGTCACTTGGTAGTAGGTGGATTTCACTGCTTGGCTTTTCTTTCTCCAGCTCTGCTGCTCATGCTCAGCATCCCCACATCTAATTTTGCAGAAAGGTGTCCTCTAAGCCTTGCAGGCATCTGTCAACATAAATGCTTGCTTGGTGTCAAGGAGCCTGCAGCATACACAGTGTTTTACTGTGTGCATGGGCTGCTCAGGTGCGGGGCAGGAACATGAAGTAGCAAGCCCCAGTCTGCTCTGCTCTTGAACGTGGTTCTTAATGCAACCAGCCTGTCCTCTCTTTCCCTTCCTGATTGCAGATTTCTTGCTGGATTTTGTTTGGACAGGTAGAAGCCAGGTTGGAGAGCACACATGAGCAACAGGAGCATGCATTCCGCTCTTGACAAGCACAGACCTTGGTGCTTACACTAGTTTTTTACACACCTGTTGGGTGTGTACCCTGTGCTGCCTTGCTCCCAGGAAGGAGCAGAGTGACTGGAGAAGGCCATGGCTTTGGTTTACATGATTTATGTATTTTTGCCCTGTGTCAGTGATTAGGTAGTTTAAGAAATGCGTAAAATTCTCTGACAACTGTGCTCGCCTCTGTTGTCTCTCCTTGTAAACAACTCAGTCTATGGAGCCAGGGCATCCTGCTGCTGTGTTTTACAGGGAAGAAAGTGCTTAATTTTCACTCGCATATCACATGGATGGAGCTGCTCCCCCTCTGCAGATGAAGTCCTGCTCCCAGGGTGGAGGTTCAACAGGAAGCTCCTCAAGTTGCCCAGCAAAGTATGAACCATCTCCTGAGCAAGCTGTCATTTTGTTGAGTCTGAAGGAGACACTCTGTGCCGTTCCCACACCCTGGTGAGCCAGAAGGAGAAGGAAGTGGAAACAGCTTGTTGCCTCCCACTCTCTCCCGAGGAGACCTTTCTGCCTGTGCTGTGGTGGAGTGTCCGCCCAGCTGACACCCACAATTGTGACTTGCAGCTTCCGCAAGATGAGCATGGGAGCCTCCAGTGCTCTCCTTGGTGGTGGCATGCTGGCAGATATGCCCCAGGCCAAGGAAGATGGCTGCAGGCTCCTGAGCAGTGCTCAGTGTGTTGCAAGCCCAAAGGCTGTGTAGCACAAGGGTGCTGGTGAGAAGTTGAAGACTGTGAGATTGTTTTAGTGATGGACAGAAAGTGGGTAAATCCTAACAGATGCAGGCAAGGCTCTGGTAGCAACAACCCTAAGGAGAAAAGGAGAAGAGACTATAGAGATTATTAGCTCAACTCTTGTATTGTTCCAAGCCTTCCAGAAGATTGAATTAGCTGTGATTACAAGAGGATAATATCAGATGACTGGGGAATGGCAGAGTGTGCGCATGTGAAGAAAGGTCTTTAAACAGAGGCTGAAAATTCCCCAAGTTGTGCAGGTTTGATGATAGGCTGCTTGTACTCTCCCACTGGCTGGTGAGTGAGCAGCTGCACAGCCTTCTATGTACACACATTTGTCTGCAGGGTCTGCCTGTCTTGCAGCCCTGGTGGCATAGGTGCAGGCAGGGCTGAGGCTGCAGGCAAGGGGCAGCTTCCAGTAACTGATTCTAGAGCCTTATACACAAACATGATGAAGTTCTTGTTTAGCAGGAGGGCCTGGAGATCATTGCTGCATCCTCTGCTGTCGGAGTGATGTGTTTATCTGGTCTTGACTGTTATCCCCGTGGCTAAAACCCCATCGCTAGGCAGTGTCTGAGAGTAGGATAGCTGCAGATGGTTAGGCGTAAAGGAGAAATTTTTGCTTTGATCTTTATAGCTTGGGGCATCCTTTTTAAGGCAGAAGTTAGGTTCGCGTGCTGAGCATATGCTTGGTTTTGCTTCATCTTCTGGGAAGTTGCCACTTAAGGAGATGTGAGCGTAAGGGCTGATGGGAAGACACCAAGTCAAGGTCAAAGAGGGACCAACGGTAGTGTGTAGGAGAGATCAGGAAAACCAGAGGTGGTATTTGGAAGGGATCAGGAAAGATTTGCTTTAAAGCCATTCCACTGGGGATCAGATGTCTGCAGGCTGAGAAAGTTTTTGTTCTGGGGGTTTTCAGTGTCTGCCACCCCCGCAACTCCTCCACTAGCTGCCCGGAAGTCTTCATCCATGTTTATTCCCCTGCCCACACACACAGCCCCCCGCTTGCCGCCTGATTGCACAACGTCCTCTCCAGCAGCCTCCTTGGTGTGGGGGAGGCAGGACAAGGGGGAGAGACTCCCTGGAAGAGCCAAGGAATGCAGTCACATTCCTTCACATGGGCTGCCGTCTGCCCTTGGCTCCCAGCTGTCCTGGTTTAGCATGAAGCAGGGATGCATTTCCTGCAACTAGAAACGACCCCGGTGCCCTTCCCTGTCCGGTTATGCTCAGCACAAAAGTTCTGTCTCTGGGGATTCCTCCTTATATCTAACAGCTTTCATCTCTGGTTGTGGCTTTTCTCTGCTGCTCCAGCCCGCTCCTGACCTCTCTCACCCCAAGAGCAGAAACGGAGAAGGAATACTTTTTTTGTTTAATCTGCTGTCTCTTAAAATTCTTTAGATTCATCTCTTGCCTTGGCCCATTGCCTGCACGTGTAGCCACTGGGAAGGGGCAGCCCCTTCTCTGGCCGCTGTGGGTGGGCAGCTCAGGAGAGCTGCTGGATACAGGGACAGTCATTCATCAGTGGAGCTCAGCCCTCTGTTACACCTTATTCTGAAGCCTGGGTGAAATCCTTCACCTTGCTCCACTGTGTGGCATTCAAGCTTGTATAAAATCCCCAGTTTCAGATGGGAGAGAATTCCCTCAGTATGGGTGCTGCCAGGAATAGCCTGGATGGCTGCATTTATCTGTGGTCAGTGCTGATCAAAAGCAGCCTGACTTTTTCTCTAGAAATGCCTTGAGAGAGGAGGGGGGTTTGTTTAGGTTCAGGGCAGATGGGACCAAAAAAAAAAGAAGAGGAAAAAAGTCCTCAACTTTGTGTTCTAGAAATTCCCATGACATTTGCTTCTCAAGTAGCAAAAAAAGTACATGCTCCGTTAATGAGCTGCCCTTGCTGCAGCTAGCAGGAAGGAAGCTGTCAAAAGCATTGTTTTCTGGGCAGAGGCAAGTTTCTCAGTGCCTCTGGTTCTCGCCCAGCTCTGCCGTGCCAGCCCCAGACCTGCCACCAGTTCCTGGGGTTTGCTCACCAACACGAAAAGGGGAAGAGATGGAGGAATTGAGGCTGTGTGAAGCTCATGGGTGCGCTGGTCAGCGTGCAGAGCCTTGTAACTCGGTGTTAGCTGTTTCTCTATAGTGCTTCAGAGTTGACTGTTCCCCACCTGGGCTGTAATGGCCTGATGCTTGCTCTTGCTGGTTGGGCATGCTAGTGTTTTGAATGGAGTTGGGGCAACTCTGCTCATTATTAACCCACTTTGCAAATTAGAGGGAGGCGCAGTGGAGGTTTGCCCTTCTCAGGGAGGAAGAGGCCAGTTGAGTGCAGTGCTGGGACCATTAAAATCATAAGGGAAGCATGCTGACGGCACCATCGCCAGAGCTGGGGCCTGAGCCCGCTGGATACGCTCCCACCAGTCACTAGGAGGAGCTGAAGATCGTGCGTTGCAGCAGCCCCGGCGCTCCTGTCCCTTCAGATGAGACAGCCCAAGGCCTGGAGGACAGACCGCGGGGAGCCACGCTGGGCTGGCCAGCTGGGACCGGGTGGGAAGAGAAGCACAAAATGTCCCTTTCATCTTCAGGCTCCCGATGGGAGAAAAGCCAGCCCTCTGGCGGGTTTCCCAAGGAAGGATTTGCAGATGCCTGCTGGCAGGGGGGAGCCGCGCATGCGGGAAGGCCCTGCAGGCTGGCAGGGAGGCAGCAGGCAAGATAAAGACAGGACATGTTTTGAGGGTGGGGAGCTTTGCAGAGATAAGGGCACCAAAGCTGTGGGGTCAGAAACATGACCAGATGTCTCCGCCACCGAGCTCTCTGAGCTTTGGTTGCTCCTTCTCTCAGTCACGTCCCTGGGGTCTCTTCTGTTGCCGGTCAGCACATCCCTGGGGGGCATTGTCATTTCCACTGCTGTCCTCTTGGATAATTCTCAGAAAACTTTGTCCTGGCTAAAAAAGCAGCATCCAGAGCAGCGCAGCTGCCTGCTAGCTCTGGGCAGAGGGACTTTTTCACTACTTACCTAATCATCAGGGATCTGTAGTGGACAGCCAGTGGCATGTGACCACCTCAACCACTGGAAACAGGAGCAGAAAACGAAAGATGGGTTGGAGGAGGTTGTCATTACCGTGGTAGGATGGAGCAGGAAATCTGCCTGTGCAGTGATCAGGGTGGGGACCTTCCCCCAGCTCCAGTCCTGTCTGAAGAAGAACACGGATACAGTCTGATACCACCCTGGCCATAAGATGTCCAAAGGTTGTCATGTCTGAGAGACGTCCTGGTAAAAGAGTGGGTTTGTTTGTTTGCTTATGACAGGACAAACGGGAAGGAGAAGAGGAATTTGTACTGGGGCAGGGGGAAAGCTTTGCCTTGCTGTTTTTATATTAGCTTTGGTTTTGTCTTTAAAATGTTGGGTCTTACTTAAACTCGGAAAGCTGCTCAGACTTGACTTAGTGCATCATAAGTCAGTGCAAAGATGAGGCCACAGAGAGAGGAGGAGCATAGATCTCAGCTGGCCTGTGTTTTGCAAGCAGACATGTTACCCTTGAGCTGTATGCTCAGCTCCCTTATAGCCACTTCTGTAGAGCTCCATTTGGGGCCGCCAAGGTGCAACTGGGCTCCCTGCAGCCTCTGCTCACCTGTGTCTCCCGGTTTCTCTTGCCCCCAGGTGTCAGCAGTGCCAACTGTGCTGGCTATGAAGAACGGAGATGTTGTGGATAAGTTTGTGGGGATAAAGGACGAGGATCAGCTGGAGGCATTCCTCAAGAAACTCATTGGAGCCTGAATTAAAAGGGTGACTGTACCTCTGTCTCTGGACATGTCCGCGTTGTGCATTCCTTGCTTGAGAGAGCTGAGGGGCACGTGAACTGGCTGCCTTGTACAGCCTGGGGTTTTCTTCTGTTTTGGGGTATTTAGGAGATGGACAGTGTTGTAATTCTTCCCTCCCCCTTCCACTTCTTTTGAGCAGTAGTAGTTGTAAAGGGCGCTGAGGAGTGGGGCTGCTTATTCTCAAAATGGGGAATACGGCTGGAATTAGGAGCCTGTGTTTTATCAGAAAAGTGCTGACATGCGAAGTTGCAGTTAAGAGGAGGAATGTTTTTCTCTTTGCCTAGCATCTGATAGCCCAGAGCAGAGGGCAGCTGCTCCCTGCAAGATGTGGGTACATACCTGCCCTGGGTGGGTTTGTTTAAAGCTGAGAATGCCTCTGCCTTGTCTGTGAAATCTGTCTCTTTGTCCCTCTCCTCATGTTGCTGTGACAGGTACAACTCCACTAATCCATGGGCTCCCATCATAATTTTATAAGAGGAAATAGGAAATAGAAGTATTTTATGGATTTCCTTTTGTATGTCTGTAATAAAGAGAACTTTATCGGTTGCTGCTGTCTAGCTGGAGAATAAAACTTGATTCTCGGAAATCGCAGGGAAGTCCCTTGTCTGTCCAGAGAGGTGAGAGGAGGCAGCAGCAGCACACTGGCTGGTTTCTGCTGATGGGTTAGGAGAGCACAGGTTATGACTTGATCCCTACTAAAAGGAAATGTGCTGAAAAACAAACAAGTGGATTACTTTCACGGGGCTTTCAGTGCTGTTTCTAGGACTCCTTCTGGGTGCTGCTGGATCCTGGAGGAAGGACTGTCCTCCTGTGCACAGAGGAACAGTGGCTCATTGCATGCAAGGAACCTGAGCTGTGCTCGCTCCCCCCATGCTTTTCTCTCGCTCCTTTCCTGCCTGAGTATCCTGAGAGCCTCCATTTCCCTTTCGTAAATGATTAAATCTGCTCACGCAGGTAAACCCTGTTAAAAGGCAGTCTTTTGACTTTAATTACCCTGACCTTTAGACTAAGAGAGGCAGCTGTATGCTCCTATTGCGAGCAGCCTTCAGCCCTTCCCATCTCTTCCTCCTCCTCCCTATATACACCTGTTGCTAGTCAGCCTGGCTTCTAAGTGCTTCCAGCCTCCTCGTCTGCTTGTAGGTAGAGTACAGCACCAGGGCTGATGCCTACTGTAATGCTTCATTCCAGTGCACTTATCTAAGCTGCATGAGAACATTGTAAGTGCTTAATAACTATGGACAAGCTGCTTTTTTTTTTTTTTTTGCTTTTTTCCTTCCCAGCTTCTGTTTCCTTCAATCACTCTTACATCTGCTTTGGCTCTGCTCCATTTCGCCTCCCTGCCGTAGGTTGTTACAAGCCGTAAGGCATTTTTTTCTGCACCTTTGCAGTAACTATTTATGACCCTTGAAGGAGCAGGGGTGTGGCAATCCAAGTTCTGCATGTCCTGCTGCCAACTGCAGTGCTGCAGGTATCGCTACTCCCACCTGTTTCCATCACCCCCAGGGCCTGGGCAGCAGCACAAGGTGGTGCTGATCCTCAGAGATGGGTACATCCTGGTTGAGGCTGGGCTATCTCACCACTGGTGTGCTGCTGGAGGTGATGTCACTTGGATGTAATTTGGTAAAGAACTGTTACAATCAGTTAAACCTGGCATTTTATTTTATGTGGGAGACCACAGAAGCCGTGCTGCTTGTGTCCTGCTCATGTTTCAGGCCAGGCCATTTCCCCTGCCATTTCAGTGTTCCTGCTCTGTAAACACTTCTAGTAAAAGCTGTCTCCATTTTCCTGCGTGAGCAGGAAAAATAGGGGAACAGCGTCATGTACCCAACAATAGTCAACTTTCATGCTTCACCATCCTACAGAACAGGAAAAAACACAGTGACTTTGCATTGTGTAATTAAGGGGCAGTATAAATTAGCTGTTTTATCACTTCCTTCTAAGGAAAAGTGCAGCTAAGATGTAATTCAGCTATTAAAGCGCCAGCATGCTCTAGGGTGCATTATGTGAAAGCCGCAACTGTTTCTTTAAGTGGTGAAAACCCACATACATGGTGCCCTGTGGAAGCCCTTGAGAAACAGTGTAACAGGTGGAGAGGAGAAGGAGGGGTGTGGGGGTAGCCTGAGATTCCCCCAGCGCTTTGCACAGTTTTCACTGCAGGACAGGACTCAAAGCACAAGGATGTTTTCTGTGGCGGGATCTTAATTCAGCTCCTTGTTTGCTGACTGCTAGGGGGAGCTTCAGGGGTTCCCACAGCTGCTGTTAATAACAGAGGACATGCAAGTGGGAAGCACTAGCAGCAGTGTATTTATGTAGTGGTTAAAAGAGGAGCTGGACAGCAATTTTCATGCCACCTGAATGTGATGCTGGTCTTTCCCAAGAGAAGAGAGCTGAAGCAATAGGTAATTCCTCAGAAGTAGCTGCTTTTCCATGTCAGCTGGGAGAATGTTTCCTGTCTGCTTACTCCAGCAAGGATGCAGTTGGGTTTCCCTTTTGGAGTTAAGCACATAAAATGCTCCTCTGATCTGTTAAGCATTTGTTCTCTCCCGCCCAAGCCTGCCTATATTGCAGTAGCTTTCTCAGCTCCTAATGTTCCTGGTTGCTATTTTAAGAGGACACGGTGGTTGGTGCCTTCCCAAGGGGGGCAAAGCTCAGCTAAACCCACTTCTCCCTCCCCAGGTATGTTCTGAACCCAGCACTGAGTTCCCCCTCAAAGGTCTGGCATGGGAAGGCTCTGGCCTCACAGTCTTGTCCAAGGTGCCCGATTCCAGGCAAGCAGAAGTTTTACATGTGTTTCTGCTGGATTTACACTTGCATCAAGCCCTAATGCAGCTGCTCCTTTCCCCAAGATGTTTGCGCCTGCCTGCTGAACTCCATGTTAACCTCCAGTTGCTCTGAGCCACGGCGCATGCCTGCAAGGAGGGAGAGCTGCGCTACCTCCTCTGCTAGGGGTGCTACACCAAGACCAGCTTCAAGTGCTGGTAGAGGATGGAAAATTCCGGTTGCCTGGCTGGCAGCACACAGTGGGCTGTGTATATGTGGTCCTTTGAAGGGGACAGTTTTGGCCACATTTGGCTCCAGTGACGTCTGGCCTCAGCAGCCCGGGCACCCAGCATTGACAGTAAATCCTTTGCTTTATCAACGTATTACATGATTCCTCCTATGCAAAGAACAAAACAAAGACCAGCTCCGTGTCAACAGGGAAACGGCCGCCACTGATGCTGGTTTGGCAGGGCCTTTCACCAGCCCTGCCAGGCTGTTTGCCCTAACAGTTTGTTAAACAGTTTGAGCTTTTCCCCCACCACCTCATTTTTCTCAACTAAGTAATTATAGGATTCAGACAGAATCGGCAATTAAATTCTCCAACACTGCAAGGCTGTTAGCAGCAATGTTAAGCATAGCGTTGTTCAGAACTGTTGCTGAATTGCATTAAACACTTGCTGTGAGCTTCAGTTTCATGCAAGTTAAAGAATAACCAGCTTGCACAGCTGCAATATCCTAAGCAATAAAAAAATAAAACTACCATGGGCTTGACTTCCAGAACAAAACCAAACTAGGTCACTTGTTACACAGTCCTGTCCTTGTTACCTGCCCCTGCAACCCACCCAGACTCAAGTCCATCACCACACACAGGTACCTTCCTGCTGCTCTCGTCAAGGACATGGGGTGCGCTTGTGAGCTTTGTGGTTTCTCTGCCTCTGCAGCTTCATAACTTCAGCAACACTTTCCCTCTTAAACACTTTCTCAGGCAAAAACCAGGGGCTGCCACTTTTGGCAGGAGTGGTGGCTGCAGGCTGGGTGTGATGCCAGAGAAGGCTGCTGCGCTGAGCCATGCCTGGTTGCTTTTTTTCCTCAACACACATTCTACCATGGAGGGAAGGATGGGGGCAGGAGCAGCAGGGGAAACCCCAAATGGGTGGAAACAGGAGACCTCTGGGGAGAGCTTGAAAATGTGGCACCCCATGTCCCAGTGGGTGAGAAGGAGCGAGGAGAAACCCTGTGGCTGCCTTCCTGGTGGCAAGAGGTCCCTGCTGGGCAGTGAGATGGGGGATCTGGTCCTGTGAGGAGAGACCAGAGGGGGATGCTGGTCCTGCTTATGCCCTGTGGACGGAGGATAACTGGCAGTTGTGGGCAACAGGGCAGCACTCAGCCTCCCACCTGCCTGTGTCGACTTCCTATGACCTAACAATCCAAACAGTCGCAATAAAAATGCACTGAAATTGCTGGGGTTTTCTCCATGGTCTGCAGCTTCTGTGAAGTAATGTCTCTGAACATATATGTATATGTGTTTATCCACTCACGTACTCTTGTTCTCTGTTGTGGAGAGTGCCAGGAGCTTCTGGGGCTCACAGATGTCCCCAGCAGCTGTAGCTGCTGACGGAACAGGACAGGAGCCAGCCTGCTTGCTCTCCCACTCAGGGGAAGGCATCTACTTCAAGTTGCCCAGAGGGTACAAAACGCACCAGAGATTTCAGTGGTTTCCGGAGATGATGGTGACCTCCGGCCACCCACGTGGCTGCAACTCCTCCACGCCGGTCCCACGCAGCTGGCAGTGAGAGGGTGTTTGTCCGGGCCAGCTCTGCACGCATAGCTTCACAGCCTTGGGACAGAGAGGAGCTGCATTCCCCGAGGTCATTTTCTTGCTCCATCATGAGGCAATAACACTTCCCCAGTTCCTGGTGGGGCCTGTACCTGTGGGCACAGGCACTGCACCTCTCCTTTCCTTGTAAGTGGCTTTAACCGCAGGGCCATGCCACGCTGCAGCCAGCAGGTAACGAATGGAGACGGAGTGTCGTACTGCATGCAAGCTCCGGCATGCCCGCCGGTATTTATATAACATCGTTTTGCTTTCATCTGGCTTTTTAAGTAAATTGTCAAAGCCCTTTCTGTTCACTACGAACCTTTTTCCTTTTTTGGGGGTTTTTTTTGTTTGCTTTTTGGCTGCAAGTTTTGTCTTTCAAAGCTCGGCTAGTTTTGAGTGATGCTGAAAATCCGCATTTGCAGTCGCTTTTTGTTCCACACTGATATTGTTCAGGCAGAAGTGGTTGTTTTCTTTTCATCCTGGCATAGCTCAGGAGTGACTGCATAGTCTGAGCTCAAACTTTCTAAAAATACTCATCTGTGAAGAGAGATCCAGCATGGCAGTGTTCAGACCCAGAGATTAACTCCTTGGAAAGGTGTGGTGCTCTGAAAAAGAAGCTGGTGGCACTGTCGTACGAACTCTGGGCACTGCAAGCCCTGAAGCTGCAACACATGGCAGGCAGAGAATACCCACAGTGCTGCAGGTCTCTCTGGGGTGCTGGGACCCAGGTACAGGGGGAGTTCACGCAGTGCCTGCAGAACCAGCCCAGGGAAAATACCGTCTGTGGGGAGGCTATTGGGTGACTCAGAATTCATAAAGAAAAGCACTTCTTGCTGCTTGGAGAAGCAAGGCTGAATGACGAGCCTGCTTCTCACCAGAGGTTGCTCTTCATAACCACATCCTCTTATCGAGCATGAGACAGGCAGCTCTGGGGGAAGGGAGGATGGCAGAGACTGAGCAGAGCAGAGATCAGGCAAATGACAAATTGCAGGAAAGCATGTGGGAGTTCCTTTTTGTCCTTCCACTGGCTGATTGCAGGAAGCTCCCCAGGTGATGGCTTTAGCAGCTGCTGGGACAGGAGACCTTATTGTTCTGCGCTTGTATTTACAGCCGTGCCAGTTTTTGGCAGGAAGCTACAAGACAAAACCCTCACGTTCTTCTTTCTCCCTTCTGCGTTTGCTCTCAAGGGGCTGATCCTTCAGCTTAGCTCTTTCAGCTTAGCTCACCACCTGAGGACGTCCACCTTCCCAGCCAGGCTGGGTCCCACGGGCTTCCTCCTAAGATCCTGGCAGGAGCATGGAGACTTTTCATAGACCTCAAGCAATATTAAAGATTGCTGCTCTCATGCCTGCCACTGCATTTTTAATGCTAAACTATGCGGCAGCCCAGCACACCAACCCCCTTGTACCTGTCTGGGCCCTGTTTAGTTCCCGTTCCCCTTTCCCTGGCCTTGGTCTCAAGTTCTCTTCTCAGTTTAGGTTTTCTTGGTGACACTCAGAAGAAGTACACTTGGGGTTTTCTTAATTGGTCTAGCATTGCACAGGAAGGCAGAAGCTGGCAGCACCCTTGAGATGAAAAAATACGGGAACATGAGGGGCCTGTCACTGCGGGTCTTACTGGAGCCTGCAGCAAAGAAACTGGCAGCACATGTCCGTGGTCGCAAGCAAACTCCTTCAGTTTCTGTCATCTCCTTGTTCTGCTGCTCCCCTGGGATGCTGTGCCTTCCTGTGACACTGTGCCCAGCCCATGGTGGCCAGCAGCACATGGCTGACCCAACAGCATGGTTTCCAGCCTCATCTTCTCCAGCCTGCAGCCAGGGGCATGGTAGCTGAGCTCTGCCAGTGTTAAATCCTGAGCCTTGTTCCCCTGCCTCCTTTTTGCCTTCCCTCCATGGGGTTTTATACTGAGGCCAGGAATTACGGTCACGTCCCCTCTGAGGAATCAACAGGCTGTGGCTGTTCTGGCTAGAGTGGCCACATGTTGGAGGCTGCTGGCAGCAAATTCTCCTGCCACAGGGCTGACAGGGCAGGTGGGTTGGTGTGTCACCACCTCTGCTAAGGGGTGTCAGCCGGGATTTTGCACGGAGTGGATGTGCCCAGTGTTGTAATCTCACCTGGAGGGTGCCTGACTGCAGTTCAGGCCACCCTCCCCCGGCTTGCCTGTGCCCGTGATCTCATGGGGCTTTGCAAGCACTGGCTGGGCACAGCTGCAGGGAAGGCACAGAGCCTGGGGTGATTCAGCCAGGGAGCCTCTCCCCCAGCTGAGTCAGGCTGTATTCTAGCATCTCCGTGCCCTGCTGCAGGGGAAATGTGTCTGCAAATTGCAGGAGCCCTCACAAACTGGGTCTCCCCAGCACTGCTGTCCCTTTCCCCGCCCCAGCCCAGCGTTCTGGCCAAGGCTGGCTCCTGCTGTGGCTGCTTCCTCTCTGCAGCACTGCTGCGCACAACAGCTGCATCGTGTCAGCCCGGCTGGGCTTTGCCGCCCTGATAAATGACCCAATTCCCGAGAGTGGGGATGGAGCTGCCAACGCACATCTCCCTAGACTGAGGGAAGGGCAGTGGATGGCCAGCCACGCTCTGGGGACCTCACCGTGCATCTCATCTGTGTCTGCCACCAACATCATCTCTCCTGGTGTCTTCTCTTGCCACACATACAGCTGTATGGGTAGCACCCAGGCTGTTTATGTCTGTAACCCCTGCTTTGCAGAAAGGGCACACGGGCTCTCCCTGGGCAATAGGCTTTGGGGGGTGATTGGCAACACCACTGGCACTTTGGCAAACCGTGGCTTGGCACCTATCAGCAGCCCCACAAGCTTGGTCTGGGCGCCTCTGAAAACAAAATGCCACCTAAGGGGGTGTTCTCCTGCCCCATTTCTGCCCTGGCCTCTGCTGGCTCTGCCCTCCCCTGCACCCGGGCAGGGGGATGGGACAGGAAGGCCCTCATTATTCAGGGCTTGCTAATTAGATGGGAATGTTACCTCCAGCCCAGATGTCAGCTCTGACCTCCCTCTAACCTTCGTCTGCAAATCAAAACAGGCGCGACTCTGTTTGTTTTAAAATAATAAAAATAAGCATTTGGGGTGAAGCAGGAAAACTTGGTCCTGGGGGTAAGGCTGAGAAGGGAGGAGGGCACACGACCAGATAAGCCTGGTGAGATATGCCAGGCTGCAGAGCTGGGAGGGACAGGCCAACCTGCCCAGGGCAGGGAACAAAGTCTCATGGCTTATGGTGACTGTGCATGTATTTTGGGCCCTCTAACCTACTTCCAGCAGTGGTGGTGGCACAGACACAGCTTACTCTCCCATCCCATCCCATCTGGGACCAGTATGTCCAGAGGTGGAGCTGATGGGGAAGGTCAGCTAAGTTTGTATTTTACCTCCCTGCCTTGCTTTGGGATTTACCAGCGGGTCTCAAAAGTAGATGCTGATACCTGGAATGAGCTCTGCCTTTCAAACCTGACCTGACCATCTTTTGTTCATGCCACCTCATGTCCCCAAATTGTTTTGGACTAAAGGAAGCTGAGCAATATGAACAGTTGGTGATTCTTTCCTTGGCTTGTAGGAAAAACTTATTTTACAGCATTTCTGCAACAAACTATAGGTGGGGAGCAAACTGCCTGACTCTGAACTGGGTCAGCCCTTTAAACACCTCACCCTACATTAACTCAGATTTACATCTCTGTTCCCCTTCGCAGACTACATTGCTTTGCTTCCTCTTCTTTGTAAGCCCACAGCTCTGGCCTGGAGCTTAACACTCAGGAGGTCTTTACTTGGCGCCCTTTGTCCTTCTGTGCTGGACATCCAGGCACCCTGGGTTGCAGCACCAAAGCTCCTTATGACAGAGGCAGGATGGCAGCTCTTGCTGCAAAATGAGGAGCGGATGTGACTGGCTGAAAACCACCACTCTCGAGCTTTCTCATTCTGCTGCAGCCTCTACAGCTTGGGGCAGCTGCTGGTCCAGCCTTGGTTCTACTCTGCCCAGTCCATCTACAGCACAGGAACAAGAGTGTGGCCTGCACTGAATTGCCCCAAGCCCCCTCTCCAGGGGCTCCTCCTGATGAGGCTTTCAGCTGCATTAGGCAGACTATGGGGAGCTGAGCTGCACACTCAGCTGGCAGTGCAGAGATGCCCTGTCCCTGCCTCTCTCCTGCCTCCCTGCCTGCTGATCAAGTCCATGACCTATTTGTCAGCCTCATACCTGACATCTTATCTCCTTGTGGTACATTTGCCCTGTCCACAGTCTGGAGCTCATCTCAGCTTTCCCCATTTCCCATCTTTTGTGAAGACTTCAGAGGGATTGCTCATCACGTCGCAATCCTGATATTGCAAAAGGCATCGCTGATTTTCAGTGGCACATCATTTTTCCTACCATTATCCCCAAGACAGCAAGCAGGTAAAAGTTTCGAGGTCTCCTCGCTTGCCTCCTTTGAAATCACCTGCTGGCCCACTGAGTAATGGGTGTTCTTTTTTATGCTCTGAAGGTTGTGCCTCACAGTTATGACATCATGGTAGTGATGCATTGCCCTCCAGCAACATCACCAGAGCAGAACATGATTTCTGTAGTCTTTCAGTCCTAGCTACTGCCTGGTACACCCTGTCTCCCCGAGCTTCAGGATTACTGAAGCAGAGTAATAGCTGAGAAGTGAGTAATGGAGAAGCTACCTGACCAGATTTAGACCTGACTGTAAACATCCTCTCCAATAATAAGGGAAGGAGGATCTGTGCCTGCTAAGGTGCAGAGCTGCTGAAGGAGAAGCATGTGGTGCACAGGTGTCTCTGGGTATGCATACGGATGGCATTCACACAGCACACCTGCAGTACAGCTCTGCTCACAGAAACCACACAGCTCCGCGAGCCTGAGTGAATTTGCACCCATTTCTATGACCTAATCTTCTGAGCCAACATCGACATGACAGGCAGACGCACCAACTCCCTGTGTGACACTGTGTGCATGCACTGACATATGGTGGTACTGTGCATGCACACCCCAACAAACACACTCGCAACTACTCATGCTTTTACAAGTAGGCAGAGACACCTGCTCTCCTCCAGGAGGTGAGATAGTTCCTCAGGCTGCACCAGGGTGGTTCTTTACATATGCAAGAGAGACATTAACAAACTGGAGCATGAAGCTACCCAGAGAGCTGGACCATCTGACACATCAGCAGGGGCTCAGGGAGCTGGGTTGGTTTGCAAGGAGAGAAGGCTTGTGAGGGGGGGCTATCTAACCACTGCCTTCTACTACACAAATGGGGGTTATGCAGAAGGTAGAGCCAGATTGCCAGAGGTCCTCAGTGAAAGGACAAGAGGCAGGAAGAGAGACTGTGGATTTGTCGTCCTCAGAGATGTTCAAAACCCAGCTGGATATGGTCCTGCGCACCCTGGTCTAACCTAAAGGCTGGTCCTGCTCCCAGCAGGTGGTTAGACTGGAGACCTCCAAACTTACCTCCTACATTAAATGATGCTGTAATTTTGGTAATCCTATATGCTTGGCAATAGACATTGCTTAATTCAGACACTAATTGCAACCACTTGCTAGTGGGATGCTATAACAACCCCTGTGACCAGCCACACAGCAGGGGTACATTCACTGTAAAGGAGGCTTTCTGGCCTCTCCTGGGCTGCGATTCCCTCATAGTTTCTGACCAGCTTATTTCTGGCTGCCCATGACCGTGCATTTCCAGCACCTCTCTAGCACCCAGGTAGTCAAATGGACTGAGGAAATCATCAAGCTGGAAACATCTCTCTTTCTTTTGGTTCAAGTTTGTTTCCAGCTGGATCAGCTGGCTATGTCATCTGGGACTGGCAGTGGGAGTGTGAAGATTGGAAGAGGGAGGGGAACAGCCCTTTAGGGTCTGCTCAGACTTGGGTTGGCTTCACGCAGTCGTCAAGCCCCAACCCTGACCCTTGTGAGGCTGAGGAGGAGTATGATGTTCCACTCCTGCAGGTTAACCTAACTCACATCACTCATCCCTGGGGGAAGCGTGCACAGCATCTCTTGAGCCACAGACAGCCTGCAAGCAGCTAAAGGGTGGCTATTGTAGTAAGCTCAGGAGATGGGGGGATCACCTGAAATCACTCCCACCTGTGAACCACTTCCACAGCTCCTGCCCGCCTTGGCTCTTAAAATATGTGGCTTGAGAACTATAAAAACTCAGTGCATGGTAGGGAAGGTTGTTACACCTGGCAGCTCATGCACCCCTGTGCAAACCTGGGTGTCTGAGAACTGGTAAGCCCATGTAGTAGCATCTAGCCCACTCAACCCTGTGTTTCTGCAACTTTAATATAGCTACAAGAAGTGTATTATAGAGGAAGCTCTCGGTGCCTGTTTCCTCTCTTATAAAACAGAGATAACTGCCTCCTGGAGTGCTAAATATGACTGGTTTTGGTAAAGATTGCTGAGGGCTGGCAGTCAACGTGTGCTTTGTCCTCTGGAAGGCCAGCCTTCTGCAGCTCACAAGCGGCATGGCTAATCCCTGCCTTCTGCCTGCTGTTCCTCCCTGAAATGTGCCAGTGTTCGCTGAAGGAGATGGGTGCTGTGACAGCTTTTTTTTTTTCCCCTCTCTCCCCTTGGGAGAAATTGATTCACACCAGGGTGATGTCCTATGGGCTCGCAGCCGGCCCAAAACCAGAGTCACAGCCGGAATTCCCGCTAACCATACTCTTCTCCCCATCCCAGCCACTGTATGCGTGTCACTTAACTTTTCATGTGTTGGTTTAATGAACTTGTGTCAGGAATTTTACGTGCATAGCAACCTTATCTGATGACAGTGACATTTTTAACATGTTTATGTTTGGTTTTATTTGTAACCAGTTTCCAGCGTAGTTCAGCTGGGTGGATTGCATGGGGTTGAAACATGTAAGAACCCAGTGCGTACACTGACAGCTCAGCCAGAGACACTGAGGGGCTCTGAAATGCATCCAGAGGCAAAAGGATCGAAGTTTGTACACAAGATTTGCCAGCTGCAGCCTTTCACACACTCGCTAGTGCCTGACAAGCAACACTGGGGGGGGGGCGGGGGAGCGTTGTTTGTTTTTCCTTTCCTTTTTTCTTCCGGTTCTCAGTACTATCACAACCAAATGGGAATAGGTTTCCACATCAGATGCGGAGGACTCTCCAACCCAGTGCTCCCAGATACCCACAACATGACAAATGCAGACGTTGCTGCTTCACCACAGCTCCAGCTAGTAGGAGTTACAGGGGAGAAGGGGAGGGGAGCTGGGTCGTTTTGTAGTTTGAAATTTAAACAGCTGGATTCAGCGAGGGTTCCCAGGGTTTTTCCCAGGAAGGAGGTCAGTGGCTTGTGCAGGCAGATAGCCTGGGAGCAGCACCAGGAGCGCCCCTTGAGGCTCCACCTCCGCAGCCCGGCCTCCAGCGGAGCACTCTTGGCCATATAAGGCTGCGGTTGTCGCAACCAAAAAGAGCCATAAATAGCTGTGTGATCGTTACCTGCCTTGCTCTGCGCAGGATTGGGCACCTTCCCAAGTCTGACTCTTCCTGCCTCCAGCTTCCAGCACTCCCCTCCCCACTCCAGTTCCAGAAAGGCAGCGTTTCCCATGTCTCTGCTCATGGATGTGCAAGCCCAGGTCACGAGGTCCAGTTTCTCCAGGTGCTCTGCCCTGCACAACTCCTTGCCTTGGACTGTTTGAAGTGTAGAAAGCCTCCTGCCTGAGACTATTCATTTGCTTTGCATAGTGCTGCGGGAGCGGGGCTGCAGCTCACATGTCTATGTACCTTTCTTCAGCAGATCATGGGCCAAAAGCTTCCTTAGTTTGACGGGTGGCACTTTCATTGTTCAGTTGACAGTGTATGTATAGGGGAAGACGTAGAAGAAGAAAGAAAAACAGTACAGCAGGGAAAACCAAGACACTAGCAGAGACAGTAAGCAGCCCCATGCAAGACATTTCTGCTTGCTGCTTTTCCAGAGCGTGAGATCCCACAGGAGAGGATGCACCCAGGCAGGGTACTGCATGACAGGGAAAGAGCTGCACTGACCAGCATGTAGGCAGGGATCACACCACCTTGCTGAGCCCTAATCCCATAGCATGGCTGTGGCACTTCTCTTGCGGGGTCCCCTGTACCCTACACAGCCCCTGGGGACCTGAGACACATGGGGGCACACAGTGGGGGAGACTTAGCTGTGCCACTCAGCCCCCCACTGTTGGTGTCAAGGGAGGAGGCTGTCCTCAGGGTCTTATGCTTAGCATGTGAGCCATCAAATGCCACCTTCCCCCATCTTTTCTTTCTAGGAAAATGATCATCTGAGGGTATATTGCCCTTTCCAAGATGCAGTGCCTTCCCATGGGGAATACCTAAATATAGAGGAGAGCTTCCCGTCTCCTGGAAGAAGCTTGTTGTGATGAGGAAGACACTGTGGGCTGAGCAGCAGCAAAGTCCTAGACCGGTGGTCAGGAGACCTGGTGCATCCGTCAGACAATTATTTGCCTGTTTCCTGATGTGGCTGAATTTTCTCCTTCCCCCTTCTCAATTTTTCTCTAAGTAATGAAGCAATTAGTTGTCAGTGCACATCTTAAACACTGACTCTCTTGGTTCCTGTCTTAGACCCAGCCAGCACACTTCCCAAAAGTTTCCTGTGGGCCCCAACTACAGCAGTTTAGACATTTTCCATCATATGTGAAGTACCTCTGTGCTGCCATGGAGTGCTTGGTTCCCAGACTTGCCTGGTCAGTCAGGGTAGGATTCTGTACCCAGCTCCCGTCTGGGACCTACTGCAGGCACTGGGGCCAGTCTCAGCCCCTCTTCACTTCCAATTGCTCTCTCACATGGAGTTTGTCTGGTCCATTTGAGCTTGAAAGCTCTTTGGGGAAAGCAACAGGAGCTGATCTTGGCTTGAGAATCAGTCTATGCTACTGTAACACAGTGAGAAAGGAGGACTGTGGTTTGATGTGTTGCAATAAAGGGGGGAATGCCTATCTTCACTAGACTATCCTCAGTTTCTTCCAGAGGGGAGAGGCAAGGTTGCTCCTAATGAGAACTGCTATGCTTGGGAAGCTGCCACTGAGAATTATGCATTTTCCCCTAGACAGTCTTTTCCAGGTCTGCTGGAAACTCTTTCCCCAGTCCCACATAAACACTGCTCCCTTGCTTTCTGGGCAGCTCCTTGGATGCAAAGGCAACTTTCAGGGAACACAGATGTAGCCCCTCATATATGCTTGAATATCTGGGTGCCTTCTACATTGTAAAGGTCTTGGGCAAACAGCACTATCACAGGTGACGAGATGTGTGACGCTGACTGGGGACTGAATCATAATGTGCTTCTCCCGATACTGGGGGTTAAAGTGCCTTGCTCAACCTTTCTCCAGAAATTCAACAGAGAACAAGATTAGAGAGCAGCAATGGGAAAGGTTTCAAGCCAATGCAGGGTGTAAAACATTTAGCATTAAGATGGCAGTTGTCCTTATAGTACAGTTTTCCTTCATTGGGATTGCCTCTTTTTGAGGCAGAAGGACTGTTCCAAGCCCCTGGGTTTCTTGCTTCCCTTGCCAGAAGGCAGAGGGAGGAGGAGGGGTACCCATGCCAGGGTGGCTGGCACTCGCCTGTGGGACAGCTCCGTGCCAAGAGATGAGATCATCGCCATCAGAAGGAAGCGGAGTGTTGGCAGGGAGGAGGGCAGAGGCCTCTCCCTTCCCAGCTGTTGTGTGTCTTTGGGTCTGAGCACACGCTGAGCAGCCAGCCAGGACACTGGCAGGCAAAAAGATGTACAGCAGGCCAAGCAGGTCCCTCTTTTTAAAGAAAACTTTGTTTTGCAAATGGAATGGATGGAGAGGGTCTGAAGGAATTGCAGCTTGCAACCCCTCTCTCTTTCCTCCATTGCCTCCTCCTGCGGGGGTGAGGGTAGCACTCACTCCAGGGCACACAAACCCGGATCAGATTCTTTCTGACTCCCAGGCATTTACACCTAGAATCACTTCCAGGGGACTATAATCTAGATTTACAGCTTTAAAGGAGAATTTACAGTGATCTGAAAAGGCCTTGGGCTCCTGTATCCTGAAGAAGCACAAAAAAAGGCATCTTTAAGTGCTTCTAATTATACCCTTTCTTTCCTCCCACTCCTGTTTTACATATTTTCCTGTTGGTTGCTTTTTCTTTCTTTTCTTTGCTAATTAGAATACTAATTTTAGAAATTAGTCTTGTCCACTCTGGAAAACTAATAGAAAATTAGTAAAAATGCAGCAGCATGAAAATGAAAGTAAGCCTGGGGAAAGGTAATTGTTTATAACTGAGGGGTTTTGTTAGCTCCTGTGCCTAATTAACACACTCAAAGGGGAGCCTTTGTTGAAACTTCCACACCCTGCTTTCTCAATTAAGGTACAAGAGAGATCATAATAAAAAGAGCTTGGAGACAGCTGGTATGTCCCCTAGCAAAGCCAAACCTGATTTAGCATTCCTTATATTAAAAAAAAAAACCAACAAACCCAAACCAAAAAAACCAAACTTCAAACATACACACACCTTCTTTTCTTACATATGATTCTTTTTTCTCCATGTAATGCAAAGCTTGTTTCTCATGGATTCCTAGTAGGAACAAAAATCTTAAATTATGATTCTCATTGCTGATGTGTTTTTAGCCCACAGGAAAAAGGGGCTGGGGTGATTATTTTCAGGGTTATGATGGCTGTTAGAAGAAACTTTGCAGGAAAGCTGAATCATCGGGTGAGCATCTTGTTTTCATCTTTTTGTGTTTTGCTATCCCACATCTAAAAGGCGGATTATGAAAATTCAAAAGGCTTTTATATATGTACATTCCTCTATAAAGAGTCAAAGAATTATAGGCCTCTGTGCTGTCTCGCAATTAGCTGCAAACTTACATACAGGTGTGTGCTTCAAGTTCAGTGTTAGATGCAGCTGTAATCAGGAGAATGGTAGAGTACCAACAGGTTTATGGATGTTTTTACTCCATGTGTAAACAGAAAAGACAAGGAGGGAGTGGACACGATTTACTATAGGTTGAATGCTTTGACCCACTAGGTAAAAGAGAGCAGACCTTATTTCATGTCTTCTTATTTCATGCCTCAGATTTGTATCACACTTGGGTCTGTAACTCAAAGTACAAATATTCTCTTCCACAAAAAAAACTTTTAACTTTTTTTTTTCTTTTTTCCTTGGACCATTGTAGAAAGCAGCAGTGGTTGCAGGACTCCTTATATCTCAGCCTAACACAAGCTGCTACCTCACGTAGAGGAATTTCAGAAGAAGCTCCCAAGTACCTCTGTCCTGTAGGCTTGATTCCTTTAACACTTTTACGTCTCTTGGTAGCTGAGAAATATTACAGAGCAGGTGCTAGCCTGCAGCTGGGCAGCTCAATAGCCTGCTACTCCTCAGTGAGGTATTGATTTTTGATAGGACTTGTGTGTTACGCAAACATGCAGGACGCCCAGTGAGTTGTTTGATTTGTTCCAGAATAATCCCAGGAAATGATGTTCTGATAAATGGGAAAGAAGATGTCTCTATTAAATGGAGCTCATCTGCACCGCCGCTAAAAGGTGGTTTCCAACAGTGATGGTACCTCATGTATCTCTGTTGGCATTTTCTCACACCCTACAAAGCTAACACCTCAGTAGGTCCTGGCTAATTTTCTGCCTTCTGTGCCAGCATGGTCAGTTCAGTCTTCTGGTCCATCCACCTGACTCAAAGACAGGGCTGAGAATAAGAGCAACACACGGATCTTCTTTATGCCCAGCTTCCTGCACTGGCCCATATGTTTCTGAAGGCAGAGCAGACCGGCAAAGCTGTGCAGAACAGTCCATGATGACAGTGGGAGGCCAGAGGAGCTGGGAGAATTGAGGAGGCTCTCAAGGGAGCAGGAAAAAAGTCCCAAATGTGGGAGGGAATCTTGGCAGAAATGAAAGGGGGGTTGTTGAGCAAAGCATGCACTGGCTCCAGATGCACAGAGCTTGCAATATGTTATGCTGGGAATCTGTGGGTGTGTTTATAAGACCTGCCACTGACTTGCAAGCACAAAGGATGTAGCCTCCTCTTATCAGAAAAATGCAGACTTCAGTTTTGCATGAGAGGGAGAACGAATGCTCGTGTAACTTCACATTGAGTCTTCTTTCTGGTTGCAGCCCGACAGAATGGTCCCAAAGTTTGGCTTTGACTGGACTGACTTTGGTTTCTGGCAGACAAAAGTGGTGTCTTTAATTGTGGCAGGCTATAAACAAGTTAGTTCCCCTGCAGTTCCCACAACAAAGCTACAATGAGAATCTGGATGACTTTCTACAGCACTGGAAAAATCCCTTGTTCCTAGCATCTCTTGGGCATACTAGAATATTTAAAGCTAGTTTCACTTTGTCCTCAGCCAGCTCCCTGGAATGAGAACCACAGAGCCACTTCATTTGAGCAAATATTTGGCCTTGATTACTATTGCAGACTGAACTCAAAACCAAACAGCAAACATGAGGTAAGCTGAAAGGCAACATTAGCAGAGCAAAAGCTCACACAGTAACCTCAGGAAAGGCAGCAAGCTGAAAGTAGGGGTGCTCTGATTTTTTTTGTAGGTGAGGGGGAGGAGGAAGGAAGACTAAATTCCTGCTGGGAGAGGAAGAGGGCAGTGAACATCCAGTTAGATGCTTTTTGTTCAGATGTCCGTTAAAGGTGACTGATGCTGAAAAGCAATTAAAACAATGAAAAAAATTGTGAAGTAGTTAAACACTATCACCTTTATGTATTCTCTGTATGTAGTCCTGTCTTCCAAATAGTGCAGTCACCCTGCTACTGAGTTCTTGGTTCTGTGAAAACATGGCCTAGCCTGAGAGCTATGGAAGGAAAAGAGAAGAAAAGGTGGCATAAAGCTCTCCACAGCCCTACCTTATCAGGATGAATTAAATAGTGTTTAGATGGATTTTTCAATCTCTTTAAAATATTTTTTCCTTATCAATATCTGATGCCAGCCTGGCAAGTATGTTTGCTACCTGAGAGTCACAAGCGTAACAGATGCATGCAGGTTGACAGAAGGGATGGGGAGGGATGTTATTCTCCTTTCAGTTTATCCTCTGCTGAGTAAGAAGAATGCCCCCAAGCCCTTCTAAACTCGGGAATCTGAAGCATTTCTTACCCCCTCGGAGAAAGGGAGAAGGAAAAGGAGGTATCTGAGACATTAATAAAGGATCCTTAGCAATTGTTGAACCTGGGAGCTGTGAGGCTAGGACAGACAAGCCTAAAATTACATGCATCATACTCACGGAACTATCACTGAAGGAGCTAATCTATAACAGATTGTGTGAAAATGTTAGTTTTCTGCAGCAAAGGGTTGCTGTGCTTATTTAAGGCAGGTAACAGAATGTGTTCTGCTGCCATTTTGGACAAGTCTGGGTAGGCCTATGGCAGAAAACTCAGATTCAAAATCCTGGGTTTGGGGCGACAATACTTTTGCTGGGTGGCTTGTCTTCCTGTTGGCCCTTCTGTATAATTGTGTTGAATGCCAGCTTTCTCCAGATTTAAAGCTGAATAGAAAATAGTGAGCAGCAAGAGAACAGGGCTAAAGGAAACATGGTTAGGAAGAGGATATACTGAACTAAAAAATATCTGTTGCTTAGCATTGTGTTTGCATTTAAATGGAAGAGGTGATTATATTAGAATTTCTTGGAGGTAAAGTGCCCTGGGCCATTATTCTTAGTATGTCAGGTCAGGAATGTGGTGTCTCTAACCATGCATACAGGAGCTGCGATCTCATCTCAGGATTTGGAGGAACTACAAGCTCCAAGAAGAGTTTTCCTCTGCCTAAGACAAAAGTTTTCATTTAGATGTGTTTCTGAGGATATTTCATGACTTCAGAGCACAGCTGTTTGATAACCTGCTTCCCCAGTAAAGGTCCCTTCTACAGGGTGGTGTCACTCCCATGAAAGGAGGAACTCTGGCACAAGATAAATATACTTACTGCGCTACACAACCAATGGGTAGGAGATTTATGCCTCTGAATGGTATCCCAAATGAGCAAAGATGCTCTATGTAAATGCTTTGTTTTTCAGCTGCAGATCCTGTCGTTAATGTGTTAAGAAAGTGAAAACAAGTTCCTCTTTTACTAAAGCTGAAGCAAGAACCACAATAAGGGAGCAGGAGTTCAGCAGGTTGTTCACACAAGGGTGTGTGGGTGGAGGGTTGGGGAGAGGTGAAAAGTAAAATAACTGTTTTAAATGCTAGAGTATGCCAGTTACGGCTCCTCCCCTCCTCCCCAGTCCTGGGGTGCAGGTATAGTTCCCTCTTAAATTTTCTCCATCGGCAAAGTCAATTTGAAAGACTCCTGTCACAGTGCCTCAGTTTAATCCCTTCAGTTGTGCTGATGCATCTCTCTGTGGGCCTATAAACTAGATCAGTGAACTGATCTTTTTTCTTAACCTTCTTTTTTAACTCTACTTCAGTGATCCAGTTTACAATATGGCTGTTGAAATATCTGCATCAGTACCGCTGGAGCAGTGGTAAGCTATGACACAGCTTGTGTCATTCCTCCTATGACTAGGAATGAATGGCTAGTGGGAGAATAAACAACATCTAAAATGGACATATGGAAATGAGCCAATTAAACCATACATTTTCCACAGCCATGCCAGAAGTTGGGTGTTCATGCTAAGGGTAACATCATTCTGCAAGAAAAGGGCTATTTGCTTCCTCACATCTGCTACTGGCTGCTTCCGAGACAGGTTACCAGGCCACATTTCCCTTACTGTGGTCCAGTGCAGCTCTTTTACATCAGATGCTTCAGGTAGAATTTGGATGGACTGAGCTAGAACTTGGGCTTAAATGGGTAGTCACTGAATTTCTAAGTTCTGACCTCCCAGTGGAAACATCACTTGTTTTCACTCCTTCCACATCTTAGGTTCATGGTTTTCCACCTTCTGCACTCTCACAATTTGGATTTGGCATTTGTTACAGGAGCAGAACAATAAAGAATCAGTATAAGGGGAAAAGGAAGTTATGTGCTAATAGAGGGTGCCTAAATTGCAGACAAATTTCAAGTTGTTCAGAGGACATAGGCGTAAAGTCCACAGACATATGTGGCTTTCTTCTACAGACCCAGCTTCAAAGAGCCATTTCCTTTTGTTACAGCACATGAAAACCCTTCAGGTTCTCATCTGCATTTATAGGTGCTGCTTTGCATGGCTGTACATATTAAAGCCACTCCAGAGCTGCTTTTTTTTGAGAATTTCTAATTATGAATCTGCTCTGAAACTACTGGTGTTGCAGGCTTTTGCAAAACCAGAGCTCAGGCTTCTTAGCAATACCAGATTGTGACATTCTCCAGATCTGCAGAGATCTGTGGTTTCTGTCTAAAGCCACTGTGGCTGACATTTAGCAATGTGACTTCTCCAATGAAGTAAACACCTTTTGTCTCTGTCACTCTTCTTGTTTCAGTCTCTCAAGCTTGTCAGTAAGAAACTAGTTTTGGAAGAGATTTCTTCTGCCTCGTAAAGCATTGGAAATTATTCACCAACATGAACTTAGCCACTTTACCTGCTTGTCAGACACAGAAATCAAATGTCCCCACATTTATTGTTGATAACAGAATTGCAGACTTCTCCTAGGGATTGCTGTTTGTCAACAAAATTAAGCCTGGTTGTCTTGGATTAGACCAGTGTAGGGGAAACCACTGTAGTTCAGCAAAATAGGCATTTGTTTGGGCTGTAATTAAGGCTGGCAAATTGAAGAGGCATTTTCGGATGCTCACTGCTTCGTAAATATTTTTTTTTCCCCTCTAGAAATATTAGAGTACCATTAATATACTCCCACCAAACTGGTAAATCTGTCTGCTGTTGAGATTATGTTTATCAGAATTCAATGACCATTACAAGCTTGTTCTTCCAAAGGATGCTGGCTTGCAAACATTGATGGAAAATATCAGTGAAGCTGATCAGAAGGATCCAAATAAACATCCTGCCTGTGAATCTGTAGAAAGTAACAGATGTATAAAATTAATACGATAGCTTTTTTACTCATACTTGTTTCTCTCTGAGGTGTGTCTCTTTTCCTGGGTAACTTCCTGCCACCAGATCAACCCAATAACCTGTTGTACTTACTTTCAAAGTAATCAAGCTGTGGAAAATCTGACTTGCCTCAACTACTGCACATCTACAAATCTGACCATGAGGGAAATACAGAGTTTTTGAAAGAGTTGGGATGTACTTTAAACCTGCAGCAATCTTTGTTGTAAACTCAGTTTTGATGCTTTACTGCTGAAGTCATCAAGAATGTTCTGATATTAATGGAGTGTGACCAAGTTCTCAAATTAATTAAAAAAAAAAGGGGGGGGGGGGGGGGG
>JAVJGI010000060.1:34507147-34581141 GCA_035590275.1 Ibycter americanus | reverse complement strand
GTTGCTGGGCCGCGGCGGCTCTTCCTGGCCGGGCACCTCGCAGTGCCGGTGCGCGAGAGGCGGTCGCGGTGCCTGCGGGAGGAGCCGGCAGCCTGAGGACGCCACTCTCTCGCCGCGAGGAGCGCAGCCGCCGCGGCGTTTCCCTCCCTCCCTCCGCTGTAGCCGGGCTCAGGTGAAGCCGGTCGGGTAGGGCGGTGGGGGCGGGTGGCCCCGGTTTGTCCCCCTTGGCGCTGCGCTTCCCCCCTGGCGGGTTTCGCGCCCCTTTGTCTGGCCGGGCGGAGGGTGCCGCTCTCCCTCCGCTCTCCCTCCGCTCTCTTCCGCCTTCCCCGCGGAGCCGGGCGGCGGGCAGCCCGGTTGGGCGCCGACCTGCAGCGCCTGGGGTGCTCCCCGTCGTCCTCCCCCGGCTCCCCCTCTCCTTTGGGAGCGTGTGTGCCGCCGCACGGTTGCATTATGCCCAGGGAGTTGCCCGTCTCCTCCCTCCACGCCCTGCTAACCGGCCGCCTCGCAGGTGGGGTGCTGTTATTCGCGCTCTTTTTCACAGGACCGTCCTCTTTCCCCCCTCCCCCGGTGCGTCTCCCACCCGTTCCCCCCTCGCGTTTAAGTGTCCGTCCTTTGGAAGTAACGGGTAGGGGAAAATAGGACCGTTTGGCAGCTGTCAGGGCTGCAGCCTGAGTCACAGGCTGACAATCCTCCAGCAGACCTTGCAACGGGCTTGGCTTCCGCCCTCGGAGCCCGACTTCCTCGTTCGGTTTGGTCTGTACGGTGAAGCCAGGGGAGAGGGAGGAGGGAGTGACAGGGCAAGATGAAGCTTGCAGTAAAACCTCTTGCAGATAGCTTGTGCTTTCAGGCATCACCTCTGTCTGAGCAAGGAAAGTTCTCTGGATTTTAGTGATAGCGTTACCAACCTGTCTCCAGTAGGTGTGGAAGGTAACCCGAGGGTTGTGTGTAGCCAGTGGGTTTAATAAGGATTGCTCCTAATTTCCTAAATACAGGGTGAAATGAGTTTTAAGGCAGTAACATGATTCTGGTAATGAAGTGGGATTTTTCAGAAGTAAACTGCCTTGGTCAGGAAGCTCTTAATGTAGTGGCTTCCCCCCTTATGGTTCCTTTCCTTCCTCCTTTTTTTCTATTAAAACACTGTTTGTGCTCTTCATCTTTCTTTCTCCATAGATTTTTCTTCTGTATCCTATGTCATGATGTCCTGAGCTGCACTCCGTCAGAGCAGACTAAGAACCTAAGCTTTTTTTCTAAGTGAGCAGGTCTGTCCTAAACAGAGTAATCTCTGAAATAATGTGTAAGAAATTTGTGCTTCAAACCTGAAGAGATACTGTAGTAGATGGACTTTGGCTTGCAGACTATGATTTCTGTGCTTCTGCCCTACACTATAAAGAAATATGTTAATCTGCATGGAGGCTGTTGAACCATGGCTTGAAAGATTAAATTACACATCCTTAATTCTCATATACATCTCCTGTCCCTAAGACTAGATGCAGTAAAGTTTTAACTCCAAAGTAACAGCATTCTAATCAGTTACTGCATGTGTAAAGATGCTTTTGAAATTAGTCACTAGGTAATGTGACTAAGTTCACTTATCCATGGCATTCCAGTAAAAGTGGCAAATTGTGGTGCAGATACGTATTGACTCATAGATGCATTGTCTGCAACTGTAGCGCTCTCTTCCAGAGTTGAAAAGACATAAGCACAAATTTTTTAAACTAGAAAGTTGTAATGAGGAGGAAGCAATTGATAAATGTAGGTGGGGTTGCCTTTAGCACAAAAATTTTGAAGTTGTTAATCACAATTGCCAAAACTGTATAGACACAAGATTGTGCTGCTAATCTGACCTTGTAAAAATAACTAGAGTGAAGTCGTGAAACAGTTCTGTGAACCTCCATGTCAGGTGGAACTGTTGGAATTGACTTGTTCTCCTTGATAGCTTTATTTGTTGCATGTATTCATAGTGTGTGCACTGTCTTTCTGGAGATGGACAGGCAAAATTTTCAGTAAATCTAAGCTGGCAAGTTGCTAGTAGTGGATGGAAGCAGGGGTCTGAACTTCTCATGTTTACTGATCTGGAACCTCAAAGTGAGTATGACCAACACCAAGCTGGTGAGTGACGTGGTTCTTTTTGTAATATGGTGTCATCTCTTGGATGCTTGACTTGTATAGGCAAGATCTGATTTTGAAAGTTCCCTGGAGAAGAGACTTTGACCTCAGAGTTTGCTCTGCTAAGTAGCATGTGTCTGTTTCTGTATAAACAGGAAGACTAAATAGTCAGGTTCTGTCAGTTCCAGAAGAATGGGTGTAGAAACTGAAGGTCTTTTATTGGACTTTGTTTGCATAGATTGTTAGGATATTTCTACCATGGTTCTGGGATTATATTTTTTTTTTTACTTTCAGGTTGCTCTTGCAAGAAAAATGTTGCCAGGGTGATAGTTTTATCTGAAGAGAAAAAGAAAGAATAAGCTTTTCTTCATTATTTCATTTAGGTAGATTTTGAGAAGCTTGAGAATGTTTTAAGAAGACAAATAGGTTGTGAGAGCTACACCATTATCTTTTAAGTGAGTCGGAAATCATAGAGTGGTTTGGGTTGGAAGGGACCTTAAAGATCACCTAGTTTCAGCCCCCCTGCCATGGGCAGGAACACCTTCCACTAGACCAGGTTGTTCAAAGCCCCATCTGACCTGGCCTTGAACACTGCCAGGGATGGGGCATCCACAGCTTCTCTGGGCAACCTGTTCCAGTGTCTCACCACCCTCATGGTAAATAATGTCTTCCTAATATCTAATCAAAATCTCCTCTCTTTTAGTTTAAAACCATTAATAAATAAGTAATAATAATAAAAAGAATAAAATCACTTGCTCAGTGAAGTTGTAGGAAAGAGATTAGAAGAATTTCTCACTTAGGAGGCTAAAATAAGCTGGTTGCCCAGCACATCTATTTGATATTATGTAAAATGTTCTAGACTGTTCAAGTTGTGTAGCAGGCGGTAGCTCTAAGACTCATCTTTGAGTTGAAAACTGTGGTGGAGTCAGATACCACAGGTGCTTAAATCGCTTTGCAACAGCACTTGGCACTGCAAATATTTCTACTACAAATGGGGAGAGGTACAGTTACCACTGCAACAAAGTATCTTGAAAACCTGAACGATTATTATCTTGGCAGGTCTTTAAAAATAATATACTAAATGTTTATAGTAACTAGTAATTCACAGGTTAGTCTTCTGTCAGACTATTCACATGAATATACAAAGGAGCATATGCATGGCTACTAACTACATGAAAACATACTTCAGTTGTACTAAGAGATTAAAGTAATCTATCTAAACCCAAAAATTTTGTTCCGTTAATCTCCAGGATACTGAGCAGATAGGACAGGGCACGTAGGTATTGTGATTCTCCTGCATCTTCTGCTTCTACCCCCATCCTTAGGCCTGTGTCTTGCCTAGATTTTTGTCACTTATGAGTTGGTGTGAATATAATAGGGTGAGATTATAAGTGGACGCACTGGAGGTACAGGAACCCATCTGGTTAATGCAAGGTTTACTGAAAGGGGAAGTCAAAGTTCAGGTTATCTTATCCCCCACCCCTCTGTACCACATCTGCTTTCTTGTGTGGTAACTTCAGGTTATTGGGTAATGTGCTGAAGCTAACTGATGACTAAAGTACCTTTTAGAGGCTCAGAGTTAGTGTGCATGTCTACTAAAAGGTGTCCAAAACTTTAATCCTGAGTTTATGATGTAATACGTTTTTGTTCATTTGACTCAGTAATGCACTCGGTGCCCTCTGACATCCAATTTTGTCTTTGATTTCTTGTATAAATACCTTATTAGTCTTTGTTTTCTTAGCTCATAATTGAGGCACAGCTGTTTACATGTTAAGTAGAGAAATTGTGTGCCTGACGTTAGGTCTTCTGTGGGTTGGAACAAAACTATAGTAGCATAGGATTGCCTACAGCGGCATTGTTTTTGCTGGCAATTGCTCTAGCTTAATGGTGACTTGGTGACCTTGTACTTCAAATTTCTTTTCAGTTTAAGCACACCATGATTTTAATTGAGTTTCCTAGTGTAGAAAGAGATGGAAACTAGCAACCTGATTTAAATAGAGTATGATGAGACAAAAACACAAATGCAACTTCTGCCCTGGAAGCTAATGCAAATGGGTGTTGTCCAACTAAATGAAAGGCATCAGTTTACAAGTTCATCTTAATTATGGTTTATCCGCTTCACTGTTTTCTTTAGTGACTGTGAGAACTTGTTCTGAGTACTTGAAGTAATAATCTCAACACCGATTTGTCTTGCAATCCTAGGCTACTGTAGTGGCTTAACGTCTTCTGACCTCGCTCCAGCCCAGTCATATTCAGTGTAATGGACTAGTCCCTGTTGTTAGTTAATGGCTCTTTGGCCTGTTACTGTTCAGCACAGTATGTTGCCTTTCTAAGCATCCTAAAAAGTCTAAAGAAATAGTAGCGTCTACAATTTTCCAGTGATGGAACTGTGATTGATTTCATGGTATGATAGTTCCAGAGCTAGTACTGCTAAGTCATGTCCTTTTTAAACGTAGCAAGGTGGAAACTGTAAAATTGATCTAGCGTACTTGCCTACTGCAAATTATTTCTGATAGAAATATTACAAATGTATTGCTGTTGGATGTAGAGAGGTATAATGAAATATAACTCTGCACACTGTGGTTTGACTCTATGACCTCTTTATGAAATTTATGCCTCTAGAGTTTTGTACATAGCGTTTGGATTCTGCTTGTCTTCATGACTAGAAATTTAAATTTCTCCTAATACATGTATGCTGACTCTACTGAGAGTAGTAAATATGGATGAGTGATTTCAGTAAACTCAAGCTAATAATTAATACACATTGAGGGAAACTTAACTTGAAAATCTGTATCATAAAGTCTCCTTAACTGATGAATACTTCTATTCATCAAGAACTACCATTTTAAAGAGTCTCGGCAGGAAATCCATTATGATATATGCCTCAGCACAGAACTGGAGTTCTGATTTGAATGAAAGCAAAGAAGGCGTTCAGACTTGTAAGAAAAGAGGTTTAGAGAAATTTTACAGCTCAACTTGCACAGGATTGTCAAGTCAGATTATTATTTTTTTTTCCTGTTGGGCAGCTTCCTGTTTAAAATACAAGATTTAAAGCATGTTCTTGTAATAGTTTACTTCCCTTTTTATTGTTTGTAGTGATGAGAGTACATTCATCTGTATTTTTCTTTTAAGGTCAAGACTTCACCAGTTCACTTGAATTTAGGCTCTTTTAATCAGCCTTGGAGGTGCAGTAGATCTGACTTTGGTTCAAGTTGGTTGCGGCCAACACTCAGTCAGTTCAGCTAGTTTTATTGACATACTCAGAGTTTATTTAAATATGCCAGGGGAAAAAAAGGAAACCGACAGCAAAATTCCAAGTAAAAAAACAATAAAATTTCAGTTGCTTGTGCCTTTTTCTCCAAATGTGACTGAGTTAAAAAAACTGTTGTAACAGTTTGTAGGTAAATTTTCAGTCAGTAAGCTCTTTTTGACAGGGACTGTTACACTACAGGTCTGCTTGCCATTTTGTGCAGGAGATTCCAGTCTTGCTGTGCTCAGAATGCATAAAAGCAATTATTTTGAAATGTGTGAATACAAATTAAGTTTCATTGATAGTGTTTCTTTTCCTTAAATTGATAGTCTGTCTTAGGACTTAGGCATATTTGAACAAAATAAGATACTTAAATGTAAGAACTTGGCAACAAATACTGAATGTAAATCTGAAGTCAGACTGATGAACTGGATGAGAAAGTTACTGGCTAAGCACTTGGAACTAGTTGGTGGTTGAGGTAAATTGACTTTTGACAGGTTTTTTTTAACGTACATGGAGAAAAATACTCTCTGGCTTCCATTTTGTCCATATAATTCATAGTTTAAAATGTAGAGGAAGGTATTGACATTTTTCTTTGGTCTTTTTTCTTCCCCCCCTTTTTTTTTTCTGGGTGGTTGGGGGTGTGGGTAGCTGTATGCTTCAAAGTTAGTGGAACAGATCAGAAGGGGTGGATTTGAGATGAAGGTATCCAGAAACAGGCAATTTAATTCATACGTTACTAATTGCAGGTAACTATCTAGAGAACAATTTTAGTTACTTTTTGCTTGTAAATGCATCTGAAGTAGTCCACGAGATTTATTTTTTTGTATTAATGGATTTTTATTTTTTTTAGCAGAATACAACTTAATATATTTTATTCTTCATATGTCTTCATATGTTCAGATGTCTTTGTTTCTGTTGTTCAGGGATAGAGATGTTTTTATCTCTTTGACATCAAGTAAAATCTATTCAGACTTCACAGAATTGTTTAAATAAATGGATATGGAATTATAGATACAGGTATATGGCAGACTATTTACAATAATTAAGTAATTGGGTACTTGAAACTGTCATGTTTCAAACGGACGTGTCTACTTACTGATGAAGGGAATTTTCTTTCTTGGAGGAGCATAAGTACAAAATAAGATTTCTCCACAGGCACAAAAACCTCTTTAAACTGTGACTTAATATTTGTGAGTTAAACTGGTTTACTTAGCTTTTATCATCTGGGTTATATTGCAGTATGAATGTTTATAGCAGATACTAAAGTCTTTGACCTTTCATTATGCAGTAAATTATTCTGAATTGTTTTTATGACCCTTCCCAAGTCAGTTTTGTGTAGATGAACTTGGGCTTGCAGTTTAATGCAGTATAAGATGGGAAATGCAAAATGAGAACACACAAATGTGATGAGGAAGATGTATTAGTCATAATTTTTCTTTAAAAAAGGGATTGTCAGTTTGAGACAAACTGGTGTAACTTCTAAAAATTATCTACATATTGTCTCTGTAGCACTGGCATATATGTGTGCACAGTCAGTTTATCATCTTCCTTCACGTAGTGGGAATAAATAATTTTACGTGGCAAATTTAAGGTTTTTTTCTAATGGGCAGAACTATATAGGTAGATTTTAGTTCTTTAATGCTCTAAAAACTTGATGTAGATTTAACTGATAAATATTACCATGCTGTATTATATTACCATGCAATTCTACCAGGAAGAAGTACAACTGCAGTAAATGGTTCAGCTCTTGCTTGTGTAGATAGGGAAAAGAATATCATAGAATGGTTTGGGTTGGAAGGGACCTTAAAGATTATCTAGTTCCAGCCCCCCTGCCATGGGCAGGGACACCTTCCACTAGACCAGGTTGCTTAAAGCCCCATCCAGCCTGGCCTTGAACACTTCCAGGAATGGGGCATCCACAGCTTCTCTGGGCAACCTGTTCCAGTGTCTCACCATCACAGCGCTGCAGTGTATATGGTTGTGGAGAATGTTGTTAACTATGGTGGAAACACATGAAATGGTTCTGCTAGTCTGTGGTCAGTGTTTCCTCATGTTGTTTTTTATCCTGTTATGCCAGAAAGCAAAACTTCATTGGAAACTTTCAAACTGTATTTGCTTCCTCTTATTGGGACCGTGGAATACCATAGTGTGTCAGTCTCCTGTCAGAAAGGGGTAATTCTCTTTTTTTCCAAAAATGTGTTTTCCTGTAGTGCCAGGATAGAGAAGATTTTATGTGCCATATAGCCATAACTGTAACAGTTCACACTGGGTTCCTACTTCAAGTACCCCTGCTTTTACTCATTTCGGGTTGAAACATGATGAGTCCTTTCTTTTCCTTTAATGCAAAAATCAGGAGATCCAGACAGGAGGGCACGGCTGGGTGAATTCTAAAATAAGAAATGCCTAATGCTGTTCCTTTTTAAAGACTGATACATTTGACATTTAGGGAAGAAAGCACAGGTCAGGAAAGGAACAAGCTAACCAGAAAACAAGTGCGAGGCTGAGGCGTATAGATGAGGGAAGTGTTCATTGTGCACTCTGCTGCAGCAGAGGCTTTCTCTAGAACATTGGTTATAATGGATAGCTAAGTAAGGGCCCACAAAGCTCTGCAAGACCTTGAATGCAATAGGGAAATGTCACAATTGAAATGTTTCAAGGTTTTTCACACCATCCTGAACTTGATATTTATGCTCTGCAAGGTTTTCAACCTGGCCTCCTTATACATCCTGGAGCTTAAGGCCATGTTTTTCCTTCAGTGTAGGACTTGCTGTTGTTCTCATGTCCAGAAACAGCAATTCTCTTCCTGCCACCCCTCCCCCTATCCAAGATCACCTTCATAAACAGAGGCACATCCTCTTAATGAATCCTTATGTATGGCTAGAAGAGTTGAAAATCAAAGTTAGACCCTGTAAAGGTGGTAGGCTTCTCTTGTGCCAGAGTTTTTGCCTACCATCACCATAGCTGCTGTTAATGGTGGAGTGGAACTATTTGAAACAAGAATAAAAATACCAAGATATAGCAGAAGGCTGTTTGTACAGGGTCATAGTTTCACGCAGTAGATTGAGCCGTAAGTGTCTAGAGAGACTTGATTCCGTGCTCCAATGTAAAAATAATCTTTTTAAAAATGGTTTGCCAGACATATTTGCACTGATTCTTGGTTCTTTCCAATATGAGCTGGAAGAAAGTTAGTATTATTGATGCTGAGATCAAAGCAATTTCTTAGTTAATGTAAGCAAGAATAATTGCTCCTGTAAAATTACTTTATCTTAGCCACGTGCCTCCTAAATATTTGTCTCTAAAAAAGTGAACCAGAACTGTATTTTTTTTTCTGTATTTTTAGATGTAACTTTTATTCCTTGTTCCCTCTTGTGATGAAATGAAACCTGGCATTGACAAAGATGATAGGGGGTGCTAGTTGATATAGAACTCTGTATTGGAAGAGCTACCTTACACTTCAGTGCCCCAGAGAGTTCTTGGCAGATACCTTTTTAGCTTTAAATCAGAATATTAGGGAAGGGATGAAAAGTGACCCTGAGATAATAAGGACAGGCTGAAACTTTCCAAGCTCTTCCTCCCTCTTTCATGCAGTGTCCCTAGGGAATTCTGCATGCCTGATCAGAACTTTTGCAGTCCATTATGCCTCCTGAAAACAAGTCTTCCAGCAAAACAGCTTGAACAGCAGGGATGGGCTGCAGTTTTCTGAACTACAGCTGTCTCCTTAAGTGGGATTACTTTGCTGAGTGGTCACGAAGAATGTGTTCTCCCCCTGGAATGTTTTCCTTGTGGGCACACTGTCTCTGGAAGAGGAATTCTCTCCTCTGCTGAGAAGGCATGTACTGTACACGCACTAATGAGAAACAACAGTTGCAGAAAGTGTATTATGCAGGATTGTAAACTTCGAATATTTATTCAAAGTGAATGGGGTTGGGTGGCAGCCAGCCTAGCTTTGTCATGCTAAAGACTGGACTTGAAATCAACAGCAGGCTACCCTCCCCCTCCCTAAACCAGTGTTTGGTGTGTTTAAACAATGTGCACAGGCTTGATAGAACAGATTAACTTTATTGGTGCCATGTTACATGGTAATGTGTCTTTGTGTGTCACTGAACTGAGGTGGTGTAATTAAAATAGGGTCATGCATACCCTCCCTAGCATTAACTTGGGGAAGCTACGCCTGGCCATATTTGCCCATAACCTGCAGCAATTAATTTCTTTACGGTATGCAGTGCAGTTACCCAGGATCAGTTCTGTGCTTGGATAGCATATGGTGAAGGCTGCACTATGCCGTTTTCACTCTTTACTACCCAAAACTAGCCTCTTCAGATTGGCATTAATTTATGTTGCTTCTACATGTGCTGTGCTTGTAGCTTCTGTTCTCCCAGTCTTGCCATTCATTTGAACCCAGTGGAGAGAAAAGGTGACTACTAAGTGGCATGTAAGGACAGTGTATTACTTGTATATGGCTTTGTGGCCTTTGCAATTTGCTATGGAAAGTCTAAGTTTCACAGAGCAAACCTCCTGTGTCAGCTGTTACAGTAGAATATACAAGTGCTGCTTCACACATACAGGAAGTGGTGCGTGACAGCTGATGAGAGCTGGACATGCAGAAACTAAGAAATATTTATTCCATGTTCTTTGTTCTGAGGATGCATGCTAGGTACCTTTAGGCCACCTGGAAGATAGAGAATTTCCTTCGATTTGTTTCATGTGTCTTACATGTAGTCTGGTTGGTAGATTACTTTTGTGTAATACAGGTATCATTTACACATTAGATTCCTCCTTCCTGATTCTTGGAGTCCTGTGCATACAGAGAGGGCACTTTAGTGCTCTACCTTGAGTTTAACTTACAGTAGTAAACATGGTATCTGGCAAGTCTGGGCAGCACTACAGTCAAACTGAATATGCAACAATAATTGCCAGATCTGCATTCCAGTTGTGAAATAAATCTTTCAACAATGTATTTTGTGCGTCAGCCTGTGACTAGAGGGGAAAGCAGTGAACTACAGTAAGCCTAACAGCAATCATTATGAATCCCAAATAAAGCTGAACTAGAAGAAATGAGTCTGTGTGGCAGCACAGTGTTCTGAACAAAAAGGGTAAGTGCAGCTGAATGCCTTCAGCTCAGGGGGGGCTATCTATGAGGGAGTGTTAATTTCAAACTCGTGTACTTGACTGATGGTTGTATTCTCTAGTGGAATAACTGAAATTCATGATTCTTTAGTTCAGTGTGAAGCATCAAGTACTGGTGTGTCACAATGTACTGAACCTGAGAAACAAGCAGATACAACCAGTCCATCAGTTCAGCTTCCTGCCAGCTTTTGCCCTGCTGTTTCTCCCCTTCCCCCATCCCCACCCCCGGGGATTAATTTCTCACCCATAGTGATTCAGACTTCAGTTTTTATATAGGTGTCACTTAGAAGTTGGAGCAGTTTGTGCTAACAAACTTTGCATTTTCTTTCCTGTAAACATCCTGGCACATGGAGCTGTGAAGTGTCAGCCTAGTACATCCTAAACAGATGAGATCTGAACAGTTTCTTACTGAATACAAGGGAATGTTAGGGAGGTTTTTTTGGTGGGTTAGGTTTTTGGGTTTTAATGTTGTCAGTTCATGGTCATTGTAGACAGTCTGGCCACTAAAGTCTACTTACTGTGCTTTCTAGCTGTGCTTAATGCAACTGTTTCTGTTGATTTGATGAACTGTATTCAGTTGGCTGGGGAAAGTGAAATAGTTGAGTTTGCAAAAATAATGCAAGTATTAGCTGTTCATATTGTACACTTAACAAGGATTCCCATCGTAGGAATGTTACTGACCAGACTTAGTTTGAATCATTAGCTTCTTCTCAAAGTTAGATTATTTTTTAAATGCTGTGTATTAACAATTCACTGAGGACAATTCAGTTTTAACTGAAATGGGACGTAAGTGACTGGTAGTGCTGTAATTTTCTGGTGTGAAAGTCTTGTCTTGCCTGTAGAAATGGTGTACCTTCCTATTGGCCTGTGAAAGGCCTTTTGTCTTGTATTGCATTCTCTCACCACTTGCTAAAAGGTAAGCCACTTTGGAAAATGGCATGAGAATTGTGTCCCAGAAATACTTTTAAAATGTGAACTGTATAAACAAAGGGAAATTAACTTAGTCTGTGTATGCTATTTTCATTCTTTTTGTCACCCTCATCTTTAGGGCAGTTCCTCTTGCACTGCTACTATAAAAGCCACTAGACAAACCATGTGGGGGGATCGTTACATGTAAAATCACAGAAAGTTTTTATAACAGTGCCTTACTGGTGGATATGAAGCAGAAGAAAACTTTATCGGCATATGTCTCCTTTCATGCAGGTTCAGTCTTATAGCAAAGTTCTGAAATGGTGATCTGAATCAGCAAGTATACAATACACATATCTGGCTATTCTATGTTCTCTGTAGCCCAGTATTTCACAGACTTCTCATAATGCATTAAAGTAGGGAAATGGCTTGTGATTAAAGCTGTCTATTCCAATGTAATAATGCATCTTTGCTAATAATGAGGCTGAAGCCTAAAAAAACGGTGTGGGGATCCTTACTTTTTTTAATGGCGGTTCATATAACTCAGAACTAGAAGTGCTTTCTTTGCCTAGCTAGTGCTCTAATACTTGTTAGTAAGTGTGATGCTTTAACTGCTGCCGTTAATGTTCATCTGAGTATTTTAATTCTGTTTCTACTTCAGCCCTTAGCTCGATAGTTTAGCATAGCCCAAGCTCATCTTAATTGAGCAGTGGCTCAGTCCCAGAAGCAATTCTGTGGCTGCTGACAGAATAAACATGGGGTGTGTGTGTGTATAATACAAATATTTCTGGAAAATTAAATTATAAACAGATAGTGTTCTATGCTTTTAGCAGTTGCAAAACACTGTAATTGAAAGGAAGGGACCTTATAGTAGAGTCAGCTTTTAGGCTTTTCCAATCCAGACAAGGTGTTTGTTTCCAGGTTTTTGGGAAGCACTTGATGCTCTAAGTAGGGAGAGGAGTGTGCGAAGTAGCTCATAATTCAAGCCTTAAGGGTATGAAATTGTAGGAGGCTAAGGCAAACTTCTGTCCATATGATTGTATTCAAATGAGGGTTTTGGGTAATTCTGCCTAGTTCAAAGGGAATATATGGCATCCTAGCTTAAAGCCAGTGTTTAATTCTTTCATCTCAAAAGAATCTGCAGGGAAATATGTATGTAAAGGGTTCTTGGAATTTTTTTTAAGGTTGGACTGCGTATTAGTATCTTGGTCCCATTCTGTTCGTGACTGTAGAGATTGCCTTGCCTCCACCTCTAACTATATGGCATCTTTGTGGCAACTATATAGTTAGTTAAATGGCAAAAGAGTGTCTTTTGGTGCCTGAAATCACTGAAAACAAGCAATGTTTGACCAGCCTGTTCCTCAGACTGCTGTGAAGCGCAAAAAGGGAGCATACTGGGTTAACAGGGAAGTGACTACAGTATTTCATTTTTGGAAACAATACTAGGAAGGAGGCATTTAAAATCAAAACAAGGATGGTGTGTCTTCCTTCTCTATTTTTTAGTTGTCTTACCTATAGACGGGTGTATCAAAAAGAATATTGTTAACGGTATTCTCATCTGACAGTTACACAATAGTCATGTAAAGATAAATGTCCTTGCCCCACATAATTATCTACACCCAAAATGCAAACTACTAGGCAAACAAATTGCTTCCTAATTTGTTTCTAAAATGGTCATGACTTGCATTTGTTGGGAGTTGCTGTAAGGCTGCAAGAGCTTACTGGGCTTACTTCCTTGACCACTTAAGGGGTTTTTAGAAATGCCCAGCGAAATGCAGCATAAGCTAGGAAGATAAGTTTTGGAGGCTGAGAGATGGAACTTGCTGAATCTGATTCCTCTGGTACTGTTCTTGTGGAGAAGGCAAATTAATGGTTGGTTTGTGGTATTGCTAGTTTAGAGGCCCTGTGGGTTAGAAGTCAGCCTCGAGAATAGCACTAATACCATGTTATCTTAGCACGATCCTCCAGCTTTTTGGTTCTAGTACCTGATGATTCTCTTCTGGAAAGTATGAAAACTAGTTTGAGATGGCAGCAGCAAACAGCCCTATTATCACCATGCAACAGGGTCTGTTTAAAGTTTGAGATGCAGACCATCTTTTAACCTCCTCACTGTTTGGTAGCACTGGCATAAAAAAACTTCAGTGTTTGAGATTTTAGAATAGCCATGTCAGGCTATTTCTCTTCTTACGGTGAAAGTTGTTGTTTTCAGTCCTGGGAATAAAAGGGATAGATGCTATAGAATGATCCCTTACTGGCTGAAGAATGCAGTCTTGCTGTATGTGAGATAATTCAGGGTTCTCCTCCTGTGAGGAATTTGATTAACCTCTCTGTAGCTATCTTCTTTCCGTAGTTCTCTTCAGATCTAGAACTGGCTGGGGATACCACTTGAAAGATTTCTTGTGGTCTTATATGTTTCTTATCCAAAAAGAATTAGTCTTTATCCCAGAATAAATCTCCAAGGTGGATTGAATGCATGTTCTCTTAACAGTAAGGGAGGGATATGTTTCACTGTAATGTAGGACTCTTCAGATGGCTGGTTACTTAGGATTCCTCAGGAAATGATGAAACTGAATTTAGCTGAAGCATACTGCCTCTGTGTCCTGCCTGATTATAGCCAAAAAAGGCAACTGGTTAGATTCTGGGAGTTGCATAGGCAGGAAACTCTGTAATGGAGGGCAGAGCACAGCTGTTGCCTTGCCAAACCTGATACAACTCTGGACACAATTGAATATTCTCCCCCTCCCCGCTTCCCTCCACTCCCTTTTTTTTTAACCCTTTGACCACAACCTGCAGATGATATGCTGCAATGTCACGGAATCGCAGTATCTTTTGTTGAATTGTTAGTCTTCTCTATTTCCTACATATTCTGTCAGGCTAGCTGTTGTAGTGTGATCTTGGAGCTCTCCTGACAGCTCAGGTTTTTCATGGCAGCCTTCTGATTACTACATCTTATCTGCAACAAACCTCTTCATTGTGTACCCATTAAAATCTGGATTTTCAGTAAAAATATGAAAAGCTAGGAGTTGCTCTGAAAATCACCATTGTGGTGATCGAGGTGGAAGTGGCAGCAGCCCTGTGGGGAAGGAGAGATGAGGTGAAGTGTGGCATAGATGCTTGGCGTATCTTGTAAGGCTTAAGGCAAAGATTTTATACTCAAGCTAAAGGAAATTGTTATTTATAGAGTAATTTTCTCTTTGTTAGCTAAAGAATTTTTGACTGTGAATGTACAGCTATCCGTACAGTCTCTGGCTCAAAATTGCGTACCACCTACAGTGATACATTTGTTGAAAGGAATTTCCCTACATGCTTACAAATTAATGGTGTGGGCATTTGTGCCCGTCGTTATTATAGCTGATGTTTTTCTGGCTTCATTCACTGCTTGCTAATGCTGGGACTCAACAACTATTGTTGCTCTCAGGCATGTTTTGTAAGTTTGAACTGCTTCTGTCCTGCTCTCAATACCTTTTCGTCAGTGGTATCTATAGTCAGACTTCACCTATTTCATTTGCAGGCTGATTTGTAAATATGGGTATGTTCTGTAGAAAAGTTATCCCTGTAGGTCCTGACAGCCTTCCATGATGTGAATATTGATGTTTTCATTTCCTGTTCTTTTGGTGGTGGAGAGCTTTAGCTTCTATGCAAGTTATGAAAAACATATATTGAGGACACTGGTATCTTTGTGAGGAAGGATCCGAGAAGTAATGTTTATGGGACCTTGTAAAGAGGCTGCTGTTACGTGGTTAATGAGCCTTGACGTATGCAGTCCCTTCTTCTGATTGAAAGGATTTCTGAATGGCACCAATAAAATTGCTGCCTTATAAACTGGAAAATCCCTGGCAGTAGTGTTACGGTTTTGATGAAACACTAAATCTAGGTGCCATTTTGAGAGCATGCTGCCTAAATCTCGCTTTTGAGGAGTGGTACTTTCTCCTCTACCTGACCATAGCTTCATAGAAGGATCCCAATAGAGGATTTTTGGCTGTTAAATTTCCTGACCACCGGTTTATTCTGTTAGTGTCTTGGAGGTATTTTGATACTGACCATTGTCTAGAAAAAAAGATTGACTGGTAGGCTGGATGATGCTACTAAGCTGGTGATAGAAAATATCTAATATTGGTCTTAACTGGTGTCCTCATTATTGATGATGTCTTTTAGAAGCAGAGCGTGTCTCATGTATTGTCTGGACTGATACATGGCATTTGTAAGAAGTTGTGGTATTTGATTCGTAGCTTATCAGAACAAGAAGACAGGAGGTAAAAGTGTTGATTACACATTTATGATTATATTTCTGAGCTACTGTCTCTGCTAAGTAGAGCAGTGAAGGGCTAATCTTGACCTGAACATTACTGACATAGCATCCGATGCTATGGGTATTGGCGCATTTTACAAAGTGTTTGATGCTTGCCACTTTAATGTGTTTTCTCTTTTCTGCCAAATAACATCTTCCAAATGCTTAACGGTCAGTGTTTTGTTGGATTGTAGTTTTGTGGGTTTTTTTTTAACTGCTTGCTAGTTTGGTTTTTTTCATCCTCTTGGCAAGCAAAACCTTGACCTTATTGGAAGTTTGACAACTTACCAGTGCTTACTGACATGAAACTAAAGGAGGGGGAGGCATGCTGTGATGACCAGGGACTTAGAGTACTTAGCGTGTGCCTGTCTGCCTTTAGGAATTTTCAAGGCAACTTGAAGCATTAAAAATATATCTCCCCCACTTCTTTTCGCAGGTCCCCAGTTCTAAAACACAATGTCGCAAAGAGATGCAGATAAGTACCTTTATGTGGACAAAAACATCATTAATAACCCTCTGACTCAGGCTGACTGGGCAGCTAAGAAGTTGGTATGGGTTCCCTCAGAGAAGAATGGGTTTGAGGCAGCTAGCCTGAAGGAAGAAGTAGGAGATGAAGCCATCGTGGAACTGGCAGAGAATGGGAAGAAGGTGAAAGTAAATAAGGATGACATCCAGAAGATGAACCCCCCCAAATTCTCTAAAGTGGAAGATATGGCAGAGCTGACATGCCTGAATGAGGCTTCTGTGCTTCACAACTTAAAGGAGAGATACTACTCAGGACTGATCTATGTAAGTAATCTTGTCTATTGGGGTAAGAGTTCTTGCTTACATAGTATGTGAACTTAGTGTAATCACTTTGCTTCTAAAACGTGTATGTTAACCTTTCATTGCGCCCCTACATGCAACTCTCATGTGACTTAGCTTCTTCCTTCTACTTAAAATGCTTTCGCTAAACTATGCCAATCCCCCTCTAGTTTATGTTGAAACTTTCAAGGAATGCTGTGGTAAAATCTGCCTTTAACATTTTAATGTCTTCATTTGCAGGATGTTTTGAATGCCATTTAACTTTTAGCAAGAAGTGAGAGCAGTTGGAAAGTGGTAAACAGGGAGTCTGATCTGAACTGAACCAAATGATAATAACACAGTCCTAATATACCTAACATCTGAATTGCATTTTTCCATGTCTGGAGCTTCAGTGGGAAAGGATGCTAATGCCAAGCATTTTGTGTTACAAAAAATTCTAGAATTCAGAGTGCCTTACTAGAGAAGGCACGTATGTACCTGCATGTGCTTATAGATAGGAAGTATTTCCTTTTCTTTCCACCAGAATGGACCAGAGCAGAGATTCCTGCTTCTTATTGCTGTGGAAATGACAAAGATACCGTTTATGGGACCAACGGTCACACCCAATTAAGCATGCAGCAACTACTTCACTGAATACTAAAAGCAATAAATAGGGAAAGGTGGAGAAGGAGAATTTGGAACCTTGACCTGGTTCTTCAGTTCCCTTCTGATTTTCCTCTTCCTGTGGCCTCTGTTTAGCCAGCAGATGTTGGTCATGATAGCCTCTGCTTTATTAATACTCTGCAGGCATAGAATGAATGGTTAAACTCAGCGGTAATGTAAAATTTGGGTGCAGTGAGTGGTTAAAACGTGAACTAGTGGTTTTTTGGTTTATTTATTCTCAGACTAGCCTCTGCTTACAGAATTAAAATGGGATAGTCCGAGATGGAATCCTGAGGGATGTAGAAAATGCTGGATGTTCAATATTTTTAGGCACTATGAAATCTTCACAGTAGATTAGGAAATCTATTAAATAAATTTTATGAAAGAATAAATTTCATATAAAAACATGTATATTAATACAGTCCTTGAAGAAAGTCTGTCTAGATTTCTCCTCCCCTGCCTTGTTGTGCTGCCAAACCCCAAAAGCTGCCTCTCTTGTCATATGGAGAAGGCAATATAAGTAAAAAATCTGTGCAATATCTACCTGTATATTTGGGATCTTTTTTTGGATGCTCTCTACTTCGTCATACCCAGGGGGATACAGTCTTTTATGTAGTCATCTTATGTAGCAAACTATAGATGACCTCTTCTGCCCTAACAGGAACTGGTGGTATCTAAGACACCTTATAGCAGGAATTCACCCTAGCTATGCATCTTGGAATAGAAACCTTTTGTGAACCTTCTAAGTTAAGGAGCATGAACACAAGCTAGGAACTCTGACTCTGGCTAGTGCTGTGACCACCACTCTTCTGGAGTGGCATGAAGGCATATAGAAATTATCAGGGAACATCTGAAGGATGCAAAGCTGATACAAATTTAGTCTGACTCCACTGTCTGATGACAAAAATTTTGAGACCTAATGCGGTTGGAGGTTGATGCAGTTAATTATTCAGTGTTGTCAATAGCTCCTTTGACTATTGGTCAAAATCTAGTCTCAGAGGGAAGAATTTTGTTATTGAGATGAAATAGGATGTGCAAGATCATGTGTAACATTTTTAGAGCAGGAAACACTGCTAGGTTATGTAATAAGTTGTTGAAAATAATTCAACGGCATTTTGAAGTCTGTTGCATGCCATGCAATGGACTGTTTCACGTATCTCGCAAGGTATCCTCTGAAATTTCAGAGTAGTCTGTGACTGAAATAAATTGAGTTCTTCTAATTGGATTGTAAGAAGTATTAAAAAATCCACACACCCTTCACCCAAGTAAACCTAGCATAGTAATTCTTTATTACAGAATCTTAGTCTTGCCAAAACTGTGTTTCTGTGCACTTGTGAAATGGACTGATCTCACCTGTCAGCAGTTCTCAGCAAGTCAGGAGATTAATGTGAAGGCTTAAAATACTTTCATTGGAGTGGCTGCTAGCTGATCATTAATCCTCTTGAAGAAAGAGAATACACGCAATGTATCTCTAGCAAAAATGTTTCTGGAAAGATCATAAGCATAATTTAGTGCTACTCTTGTCCTTTCTCTCTCCTTTGCCAGCAGGGCTGTGTGTTTTTGTGGCTTTTTTCTTTTTACTTTTTTAAACTTTATTTTTCTGTCTACCCATCCTATAAAGGGAAGGGGAAGTCCTACGGCTGGTGCAGACAGACTTTGAGCGGGGAGTGTCAAACATTTCAAGAACTAAGAGCTTGAGTCTGACACCAATTTGCTGTTTGCATGTGCTGATTACTTCTGCTCTGTGGTGACTTGACTGGCTTTCATATTAACCCTTTTTATTCTGAATGCTTTGTCGGAAGATCATTTTCAGCTTCTCTGTTGCTTACCTGAACTGCCTTTGTTTGTATTCAGTGTGAAACTCAAAACCTCAACCTTGCATGTTCCAGTTATTTCATTGAAGTTAGCAGTTGCTGGAAAATAGACTTTCTGATGTTGTCAGCTTTGTGCCATGCTGCAGATGGTCCTTTCAGCTCTTCAGAGCTAGTTTAGCAGTTAGAAAAATAAAACTAGTTCCAGTTTGGCCCATATGTCACTTGAAATAGTTAGCAAAAGGTAATGCCAGAATTCTGTTTTGAGATAGTAATGTCTGAAACAAAGTACAGATTTCCAAGCCAGCTATGCTTATAATAGATCAGCCTTTCAACTGCAGCCTTGGTTTCAGTTCAGGGATTTATGCATATAAGTCTTTATTTGTACTTTAATAAGATGAAGATGACTCTTGTCTTTTCTGTGGTGGCAGCTTCTGCTCAATATAATGCAACTTGCTTCCTATTTAAAACTCTTGTCAGTGTGCTTGGCCAGCAGTTGTGACATGATGGTCTTGCTCAGTTGCCTGTCCCAGCCATGATTAGTTGCCTGTCTTTATTAGACAAAAATATCACCTCACACATCTGTCTGAGATCATTATACTGTAAGGAAACTTCCCTTAGGTATTTCTCTTGGCAACCAGAATACTAGAAGAAGGTGATGGCTTCTTCCTGCATACCTGCTTCATGGCTTCATTGCTCTAATTGAAATTAATGTCTTCCATTTTCAAAATTGATGTGCTCATCTGTAAGACTGCTTCAGTCCAGCTTCAGACCTTTACACTATTCTTAATTGAAAAGCAGCAATTCTAATTTGTCAGCAAACATGGCCATAAAAAGTCAAACAAATGCAGACTAGAGAACTTTACATTCCTTGTGGAATACAGTACTTGCTATCACTTTTCTTTTGCTCTCACTTCTAATCCCCTAAAAGCAGCAAACAGGCATTTAGCTTTATTAACATCTTCAACGGAGAAATAGGTTCAGTTTGTGGCATGAGTTACAGTTCGGGGGGGACGAACGGACACCAGGGGCTATATAGGGCATCTTCTTTTGATTATTACGTGCATGTTGCTGCTGCCATGGGATTTGAGGCAAGATGGTCGCTAATGCAGACAGCTGGAACTGGAAGCCTAGAGGGTTCTGTTCTTGTTTTCTAGAATTCTGATAAAATTACAGCTTTTATTCTAACAGCTCAATTGACTCCAATGTCAATTGCTTCTATACCAGTATAAGAACAAGGTACTGTGAACATACTACTCTTGAGTCTACTCCTTCTATCTCTTTGTCCTACTGTGTCTTCCACTAGTGTAGTCAAAGGTCAGGAAAGCACAACCCAGTCTTTCAGCTGCTATTCTGTGCTGTAAAAGTATGGTCTGGCATGATAGACAACTAAGGCTAAGGCAAAAGGAACTAGCATTGCCAAGTCGGTTTCTGCAAACTCCTTAAACTGTTCCTTCCAGCACTACCTCAAACTTAGCCTGACTGAATGTCTCACTGAAGCTTAGCTTCCTGGAACTTTAGATGTGCTACGCTAAAAGATTTTTAGCCAACTTTCATAGTTTCCCACTTTGGAAAGAGATTTAGTATTCTCTGTAAGCTATTCAAATATTCCTCAAATATTTAAAAAAAAAAAAAAAAAGTACATCTGGAAACGTATCCTGATGGTTTATACTGTGGTATGGAAAAGGAACTTTAAATACCTGTAAAAATTTTGCTTTCTGGAGGACATAGGGTGAAAGCTGTATCTGAATCTGCCGCATATAAAAGCGGGCTAGTTACTTACTGTTAAGCCAGCATATAAAAAATTTGGATATAAGACTGTAAACTGTGTAGTAGATGCTATTTTCACCCTTCTAATCACTGTAGTCTAATCCTTACCTTTATCTAGCTAAAGAGGCTAAATCTGATTAAGTACTCTGTGTTCATTGTGGAGAACTCTGTACCACTCTGAAGCACCCTTCATTGAGCAAACAATAGAAGAGATGATAGCAAAAGAAATAAAAAATGCCAAATGTACTGTCTTCTGGTAGCATTGCAAATTCCTGTAGAAAGCTATTTCTCTCCAGATGTTTCAAACAGCTGCCACTAAAATGGACAGGGAACTAGGGTAGCCCTAAAGTCTAGGAGCAAGGCTTGGAATGCTATTCTTAGAATATCTAGGAAATATCTAAGAAGCCTCTGCTCCTCCTATTCCCTTTGCAAGTAAAATGTTTGTTAGGGTTTTTTTTAGGTATTGAAATATCAAAGATATTTTTTTTTCCTTTTAAGAAGCTAAATATTTTCCCTGGAAGTATTTTGTCAGTTGTCTTCTATTAGAACTGTAAAATTTAGCTCAGTGGAAACCAATTGAGAGATCAAGGTTTGCTGTCACAGATCAATGAATTAACCATTTGAGATGAATTAGAAGTGAACTTTGGCAAATCTTGCTGACTTTTTGAGCATGGAATACTTTGGAATTGTTTTCTATACTGACTGGTTCAGAACTGTATTACATTAATGACCTTACAGTTTTGAATCTAGTTCTAGTTATACCTTAGAAATCATATACGTTACATTATAAATCATGAAAGTGTTCAGGCTGGAAGGGTCTTTAGGAGGCCATCTAATCCAGCCTCCTGTTCAGAGCAGGGTCAACACTGGATTCAGCCTAGTCCAGTGGCCTAGAAAACCTCTAAGGTGTTGTATACTGGTCTTATTTTTCTTTTACTATTTTGGGTTGAAGCTTTATTACATTGTAGCTGATCAGTTACTGGACAAATCCAAGCAAATGAGGCCGAATATAACAATATGCATGTTTCTAGGAGCTGAGCACCTACCTCACATAATGAGATGGACACTTGACTTGAATATAGGAACTTTGAAAGGAAGAAAAGCCAGTCCTAGTGAACTGTTAACTAGGAAGCAGGCCAGTTTGATATTAGTGTGACTAATGTGTCAGTTGATGCTCTGCGCATACTTGGAAAAGTTGAGTACTAGTCAAATTGATATGACTTCAGCTGTTGTTCAGATTCTAATACTGCTTAGTGGGAAGCATCCCACATGGCATCACTGGAAGAAACACTTAAAAAAGGACTGGTTGGTTGGTTGGTTTTTCCAAGTAAACACACTGTTAAAATGTGCAAGTATGCAACATTTTAAATTCCTGTCTTCATTTGCTGGGGCGTTTTCTTTCCAGACATACTCAGGCCTGTTCTGCGTGGTAATCAATCCTTACAAGAACCTGCCCATATACTCAGAAGAAATAGTGGAGATGTACAAAGGCAAAAAGAGACATGAGATGCCCCCTCATATCTATGCCATCACAGACACAGCCTACAGGAGTATGATGCAAGGTGAGTGCTGAGTGAGATAGTGACTGTTGTTGAAATCACAAATGAAGGTTGCAGTCAAAACACTGTAGAACAACAATTCACTTCTATCAAAAGGCGTTGTTGTCCCCTCTGTCCTTGCTTACAGACACCTCACACCTACTTGGTACCAGCATTTGTGTTCAGGTGAATAGCTTTCTTCTGCTCTAGTGGATTGAAGAACCTTACAAAGAGTCTGGCAAGGGCTAAACTTGACATAAAGAACAGACTGCTGTGAATGCACTGGGTTCAGAGAAGCAGGCAAGGAGAACTGAGGTAGTGAACTTTCCCTCTCAGTGATGAGCCTATGGAATGATAGCTGTGGGTGGGCCAGTATGTGTATTGGTTGATAGAGGCTTTTAACAAAAGTATTTTAAAATCCAGCCTTACAGTCTGGTTGGGTGAAACAAGATTAGTCTAACATGCATTTCGAAGTGTGGTGGTCATTTTTGTAAAATAAAAGAAAGCAAGCAGATTGACCTTCCCCCCTGCCCCGTATATACAAATGAGAAGGAAAGAACCATATATATTATCTGCTGCTTGTTTGTTCCTTGAGGACTTTTAAATACGGAGCTCTGAATGTCCTGTGCATATCCCTCATTCTGAGAGGAGGTCTTTCACAGAGTCAGTGCTTGTGTTTGGGATGCTTGCGGAGTGTTCAGGTATGGAGGTATTTTGTGCTTTTCTTCCTATTTGTAGCTGGGTTATATGAAGAAGCATGTTTTGTAAGGTTTAAAGGATATAATGGACAGTTTGATTTGGCATGGCTTGTATGAATTTGATTACTCCTTTATTTTCCGATTAGCAATGATTAAAGTGTTTGTCTCTCCTAGGTCTTGTCATTGGCCTCACTTTTTTTTGAACAAAGGCCAGATAAAATAAAATCATGCTTTGCAATTCTAATTACACCCAGTTTTAGAGTGCCCTCACTACCACTTGCAGCTCCAAGCATAGGGGGACCATGACAATATTATTGCCCGGAGTGAAAAGGGAGCAAGAAAAACTCCTTCGACTTACTTTCTTTGGTGGCTTTAAACAAACTTTGTGTGAAGCGTGCTGAAAAAGTTTGCTGAAGTGTGATGCCATGCAGAGCACATGGAAGAGATAACGTGATGGATCGATTAAGCTGTATTTGTAAAAGCCTTGAGTGGTGAGGGGTGAGCAGTAGAGACATGCTGCAGTGGACTGGTGGCAGGGTACTTATGGCAATTTGTGGAAGATGTGACAGCTCTTGAAGAAATACAGCTATACTACTACTGATGTGTTACTGAAAGGAATGCTGTATCCAGAGGAAAAAACCTGTGAACCTGGACCTGTACAGGACTTCACTTCCCTCAGACAAAGATTGGACCTGCTGTGAAAGCCAGGGACAGATGCACCGCCTATACTATATGTGGCAGCATGGTTGTCCATAAACCTCTTATCACAGTTTTGCTTCCTTTATTATTTTCTTCTCTCCCTTACCCACTCCTTGTCAGCTCAGCTACCAACATACATTTTTCTTAAACAAGCTATTGACTTAACCCTACCAGAGTTACTGTTTCGCAGAAAGAAATCTTTTCTCTGTAGAATCAGAACGTTTCTTTGGCATTTTTGTAAGGGGACTGAAAAAGTCCTTTTCCTTCTCTAGGCAAGTTAAACCATTTGGAACTGCAAGTGCATGCGTTGTCTTGTCCTTTACCCCTGCCAGATATATCCGTATGTGGCAGTAGATAGCTAGACAGTTGCCGTTCTGCAGTAAGGGACAGGTGGCCTTCCCTGGTCTGATGGTGGTTCAGAGCTAGTGGTTAATCTACATAAATATTTTCTTTCCTTTTGAAAAGAGAAGGTGTCTCTGTCCGACCACTGCTTGAGTGATGTCTAAAACTCAGAAGCCCCAGACTTGAATTGCTTTAGTGTACAAAGCTAAAGAATGGCAGCCTTGCCTCTGTTTTCCTAGCATGGGAAAGTTGCTGTGAGCTCTGCTAGAGTGTTTACCTTTCCCAGAACAATTCTAGCTATGCAATATTCTCAGCAGTATTGACAGTCTAGAGATTTATCCCAGCTCTTTGCTTGGTTTGAGATATCTTGTTGCTGACTTTTTGGAACCCTTGTTGGATGTGAATATCGTTCCCAGTTAGCTTTTGAACTAGCCTGCTTTGACCTATTTAACTAGGTTTGGAAAAAAATTTTGTGTGTGTGTTGCTTCACATGTGTGTATGTGTGCTAGCAATAACCCTTGAGATTGTTTTAGGGTTATTTGCTGCCTTATTTCCTTATTGCAAAGGATAACGGTAGCATTCCAATGTCTGCTATGGGACTGAAGGCGAGTAGGCTGTTGCAGTCAGTGCCTCTGGTCCTGGCTAGTCTCTGGGGCAATGGAGAGCAACATTCCTATTCCAGTTTCTCAGTTTTGCTCAGCGGTGGGGGAGGCTTGGTGCAGCAGCCGGTGGTATGGCAGGAATCTGTACGGAGAATAGAAGATGAAAAGGTCCAGTGCTCCACATGAGCCGGAGGCATTTAGGATTAGGCTGCCTTCCCTAGGTTACTTTCAGAGTGCTGAAGACCGGAATCCTTCATGATCTGGAGAAGGATAGCCAGCTGTTGACTGACTTCTGTCAGCATGGGGTATAGTTATCTCTTAAGCTGACAGAGTGGAAAAGCCTTGCATGTTAATTGATTTTGACTCTTGAATTTTTTATTTTTTTGGGGGGTGGGCTTGGGGGTTGGTCAATTTATGGCATTCTAATAAGCAGACCATTCAAAGGGATGTTCATCAGGAGAGGAATTGGGAAGGGAGAGGAAGATGAAATCTTTATTCCAACCTCTACTAATCCAGAAACTATTTAACTCTTTTCAGGCATCTATGCTGATGCACTATGGGTGAGCTTGGTCCTCTTTTTGTGTCTACCCTTGTTACTCCATTCACAAAAGTGTCATGTGGCATTTATATATTCCAAGAGGTTAAATTGCTTTTTGTTAAATTTCACCAGAAATATTTCCTTGAAGCAATAACATGGGAACGTGTTCAAAGTGATTTTTTTTTTCTTTTTTCCTCCTTTCTCTGACCTAAGACATTAAGACTCAAAAATGAGATTAAACCATTATTTTGCTGCATGGTACTTGGAGAGACTTAGTGTGCTTCAAGAACAGAACTGTGAAAAAAGTGCGACATTCTCAGAGAACACAACTATTTGTTTTAATGTTTCTGTTCCCTGCGTAACCTGGATGCCAGAAGCCTCAGGTCTGACTGCCTTCAGAATAATTACTTTTCTGGTGCTGATTGAAGCACAGTGCCTGCAAGTGGAGTGGTGTCTTGAGCAAACAAATCATTATTCTAATGCAACAGATGTACATTCTTTACCTCAATTCATAGTCTTCAGAGGATCTTTTCAGGAAAACATATTTTAAAGCCGTCAAACACCTGTTTGTCTCCTTTGGAACACATACAGGGAATTTTCTATGTGAAATACTTATTGATAGAAGCTAGAAATTTCATTGGTGTCCAGAGCATGATGGCTGTTTTGATGCCAGTGTCTGAAACTTCTGTAATATGTTAGATCAGTATGGTTATTCAGGTCTGCAAAGCACAACTTGCTCAACTAAGGGATAGGTAGCACAGGGAATAGACAGCACATTGCTAATGAATGTACTTCCTGTCTCCTTTCTCATCTAGTTTCTACGTGTGTTAGTATAGGGCTCCTAACGGTTCACTGAACAAAACTCTTGAAATCATTGTGCAGTGATTAAACCCTCCTTGACCTTGATGGATTAGTCTGCAAACCTTGCTGGTATTCACTTGGGAGTTAGGTAGTCTCTGGGTTTGCTGCTTAAAAGAAAAAATTCTGAAGCATAGTAACTTTGTGATTTATGGGGTTTTTTTTATTGGCCATGTTATAGTAAGGGAGGAAACAGTGTTAGCTATTTTAAGGCAGATCACTTGTTGTAGATCTTCACATGCACCTCAGGCCCAGTTGTCATTTTCATAAGAAAGAGTCTTCTAGATCTGCTTCTATAGAACAAGACCTTGAAGTTTTTAATTTGTATTTCTTAGACATTTACTTGTTTCTTAGGCTTCCAAGCTAGTAGAACACTTCTGTTAACTTCCATGATCTCAGGCCTTCTTTCTCAGCTTGCTGCTTAGCATTGGTCTTTTATGCCATGCTGTATATTGTGCTGTCCCAAAGTGCATCTTTATTTCCTGTACAGTATTCTGTGTGTGTTTACCAATTCAGGGAAACTTGGTTGACAGAGCTGTTCAGACTGGAGGCACAGATGTCTCTTTCAAGTTGTATGTAAAGGTAGAATTCTCTTTCCACTAAACCCAAAAGAATATAGCCTGTGGTTTCAGTAGTTAGTTTCCAAGATTTGTCCAAATTTCTGATGCAAAGGGCAGCGTTAAGTTTGGATACAAATTGTGGAGGATGTTCGTTTTGATGGTGTTTGTATACAAATGAAAGGAAAATATGTTCGTAGTTTTTGATTTTCTTAAGAAATGTTTTACATGCTTTGAATTACTTGAGACTTCTAAATGCAGCTCTCAAAATCTGTGTCTCAGAATGTGGTTTGCAACAGAACAAGGAGCTAAAAGAGTCCATTGCCCACTTGTTTTTTAGTAGTTACCACACCCTTTTTGCTTCATTCCTGTAAACCAGAGCAGGAGCTCTCTGGCAGTCACTTATGTAATGTTTCAGCCCTTGCTGTCAGTTTCCATGCAGTTCGCTGTTTTAGTACCATGAGCTGCCTGAGCTTTTGCAGGCTGTATACCAGTTTTTCTTTCCTGTCAGAGCTTCATAAACATTTGTGTAACCTAAAATTAGAGCCTAACTTGTTTTCCTGTTTTGTTATCTCCAGATTCAGTTAAGGAATGCTAGAGAAAGGGCTATGGGCTCTAGTCCAAAAATGGCATGGGGAAGTAAATATTTGCATTTGACCCAGTAGGATATATTTCATTTTTTGAAATGAAACTTTTCTCCTCGTGGCTGTCCTCAAACTTTAGATAATGCAAAACTGAATCTTGGCACTGTAGTGTTCCTGCCAACTCATGTGATTTTTTTCTTTTTCTTCCCTTTCTCTCCTGTTTTACATCTTGACATTCTGTTATTGAGAGCTGTCTTGGATATGCGGTGTTTGTCCTTCATTTGACTTTTTTTCTTTCTTGCCTTTTTTTTAACTTGATGATAATGATAGGTTATTAGCATTTTGAAATTTCTCTGTAATGCATTCCTTAAACGATAATGCAAAACCAGGCTCTCAGCTCTGTTCTGGTGTTCCCATGGAGTGTTTTTGATCCTAGTCAAGCAGGATGTAGGTTGAAGCAGCACAATGAACATACTTGATCAGATTTTGTGCCGGTGGGGTTGTTTTGAGTAGTACAGTGGGTTACATGCCTCGGGCACCTCCTGTGATAGGGCTCTGGGGGAAGGACATTAGTTGCAAGATGATGTTGAGGTCAGAAGAGAAGTTTGAGGAGGGACTGAGGAACTGAAACTACTGCATGGTTGAAGCACTTACATGCATTTAAGACTAATGCTTGCCTTAGGTCAACTCCAACTTGGTCAGCTAGCCAGTTGCCTAAGTTGGGCTACAGGCATTCACCACGATGCTAGGGGAGCAGTATAGTAACGGAAACCTAGAGGCCCAGGCTGCTCAGTTCTGCCAGATGCTCGGTGGTTAGGAGGTGGGTGGTACCATCTAGCTATGGTTAAGATTTTAGCCTTAATGAGTCAGCTCTAGGCCGTGGACTGCAAGCCAAGCCTTTCAGCTACACTTCCTCTTAGCTGGAGAGATGATGTCACCATTGTGCAAATGCTATATTACTTCTCCTTTTATGGAGATGAACAGGCTTGAAACTGGAGTCACTCATGCAGAGGAAGTGGGTGATAAAGGCCTGCTAGGATGTTCTGTAAAGATGTGGAGCTTGAATTGCACATTCTCTTCTAGCCTCCCAACCTTTTTCTTGTTCTGTCCCAAAACATCTAAAAAAAAAATTCAAGAGTTTGGAGCTCTGTTAATTTATCAGTTATGCCAATATATTCGACCACAGCAGTTCAGCATTCATTCAGATTGGTTGTTTTGCAGTAGAATATTTGCCTGAGGACTTTTTATGTACAAGATGTCTCTCTTGTGAAAACAAATTTTGGTTTAATTGAGTTTTTAATGTATGCTGAAGGTCTTGGAAGCAGTCTAAAATGCAGTCTTTTATTTTTGGACTGAAGAAAGTCAAGAATGAGTTGGATATTATGGGGGTTTTATATAGTAAAATGAATCTACTGCTCTTATTTTTTATATATATATAAATATATGTACACTGTTGTATAGCTTAAATATAAGGGATGTTTTACTTCCTGAATTTCTGGATACTTGAGGCTGCTGCTTCTTATGATCTCTTGAATACTATGGTGATGAGAGCTAAAGAAGAGCCTAGATAAAAAGCTTCCCTTGCCAGCTGGTGTGAAATACAGAACTGTTGCTATAATTAACTAATGAGTTGTTGTTCTGGATTGTTTTTAATAAGTGTCTCTGTTTAGGATTGAAAAGCAGATGCAGATTTCTTTTAATCAGCCGTTTCTTGATTGTGTTATTATAAGCAACTGAGTTTATGGTACCCAGCACATTCTCTTTTGCTGAGTACGTTGCTTGCACAACTGACAATGGAGTAAAGGCAAGTGCTGACTGAAATTGTGCAGTACGCCCATGTTGAATGATTCTTTTTTTTAAACAAAAAAAAAAAGGGTGGAGTTGGCCTCTTGTCTGGGCAACTGAATTCTGATTTGTGATGGCACAAGTCAGTATTGTATGGAGAATGAATATTGGCATTTAAAGCAATTCTTAATTGGAAGTGTATCTAAGAGTTATGCTTTTGTATGTGTTAGCTCTTTGGCCCTTTGGTCGGCTCCAGTTTCCTGTTGCTCAACACATTATTTGAGTTGTCTGCCTGTACACAATTAGAAGAATTCCAGCTATCCCAATGACTGCTGCATTGCAGTCCTGGGAAAGAATTTCCCCCGGATTGCAAACAGGAATGTTGCCTTTTATGGCAGTGTCTGTATGCTGCCAGTGACTTGCCTGCACTCGCAGGTACGTTCCTGCTGGCTTAAAGCAGAGGTGACTAACGCAGCTGTAGCAGGCCACCAGGAAAGTATGCTGGGGGAGGAAAATGTAGTGCCGGGAGGATTTTGAACAGTGTCTGCTACTTTTCCTGCCTGAGCACCTTTCAACACCTTGCTTTGTGTTAAGGTGTGGAAAAATCCTATGCTTGCCTGTTTGGGACTTCCTCAGGTCACTGCAGGGTGCTGTTGCTACCTTGCCTCAATGGAATGTGGCTCGAAAAGAGCTTCACAACTAAGTATGGCAAAATTTGTCAAACAAAAAATTTTCAGTGTCAAAGAGCTTCTTAGTATTACCTGATGTTGATCGTCTCTTTCTGTTGGGCAGTTGGTTTATCTGTCTGCTTACTGATGTCTTTTTGCTGGAATAAGGATCTTCTGCAGGAAAGGAAATGGGAAGGCATCTGCTCTTCAAGTACTTGGGGCTCCATTGCCTGTATGAGGACCTCCAGCTCATAATTTTAAGACCAGAGCTGGCTACCAGGAATAAGGAGCACCTTCCTTAGTTTTGGGTTTTTAAATTTTTTTTTTTCTCTCTCAAATTGGCTTCTTAGAAGAGCCTCTGTAGTACCTTGAATGTGTGTATAACCTTTTCTAGGACAAGTGGACCGCTTGTTTATAGTCAAGCTTTCAAAAGTCAGGTGTTATTCAGAGACACAGTTTTGTCCTTTCACATAGCTGCTTTGCGATAGAGAATTACACCCAGGTGTCGCACTACCAAAGAATACATTTCCTTAGGCAATCCATAAAGGAGTAACTAGTTATTCCCCTGATCCACCCTCAAAGTGCCCAGTCATGCAGAGGGCTGGCATGCGCCTGCTGAGCCCTTGACCCACTGGGAACCTTGAATGGGTGGGGCTTTCGGAGCTGGCTAACATCTACTCAGCCTGTCCCTCAGCAAAAAGGGTGCATATCTTGAAGGCAATGATTAAAATTCAGCACTTGGAGAAAAATGAGTATGCAGTGCTAGGCTGCAGTATCTAGTTTTGAATACGCAAGAATTGGCTGGGTCAAAACCATTTGAGTGGTGATTTTCTTCTGCTTGCTTTCTTTCAGTCTTAGGGCTGATCAGCTCTTTCTGAGAACAGTATTAACAGGAATAAAGCAGATTGTCCTCTAATTTTTTTGTGCTCATCTGTATACAATCAGTTTCCAGTAAAGAAGCTTAAGAGTAGGAGTTGCCTATTTGTACCTTGTGAACCTAATGCTTTCATTATTGGATTCAGAATAATTTAAGAAAAGACAGAATCTCAAATTTGGTAGGTTTACCTGCTTTCCTTATTCTATAAGTGAAACTTTTCCTTATTCCATGTGTCCAAAGGCTAGATAAACTCACGTTATAAAGAGAGAAGGCTATAGGAGATTTTTCTTGATGAGTATGGCAATCATGACATTAGAACTGAAATGCTAAATTCACTTGCAGCAGCAGTGTTTAAGGGTATAGAAAGTGTTTTCAGGTGCTCGACCTCTGACTATAAAGCCTACCCTAATTACAGTTCATTCTCTTTATCTTGCACAAAACAACTTAGTGACTCAATTATATCGTCTAAGTACTCTCTGATGGGGAGAATACTGAGTGCACTTGGTTTCTCTAAGCTGCTGGAGAAAGGAATAGAAAGAACCAGTAGCTAAAATATGGAGACAGTCACATCCATAAACATACTGATGAAAATTACCAATTGCTGAAATAATTAGAGCAATTCAGTGAATTCTATACTCTCATGGATGTTTGAGGCTTGCTTTCTCTCTCTTTGGAGATTAGACTTCATCCCAACACAAAATTGGGGCTCTGCAAAAAAAGGAAAGAATGACAATAACTGGATGAAATCTTAACTGCTGTGTTGCTGAGGTTCTCAGACTGGATGATCTGACAGTCCTCTGGTCTTGATCTTAAGCAAAAAAACCCCTAAAATAAATAAATAAAAACAAAAAAACCCACAGCCAAATGGATAACTTAGAAATTTTGAGTTTGGTGGCACAGTCTGTTCTGTGAGTGCCCCAGTAGCTCATGTGACTGCCTCTGAATGACTTGCAGTGCCCAAGTCTGTTCCATGTCTGAACAGGTCTCACTGCCCCTGTGATGACTACAAGCTACTAAGGCTGTTCTGGTGTAGGCACAGGCACTCTTCAGTCTGCCCAGTGCTCCCAGCTGGTTCCTGGTAGCATAGGGGAGGAATGGGATGCAGACTGTGGGGGGGAGGAGGGAAGGGGGCACAGGGTAGAGGGGTGGATGAAAGGTGTAGCCAAGACAGCAGCAGGGGAGTGTGTTCACACAGAAGTGGTGGAGGAGCAGTGGGATGAAGCCATGGTGGAAGGACTAGTCAGGACTGTGTATGAGGAAGTGGAATCACAGGTGAAAGCTGAAAGGAGGTTAAAGATGTAGGAGAAGATAGTGGTGGATTAGCTGGGTGAATAAGTTCTGTAACTGGAAACTGGAAAGATATTATCATCTACAGCTGGGAATTGAACACAGGAATTAGTATGTCTACTGGTATGTCAACATGAAGAAGAAAAGGTTTCTGCTGTTACCAGCTGCTGTGTTAATACAGTGGGGGATAGTGCCACAAACAGATCAGCTGTGTAGGACTTGGGCTGCTGCTCAGTGTTATAGTTTCCAAGGCCATTGTGTACAAAGTAAATAACAAAAAATTATTACTGAGCTGCCAGTGTTTGTTTTGGGGGTGAAAGCCTCTGTTTGATTTGAGGTTTTGGCACTTTGGCATTTGTAATGGTTTCTGTCTCACTTCCCCTCTCCCCCTTCCACTGCTCTGCTGATAACTTTTTAAAGTATGGGCCCAGTATAATAGGGGGGAGGGGGCTGGAGAACAAGTAGATGTGCATCAAACTGTAACTCTGTGGTAAAGAAATGGTCAGTGGGGGACTTGTAGAAAAATTGTAAAGCAAACAATATTCTTTCTGGATGAAGAAAACTAAACTGCTATGGTGCAAGTATACTTTATCATATGGTGGGAGGTTGGGGTCTCTTGTCGGAGAAGGGGTTATCTGGCCATATTTCTGAAGGTACTTGTCAGAGTTTACTAGTTCCTGGTTTTGTCTTTGCTGTTGATTTCATTCTGTCACATAATTTAATTTCAGAATCTTAGTCTGACGGCTTTTTTAAATTTTATTCTAGATCGAGAGGATCAGTCCATCCTTTGCACGTGAGTGTTTACAGTCATTGGCTTGTCTGGATGTCAGTCTGTGTTTTTAAATTCTTGGTTGGACGACTCTCTTAATTGTAGGTGCTGGGGGTAGGCTCAGTAAATCGGGTAATAATGGAGAGTCAAGGAAGGTCCCACTACAGGTCTTCCAATATATATTTAATCCTTTCCGCAGAATAATTTTTCTAAGAAGTAGATGAAGAAAGGGAGGTTTTGAAACAGGCCTTGTACTCAAACTCCTAAAGAAATACATCTTTGTCAATGGAAAAGGCTTGGAAAAGTCCTCCAGATTTGATGCAGTTGTTATGTTTCAGTACATTCATACTGATAAGGCCAACAGAGTAACAGATACCCTTGAATCAGCAGTTTCTCTTCTAGGCACACCAAAATTGGTTGGCCCTCAGTTCTGCTGAAGGAATTGGTATGTTTCTTCTTGCACTCAAGAAGTTTCCTTTTGAAGGATTCACTTTGTTACCTTTCACCCCTACCTGTACAGCAGCCTCCAAATTATTCCTCAGTCATTTGGCAGTCTTTGTATCCAAGTGACTAGAAAGCATAGTTCTTCATTGCCTTTCCTCCTCCGTGCATGCATATGGAACCTGCACCTGGTGGCAAATGGCCAGAGGGCTAGCCTGCAGTCCAGCTACACTGCTACCAGCTTGCCAGTACAACTTGGTTTTTCTTGGTTTTAAGGGAGGTGCCACAATGGCCAGAATGCAGTTAAGGAGCTCTGTAGCCGTTTTGGGGTTAGAAATATGAGTATGTCCCCTTACTGCTTGTTTGTGAATGAATTGCAGATTTTCTTTACAGAGGTGAATCGGGAGCTGGTAAAACAGAGAACACCAAGAAGGTCATTCAGTATCTGGCTCATGTTGCTTCTTCACACAAGTCTAAAAAAGACCAGGTAAGACCTAGGTTTGATGATGCTTTGTTGCTGTGCTGACTTTGGACAATAAATATATATTAGCTGATGTTGGTAAAAGCTGTATTGCTCAATAGAAGCCTAGATACTAACATCTATCAGGGGACTGAGGAGGACAGTGAACTGCGAAACAAGTTTGTCAAAAGTTGCAAGCCAGGGAACACTGTTGTAAGTCATAACTCCTTTGAATTCAGTGGAGCTACAGTGGGAATAAGCTCATCCACAACCTCTTGGATTCATGGGCAAGTGTGTAGGCAAGGGACACTATAAATGAAGGATCACCCATGCTGATCTTTTCATGGACGTATTACTTATAACCAGTCTAGGCAGTTTACAACTGATCCTTCTGTGGAGGAGCTGTCTCCTTTCTTCTGTACTTCTATAGATTAGGTCTGACTATTATATATCCTGTCTCAAACCTGGAGAATAGAGTGATAGGCCAGTGGACATCAGCTGAAAGCTTTGAATTTGTAGGAAAAAATTTAAAGGGTGGAAAACAGCCAAGTGTTAGCAGCACGTGAAAGAAGGGTGGTGGTGATGGTGGGAGGACTTTAAAGATGTCTCACTTATATTTTTTTCCCCCTCCCTCTCCCCCGATGGACTATTGCCGAATTCGTCAGTTGTATCCTCGTAGGTGAGCTGCACGTTTACTGCACGTTCTGCACCAGGAATGCGTTTTCTGTCCCATTGTGTGATTTTTTTTTTTTTTTTTTTTTTTGAGCAGCTTTTCACTCCACACCAATGTCACTTTCTGCAGCTAAAACAAATCCATAGACAATTCACAATTTTTTTTTTTGTGTGGTGCACAGTAATCTTTTTGTGAGGATGTTCCGTTGGAGACTAATACCAAGAATACTTGTGTTCTGTGCTCAATACTAGTTTGCATTTAAGACTTTTCTTGCAGAGTTTTCCAAGATGTACCACTTGAGAAGTATTCCTCCAGGGCAATAGGACTGGACCAGGCTTTCCTAGAACCATAAGCATGTAGTGTGTGGTGTTCCTAGGAAGATAAATGTAGTTAGGTGTTTAGCTTTCTGTCCCCTGCAGTGAGATGTGGCTGCACGTTGTGCAGAAGGTTGAGGGGAAGGCTGCCCTGCAGACAGGGTATTCTGGGGCTGAGCTTGTTAGCCAGAGCTGAACATGTTGGAAATGTTCACTGGTGAGCTGTGTAATGCAAGCCAGATGCCAGGTGTGTCCACTGTATCACTACATAAGAGTTTTCCCATAGTAGCTAAACGTGTAGACATCTTACGTGTATAGAGTATATGAATAAGAAAGCATTTCTGCACACAGGCATACTCTGTGTGTGCACACACATAGTAATAAGTAACTTCTGGAATCCAACAAAAAAACCCAAAACTTTGTATGTGCCAAACTTTCAGACGTATGAAGACTTTTTCCATGGTCTGTCAGTAGCTGTATTTAGAAACATTCTCCTTTTTTCTTTTTCTTTTTTTTCTTTTCTTTTTTTGTGTGTGTGTGTGTAAAATAGAATCATGGGGTTGAGTTAAATATTCTTCCCCTGCTTATCCTTGAGCAAAATTTGAACCACTAAAGCAGGACAGGCAGTCTGCTTAGGAGAATAAACCAATCCCAAGTTGGACTAGTTAGTGATTTGCCCAAGTTTTATATTTACCACCCCCCAAGTTTTGATTCTTCTGAGAAGTCCTGCAGTTCACGTTTTGCTCTGATTTTGTAACTAGACAGTAGCACCAGCCTTACCAGAGAGGATTTAGAACTGCAGTCTTTGAATGTAATGGACAATGAGTGCTCTATGAAACAATTGCTTACAAACCTTGAACTTGCAACCAGAAATGAATGCATTAAATTTTTTGAGGATCTCAGGTATACTGGTCATGGCAGATTTTCTTCTTTAGGTAGAATATGATAGTGTCAAACCTTTATGCTGCAAGACTAGGCATAGAGCTTAATCAATGATAATATCGAAAGTAGTGGTGCTTTATCTACCATGAAGGTTTCTTGACTGTCACCTATTAGAAGTTTTGGATGTAAGCCCTCGTTTTCCCAAGTATCAGAGCAAAATCAGATTTGTAAAGCATATTCTCCAACTCTAGCTCTTTTGTTTTGGAGACAGTGGCACCTTCCACTGATCCTAGTGCATTAGTATATTCAGCTAAATAGCTTCTAGCTGCATGGTGTGACTACTGAGCACATTAAAGCTGCTTTTGGGGCCTACTGAATCTAATTATATAAACACTTCTTTTCACTTGATGAAACTTTATTTATGGAAGTTGAGAATGATATTTTCCCTTGTTTAGTCTCTGCTTCTCTACTGACTTAAGTCATGTAACAGTTTTTTCAAAATGAAAAGTTTGCAGCTAATCAGAAATTCATGGGTAATAGTTGCTAATGCTTAAGTATTTGTAATGAAAGTTATGTTACTGGTGATGTTTCTCCCTTCTCCATCCAGCACACTGTTGTTGGGATTCAGTTATCAGAGAATCTCTCACATAGCTGCAGAGAATACAAAAGTAAATCGCTAAAGTGTAAAAAACAAAACAACAACAAACCCCACCAAAACAAACAAAACCACCAAACACCCTCCCCCATCTTTTAGTTTTTTAAATTGCATGCTGTGAAAGCTAGCTGTGATTTCTAGGTGCTTTTCTCCATACTTCCTGAAGAATAAATGGCTGGCAGAACTTCTACCTTGTGTAGAAATCATTCCAAAAAGCGTATGAGATGCAAAAAATGCAGCGTACAAGGTAGATGTCAAGGATTTTTGTTGCTTTAAATTGGTATTGTAACTTCAGAGGAGTATAAAGAGAGTGTACTGAAGACTGTGCACTGCCCAACCACAGGCTGACAGATCCACTGTCTGTTGCTTCTGTTTTGATGAGGAATATTGTACATACTTCAAATGCATGCCAAGTATTAAACAAATTTGTTTCAGGTCAAGGAATGGCAATTACAGGTGTCAGAAAATTGGCAGTGTCTTGATGATAGGAACCTTAGAATTTCTAGAAAGCTTGTGATGAACAGCTCTGTGTTGTACTGGTTTTGCTTTGCAGAATTACCCATTGTATAATAATAATAATGAAGTATCTTCCTTCAGTGAAAGCTGATCAAAATTTAAGGTAAAAAAAACCAAAACCAACAACTCCACCCAAAAAGGTCTTTAAAATTTTGAAGACAATGGGATTTTCTTTTTTAAAACGACAGCGAACAGTGAGGAGTGGATACATGGCAGTGATCTCAGCCACCTAATTTTACGTGCCATTGCCACAGCATTCTGAGAACTTGATCTTCCCACTGTATTATGGTGCTAAGGCAAGTCATGAGGGCTAGCTGACTTGACCAGCTCTTAAGCATTTTCCTTTCCTTACAGCTTTATACTGCTGTGAGCCTGAGCTGGCATTCTCTATGCATATTGCTACCTTGGTGGTTCAAGAGACCTAATCACCTCTAAACCACAGTTTACCAACACCTACTTGACACTAATGACACTTTTTTCCTGAGGTACCAGATAACAGGAGTGTCTACAGTATAGGTTTCTGTAAACTTTTGATCTTTGTGTAGCTAAACATGACCTGAGTTTTATTTTTAGCCAAAAAATTAAAATAGATTTTATGTCAAAACTTGACTTCTGTTCAGAGGAAAAAATGGGCTTTTTGTTTCATAGTTGGGTTGAAATGTTATGTTGCTTGCATCTCTCACTTGCATAGTAACACAAAGGCCTAGGACCTCGCTGCAGGATGGGGAGGAGAAAGGGGTGAAGGAAGAGTGTTCCAACTTCAGTACATGTGCCAGAATGGGAGGAGAAATGTGACTGCCACACGGTATCAAGGACTGAACTAGTTTTCAAGGTTTTCTCATTACAAAGCCATATGCTGGCTCTGTTGTGACAGAGCACATGTCCCACCTCAGGTTCCCTTCCCAGGGCTACCCTCCTTGTTATATATACTTGACAATGAATGAAAGTGTTTGCAGCAGCTGCCCCTTCTGTATATGTGCAGTTCTGCAGGTCCTGAGGGTCTTGTTTAGCCTTTCTCTTTGCAGGTATGAACTGAGGTCATTGTGGAAGTAAGAAATAAAGATTTGTAGTTCTTTGTACAGTTTCTCGTGTATCTTCCTCTTCTTTTTTTTTTTTTATTGCATGTATTTTTAGAGAGGTTGTGTAAGGACTGATCTGTTTTATAATGCACTTTGAGAATAAATGGGAACAATTTTCCTTTAGAAATACCCTTAAATAATTGGCCCATAAATTCCAGTTCTTGTGAATCTAACTTCATTTCCATCCGTTATGCACAGAAAGTCTTGAGTACTTACTGATAACTGCTAAAAATAGAAACATTAATATAAACTGTCATTTTCTGTCTCTAGAAGATTTTTAGGTAATCTTGAAATATATAGAACTCCATGCTTTTAGCACAGAGGACAAGTAATTTTTAAAAACAGCCAGGGATATATCTAGAGCATGCAGGGAAAAGTGTATATGCTCCAGTGGTCTAGTACTTGACAGGGGTAAAGGTTCTGAATTTTCTTTTTCTACAGCTCCAGCATTTTATGTTCCTTAAGGGGAGGAGTGTGCGAATATAGCAGCAGAATGCAAGCGATCATGCAGTTTGTGGGATACCACTAATTCTCCTTTTTTTTGTGTGTGTCTGTGTGCGTGTTCTTACAAAGGAGTTTTTTGCTTGTTTGTATTTTGGAAGATGTAGGCTTTTAGTGCAGGCTTTTGGTTTGGTTTTTTTTTAAAACATTAGACCTTTTCAGACTAACTTCTTAACCTACTACTAGCAGAGTTCAGGACTGTTTTGCAGTAGCAAGACAGGATTTTCGTCACTCTTCCAGCCTAGACGGCAAGACACTTCTGGGATGAGGGCCTGATCTTGGATGGTACGGTGTTTTGCTTTGATCCTGGGAAGTCAGTGAGGTGTTACAGCCAAGTGGCTTTGAAGGGCTTCTTGTTAACAGAAAGGGAGCACTGGGATGCCCTTGTGTTGAGGAAGGGAACAAAGAATATTTGTGAATGTTTCTGTTTTACTCAGATAACTAATGAGTCTCCTTTTGAAGGTTTAAGAGATCATCTCCTAAGATTTAATATGGCTTCTCTACAACAGACGCCAAGCTAGTGTGAATTGAAACTTCAGCGCTGGTTTGACCCAAGGTTAATGCAGTGAACTGCTACCTACTTTATTAATTTCTGATTTCTCTCTAGGGAGAACTGGAGAGACAGTTACTCCAGGCTAATCCAATCCTGGAGGCCTTTGGAAATGCCAAGACAGTGAAGAATGACAATTCCTCAAGATTTGTGAGTATTGTTATCTGGCATGGGTGTTAGTATTCTACAGTTCCCAGAGGGAAGACTTAGTCTACTTCTGGGTGAATTGCTGTCAGGGATAGGACAAATGTCTGTGAGTGACTTCCTTCACATTAATCTGGGAAGTGAGTTTCGTTCAATGAATTATCCAGAATAGGCCTGATAGGTCTCTGGAATGAATGAATCTGACTCTGCACCAGTATCATCTATGCCAATTTTTTGTGTAAGTTTATTACAGTCAGTTTTATCCTGGAGAGCAAATACTGGTCCTTATTTTGATTGCTTTGGAGAGCAACGGACAGTGTCTGAGGGGCAGATGAGGGAGCTAGAGCTGAAACTAAGTGAAAATGGTTGAAACTGACATTGACAGAGGTGGAACTGTCTAGGTCATATAGCACGTGAAACTGAAGGGACCCTGGTTATGGGAAATCTAGGCTGAAACTTAATTAATTTGAATTATAGGCTGTCTGAATGTCAGAAATGTCTGAAAGTGTTTGGTGTCTTGTTCGTTAAATTGCTGGTGTGATCAGTAGGCGTTGCCTATTGGCTGACCTTATGTTTTGCCTAAAACCTGCCTGACCTGTTCTGAATTTCCTTTCCTGGATTAAAAAGAGAAGGTTACCTTTGCTGCTTACTGCTGTTTACCACTGATTGCTAATTTTAATGCTATTATCTTTGTCTTAGGGCAAATTCATCAGAATCAACTTTGATGTCAACGGCTACATTGTTGGAGCTAATATTGAGACCTGTATCCTTTCTGTAACCACTTAAAAGGAAAAGTTAAAGGCTATAGAAGTGGCAGTAATGGTACTAGCAATCTGCTCGCAATTGACTGTCATGTTGAGAAAGTGGTAGGAAGCGCTTAAATTTATTCTAGCAAGATTACTGTTGCAGTCTCCTGTTTCTTCATATAGTATTTAGTGTTCTTTGTGATCGTGGTGGAAACCTTTTCTGAATGAATGAATTCTAACCTTAGGAGGCTGAAATGGAAGCATAAACTATGATAAGATGAATAGCTTTGGAATTTCGTAAGCCGTTCTCACTTCTGTCCAAGGCAAATAGCCATGGATGGCCAGTTTTTCTGGGTTTTTTTTATCAGTTAAGTCTCTCTTACCATAGCCATGGTTCAGAGGCTGGCAGAACTGAGACCTGAAGCTCAGTGGGTTGTTGACTGATAATGATTGCTAAATCAATACCCCTGTTAATGGCATGAGAAAAATATTAGGTAGTAGTGCATCAGGAGATTTTTCTCCTGCCATAGAATAAGAGGTGATTTGTATGTCCTGCCATATGCCTTGACTCTTTGCAGATCTGCTGGAGAAGTCACGTGCAATTCGTCAAGCCAAAGAGGAGAGAACCTTCCACATCTTTTATTACCTGCTATCTGGGGCAGGGGAGCATTTGAAGAGTAAGTGTGAGTTTTGTTGTAGTTATGGGGTTCCCTCATTGCAGTGACAGAGGGTCCAAAACACTTGCAGGCTAGGACCTGTTCCTTCATAGTGTCTTGTCTCTGTCTGTTAGATATGGTCACCCCTACTTCACTTCTTTTGTACATTCATACATCCCTCTGCCCTCCCCCTGCACTTCTCTGTCCCTGAAAACTTCCTTCTCTAGTTCCTTCCTGCACTTGTCTCCTTGCCAGCAATGACTCTACACCCTTCCTTATCTAAATCATTGTCCCATGTTTAATCTCGTCTTGCATGATGTAAACTTTTTTAGTGCAGGAAGGGTCCTACTGTGATGTACTCAGTGTTTAACTGAATTGAGCAAAGCTGCTAGCACCTAAGCAGCTCTAGAAGTCTAGGATCCTAGCGCACCTAGCTTTAATACCTCAGCCTAGTAATCAGAGTCCATGGTGTGAAAGAGTTGCAGATTTGATCTGGGGGAAGGACAGAACTTTTCTCATAGTTGCTGCAGTTTCAAGGGCTATGTATTAACTTTCACCCAACTTGAAACAAATGAGGTGCCTGAAATTAAAGGCGAATTTACTTTCAAGTTAATCCTTGCTTCTTACAGACTTAGGGCATAATGATGATTGACATTGCTTTGGTGGAGTAGTCCAGAGGAGGGAATAAAAAGAAATAAGGCAGAAAACCTCCAAGTTTGTCTAAAATACATTAAATATTCAGCCTGCGGTAAAACTGGGTTTAATCTCAGATTCATCCAGCACCTGCTAGCATATGCAAGTCAGAAATTTGATCTCAGTGGTAGTTTGTCTATTAAAAAAAACCCAAACAACCATAGTAACTTCTTTCGCAATTCTTTCCTAAGCTGATCTGCTACTGGAGCCTTACAACAAATATCGCTTCCTTTCCAATGGGCATGTTACAATCCCGGGTCAGCAAGACAAAGATATGTTTCAGGAGACCATGGAGGCAATGAAGATCATGGGCATCCCAGATGAGGAGCAGATAGGTATGAATCCTATAAAGGGCTTGAAAATGCAAGGAAATGACAGAGGGAAGAGATCATACATCTCTGAAGCTTTTTTCGTTCTGGGGTTCTCTTTTTGTTTATTTGTTTTGGGTTTTTTGTTGGTTTTGTTTTGCCTGGTGTCCATTCCCATGCTGTGCCCCGGCCCCCCCAAGTAAACAGTGTGCAAGTAATAAACTTAGTAGCTTTGGAGTGACCCACATTAGGATCTACCAGAACAGTTTCAGTTTATACAGTTAAGGTTACAAGTCAAGCAGCTAATGAAAACATGCTTCTGCTTGCTGTTTTTGTTTCCAATATGAGGGCTGTATATCCAGTTTATGAATAACATATCCAAGATACAAGAATCCCCTCATTCTCTTGTGCAATGCATGGCTTGTGTGCTCCCCCTATCCCTAAGCAGTGGCTTTAAAGTATCTAATCCAACCACTGCTGGATTAGTACTTTGAGAATGGCCTGGTCATAGCGCCTTTCTTTCCAGCTTAACACTGAACTGCTGATCAGAAATTAATATTGTCTGATTCTGGGAGCACAGTACCATGACAGTGAAGCTAGAATTGCGTACAGCCAGCACAAAGTGCAGTGACATGTATTCACCAGAGCTCTGTGTTGTCTCATTCATGATCTGCCTCAGTGGTTGGGAACCAGTGCTTTTGCAAAATCTCAGTTTCTAAATGTGTAAGGCCTTCTAAAACTAGGACTGTTTTTTCTCTACACTGAAGCAGGCATCTGTGGTGATTTGAGGTCATCACCTCCTCTGATGGAAGCTGCAGCTCTGAGGCTGTAGGGAATATGTGCCTGTGCCTTACCTATTGCTCTTCCTGGTCCAGCCTGCTATAAATCCATGCTGTTGTCATCCACAGTTTAATATACTTCTTGATATCCTGAATCATCTGAGACTGAAACTGCTGTATAGAAGTGAAGAGAAATTTGCCTAAACTGAATAAAAGAATTAGTAGCATAATTTATTGTCAGGATGTCCTTCTGTGCTCAGGTTTTTCAGCTGAGTTTTTAATGTATGTTCTAGGGCATGTCTTTGCTGTCACATAGATGATATATTGGTTCCAGCCACTACAGCAAAGATAGCTTTAGTGTTTTGCATTTTCTGTTCAAAGTGTGAAGGACATTCATGTTCCTTATAGGCTCTTAAGAATAATTAGATACAGTAGCTGGCTGGATGATAGGCTTACTTAGTTTTGATGTAAAGTCTAAATGCTGACTATCTTGATTTATGAGACAACATCAAAATAAGCTTTCTGTCCAAGTACCAGGATTCCAGATTCAGCTGTCAAACCACTGGATTTCATAATATGCCACTAGGAACATACATGTTTCTTTTCTGTTAGTCCTCATGCAGCATGTATGGAGCCTTTGTTCACTCTGCTATCAGAAAGATACTGTTTTAAAACAAATGTTTCTGTAAGTGTCATGATTCAACCTCTGCTGGCAGCTAAGCATCACATAGCTGCTTGCTCACTTCCCTGCACCGCCAGCCCCCAGTGGGATGGAGGGAAAATCAGAAGGGTAAAAGTGAGAAAACTCATGGGTTGAGATAAAGACAGTTTAAGTAAGCAAAAACTGTGTGCACAAGCAAAGCAAAATAAGGAATTCATTCACTACTGCCCATTGACAGGCGGGTATTCAGCCATCTCCAGGAAAGCAGGGCTCCATCGTGTCTAATGGTTACTTGGGAAGACAAATGCCGTAACTCCAAATGTCCCTCCTTTCCTTCTTTCCCCCCCCAGCTTTATATGCTGAGCATGATGTCATGGCATGTAATACCCCTTTGGTCAGCTGGCATCAGCTGTCCCAGTTGTGTCCCCACCCAACATCTTGTGCACCCCCAGTCTGCTCACTGGTGGGGTGGGGTGAGAGGCAGAAAAGGCCTTGGCTCTGTGTGGGCTCTGCTCAGCAGTGTTATCAACACTGCCTTCACCACAAATCTAAAACATACCCAAAACATAGCCCATACTAGCTACTATGAAGAAATTTAACTGTATCCCAGCCAAAACCAGCACAACAGGTAGAAACTAGGGGGTGAAAAAACTTTGGTACAAGATTCCCTTTGCACTTGGAGTTTCTTTTGCTCAAGGCTACTAGAAGCTCTTATGCAATGAGCGTTGATTGATGCACAGTGAAAACTGTATTGATGCAATGGCATTGAAAATTGTCTTTCCTGTCCTAGCATCTGATGCTCTTCTTATTACGTGCACCGTTCAAAGAGTATGAATGTATCATTAGCAATGGGTGGGGTGCTTCAGCATGTAATTAGTAACAGTTACTGTGCAGGCACTTTCGCCCACATCCTGCTGCCCTTCATACATTATATGTCTGTATGGACTACAGACTTTGGTCAGGGAGCTGAAAGTGATACAGAGTTTAAGGAACAAAATTTTCCTTCTCTTAATTGGTTTGTACTTTTAATAACTGTCTCTTTCCTGTGTTAAACAGTAGTCATTGAGGAAATTGAATATTGAATTCATTGAGTGAATTTTGGCCCTCTAACTGAGAACAAACATTTTATCAGAAAATATAGATGCTGTAGGGCGACGCATTACCTTCAGTCCTGTCTCCCACTTCACTGTAGTGATGTTGAGAATAGGTAAATTTCCAGGCTGTGTAGTTTTGCATAGGAGGGACAGGGCAAGTCCTGAATGGGAGTCATATAGAGGAACTACCTGTGGTTTTTTTCCCAAATTCCATAAAAATCTTTGGGATGTTGAGAAGGGCCTCTTAACCATGTCAGGAAAGGTAACTGGGACATATCAAGGCTTTTGGTGATGTCTGACACTAAGCTGTAATTATTATTTTAAAAGGTCTCCTGAAGGTTATCTCAGGTGTTCTTCAACTTGGCAACATAGTCTTCAAGAAGGAGCGTAATACAGACCAAGCCTCTATGCCAGACAATACAGGTAACCAATCTTCTTCCTTCCCCCCCAACAAAGAAAAATGCAGAGAAAAGCCTACAGAAAGTTCTTGCAAGTAGAAGAATATTACAGTATGTAGGGAGTACTGGAGTCTTGTTTTCCTATAAGGTGAATTATTTAACAAAGGAGCTGACATGCTCCTTCATAGAAATACACGCTGTTTTGCCAGGCGTGTGCTTGCAGCCAGCCATGGGCAGGAATGTGGCAGTGTTCCTGTGACAGGGCTAGGCAGGAAGTACATGTGATGACCAGATGAAAAAGATTACTCTACTGGAATATGTCGTGTGTGTGTGTTTTAACCAAGCTAGGAATGATTGCTCCTGCAAACCTCCATTATGAGACTTCAAGGAATGTTCTTTGCTGACTTTGTAGGTAGACATGTGACTGTAAGAGTAAGGTGCATAGTTTTGTGGTGGGCATAAAGTATGTGTACATATTGTAATTGCACTGCCCGTTGTTACATGTGTAAACAGTACCATGTTTCACGTGATAGAAAGCTATCTGTTGGAATACTTAACTCTTAGACCTTCATTATCAATGTACTGCAGAAATGTTAGAAGCTGTTAATTTATCTTTAAGGTTTTATATTATTGGCAATTATTGTTATGGAAAATATGCTCTAAATAGCATTTTGGGGAGGAGAATAAACCATTTGTGGTTTGGATCTTGAATCTGAAATACAGAGTTGCCTCAAAGGCTAATCAGTGGCTGAAGACAGAACAATTAGCTTCGGAAATCCATTACTTGACATATCTTTAAATTGATTAGAGACGATAAACTTTCTAAAGCTTCTGTGTTGTTACTTAGTTGTATGAGAGTATTCCTTCAAATTTAATTTCGTGGCTTCTCAATAACCTGTAGTATGCATTGCAAGAGGGTTTTTGGGGATTTTTTGGTTTTGAAGATATCTTTGTCTCATCAACCCGTTCGTCATTTAATATTTTTATAAGCTGTTTCATGACTTTTGGGAAGGCAGTTGCAGAATTTTTTTTTTTTTCTTTTGCCTTCTGTGAGAAAAACTAATATTAATCTCTTTGTTGTTTCTTCTTACCATCTTTAGCTGCTCAGAAAGTGTCTCACCTTTTGGGTATCAATGTGACGGATTTCACTAGAGGTATCCTGACTCCTCGCATCAAAGTTGGGCGAGATTATGTCCAGAAAGCTCAGACCAAAGAGCAGGTAAGCGTTTTGTAAAATTGAACAAGTACTTTAGTCTTTAATCTTGCCGCCACAAAGCTAATAAATGTATTAGAGGTTTTTGTAGCAGTTAATAACCATCTTTATGACTGCACTGTATGGCAACCACACTTGAATACCGTAGCGTGCATATTGCAAGAGAATGTAACTTCCCTAATTTTGGCAACTGGCTGTCCCAAGGGAGTAAGATCCTTCAGTGCTGTATCCAAGGGTGACATTTTCAAGTTGCTATAATACTGAAAGCACTATTTTTGAGTAGGTCAGTTACTGGGGTGGAGGAATTTGCTGCTCAGCCTTGAAATTTGTAACAGGTTGTGCCCTAAATGAAACCGGACCTAGGAGCTAGTAGAGTCCTGAATGGGGCAAAGCCCCTGTGATTACTCACTGCACAGCTTCTTTATTAACACATTCTTATTCTCAGTGCAAATAAGCATGTCCCCATAACATGGAAGGGTTTAGGAAGAGAGTGAAGTCTAAAAATAGTTCCAGGCTGCTTTTCCATGCTGCCTTTCCATTTTGATATTTAATTTCTTACTACACATAGTACTTTTGTGTCAATCCCAGGTAGGGCAGTGGCATGGGAGGGAGGGATTTGGCTTCACAAATCCCAAATTACAAAAGAATTTAAATGCTTTTCTTTGGGCCTATGAAACACGCTATGTTACTGTAGTCTGTGGAGGTCACTGGGCATAATTTTTCTTTCTTGAATACCAGGCATTGGTTTCTCCAGCAGGCAGGATCCTGAAATTTGGCTTTGACATGCTAATTTAGTAAGACAAATTCTTTGCTCTTATGTATGGAGTATTGCGGTGCCATCTACTTTTCATTGGGAATAACTTTTGAAATTAGCCTTGTTCAGTGAGTTTGGTGGTGGAGGGAAAATCTCGGACTGCAGTTGGGCCATTAGATGCCAAAACTGTGTAATCTGTGCCTTTCTTTAGATTATAACCTAACTCCTGATCTTTGTCTTTTCTCTTTAGGCTGACTTTGCCATCGAAGCGCTGGCTAAAGCCACTTATGAACGTATGTTCCGGTGGCTGGTTATGCGTATCAACAAGGCATTGGATAAGACCAAGCGACAGGGTGCATCCTTCATTGGAATACTTGACATTGCTGGTTTTGAGATTTTTGAGGTAAGGGGATATCAGGTCCTTGCACTTTTTTTACCACGGAGCAAAGACTGCTGAAGGAAATCACTTTAAAACTGGAAGAGAACAGTGTATAATTTTGGAAAGGATTTCTACTTCTGTTACTTGAGATCTCGGCTGATGTGAACTGTCAGATAAGTGGTTCATTTGTTAGTATTTGATGTATTCTGCACATGTGTTCTCATTGTGGTATATTTTGGTGCTTGCATACTTTTTGGCATATGCATTAGAATTATTTTAATTTCACTGTTTGAGGTGTTCTTGATTCTTTATAACTCACAGTTTAAGAGTTTGCTAACCTACAAAAAAGTCTTTTAAAGTGTGTAGAGTTACGGATCACCACTGGACTTAAAATTTCATGTCCCATTAGTCTGTCCCAAAACATTTAAGGGATGACCCGCTGAAACCTGTTAGTGTCATTAAAAATTGTTAGAGATAGTTTCTTCTTCCTGCTGATGAATTTTGGAAAAAGCAAAGACAGGGTAGACCAAATCAGATCCAACATAAATTGACGTATGTATGCTCCTTTCTTAAAGAAACCTGAAAATCAGGGATCAGAGTGTGGTTTCACATGCAGTTAGATTTAACAGCAGCTGCTTGGTGCAGAAAAGGATTGAACTTGCTCCTTTTCCCCTCTGCTGCTCCTGGCTGCAACTGCTTGTGCTGTTCACCTCTCTAGCCCTGGGGAAAATACTTTCTTAGGGTGTTTTATAATTGAATCAGTCTGCAAAGGGAGTTCTGAGCATAAAACCTGATGCAAGATAAATGTAGGGTAGGAAGAGCAGAAGGAAAGTTGAGAGATGGAAAAAGAGGGGAAGTGGGAGCTCCCTCTGTAGGTGACAGTGAACAGTTAGGCCAAACCTTTATGTCTCTGAAACAATTTTAGAATGTGGCTTTGCATTATACCTAGTTTGAAGCAACCATAGACTGCCATCAGAAAAGAACTATCCTGCCATTATCCCAGCCAGGCAGCTGCTATCAACTTGTGTTATGCTGGATCTAACTCATGTGCAGCTGCAAAGTGAATTGGACCAATTTATTCATTAAATGGAAAATTAAGACATGGAAAAGTTGAGGCGTTGGGTTTTTTTTCCTCTCCCCTCTCTGATTAGTCTACCTTTTGGTTTCATGGTTGCTGGATCTCATGAAAAGGAGGGGAGTGGAAATACATGGTTAGGAATTACTGAAACATGGAGGAAGTAGAATGGGACCATTCTCTTTAGCAGCTGCATTGTATTTAGTGTGGTCTAACATGAAAATGCATTGTGGTTTATTAACCTTGTCCTTACAGTTTGAAGAAATCTGGAGATGTTGAAGAATTTTCCCTCACTTTCCTTGCTCTGATTTTATATATGAGGATTAAAAAGGGACTTTCCAGTCCACATGCTTTTAGGAATTTGTCTTCAGGCTTCTGTTGCTTCCCCTTCCTATGAAGAGCACTTGCCAGCTCTGAGTTTGTGAGAAAATCTGAGTCTTTTCTATTCCCAGGTTAAGTAGCTGTAGTAATTATTCTTTTGTTTACAACTAAACATTCTTTTGCAAAGTCTGAGGAACAGTGTATATGAATTCTCTAGGGATTGCAGCAGTGATGCGGTGGCATATGACAGGAAAGGCAGTTCGTAAGCAAATGGGGTTATTGACAGAGGGCTCCCCACCCCACACAGAACACAAGCTTAAATTCCTGAACTGTAGATGTGATCTTTCATGCTAAGAGAATAGTAGGTGTGTCTTCAAAAACCACTGTTCAAACATCTTTCTACCTTTTTCTTCATTAGCTGAACTCCTTTGAGCAGTTGTGTATTAACTACACAAATGAAAAGTTGCAGCAGCTCTTTAACCACACCATGTTCATTCTGGAGCAAGAGGAGTACCAGAGGGAGGGCATAGAGTGGAATTTCATTGACTTTGGCTTGGATCTGCAGCCCTGCATTGACCTCATAGAGAAGCCGGTAAGCTGGTTCTTCTGCCATCGAGCAGCAAGAAATGGCTGCACTAATTTTGTCATTGAGGACGTAGTAGACTGGAAACTAGCTTTCTAGCTTTTGGAATCCTCTGCTGTGTTTAGAAGTACGTTTATGTTTAGAAGTATATTTAGAAGCAGAAGTGAACAGTTTCCTCTTTGTCTGAATGTGTCAATCCCAGTCTGTTAGTATCAGTTCTGTAGGAAATACTGCATGAAAATAGATATAGTCAGCCACTTTTTCCTCTCACAAAATTGTCTTCATTTGTGTAGATCTGCATGGTGCTAGATGTATGTGTGGCTTACCATAAGTAGTGTGAACCTCCTTATTTAACTGTGTGGTGAGAAGCTGTGAATCTCTGTTGCTTTCCTTCTGTTCTAATGAAACTTGGATATGTATAAATTTCATAGTAGATGTTCCAATAGTAAGGACTAGTTTGTGAAATATTCTGCTGTGGTCTTCTGCATTTAGATACCTGAATATTTGGAGAACAGCGTGATAGTATTCCTTCTATTAAAAACATTTTTTTCCCCATGTCAAAGAACCTAGACAAATGTGATGGAAGAGACCTTTTTGTAAAATGTTCAGAATTCAGATGAGGATTTTGAAGAATTATTAACAATTTCTATTAGCATAGAAATAGTTGAACTGATACCACGTAACAGGTGAATGTGATGGGGATCAGGCTTAGGGTACCCTTTTTTATCTCTAGCCCTCTAAAGGTGTTAATGAATTGTGCAGTCATGTATTTAATGATGTTTTGATATTTCCCTTCTTTAAGGCTGGTCCTCCTGGTATACTGGCCCTGCTGGATGAAGAATGCTGGTTCCCAAAAGCAACAGACAAAAGCTTTGTGGAAAAAGTTGTACAAGAACAAGGCACTCACCCCAAATTTCAGAAGCCAAAACAGCTGAAAGACAAAGCTGACTTCTGTATCATACATTATGCTGGCAAGGTAAAGAATTAGTAGCTAAAACGTGAACATTGGGATGTCTGGTCTATTTCCTAATGCATAACTGCTGCTGCTTAGAAATGGCTACTTACCAAAATGGCTGTCTGTGAGAAACCAGTGGAAGATTTCATGAGGTCGTTCCATTGCTGTGGACGTTACAGGGCCTAAGGGTATCTGCCTGCAAGTTGTTATATGTATAGCTGAAGACAGGTCAAACTGACACCAATTTAAGTTGTTCTCTGAGACCTGGTGAGATTGAAGGTACTTTTGAAAAATGCTTCTGAAGTCTTGCATCAAGACTTCATCACCAAAAATGATGATGCAGTTGTTTTTTGTGTCACACTGTGGGTGGTGCAAACTAGCATTGCAAATCCATTCCCTTACTGACAGAACAGAACATGCAGCTGTTTGTTAGGGTTTGAAATTTGTAGGTATGCTTGCTTAGATGGCAAATCCAAGAGTGATTAGGTAATCTGTTGCTGATTGTGCAAACCTCAGTGCTGCTTTTATAGACTTTGCAGGATCTTGTTGCATCTTGTGCTGCAGAAAATCCCCCCCCAAGTTTCTTGATGTGTTTATCTTCTCCAGGTGGATTATAAAGCAGATGAATGGCTGATGAAGAACATGGATCCGCTGAATGATAACATTGCTACTCTTCTCCACCAGTCATCGGATAAGTTTGTGTCTGAGCTGTGGAAAGATGGTATGTAATTAAACTTAATCTCTTTTTTTTTTTTTTCCCCTTCTGTTTTATGTGGAAGAGTTTGTTTGATCATCAAAAGTCTGTGGTGAGCTGTGTTGCTTTTTTTCCCTGAAGACTAAGCCACCAAGATGAGCATTATCTAGAACATCCTTTGCTTAGGTCATGGTATTTTATTAAAAGTTCGTTGTAACTCCAGAGAAAGGTTCACTTACATCAACTTAGGTTAAGCTTGCTGCATATATAGCAATTATTTCTTGAAACCAAGCATGCCAGGATGAAATATGAATGCACCATTGTGTCCCAGCAGCTTGCATAGCTGCAAACACAGGATCTGAGGTTGAATCTGTTTTCAGTCCTGCGACTAGTGTGTTCTTTCTGCAGCGTTCAGTATTTTACTCTTCTCTGGTTTTATCTGCTTTTGAGTCTTACTGTTGCTGTCACTTTCTGCGGTGGGTTTTCTTTGACGTCTCTGTCTGTTACAGAGATGCAGAACGTTCAGAGAGCCTATTTCTATCAACACTTTCCTATTCTTCATCTAGAACCAGGTGACTGAGAAACCCAGCTGTTGTGTCATGTCTGTAATGCATTCTAGAGCCATGCAAGAAATGCTTCCATTAACTTCTCTTTGTCCCTTTGTCATACCTGCTTGTCTTTCTTGTTCATTTCCTCTGCTTTGTGCTAGTAGCTCCTCACAGACTTTAAACCAAAAGCAAAACTCGCCTTGCAAGTGGATACAAGAAAAGTATGGACATACTCAGGTGCTAAAGGCTGCTCTTGCAAGACTTGCACAGGGACAGCTAGAAGCAAATCCCTGTCAACTGTTTGACTGTAGAGCTAGTAAGGCTATATTTCTTGCAAGATTTGGAAGGAAGATTTCTGAGACTGCGTTTAAACTGAAATTCAGTTTAACATGGATTCTAGTATTGGGATTTGACTTCAGCTGCTGATCATTTAAAAGAAAGTTTGGCGAAGGAACTTGTACTGCATGAAACACAGCCATCAGCAAGTTGTGCCTAACAAGACCTTTGCTGTGTGTGACTTCTTTTGGACTTGAAATGTCAACTAAATCACAGCTTATCAGTTCTTATTTATTGTTCTTAGCTGGATCTTCTGTTGCAAACGACTCGCCTTTTTGCTATCTTGATGTAGATTGCAGGGCCCAAGATTGTTCCAGCTGCAATCTGGGACACTTCTGTGTATTTCTCTGTGATGTCATCTAGTAACATAACCTTCTTTTCTCTCTGATAAGACCACCTTGACCCTATTCTAACAGCTGCTCTAGAAGTGAGCAGTTCTAAACTAATACTAGCTGTAAATCAGGATATCCTTTCTTGTTTCTTTTGTAGGGGTTTCTCTTAGTTTTTTTTTTAATCAGAAGCCAGTTGACCACAAGTTGATATATTTTTCTGAAGTGAAGATTGGGAAGCCTGAGTAGGCATCAGCCAACCACTAGAGATAAAGTGAAGTAGTAGCTTGAAGCCCTTAATAAAAATATACTGGGGGTGTGGAAAATTACAGTGATTTGGTTGGGTGGGTGAATTTTTATTTCCATGGAGAAGAGCAATGGGAAAAAGTAATGCTTTAGTTTCTTCTTGCCCCTGCTACTCTCAGATTAAGCTGGCTTCTGTTGAAAAAAGGGATCTGTGGAGTCCACCCATCAAGGTGATAGCTTCATCAGTGCTTGAATGTCGCTGTGGCATAGTGGAGAAGCTGTTGGGGCAAGGGGTTCTGACTTTCTCCTAGTGGTATTGTTCATGTCTCTGTCATAGAATACTTGTACTCTAAAAATAACTCAAACAGTGGTATCTTGAGGTTTGGTTTCTATCATGCCTTTTACCATGTTTGCTCAGTTTACAAGTAGATACGGCTTTTCTGATCACCGGTCATGGCCGTTCTGCCTGTAATGCAAGAGTGAAGCTGGGCTTTTTCTCTTAACTGTGGCCCCTTCTGGGTCAGAGTTAACTAACAGCTGACTCTGCTGGGCTAGCAGCTAGAACTCTTGGTTTGTTGTTTTTCATTGTAACCTAAGCAAGTAGAAGCATCTGAAACTCACTTCTAGATTGCTTTTCCAGAGCTGCTATCCAGAGCATCAGTAGAATATGTTTGGGCGTAAGTTTGTCTCCATCACTCAAACTTCCTGTAGTGAGCTGTTGCTTTTTTTTTCCTTCCTGCTCCTATCCCTGCACAAATTCTGTGCAGGAGTCAACATCTGTGTAGAGATGAAGCAAAAAGGATCCTGCAGCTCCTCTCATTTATCCTGTTCTTCCCAGATGTTCTTTGTACATTCCAGTGCTTCCTTTGTGGAAGAATTTTAATATGCTTTCTTGTGCTCTCTCTAGTTGACCGTATTGTTGGGCTGGATCAGGTAGCTGGTATGTCAGATACAGCATTGCCAGGGGCCTTTAAAACCAGGAAGGGTATGTTCCGAACAGTGGGACAGCTCTATAAAGAACAGCTGGCTAAACTGATGGCTACCTTGAGGAACACCAACCCCAACTTCGTCCGTTGCATTATCCCCAACCATGAGAAGAAGGTAAAGACAGTACAGCCTTTGCAGTCTTACATGGGCTTCCTGGGGCATGTGGCTGGGTTGCTCTCTTTGTCAGGGTTTGCAAGAGATCTTAAAAAGATCCTGTTTTCTCAGGATATCTTTTTAAGGTCATCCTAAATAGCTGTAGTTACCAATGTTTTGGAGACCAATCTTTGCAGTTCTTCTTAGGATGGCATAAAAACTTTCAATTGCTTCTAGCTGGAAAAGAGAGCTGGCTGCTTTACAAAAAACAGGGGTACGCAAGGGGGTAAGCCCCTTTTGTAAAAGCTTTGTGGTATTTATAAAGTGTACTTTTTCCTGACTAGGCTGGAAAACTAGATCCCCACTTGGTCCTTGACCAGCTTCGCTGTAATGGAGTGCTGGAGGGAATTCGTATTTGTCGTCAAGGTTTCCCCAACAGAGTTGTATTCCAGGAATTCAGACAAAGGTAAGGCCTAGAAAAGAATCTGAAGCGGTCTTTACTCTGGCAAAGTTAAGACAGACATAAGTGCACAAAGTAAAGCATTTTATTGCAACTAGATTGCCACTGTTTTCAAAGGCAGCACATCTGTCCCTTTATATTTGCTAGCACGAGGCCTCCCAAAAGCATCTTTGACTTCTCTGGTAAGCGTGTAGTTAAGGTGAGGCATAGAGAACCCCATCTAAGACTGCTGCTTCATACTCTGTTTAGAGATGCAATTTTTTTCCTCTAATGAGACAGTAAACTATCAGACTCATAGTGGCATAGGAATGCATTACAAATTTTTTTTTCCTGTTTGTTTGTTGTTGTTTTCAAATATACTTGTGTAACTAGTCTAATGCTTTCTCCTTTTCAAATGCTTTCTCCTTTTCAGATATGAAATCTTGACTCCAAATGCAATTCCCAAAGGATTTATGGATGGAAAGCAGGCTTGTGTACTGATGGTAAGACATCCCAGAAACTCTACTTGAATAGAATAGACATTATGGGTGTGGTTTGGAAATCAGAGTTGTGCATGTTAAATATATCTTGTACTCACAGACTAAAATTCCAAAGTCAAGTGTTTTGTTTGATAGGAGGAGGGTGCAAAAAGTTTTCTTTTGGTTTTGCAGATGGAGACTTCTGACTAGCATGGGGTTCAATAATCCTAGGCAAAGAGGATCTTTCTGTTTCCACAGATGCATATACTTTGAGATTCCAGCAGTATTCATGAAATCAAAATGCTTAGAAGCATTAATGTTATCTTTACCTTATACTGAAAGTATGAGCTTCAACAAACTCTTTGTAACAGCCTGCTGATGACAGATGCTTTCAATGAAGGCTCCAATTAATTTCTGCAGAATTGCCTGCTTCAGAGGGAAAGCTTTGGCTCTGTAGCTTGATGGCTAAGGGAGACTGAATTGAATTTGGCTGGAAGGGATTCCTATTTTTTCTTTCTGAAGAGGAATAAGGTATACTCCTTTAACCTAGTATAAGGAAGTCCTTTAAAGGACAGGAAAGTTGGTTGGGGTGCCTTTTTCTGACAAAGGTTAGGACTGGGAAAAAATAAATAGGAAGGATCAACAGATGTGTTTCCTTTAGGAAAGGAAGAGGGCTCTTGGGACTGGCATATGTTCCTCACAGCATCCTTCTAGTTCTGAGTACTTGATGTGGTGTATTTAAACAATGCTTTCCATCATATTTTCTGTTTCTGGTTACCTCCTTTTCATGCTGTGATTGGCTGACTTCCAACTCCCCTAATTGGGACAGGACTTTATTTGGAGCTAGGAACTTTGGTTGGCTGAAGTGGCTCCTTGTAGGGAAGGGGTGTCTTACAGCCATGAAACATAAATATGTTTTGTGATGTTTCACGTGAAGCAGCCTTTGCATGAGATGAATTCTTCTTTCATTTTAGATCAAAGCATTGGAGCTGGATTCCAACCTTTACCGAATTGGACAGAGTAAAGTGTTTTTTAGAGCTGGAGTCCTTGCTCATCTTGAAGAAGAGAGAGATCTGAAGATCACAGATGTCATTATTGGCTTCCAAGCATGCTGCAGAGGCTACCTGGCCAGAAAGTAAGGACCATATTTTGTAAAGTACATCATAAACATATACATTTTTCCCATTCAGGTGCAAGTTTCTTTTTTTGAAAAGCTGACTAGAAATCTTTTTTTGTCAGAAAGGCTATGATTTATTTGTTGTATATACAACAGTTGAAGGTGTTTTAGAGTTTTCTGATCTCTGTAATGCCAGACTCTGGCACCTGCAAGAAACTCAGTGTGCTGCTATCCCACATACTACCAGAGCAGTGAAGTCTCTTCCTTTCTGTAGTTATACTATACCGCAGGCAAAGATTTTGACAGAGATGCTGCAAACTGCAAGTGTGAAAATGAAAAGGTCTTGGTATGGTACTGCTCCAGGAGGTGTAGGATTTCTCTGAAGTTATTGGGTAGGACTGCAAATGGTACAGTTCTAAAAACAAAAATATCTGTCAGATCGGCAGAAAAACATGTCTGTTACAGATCTCCCTTTTTTGAAATGAAAAGAGTGAGGCTTTTCAGATTAGATGACATTAGGGAAAAACTTCATTAAATAGGGAATTGAATAAAGGAAAAAATAACAATTCTTACCTGAGCAGAAAAAAACTTGACAAAGATGGAGGATGTTCACTGGAAATTTTGCTGGTTTTTTTGGGAGGGAACCTTGTGAAGTAAAATCATAGAGGTATCTAAGAAAGGGCTTGGTGGAGAGAATTGTGTGTTGCTGTGGGTTCCTTTTGTCTGACTTCCACTTACCTTGCAGAGCCTTTGCCAAACGCCAGCAGCAACTGACAGCCATGAAAGTGCTTCAGAGGAATTGCGCTGCCTATTTGAAACTGCGGAACTGGCAATGGTGGAGGTTGTTCACCAAGGTAGTACTTTTTCCCTTTGCAATTTTGACAGTTTGGTTGCAGTTTCAGCTTCTCCAGTTGAACCAGAGCCCAAAACCCACTTCCTCCACAATTGGGCAGGCTTGCAATTACACCTTGATTCATTTAGGCAGAGAATATCATAACATTTGATAGCTGTACAGTATGCCTGCATAAATAAAGTGCAAAGCTATATCCAAGTAATGTGGAAAAGCAGAAGTAATCTTTTAATGCTTTATGTCTAAGAAAAGTAAGAGGATCACTTGCTTTGGTGGTATGGTACTTCAAAGAGTCACTTACTATGTGGCTAGTCAATTTAGCTAAACAAAAATTGTTAATACGGGGATGGCTTGCCATCTCTTTTCTCCAGGATTGTAAGTGCAAAGGAAGAGCACTGAGGTCTGATCTTGTTGTTAAGACTTGTAGATATTTTACCTTTATAAAGACAATGAACACATGAAGAAATAGTCTCTTCTAAATGTATGGGATTTCTTGCTTTTTAGCCATGAGACTTTGCAGCTAAATGAGTTGAGAGCAGAATTTAAACTACTTTCCTATGAAATGACTTGTAACTATTTTTGATGGGGGAGCACAGAGATGGGTGGTGTTTGGTTTTTTTTCATAGGATAGTTTGGATTGGAAGGGGCTTTTGAAGCTCACCTAGTCCACCACCCCCAGCAATGAACGGGGGCATCTTCAACTAGATCAGGTTGCTCAGAGCCCTGTCCAGCCTAACCTTGAATGCTTCCAGGGATGAGGCATCTACCACCTCTCTGGGCAACCTCTTCCAGTGTTTCATCACGCTCGTAAAAAACTCCTTCTATCTAGTTTAAATCTACCCTCCTTTAGTTTAAAACCATTGCTCCTTGTCCTGTCGCAACAGGCCCAGCTGAAAAAAGTTTGTCCCCGTGTTATAGGCCCCTTTACTGAAAGGCTGCAATAAGGTCTCCCCAGATCCTTCTTCAGGCTGAACAACCCCAACTCTCAGCCTTTCTTCATAGGAGAGGTGTTTCATCCCTCTTGATCATTTTTGTGGCCCTCCTCTGGACCCATTCCAACAGATTCATGTCTTTCCTGTGCTGAGGGCTCCAGAGCTGGATGCAGTACTCCAGGTGGGGACTCACCAGAGCAGAATAAAGGGGCAGAATCACCTCCCTCAGTCTGCTGGGCACGCTACTTTGGATGCAGCCCAGGATGCAGTTGGCCTTCTGGGCTGCAAGTGCATGTTGCCAGCTCACATCCAGCTTTTTACCCACCAGTACCCCCAAGTCCTTCTCCACAGGGCTGCTTTCAATTCTTTCATTCCACAGTCTGTACCGATACCGGGGTCTGCCTCAGTCCAGGTGCAGGACCTCGCACTTGGCCTTGTTGAACCTCATGAGGTTCACATGGGCCCACTTCTTAAGATTGTCCAGGTCCCTCTGGATGACATTTCATACCTCGGGCGTGTCAACCGCACCACTCAGCTTGGTGTTGTCTGCAAACTTGCTGAGGGTGCACTCGATCCCACTGGCTGTGTCCTTGATGAGGAAATTAAACAGTACTGGTCCAGATACGGGCCCCTGAGGGACACCACTTATCACCAGTCTCCATCTGGACATTGAGCCGTTGACAACTACTCTCTGGATGCAACCATCCAACCAATTCCTCATCCACGAAACAGTCCACCCATCAAATCCATATCTCTCCAGTTTTGAGAGAAGGATATTGCAGGGGACTGTCAAAGGCCTTACAGAAGTCTGGATAGATGACATTGACCTACCTGTGAATTTCCCCACTGTATGGCAACTTTTTTATTCTCCTGCTATTACAACTTAGACCTCAAGGGTCTGGAATTTACCCAACCCTTTCCTGATGCATCCCATCCTGGAGGAAAAGTTGGGCAGGCAGAAAGTGTGTTATTGGCAGAGCAGATGATAACTAGTCCTCTATGATCCTCCCAGTATTCACAACAAAACAAATGGTCAGTCGTTCAAATATGACATTTAGCGAAAATGTTGTTTTATTCAATGCTTATCAAGTACAAGAACATTTCTTCATGTTTTGCTTGTTCCTTATACATGTCTCACTGCATTCATTTCCCTTTCAGGTGAAGCCCCTTCTGCAAGTAAGCAGACAGGAAGAGGAGATGATGGCCAAGGAAGAAGAACTAATAAAGGTCAAGGAGAAGCAGCTGGCTGCAGAAAATAGACTGAGTGAGATGGAGACCTTCCAGGCCCAGGTGAGTTTGCAAATCTCGTGTAAAAGTCATATTCTCTCTCTACCTGGCCAGCTGCTTGAGGGCACCTACTTTGCTTTGTTGGTCTGATAGACAAGCTGCAGGATACCAACTTGTTGAAATATGTGACTTGGCTGCCATCTTATTCAATTTCCTTTGCCCTTCTTCCCAGCTCAGTTCCTCTAGCAGGTCATTTTGTACAGTGACCACCTATCTCCCTTCTGTAGCCGTTACATGAAGTCAGGTCTCCTTTGGCTGAGTATTGTAGGAAGCTCATTGAAGTCAACCTCATCGTTAGCGGGATCCTTTTCGTTTGGAATGCAGAAGGTGGCAGCAAGATTGTTTTTCTGTAGGGCTGATAATTGTGTTACTCTTGCAGGAGAAAACTAGACAATCTCCTTACTTCAAATGGGTATGATCTTGAGAAATTTAAGGCTAACAGTATGTAGTTGCAGTGGACAGTTTGTGAAGGAGAACACCCACTTAAAAGCTAAGTTTTGATATTTAGCTTTTGATTAGTAGCAGGAGACTGCTGCAATGATTAAGACTGTAACTGTGGAACACAGGAGCATGTAACTTCACTGAACACTGATTGCTAAGTACTTTGGTAAATTGGAGCTGCTCTTATTTCTGGCTTTGTGTCCAATGTAGCTAATGGCAGAGAAGATGCAGCTGCAGGAACAGTTGCAAGCAGAAACTGAACTCTGTGCTGAAGCTGAAGAGATAAGAGCCCGCCTGACAGCCAAGAAACAAGAACTGGAAGAGATATGTCATGACCTGGAAGCAAGGGTGGAGGAAGAAGAAGAACGGTGCCAACATCTGCAGGCTGAAAAGAAGAAAATGCAGCAGAACATCCAGGTAATGCCTTAGGAATGCTGTCTCTTGTCAGTAAAGAGGATAGTAAGGGTCAGAGTGATTCTTTTGTCTCAGCTTGGAGGGAAATGGGTGAGAGAGAACAACAATAAAAAAGCATTAAAAAATCCATTTGTGGAAATAGCAATAGAACACAGTGAGTCTGGTGCTGAGCCTGAGGCATTCAGTCAGTCATCTGGAATAAGCTGTTTCATTCTTGAAGACTAAGATGATGGCTGCTTGTCAAATAATTAGACAAGTCTTTGCTTAAGCCAGGGTTTTAGAAATGGTGGCATTCTTTGCAAAGTAGCGTTGTTTATTTTGCTGGAAAACTTGCTTGCTAGGATGCAGTGTGTTTTATTAAGTCATGATAGATATCACTTCTGGAAAGTATATATAATACATAATAATACTGTAAAGGAAGGGTAAAGGAACTTTCCAAGTTCTAGTATTGCTTCTGTGCTGTTACACTGGTTGGTAAGCAGCACTGACAAATGCCTTGCTTTTCTGTGGGTGTTGTGAAGGAACTAGAGGAGCAGCTTGAAGAAGAAGAAAGTGCAAGGCAAAAGTTGCAGCTAGAAAAAGTGACCACAGAGGCCAAATTGAAGAAACTGGAAGAAGATGTGATAGTTCTGGAAGACCAGAATCTCAAATTGGCTAAGGTAGGATTCCTGCGGCTTCCCTACATAGGCTAAAGATGCACAGGTGTTTCTCCTGGAGCTACTCACCAAAGGCTGACCTTTCCCATATTACAGGGAAACTTAGGAATGAATTCAGCCTTGTCTTGGACAACTCTGACCTGAATTTTTGAAATTAGCTGCCTGCCTGTATTCTTTACAAGTCAGTATTGTATGATATTTAGATAGCCTTGACTAAATAATGATCCATAAGCAAATATTTTCTGATGTTGTTATGCCAAACCATATCAAGTTATTCATAAACAGGCTTCCTTTCAGTTTTGAAAGGGCTATCAATTATTTAAGTAGCCATTTATTTGGAACTTATCTGTAATCCTGAAAGGATTTCTTTTGTTCCAAGTTCCTTTGTAGCAGGAGTAGTCAATGTCATGAGTGTCATCTTAAGCACAGTCAACTCTGGAAAAATCTGTAATTCCAGCCACTGCTTTGACGCTGCCTTCTCAATTCTGCAGGAAAAGAAACTGTTGGAAGACAGAATGTCTGAATTTACAACGAACCTGACAGAGGAAGAGGAGAAATCTAAGAGTTTAGCCAAACTAAAGAATAAGCATGAGGCCATGATCACAGACCTTGAAGGTGGTTTATGGTTTGGTGTTTTTGGTTTTTTAAAGGCAGATCCTCCAAAGGACTTGCCTGTTTATTTTTAGGTGGTTTCCTGTTAAAATCGGTTGAACTGCAGTTTCATTTCTAGAGTTTCAGTCCTTCCTGGTTTCTGAGGGGTTAAAAATTAGTCTATAGTGTGTATGCTATTGATCGGTTTGATAGAGCTGTTTGGTGGCTGGCTGAAGGTTATGTGCCTTGTCAGCTGAGCCCTCGATCTAAATAAAAATTCTCTCTGAAGCAGCAGGCCAATGGAGAAGAGAGACTGGTTCTCTTTCTTCTCCTGCTGTGGAAGTGTCTCTACTTTTCTACTTCCAGCAGCATCAATCTGTCAGGGTTAGTGCTGTTTCTGATACTATTCGCACAAGTTCTTCGAACTAGAGGCACTTATCTGGAGACTGCCTAGGTTAACAAAGCAGGAGCCAGCCTATATAGTTTCAGTAAAGGGAGAGCAGACCTTCTGTTCAGCATCAGTTAATGAGCGCTTATGCGTATGTGGTGTGGGTGTTGGGAGAGACTGGCATAGTTTATTGCAGTAAAAGGTGGGAAGGAGGCTTGGCTGTAAGATGAGGGGAAGGGAAATTGCTCAGATATGTTTTGAAGGAAAAATATGGGGGCAGTTGCATGTATAGATCCTGACAGAATAAGGCACTCCAGCTACAGTTTGGACAGTTGTATTATTAGGAAAAAACTATTGCTTAAATAGCTTTATTTTCTCTGCTTGTACAACGTTCTTTGAGTATATGTTGTCTGTGTAACTTAATGTATCCCCATCTTCATCAGAACGTCTGCGACGTGAAGAAAAGCAGAGGCAAGAATTGGAAAAGACTCGCCGAAAGCTTGAAGGCGACTCCAGTGATCTGCATGACCAGATTGCTGAGCTGCAGGCTCAGATTGCAGAACTCAAAATGCAGCTGGCCAAGAAGGAAGAGGAGCTGCAGGCAGCCTTAGCTAGGTGAGAACCTGACCTGCAGGGTTCAGGGACCTACCAGGTTGGGAAGTATTGCTTGTCTTATGTCACTTTGGAATAGGGACTAAATGGAATCTGTGGCTGTTGTATTTCAGCCTGTGGACTGTTAAGATCTGTGTCCTCAGCATCAGAGTTCTTTGGCTGCTGCTCACTGCCACGTTCTCTGTACAGAGCTAGACTATGAATGTGATGTGCAGTGCACACGTTTCACTGGAGCAGTAAGATTTCAGACGGGGTTAAAAAGTAGTGGCAACACACTGTCTTTCTGGTAGTTGCTATATTCGTCTATTCAGTACAGTCTCCAATTTCCAATGTAAAATGGTGCTTTCTCTTCTGCTTTCTTCTGTTGTCAGTCTCTCTCTGTCCCGTTCTTTAAGGTAAGTAATCGTGCTCTCTCAAGTATTGGGAAATAGAACTTAGAATTTGTAGATAATATATGGATCAAAGTTTGAATGTAATATTGTAGAGCTGACCAATACCAGCTTTTTCCTTGGGTATTCTTGGTAGGACAGGTGGTATTAATTTACATATGGTTTAAATCTGGCTCTGACCACAACCCTATATTGAACGCAGGGTGGAAGAAGAGGCAGCTCAGAAGAACATGGCCCTGAAAAAGATCAGGGAACTTGAATCCCAGATCACTGAGCTGCAGGAAGACCTGGAGTCAGAGAGAGCATTCAGGAATAAAGCTGAAAAACAGAAGAGGGATCTGGGAGAAGAGCTGGAAGCACTGAAAACAGAGCTAGAAGACACACTAGATTCTACAGCTGCTCAGCAAGAGCTCAGGTAAGTCCAACATGTAGCTGCATTGTCTTATTTGGTTTTGACTTCTTCATAAATTCTGCCACATCTAGTCTCTTACCAAAGCAAGTCTTTGCCTTTATTAGGGTAGGCTGGTTAGCAGCCTCAGTGACTATGGAAGGAGGTAGTGTGCAAGCTGTATCAAGACTGCATTACCTTACCTGACGTAAGAAAGTTAATTTGCTCCCTAACTATAGTGTTAGTGATGCCCCTGAAACATTCATACTTTCAGGCTGTTACTTCTTAGGCTGAAGGTAATGCTGCCAGCTTGCGCTTAAGAAGGGTGCAGTACTAAGTTCTAACTTTGAAAAGTGTTTTTATATCTTGTAGGGCTAAATAGCCCTTGGCACTTTTCTGCATTAGAGATGCTGTTTGTGGATATACACATCTGCCTGATTCCCTCCTTGGCATCTAAATGGAATTTGTGAATTTTGCAGGTCAAAGAGAGAACAAGAAGTAACAGTTTTGAAGAAGACCCTTGAAGATGAGGCAAAGACTCATGAGGCTCAAATCCAAGAGATGAGGCAGAAACATTCACAAGCTATTGAAGAGCTGGCAGAGCAGTTAGAACAAACCAAACGGGTATGTGGAACAGAAAGCACAAGGCCAAAGTAGTCAACCACCCTGAAATGATAGCTGCTCTATGAAGTGTTCGTGACACTAGACTTCTGATACATGTGCTGTTCTTCCCTTTGTAGATAATTTTTCACTGTGAAGCATATATGAAGCTTTTTAAAAAGTTGCGTTCGTTCTTTTTTCTCCATCAGGCATGTTATACTGCATCGCCAAGACATTCTTTTCACTGCTAGTGCTTGCTGACTTGTACAGCCTTTGATTTGGAAATCTGATAGTGCAAGACTATCTCCTGTATTGTTGACTTCTCGAATTGTTAGACTGTCTCCTGCTTGTCAGGAGGTTTTTCAAATTATTTTTTCTGAATAAGCAGTCTATAACTTAGCTGCTAAACATGCAACATTAGCTTGCTTGTTGGGAAAAAAATATGTACTCAGTGGAAGGATCCTCCCATCTAAAGTCTGAGGAGTTTTGCTGATATTCCACCCCCCCCCCCCTTTTTTTCCTCTTCAGGTGAAAGCAAATCTTGAAAAAGCAAAACAAGCTCTGGAAAGTGAGAGGGCTGAACTGTCCAATGAGGTGAAGGTTCTTCTGCAGGGCAAAGGGGATGCTGAGCACAAGCGGAAAAAAGTAGATGCTCAGCTCCAAGAACTGCAGGTGAAATTTACAGAAGGTGAAAGAGTGAAGACCGAACTGGCTGAGAGGGTTAACAAATTGCAGGTGGGTGGCAAGTGTTTTCCTTAGCTTTTGATTCAACCCAGGGCTAGAGAGAAATGGTTGTAGGGTGGTACCTCCCAATAGCTAGATCAAAAATCTTGTTCCTCCTGAGGATAAAGTTCCTACAAAAAGAAAATCCATAGTTTGCTTTCCAAGGACTATGCAGATTCCTTAACTCATTGCCAGGGCAGGACATTTGCAGTGATGTTGCTTATCACCAGCAGCCCTGAGAAGGTGAAGTAACCAGCTGCCATTTGAGTTTTGTAAGCCTTAAAAGTATCAGCATGTCTGCCCCCTTCAGCGTGCAGCGGTTTGTACAGTACAGTTCTGTAAACATCCAGCTGCTTGTGGACCTAGAGTGGCACAGACAGACTGATGATTGTGTAACTAATTTGGAAGACAGTGTCTTGAAGCTTTGTAATGTGGTTGATGTTGATGAGGGGTGGCTCAAGGGTAATGTGGAAACCTAGGGCTTTCTCCTGCTTTTTTCAAGGGAACAACAAATCCCTTTGATTCACATGGAGTGTTATCTTCTGCCTTCTCCTTTGTGGAGGGCTGTCATTAAAAGTTGAGCATTAGTGATGCGTGCACTATCTTTTTGAATGTGAAAATGTAATTTTGAGACTCTAGATCAAGTCCTGAAGCACATAGTATAAAATAGAACAGAATTTAATAAAAGCTTTTGAAATTCTTGCCAGGCTGTCTAAACTCATATAGGCTTTGAAACAACCAAAACCTGAAGGCTGTTGCAAGAGGTGATCCCAAGTCAAAATATCTTTCTGATTTCTCATCTTTCATCCCTGGGACTTCAGAAATGGTGCATTCATTCCCCTGAGAGATTATAAATATGCCTTACTGTTGAGAGGTGCCTCAGCTTTCACTTTTGGGTCTCATAGCTGCTCACCTGTTCCTGGCTTTGTTTTTGCTGATGATACTCTGATAATGTAGTATGCTCAGATACTAATGACTGATACTCTGATCTCTCCTTCAGGTCGAGTTGGACAACGTCACAGGTCTTTTGAACCAGTCTGATAGCAAATCAATCAAACTAGCAAAGGACTTCTCTGCTCTGGAATCACAGCTTCAAGATGCTCAGGTGAGAGCTTTGAAAAGCATCTGTGTGTAGTACAGCCAATGTCTGTTACAAGTTGTTAAAGTGAGAAGTCACTCTGGACACCATTATATACTGGCTATACAACACTTTAAAGGATTGGGTCTGGCTTTTTTTGTTAAGGGGTTATCTTGCATGACATTGAGAACATTTCTGCAGAAACAAGCTGTTCATCTTCCTTCTGCTTCCTTAGTGTGTGGATCGTATGTAACTTTCCTTGTCTTAAATTTAGAATTTCTCCTCTATCACCTTTCTGCTTGAGAGCTCTTTAATGCTAGAACTGCACTGGAATGCTAGGTTATTGTTTGAGATCTTCACAGTCAAGAATTTGACAAGGTTTGTGTGTATGTGTGATTTCCAGTAAATTTGTAAAGTTAAGCAGAAAGTTTTATTTCCCAGTGGATGTCAGGGAAGTGATAGATTCAAATAATTTGGTATTTTTTTCAGGAAAGAGTCATGCTTAGTCTTACACTTTGGGATAGATCAACCATTTACAGTTATTAGAATATGACTCTTGGTAAGGCATGGAGTACCAAGCAGAACGTTGGAATGGAAGGGTGCGCCAAACCTCAGATACTAAGTAACCTGGAATGATCATTGATGTTCTGTCTACTTATTACTGTTTTTAAAAAACAGACTCAAAAGTAGTGCACAGTACAAAAATTACACACTAGTTTGAAGACTGGTCTTTATTAGTCTCTACAGATCCTTCAGCTCAAGCACTGGCAGCATAAGTCAATAAATGTGGGTGTCTTAAGTTGGTAGATGACTGGTGTCTTACAATTCTGCTAAGACCAATGTTGTTTTTAACCACATTAAATCACTTTAGACTGTTGTCCATTTCTTTGATACTTGAATATGAGAAAGTCATGTAGCAGAATACAGTCACACTATTGTTGGGAAAGGTTTTAATGCTTTGTGTGCTACTCAGAGGACTCCAGAAAGGACTGTAGATGGCTTGTGTGGTGAAGTAGTATATTTTAATCATTAGAGTATATGAAAGAATAGGACCTTTCTGAATATTTTGTTTCTATACTGACTCACTGGAAGACAATTATTTAAATTCTGTCTTCAGTTGTCTTATCTATGAAGTAGGTTGCATACTTGAACTCGACTTGAAAAGTACTCGTTCTAGAGAGAGTGGGTGAGGATTGTGAGCCTTTAAAGCCAAGGAGTGATGCTGAATTCCACTGGGGTGTTTGTTTTATAGGAGCTGTTGCAGGAGGAGACTCGCCTAAAACTGAGCCTCAGCACTAAGCTGAAGCAAATGGAGGATGAGAAGAACAGTTTCAAAGAGCAACTAGAAGAAGAAGAAGAGACAAAGAGAAACCTGGAGAAACAGATCTCTATTCTTCAGCAACAGGTACAGAGTCTGCATCCCATAAACCAATGACCAGTGACTTTTCAGAAGAAGTGTTAAGCGCAGGTCTCTCTTGAGGGAATTAAAATCTAAATGCAGAATTGACTTCTAGTAACAGAATCTTTCCTGGGAAAGGGTGATGCTGCTGATGTGGGCAAGAGAGGAAATGAAGAAGTCTCTGATGATAATCATATGAACTGCTTGTAGATTTCTATCCAGGAATTCCTTTGGGAATTCAGTCATATAGGAGTATTTGAGGAGAGAGTAGTACCTTCAGAAATGAGCAGATTTATTTCCTCAACTTCTGGTGCCAGTAAACTACATATAGTACTATATTTGTGGCATGGTTTCATGTGCAATATTTTCTGTCCTTCAGGCAATAGATGCAAAGAAGAAGATGGATGATGGTCTGGGCTGCCTTGAGTCATCAGAGGAAGCCAGAAAGAAGCTGCAGAAGGACTTGGAGGGCTTGAGCCAGCGTTATGAAGAGAAGACAGCTGCCTATGACAAGCTGGAAAAAACAAAGACCCGCCTGCAGCAAGAGCTGGATGACCTCGCTGTGGACCTGGATCATCAGCGGCAGATAGTTTCCAACCTAGAGAAGAAGCAGAAGAAGTTTGATCAGGTATGACTTCAGTCATTGGGCATTCAGTAGGTGCATCTTATTGACAGGTCAGCTTTAAGAATACCTAAGCAATTTCTGAACTAAGGCATAGCACATAGAGTGGAGAAATAAGCTTTCATAGAGCTAAATTAATTCTGTTCCATGCATAGGAAGCTTAGTGATGCTCCTTTTCCCAAAGGGATAACATTTATATCAAGACCAAGATCAAGTTCAAAACCTTGTTTGCAGATCATCTTTGAGAGAGAGCTGGAAATAATAGGTTGGAGGCCTAGGGAATCAGAATTTTGTTCATTGGGGGTCAATACAGTTATTAAAGTTGGGATGGCATGCTTAATTCTTTGAAGCTGTGTTTTCTTGGTTCCTTCTGTCCATGGCAAAACACTATTAAGAAGGGCTAACAAAAAGATGCATGTTCACCTTGTTAGAATATTGTCAGTAATTTCTCAGAATACTGATGCTGTGCTCTTCTAGCTATTGGCAGAGGAGAAGAATATCTCTGCCAAGTATGCAGAAGAACGGGACCGTGCTGAGGCGGAAGCCCGTGAGAAGGAAACTAAGGCCCTTTCCTTGGCCAGAGACCTGGAAGAAGCCATAGAGCAGAAAGCTGAGCTGGAACGAGTCAATAAGCAGTTCCGTGCAGAGATGGAAGACTTGATGAGTTCAAAGGATGATGTTGGGAAAAGTGTAAGTATGAAGTTAAAATATAGCATCATTTAGGTTGGAGAAGACCTTTAATATGATCAAGTCCAGCTGTTAACCCAGGACTGCCAAGTCCATCACTAAACCATATCCCTAAGTTACCGCATCTGCGTGTTTTTTTAAACACTTCCAGGGATGGTGATTCCACCACCTCCCTGGGCAGCCTGTTCCAATGCTGTTGACCACCCTTTCAGTGAAGAAATTTTTCCTAATATCCAATCTAAACCTTCCCTGGTATAACTTGTGGCTGTTTCCTCTTGTCCTGTCACTAGTTGTCTGGGAGAAGAGACTGACCCTGACCTGTCTACAACCTTCTTTCAGGTAGTTGTAGAGAGCAATAAGGTCCCCCATGAGCCTCCTCCTCTCCAGGCTAAACAACCCCAGTTCCCTCAGCTGCTTCTCATAAGACTTGTGCTCCAGGCGCTTCACCAGCTTCATTGCCCTTCTGTGGACGCGCTCCAGCACCTCAGTGTCCTTCTTGAAGTGAGGGGCCCAAAACTGAAGAGAGTATTTGAGGTGCAGTCTCTTCAGTGCCAAGTTCAGGGGGACAACCGCTTCCCTTGTTCTCCCAGCCACACTATTTCTCATACAAGCCAGGGTGGTACTGGCCACCTGGGCACACTGCTGGCTCATGTTCAGCTGGCTGTCAGCCAGCATCCCCAGGTCCTTTTCCTCCAGGCAGCTTTCCAGCCCCTCTTCCCCAAGGCTGTAGTGCTGTGTGGGGTTGTTGTGACCCAGGTGCAGGACCCAGCACTTCTCCTTGTTGAACCTCATACACTTGGCCTCAGCCCATCGTCCAGCCTGTCTGGAACCCTCTGTAGAGCCTTCTTGCCCTCAAGCAGATCAACACTCCCACCCAGCTTGGTGTCATCTGCAAACTTACTGAGGCAAGGAAATGGAAATGGCACATTTTGGGCCACAGATGTGGCCACAATGGCTCAAATTTCTGGGCAGGAAATGTCACACAGGTGATACTATTAGTTTAATAATGCAAAAAGCTTATGCTAGTGTTAACGCAGAGGCATGTGGTAGAGAATACTCGACACACTGTAAGTTTGTGAATGTTATGTTTGTTATTACATAAGCAAGTGGGAAAGATGGGTTGGAAGAGCCTGGAACTGGCCCAGTTGAGGTAGTGGCAAACTGAAAATTAACTGGTGTCATTGTGGTAGAGATGAAGGTATGATGTGAGCCTGATAGGTGAAATACAGGGATTAGCCAGGCAATGGAAGACAGTAACCCAAATTTCAAGACAAAAAATGTTATGCTAAGCAGGAAGGAAAACTAAAAAATTCAGAGGCTGAAAAGTATTTTATTCTGTCATAACCAGAGGTATCCATCTCTGATGAGTCTGCAGTAGGTCAGGACTGGGCTAACAAATGCTTTCCTCTTTCTCCCCACCACCACACATACATGATCAGAACTGATAGGTAATTGTGATTCACACTGGCAGCTTGCAGGTATGCTAGCAGCTGGCTTTGAGGGGTATCTCTGCCCTAATGCAAGGGATGGATGCAGTGTTCTTGCACTTAGTCTTATGCAAGTGGCTGTTCTTAGATTTTTCTGCTCTTAGGATAGCTGAAGTTGTCTCCACTCTTTGACGAAACCTCATGTGTGGTACTGTGCTGTAGGTCCATGAGCTGGAGAAGGCTAAACGAGCCCTGGAGCAGCAGGTGGAGGAGATGAAGACACAGCTGGAAGAGCTGGAGGATGAACTGCAGGCCACAGAGGATGCCAAACTGCGACTAGAAGTGAACCAACAGGCCATGAAGGCACAGTTTGACCGGGACCTCCAGGGACGTGATGAACAGAATGAAGAGAAGAAGAAACAGCTGATTAGACAAGTAAGAATTGCTTTGTAAATCCTGAAAGTGTTCTGCGCACAAAGGCACTTGTGTCCAGAGATGGTTAGACAGACAGTGCCAATGCACAGATTCTTGTTAATGGTAACTCTCCAGGCAGCGCTGCAAAGCTGTGAGAGACATTCCCCCTTGTGTGCATGGTTGTTCAAACAGCCTTTGTCTATCAAAGGAACCCATGTGGCTTTATTAGTGAGGAATGTTAGCGCCATTCCCCTGCCAGGAAGAATGAAAACAGGTCACATGCTTGCACTTATGTACAGTTTGAAAGGGGGATGTGTAACATGGCTGTTGGGAAATCAACGAGCTGAAATGCTGATGCCTGTATTTCTCCATACAGGTGCGGGAGATGGAGGTGGAGTTGGATGATGAACGAAAGCAGCGCTCCATTGCTGTGGCTGCCAAGAAGAAGCTAGAGATGGACCTGAAGGATTTGGAAAGCCATATAGACACTGCTAACAAGAGTCGTGAAGAAGCCATCAAGCAGCACCGCAAACTGCAGGTGAGACATCGCAACTGTTTTTGCTGTCAGTGTAGAGCGTTTACCCAGGGAAATCGGATACAAGATTTCACCTCATGAGAACCATATATCAGTGTCACAAGAGTAGCAGAACCTTGTAGCAGTTTACCACGAAAGATTTATTGGCATTTCAAATATCCTTCTAACCCCAATCTGGCTGTTTAACTCTCTGGGAGACAAGCTGTAAGGGAAGTCCACTCTAGTGCTTCCCTCATGTCAGTTTTTTTGGAAGGGATTATGGAGCTGCAAAGCTAGAAAACTTAAATATCATTTAGGCCTTCTGCCCCAAGACAGGTCTGTTGTGCTTCTGTAATTCCTACAGGCATCTGTCTGATCTGTTCTTAGGGAAAACTCCAAATCCTCCCTAGACTATCCATTCCATTGTTTCACTAGGAAGCTTCCTGTACCCTCTCTTCCCCCCTTTCTATATTTGACACTTTTTTTCCCTTTCTGTGATTTAAGCAGCCCTGTTTGCTTCCATTACTACTTCTCCTTGATACTTGTGAAATGGGAAAAGGATTATTCCTTTTGGTTTTAAAGCAACCTTCTTAGAAGCTGAAGATTAATGAATCCCTGTTTCAGTTTTCCCTCCATGTTTCCTGTAAGATAAAAAACCTGATTTGTCAATGTTGTTGCTCCAAAATCAACGTTTTTCTCCCTTTTCAGGCACAAATGAAGGATTACATGCGGGAACTGGAGGACACACGTACTTCCAGAGAAGAGATCTTGGCACAGGCCAAAGAAAATGAGAAGAAGTTGAAGAGCATGGAGGCAGAGATGATCCAACTGCAGGAGGTAATGGAATATGTATGCAGATCAAGGGTTTGTTTGTTTTCTTTGGCCAAGAACTAACTGTAGCAGTCTAAGCTCAAGTGGGTATTTCCTTTCTTTTGTACTTTTTGCTTTGCTCAAATATGAGGTCCACTTCAAAATGCAGAATTTGGCCCTTTCTTGACAGCTGTGATAGCAGTGTGCAAAACAAAGGAAGCTGTGGAGTGGGCAGGGAACAGACCATGTCTTATAATTAAGCCAGGATCTAGCTAGAGACCATACCACCCATTACCAGTAAATGCTTTTTCCTACACTGCATTAATTGGTAGCTTCCCATTGGATCACTGACTGTCTCGTTTTCATTCCAGGAACTTGCAGCTGCTGAGCGTGCCAAGCGCCAGGCCCAGCAAGAAAGGGATGAGTTGGCTGATGAAATTGCCAACAACAGTGGTAAAGGGTGAGTAATGTTCCCTGTTGAAGGGTGGAGGAGCTGGTTTGAGAAAATACTTTGCAGGCTGTTATTTTCATGTAGACTGCAGCATGCACTGTATCCCCTTTGGTCTTGAAAGACTGAGCTTATTTTGTAAAATTAAAGTGGCGAATTTTCCCCAGGGCATTAATGCCACCAACATTGCTTTAATGATTCTGTGTCCTATAGAGCCCTGGCCATGGAGGAGAAGAGACGGCTGGAGGCCCGGATAGCTCAGCTGGAAGAGGAGTTAGAAGAGGAACAGGGAAACACAGAGATAATCAATGACCGACTTAAGAAGGCGAATCTTCAGGTACCTGTTCAGGCTGCATGTGCCAGTAGGGGTTCTCTAGTCTGTGTAAATTGTCAAACTGCACTCTGAGTAACGCCAGCTGCTACTTTGTGTACAGTGCAGGCCCTCAGAAGTCCATAGATGCAAGCAAGATAAAACACCTGAATACCACAATACAGAAAATAGGGTGGGCAGTCAGAGCTAATGTTAACTCACTGGTTTTGGTCATTTAAATCATTGGGTAGCTGGAACAGTCTCCCAGATTTACTAAAAAAAAACCACACAAACCCACCCAAAAAAACCTCCCAGTCCCATTTTTCTGTATTAAGGGATTATAAGAAAGATGATCTGTAGTATGCTGCTCCAACCTGGTGTGCCTAACAGTGCCACAATGTCTTTGGAAAATTACTTTTCTGCTAGGTCTATGCTGTTTCAAATGGACTAACCATATGGAATTTGTTAGGGTGCTATAGAAACCATGAACTTAATCTGCCTGTTCACTGCCGTGTTTTATCTGTCTAGCTGTGAGTGTCAAGCATGTTGTTTTCTTAGCACTCCAAAGCCAAGGAGCTAGGCTGATGGTTTTCCAAATGGCTTGTTCACTCTGTGGACGAGAGCATAGTTCTCTACTTGGTTGACTGTCAGCCAGAGCCCTGGCTTGAAAGCAGACTTCTCGCTGTTTCACCTTTTGAAAGTCAGTATTTTTAAGCTGCTTCTTGGTAGTGGAAGTAGACAGACAGCAAATAAATGATAAATTAGTGAAGCACATGTATTGGATCCCCTTGCCTCAGGACTTTCGTTATTCACTAAGACTGATAATTACTGTGTTAAGTGCTAAACCATGGCCTTTGCCCCAGAGAGCATTGTACGTGATTGGCAAATTTAGCCCTAAGAGGAGGTTGATAAACTTGTTATTCAAGGAATTACTTTGAAAATCTGGGTAAACTAAGTTATTTTGAGAAGTGCCCTGCCTACAGACAGCTCCCTCTGCATCATAGTTATTCCAGGTATTCAGCTTGCCCCGAGGGTCCTTTTTCTTTGTGTGTCAGCACGCATCTGAGACATAAATCAGCCTTTCAGGCTGGCATGCATGATATGCTGACTACTCCTTGTCTTTGCAGGTTGATCAGATGAATGCCGACCTGAATGCTGAGCGTAGCAATGCACAGAAGACTGAGAATGCTCGCCAGCAGATGGAGCGCCAGAACAAGGAGCTTAAGCTTAAACTGCAGGAGATGGAGAGTGCAGTAAAGTCCAAGTACAAGGCTACCATTACAGCCTTAGAAGCAAAGATAGCACAGCTGGAAGAGCAGTTGGACATGGAGACAAAGTATGTTCTGGTAGAAATTCCGTCTGATTTACAGGCCTCCACCTACTCTGGGATTTTAAGCTCTTCTGAATAAACCCTGACTTGTCTGAGTGAGGGCTTCATGCTAGGTATACTAGGTAGTACAGAAGTAAGATTTTGGCAAGCCTTCCTTATTTTTCATTGTAGAGGTTTCTAGCTGCTTCTGGATTTAACAATTCCTAAAACAGCAGCTGTCATATACTTGCTACCCCTCTGTTAGCTTCAAGAAGGGTCATATATGAGTGATATCGGTGCCTTTTGGTCGTTTCTGGGAAACATTGTCTCCTGTCCCCTTTTCTCCTAAGTTAGGAGGACTTTTTCCATCTTCTTTGTTTCTGACTTACCCAAGTCACATCATCTTGGTGGGGACAATGGGAGATAAGTTCTTACCTGAGCATCACTATATTTGTAGGGAGCGCCAGGCTGCCAGCAAGCAGGTGCGCCGTGCCGAGAAGAAGCTGAAAGATATCCTGCTGCAGGTGGATGATGAGAGGCGTAATGCTGAGCAATTCAAAGATCAGGTGTGTATAGTTACCTGCAACATTGGTGAGTCTTCTGGTGGAAGGATTTCCCTTCTGTGGCCAAGGCATCATCTGCACGTAAGAGGGCTCTAGCATTAACCTTCCTATGGATTTCTGTTTTGGGGTTTTTTTTCCTTCCCCTCACTGTGCTAGTTACAAGATGACACTGATGAAAATGTAATGCTTTTAAGGAAAATCTCGGAGCTGTCAAGTCCTAGGCAGCTCCCTTCAGAAAGGGAAGAGGGGTCTTTGGAAACTCTGCTTTTTGCTGCTCTAACTACTGTGCTGTAACTCTGAGGAAACACTGATATCTTTATGTTTTTCTCTCCCCCCTGGCCATGCTTAGGCGGACAAGGCAAACATGCGCTTGAAGCAGCTGAAACGCCAGCTTGAGGAAGCAGAAGAGGAGGCCCAGCGAGCCAATGCGTCCCGTAGGAAGCTCCAGCGTGAGCTGGAGGATGCCACTGAAACAGCTGATGCAATGAATAGAGAAGTCAGCTCCCTGAAAAGCAAACTCAGGTAAAGGCAGAGTGTTTTGTGCAATACCTTGGCAGTCAGTCCAGCATAGTCTTGCTGTAACTGCCCACAGTGGCAGCTGCCCACAGCCAACAGTGTGGCCAGGTACTTCCCTACCTCTTTCCAGAGCCTGTCCTGTCTGGTGAGTTCGGTGAAATGTGTTGCTGATGTACTGTCTGTCCTTCCCTAGGCGTGGGGACCTGCCGTTTGTCGTGACGCGTCGAATTGTCAGGAAGGGTGCAGGAGAGTGCTCTGATGAGGAAGTGGATGGCAAGGCAGATGCTGGTGATGCCAAAGCTACTGAATAAGTCCTCCCATTTGACCCAGGTTACACATGATGGAGTGACCCATCCACCCTCCCCTCTTCCATTGGACTTTCACCAAACCCTCTCCTAAATTGGCTGGGGATCTGCAGAGCAAGCCCAGCTCTGTGTGTCTGGAGCCATCGGGCATCTGTGTTCCTAGTTTCCTCCTCTTTCCAGTTTCCTAATCTTCTTTGTATTTAATGCCAAAGAGTCGAGGCTCTGAAATCTGACCAGCGGTTTGGCCACTACAAAGGCCTGTAGAACTGTCTGTGCCATGTCTGCTGGTGAATCCTTACACAGTTTGGAGGGAGTGGGGTTAGGGAAAGATTATTTTTGCTGTAAATCTCCTTTTGTCTTCAGTTCTAGCTGCAGGGAAGCTCCTTCCTGTATTCTTTCTCCTCCCTCTTTGCTTTCGGCAATCATGTTCAGTGACCTCAGACTTCTGCCTCTTCTAATCTGCCCACCCACATGGTTTGGGAGCAGTTTCAGGAAAAACGGTGTGCTTTGGCCATGGCAATTTGCCCTTTCTTCTTTCACATGTTTCCAGGGAGGGGTGAAGAGGGAAGCTCCTCTCAGGATCAGTTACCTGGAGGACTTGCCAAAGTTGTCTTTTTTTTTTTCCTTTTTTTTTTTTTTTTTTTCCCTTTTCTTATTTTTACTGTCTTGAAAGATATATTAAGTGCAATTATGTCCTGTTATTTTCTATTC